>CM065596.1:10391968-11084468 GCA_033119425.1 Bufotes viridis
GAGGATTATCTAGATTAAATACAATTGTAACAAACCCTCAGCAGTGGAAGCATCCAGCCTATACAGATTTTTAGCCTGTTCTCATTCATTGGCAGCAAACAGATCTTATAAATGGCAAGGAATTGAAACACAAAGTTAGTTAGAAAGTTGAGGAAGTTTTGAGTTTTCTTATGTGTGATCAGTTTCCTCCCTTCAGTCGGAGCAGCGTGCGGTCAGTGGGGGCGGGGGGCACATCGTCACTCACTTTCCTAATGGTCACTGATTTATGCTCCTAATTATAGATCCGGATCAACAGATGTTTGCAGCGTAAAATACGCCTCAAGGTTACTCGCATCTTATCAAGGAGAAGGCGTAATGGAATCTCAGCATCACCAGTGACATCTTCATGGCACGGCATCAGCAAGATTATGGGGAACCTCCTATGAACCCCTGCTAAACTGGGGGACCCCGAGGTCAGAAACGTTACCCTGTGGCCATAGGAAGAAAACTCCAAATATCTGTAGAAAACAAAATCCCCAAACCATTCTGCTAATGACACCTGTCCGGACAGTTTGTTACAATGTATCAGTGCAGGAAACTGTATCATCCCAGAGCATTGTCCAGATACAACTGTAACAAGTGCTGTCCGCTCTGTGTGAGTTGTCAGCTGCTGGATAGAAAAGTAGGTTCACAATCACTGACAGGAAGCAGAGATCTTGTAATGGTGAGCACTTGAAACACAATATGCAGGAAAGCTACAAGAAAATTTACGGTCACAGGTGCTCATCCATCCAGCGAGCATGCAGAAAGCTAACGAAAGCATGGCCGCACAACATTTCACCTACAAACAATAGAGCTGAGAAATGGGGATCATTCTAAATGAAAGTGTAGATGGGCCCGACACGCGTTTGATCAGAAATGTGCGCAAAGAGCTTTGAATTTTTCATTTCTAGTAGGTATAATATCATTTTCATTTAGAATGGCCCCCATTTCTCAGCTCCATTGTTTGTAGGTGAAATGTTGTGCTGCCATGCTTTGTCAGCTATACTAGAAAGCTGTCATGGATTGCTTCCAGGAACCGTCCTCTTTCCGCAGAGTATTAGGATTTCACTGCCTGGAAACATCTCCGTCCATTAAAATGCCTTTGTAAAAATAGACGAACAAACAGAGGGCAGAACACAGCTGGTTAAAGGGCAACTCCACAGAAATCCAGATAATCAGAGAGTAGCACTACGAGGAAGCTTGAATAAGTGGTAAAGGGGTATTCCAGCCAAATGTCTTATATATCACCCATCGACTAGACTGCTGGGGTCTGACCTCTTATACCCCGACCAGTTGCCAGAGAGAGGAACTCCGCTGCTTCGCCCAGTCGCATGGCTGGAATGATGTGACACTCCATTCCTCCTTCTTAATGCGGTTATTTAGCGCCTAATCAGTAAACAGGTGGTAAATGTTTTGGCTGGAGGGTTGGAGTACCCCTTTAACCTGCAGTCAAACCAATGCAGTTGAATGTAAAACTATTGCCCCCTGTTATCAGCCATATGAAGCTGGGGAGGCTGAATGCAGTGTCCTTCAGTGGGATGAGAAATACAGAAACTGCGCCGTTCTGGCACCCCCTCACGGAAGGAAGGTGCGGAGCGGAGGCACGGAACTTACGGAGTGCTTCCTCGGGGTTTCTGTCCGAGCTTCCGCACCGCAAAAAAGTAGTGCATGCACTACTTTTTTGCGGTGCAGTGCGGAACGTCGGATGGGGATTGCAATTTGCGTTCCGCAGCACGGGCCCGGCCGGCGCACTGTCGCATGCACATTAGATAGCTGTTGTTTGGCTGACAGGTATTACTCGTGACCTGCCCCATAGACATGCATGCTGGGCTTGGCTAGGCATGCATGTGTTCTCAATAGGGGAATAAGCGGCTTCCAGATGCCTCTGATGGCGGTTTATCTCCCCTGAGAACAAAAGGATCAGGCATGGTGACATCCAACTGCCCGATCTTTCTCTCCCCTGACATTTGTCATCAGGGGAGAGTTAGGCCTTATTCACACATCAGTGTTTGGTCAGTGATTTGGAGCCAAAACCAGGTGCGGCTCTGAACACAGAACAGGAGCAGATCTTCCCCTAATACAGGCATCCCCAAACTGCGGCCCTCCAGCTGTTGTAAAACTACAACTCCCACAACGCCCTGCTGTAGGCAGATACCTGTAGGCTGTTCGGGCATGCTGGGAGTTGTAGTTTTGCAACAGCTGGAGGGCCGCAGTTTGAGGATGCCTGCCCTAATACCTGCGGAGGCCCCACTCCTGGTTTTAGCTCAAAATCACTGATGGAAATCACTGACCAAAAACTGAAGTGTGAACAAGGCATTCGGCTACCCGTATAAATAGGGATGAGCGAATTTCATATTTTGAAGTTCGTGTGCGGGTTCGTGTTGTGGTATTTATTAAATTGCGTTATGGATTCAGTTACCACGGACCATAACGCAATTCTATATCGGAATGCCTTTAGAGGCATTCCGTTACTTATTCCATCATAATAGAAGTCTATGGGCTGCAAAACGGATCCGTCCAGTTATGCTGGAGTCCTCCCCTGGGATGGTTGGCCGGTCTTGATGACATTCATCTAATATGCATGGACACCTTTACCCTGGGTTCAGACCTGAGCGTTCTTGAAACGCGCGTAAAACGCGTGTTTTGTCGCGTATTTCAGCGCGTTTTTGCAAATAGGAAACGCGCGTTCTTGTGATTGACTACTGTGGTCTCAATCACAAAACGCGCGACAAACGCCCCCAAAAAAGCTCAAGTACTTGTTTATGCGTCGGGCGTTTTACAGCGCGTTCAAACGCGCTGTAAAACGCTCAAGTGAGAACCAGTCCCATAGGGAAGCATTGGTTTTCATGTGTTGAGCGTTTTACAGCGCGTTTGAACGTGCTGTAAAACGCTCAGGTGTGAACTTAGGGTTACAATGGTCTCCCTCCCTTGTCAATGGGGGGGCCCCCAATGCCGTTTGGCCCCCTACCTGTCAGACATTACTGTTCTGCTGCTCATCTTCACTGTGTACTTCAATAACATTTCATATAAATATCACCCCTCTGAATTTAGGACGCAGAGCTTGCAATCTGAAGTTAAAAGGGTTGTCCCATCTCAGACAATAGGAGCATATAGCAAGGATATGCCCCCATTGTCTGATAGGTGCGGGTCCCACCGCTGAGACCCGCACCTATATCGAGAACGGAGCCCCGAAAGTGAAGGAGGGCGCACTGCGCATGCGCAGCCGCCCTACATTCATTTTCTATAGGGCCGGCGAATATAGCCGAGCGCTGGCTCGGCTATTTCCATCGGCCCCATAGAAATGAATGGGAGCATGGGCCGCGCATACACGGTGCGCTCCCATTCACTTCTATGGGAGAGGCGGGGAGCAGCACATGGTGGTGGACAGGCCCCGGGAAATCTGGGGTCCTCCAGCCAGAGCTCTCCCTGCTCCGTTCTCGATATTGGACCCGCACCTATCAGACAATGGGGGCATATCCTAGCGATATGCCCCCTTTGTCTGAGATGGGAATACCCCTTTAAGGTGACACATCAGTTGCATAAGTAATGGACAGGCCAGAGGGGCCCCGCGGCTCAGGTCACCTCAGTACTTTTCCATTCTCCCTTGGATTCCTCTAAGCTGGCAGCTGCTTCATTAACCACGTGACGACCATCAGCTGCTGTGACAGTGATAAAGACGGCCCCTCAGTGAGATTGCGACAGGAGGAACCTTAAATTCTTTGCCATGTGGAGCCAGGACATGAGATAGCTGGGAATGTGATGGCGCCGGCTCTGTCCACCAAGAAAAACGGAACCCAGAACATATTGAGTAATGAGCCCATTATAGATCGTCAGCCTCACAGACCGGGCATAGATCCTGGAGGGGTTTTGGGGATTTTTATAAAGAAAAACCAACGGCACGGCATCATAAAGCAGATGTATCAATGCCGCACAGATCCGTGTGTCGCATATAGCAGAAACTCTCTAAAAATACACCGCAAATGGGCGTAACTACCAAGGTAGCAGGCATAGCAGCTGCTAAGGGGGCCCGATAACTAGGGGGGCCCATTTCCACTCAGACATCCAGTATGTACAGTTACCCTGGGAACACACCTGAGTGTCTTTCAGCGCGTTCAAACGCGCTGAAAAACGCACAACAAGTGAAAACCCATGTATTCCAATGGACATGGTTCACACTTGAGCGTTTTACAGCGCGCTTGAGCGCTTCTTTGTTGACTATATGCTAACGCTTGTGCATGAGCTTCTTTGGGGCGTTTGCCCAAGCGTTTGCACCCATTGAAAAGCATGGGAACGCGCATATAAGAAAATATGCGCGTTTTCCGCTTCAAAAATGCGCATATGAACGCGCGTTTTTGTAGTAAAAACCAGCAGAAAGGCAGAATCTCCACCCACCTTTGCTGGGTGGGGATTCTTTTTTTCTGCAAACTGTAAGCTGTCAATCAAAAAACGCCCCGAATACGCGCGTTGCAAAAATACAAAAACACCTAAAAAAAACGCGCGTTTTCCGCGGAAAAAACGCTCAAAAAAACGCATGAACCAAAAACGCCTAGGTGTGTTCCCAGCCTTAGTGACGTGGACAATGGAGAAGCGCATTACTTTTTGCATTGTTTCCGTGCTGTGACATCACTCATTCATTTCTGTACATCACCATGCATACTGTGATATCACTGTGAGCCTTACTGCTGTGCTGTGACATCACCATGCATACTGTGATATCACTGTGAGCCTTACTGCCGTGCTGTGACATCACCGATTCATTTCTGTACATCACCATGCATACTGTGATATCACTGTGAGCCTTACTGCCGTGCTGTGACATCACCGATTCATTTCTGTACATCACTATGCATACTGTGAGATCACTGTGAGCCTTACTGCTGTGCTGTGACATCACTCATTCATTTCTGTACATCACCATGCATACTGTGATATCACTGTGAGCCTTACTGCTGTGCTGTGACATCACCATGCATACTGTGATATCACTGTGAGCCTTACTGCTGTGCTGTGACATCACCATGCATACTGTGATATCACTGTGAGCCTTACTGCTGTGCTGTGACATCACCATGCATACTGTGATATCACTGTGAGCCTTACTGCCGTGCTGTGACATCACCGATTCATTTCTGTACATCACCATGCATACTGTGATATCACTGTGAGCCTTACTGCCGTGCTGTGACATCACCGATTCATTTCTGTACATCACTATGCATACTGTGAGATCACTGTGAGCCTTACTGCTGTGCTGTGACATCACTCATTCATTTCTGTACATCACCATGCATACTGTGATATCACTGTGAGCCTTACTGCCGTGCTGTGACATCACTGATTCATTTCTGTACATCACCATGCATACTGTGATATCACTGTGAGCCTTACTGCCGTGCTGTGACATCACTCATTCATTTCTGTACATCACCATGCATACTGTGATATCACTGTGAGCCTTACTGCCGTGCTGTGACATCACTGATTCATTTCTGTACATCACCATGCATACTGTGATATCACTGTGAGCCTTACTGCTGTGCTGTGACATCACTGATTAATTTCTGTACATCACCATGCATACTGTGATATCACTGTGAGCCTTACTGCTGTGCTGTGACATCACCATGCATACTGTGATATCACTGTGAGCCTTACTGCTGTGCTGTGACATCACCATGCATACTGTGATATCACTGTGAGCCTTACTGCTGTGCTGTGACATCACCATGCATACTGTGATATCACTGTGAGCCTTACTGCCGTGCTGTGACATCACTGATTAATTTCTGTACATCACCATGCATACTGTGATATCACTGTGAGCCTTACTGCTGTGCTGTGACATCACTGATTAATTTCTGTACATCACCATGCATACTGTGATATCACTGTGAGCCTTACTGCTGTGCTGTGACATCACTGATTAATTTCTGTACATCACCATGCATACTGTGATATCACTGTGAGCCTTACTGCCGTGCTGTGACATCACTGATTCATTTCTGTACATCACCATGCATACTGTGATATCACTGTGAGCCTTACTGCTGTGCTGTGACATCACCATGCATACTGTGATATCACTGTGAGCCTTACTGCTGTGCTGTGACATCACCATGCATACTGCTGATATCACTGTGAGCCTTACTGCCGTGCTGTGACATCACTGATTCATTTCTGTACATCACCATGCATACTGTGATATCACTGTGAGCCTTACTGCTGTGCTGTGACATCACCATGCATACTGTGATATCACTGTGAGCCTTACTGCTGTGCTGTGACATCACCATGCATACTGTGATATCACTGTGAGCCTTACTGCCGTGCTGTGACATCACTGATTCATTTCTGTACATCACCATGCATACTGTGATATCACTGTGAGCCTTACTGCTGTGCTGTGACATCACCATGCATACTGTGATATCACTGTGAGCCTTACTGCCGTGCTGTGACATCACTGATTCATTTCTGTACATCACCATGCATACTGTGATATCACTGTGAGCCTTACTGCTGTGCTGTGATATCACTCGTTCATTTCTGTACATCACCATGCATACTGTGATATCACTGTGAGCCTTACTGCTGTGCTGTGACATCACCATGCATATTGTGATATCACTGTGAGCCTTACTGCTGTGCTGTGACATCACCATGCATATTGTGATATCACTGTGAGCCTTACTGCTGTGCTGTGACATCACCATGCATATTGTGATATCACTGTGAGCCTTACTGCTGTGCTGTGACATCACTCATTCATTTCTGTACATCACCATGCATACTGTGATATCACTGTGAGCTGAGAGGAGCCCATAAATCAGGTTCGGCGTGGACAGGAAGCCACATGGTTTGGTGGATCAGAGTGTGGTCTGTGCATCGGCAGGCCGACACCTAGTAACACCGAGAAGTGGAGACTGAGGCAGGGTTCACACCTGCGCGTCCCACTTCGCTCGTACGACGCTCAATCTTTACTTTTATTTTCGCATCGTGAAAATGAAAGTAAAAATCGCGCGTCGTGCGTTTGCGCTATACAGTCATGTGAAAAAATTAGGACACCCTTTGAAAGCATGTGGTTTTTTGTAACATTTTTAATAAATGGTTATTTCATCTCCGTTTCAACAATACAGAGAGATTAAAGTAATCCGACTAAACAAAGAAAACTGAAGAAAAGTCTTTTCAAGATCTTCTGTAAATGTCATTCTACAAAAATGCCTATTCTAACTGAGGAAAAAGATAGGACACCCTTGCCCCTAATAGCGAGTGTTACCTCCTTTGGCTGAAATAACTGCAGTGAGACGGTTCTTGTAGCCATCTACCAGTCTTCGACATCGGTCTGAGAAATTTTACCCCACTCCTCAATGCAGAACTTTTTCAGCTGTGAGATGTTTGAGGGGTTTCTTGCACGTACAGCCCTTTCAAGTCACCCCACAGCATCTCAATGGGATTCAAATCTGGACTTTGACTTGGCCATTCCAGGACTCTCCATTTCTTCTTTTTCAGCCAATCTTTGGTTGATTTACTAGTATGTTTTGGGTCATTGTCATGTTGCATGGTCCAGTTCCGCTTCAGCTTTAATTTTCTAACTGATGGTCTCACATGTTCTTCAAGCACCTTCTGATACACAGTAGAATTCATCGTGGATTCTATGATGGTGAGCTGACCAGGTCCTGCTGCAGCAAAGCAGCCCCAAACCATGACACTTCCACCTCCATGCTTCACAGTTGGTATGAGGTTCTTTTCTTGGAATGCTGTGTTTGGTTTACGCCAAACATGTCCTCTGCTGTTGTGTCCAAATAATTCAATTTTGGACTCATCTGTCCAAAGAACATTATTCCAGAAGTCCTGGTCTTTGTCAACTTTATCTCTGGCAAATGTCAGTCTGGCCTCGATGTTTCTCTTGGAAAGCAAAGGTTTCCTCCTTGCACACCTCCCATGCAAGTTAAACTTGTACAGTCTCTTTCTGATTGTAGAGGCATGTACTTCTACATCAACAGTAGCCAGAGCCTGCTGTAGTTCTCGAGATGACACTTTAGGGTTTTGGAGACCTCTTTTTAGCATCTTGCGGTCTGCTCTTGGGGTGAACTTGCTGGGCGACCAGTCCTGGGCATGTTGGCAGTTGTTTTGAAAGCCCTCCACTTGTAGACTATCTTCCCGGACAGTGGAATGGCTGATTTCAAAATCTTTTGAGATCTTTTTAAATCCTTCCCAGACTCATAGGCTGCTACAATCTTTTTCTGAAGTCCTCTGACAGCTCTTTTGCTCTCACCATGGTGCTCACTCTCACTTCAACAGTCAGGAGCACACCAAACTAAATGTCTGAGGTTTAAATAGGGCAAGCCTCATTCAACATGCAGAGTAACGATCTACTAATTATGTGCACCTGGTGTGATATACCTGTGTGAGATCTGAGCCAATTTAAGAGGAATACATGTGAGGGTGTCCTATCTTTTTCCTCAGTTAGAATAGGCATTTTTGTAGAATGACATTTACAGAAGATCTTGAAAAGACTTTTCTTCAGTTTTCTTTGTTTAGTTGGATTACTTTAATCTCTCTGTATTGTTGAAACGGAGATGAAATAACCATTTATTAAAAATGTTACAAAAAACCACATGCTTTCAAAGGGTGTCCTAATTTTTTCACATGACTGTATATCCCTATGGGGGATGCGCGACAATACGCCTCAAAGAAGCTCCTGTACTTCTTTGGGCGTAGGGCGCTTTACAGCGCATTCGTACGCGCTGTAAAACGCTCAGGTGAGAACCCAGCCTGAAGGTCGAGGGCCTGTAAGCAAGGTCTTGGAGTGGAGGTCAGATGCCGATGACTGGGGCTGATCTTTCTCAAAGGGGAACACCACAAAAGAATTAACGTCACATCACATACATAATAAGCCAGGCATACTCAAACTGCGGCCCTCCAGCTGTTGCAAAACTACAACTCCCAGCATGCCCGAACAGCCTACAGCAGGAATGCTCAACCTGTGGCCATCCAGCTGTTGTAAAACTACAACTCCCTCCCATCATGCCCTGATGTAGGCTGATAACTGTAGGCTGTCTGAGCATGCTGGGAGTTGTAGTTTTGCAACAGCTGAGGGGCCACAGGTTGAGCCTCCCTGGCCTACAGGTATCAGCCTACAGCATGGCATTGTGGGAGTTGTAGTTTTACAACAGCTGGAGGGCCACAGTTTGAGGATGCCTGTAATAAGCCATAGAGAATCTCATGTGTGAGGGTGGAGGACTCCAGGGCTGCATTAACCTATCCGGCCCCCATTTAGTACAAGCAGAGTTGTCCATACTCCTCACTAAACACACAAAAACTAATGGTGGGTATCCCCTTTAACCCCTTAAGGACCGGGGGTTTTGGGATTTTTGCGTTTTTGTTTTGCGCTCCCTGCCTTCCAAAAGCCATAACATTTTTATATTTCCGCTCACATAGCCATATGACGGCTTGTTTTTTGCGGGACAAGTTGTACTTTTTAACACTACCATTTATTTTTGCATGTGATGTAGTGGGAAACGGGAAAAAAATTCCAAATGGGGTGAAATTGCAAAAAAGCAATTTCACCACAGTTTTACGGGTTTTTAAATTACAACGTTCGATTTGCGATAAAACTGACTGGTTAATTTTATTCTTCAGGTCAGTACGAATCTGGCAATACCTAATATGTATAGTTTTTCTTGCGTTTTGATAGTGAAAAAAATTAAAAGTGGGAATTTTTTATTTCATTTTTTGTCGCCATGTTTTGACCCCTATAACTTTTTGTAATTATGCGTACGGAGCAGTGTAGGGGCTCATTTTTGCGGGGCAATCTGAACTTTTAATTGATACCATTATGGGGTGCGTATGATGTTTTGATCACTTTTTATTCATTTTTTTAGGAAATGAAGCGTCCAAAATGGCGAATTAGCCATTTGGACGCTTTCTTTCGCTTTTATGTTTACCGTATGGTGAATATTTTTAATATTATTATAGTATGGGCATTTTCGCACATTACGACACCCATTATGTGTAATTTTTTATTTTTTATTTATTTTATTTTCATTTTGGGGAAAGGGGGTGATTTGAATTTTTATTATTTTTTTTTTAATTTTTTTACCACTTTCTTATAGTTCCCATAGGGAACTATAAGATGCAATCATCAGATTGCTATTCTCATATATTCCAATGCAATAGCATTGGAATATATGAGAAAATCACATATTTCCTATGGAGCCTATTACAGTCATAGGCTCCATAGGAATACTGTGTAGTAACCTAGGTTTCATTCACAGAAACCTAGGGTACTAAATGCATGCTCCGGCTCCCTTGTGGCCATCAGGGGCTGAGCAAAACCGAAAGTGAAACTTTCGGTTTTGCGCGATCAGATGCCGTGGTCAGGATTGACCACGGCATCTGAGGGTTAAATGTCCGCGATCGGCATCGCTGCCGGTCGCGGACATGAGCTGCGGGTGTCAGCTTGATAAATCAAGCGTTTACCCGCAGCTCATGTGCCCGCTCCGTGCAGGAGCGGGCGCCATCTTTAAAGTCCGGACGAAGGGCGTACATGTACGCCCTTCGTCTAGTTAAAGGGTTGTCTCATCTCAGACAATGGGGGGCATATCGCTAGAATATGACCCCATTCTCTCATAGGTGCAGGTCCCACCGCTGGGACCCACACCTATATCGAGAACGGAGCCACGAAAGTGCAGCCGCCCTCCATTCATTTCTATGGGGCACTGGTTTGGCTATTTCCGTCGGGCTGGTCATGTGTGGTACGCTCCCATTCACTTCTATGGGGAGAGTGCTTGGTGGTTGCCGGACCGGAGTCCTCCAGCCACCACTTTGCAGGGCTCCATTTAGAAGATGGGTGCGGGTCCCAGCAGTGGGACCTGCACCTATCGGACAATGGGGGCATATCCTAGCGATATGCCCCCATTGTCTGAGATAAGACAACCGCTTTTAGTCTAAAATGGTCCCTTCAATGGAAGGGTAGAATAACGGGCTGATGTCACTGTCATTGTGACTCTGCATCACCCCCAGCAGTAGGAACAGAAGGTGCAGGACATGGGCGCAGCAGCAGATGCCTGCGGTCTGTCACCTTCTCCTGTTCATTTTGTGTACAGTGCGTATCCAATCCAAAGAAGATGACAGTTTCACAGTCTAGAGTTACGAGTAGTTTGTACCCAACCACAGGGAGATTATTCTCAGAAAATGACCCAGCGCTCAGATCGTTGGCCATGGACATTTCGTGGAATTCCCCATCCAGCGTCACTTAGGAGGAACATGTCCGTTCACTGACATCAGCAGGGGAGCAAAAATAATCAGAATCAGATTTGATTTCATAATGATTATTCCATTCGGTGATCTGTACGACACATGCAGTGGCCGGGTTTGCCGTGGCCCCAATGCTATTCTGGGTCCCCCAGACACTGTCGGGGTGTCACCACTTGCTGCTGCTCTCCAGAGAGGATGGCATGGTGCACCCCAATGGGATATAAGTCCAGAGAGTCAGGGTCTGCAGTAAACCAGGGTGCTTCTTTACTGGAGGATCTCAAGTGTAAAACGACACAGACACTGCACTGGCTTCTCCAGGCTCCTACCGGCAGAAGAAGGTTCTCTAGCTGTCCCTCTCTCCAGAAGGCCGTTACCCTGGCCAAATGGATGGTGGCCCAGGGTCTATGGCTCAGTTGTCTGGCTGGCTCTCTGGTCCTAGGCTGGTGATCCAGGGTCTGTGTCAGAGTATCCCAATCTCTGCATCTTCTTCTGGTCACTCGTGCAGTCTGGAAGAGTCTCTTCTTCTAAGCACTGGTCCCTATCTGCAGACAACTAGGGGCTCTGACTGCTCTCCTTATACACAGTTTCTAGTTAGATTAGAACCTTCCAGTGGGAGGGGTGAAGTGGAGAAGCACAGCTTAAACAGAAACATTGTTACAATTTCTGCTCGTCATAGACTTCTGTTTTAATGCAAGTCTATGGGAATGACTAAAGAGATTTTCCAGACATAAACAAGTCTTCAGACAAAGACAACATGGCCAAACCAATAAGAAGGTCAATGTGTCTGTTTTTTACCCTTCAAAACTTTGCATAGTCAGTCCAAAAGTCAGTATTAGTTGACTGTCCATTAACCCTTTCCACAGTGCAGTGCAGCTATAGTGCAATAACAGAACAAATGAACAGGAGATATTACTATAAACATATAAATGCAGTTCAACAATATGAAACAGTGTGCACACAACAGCGTAAATCACAGTGCAAGTCATCCCTTCAAAGTGCAATGAAGTAGGGAGTTGATGGCTTTGTATAATAGCAATAGGGGCAAATGTTCACAAATGTCCATTAGTTCAGTGCACTACACACAGCAAAAGCGAGACGACAACCCGGCGCATCACTCCACCTTCATCTTCTATATTTCACCAGTGTTGCCAACTGAGGTTCCGAAATACCTTAAAGGGGAACACCACCTTTATTTAGAGACTCCCCACTATTAACCAGAACAAAGGCACTAAAGCCACCGGTTGGGAAATTCCAAATACTTCCGTACATTGCTTGATGCAACGTATCAATGACAAGCTGTTATAAGGAACATAAACTGAGCGCTGGGATTAGACCAGAATATTGACAGCAAATCCTAAGGATTAGTGAGGGTCCATCTCCTGGCACCCCCACCGATCAGCTGATTAAAGGGGTCAGGGTTCTCCAGCAAGTGTTGCGACCTTTTCATCTTTTACTAGGAACAGCGCCATACTGTTACTAGTGGTGGTACCTGGTACTGCAGCTCTACCCAATTCTCTCTAGGAACAGCCATTACCAGAGAGGTGCCTGTTAGGTTATGTTCACACTTTCCATCCGACCAGTATACGTCACACTGTGCTTTCATACAGAAACATTAGTTCCAAAAAATCAGGCATTAACATTTTTTTCTTTTTTTTTTTTTTACCATGCAGGGTACACTTCCTGTTTGTACAATGGAAGCCTATGGCCAACCAGTGAATGCCGCTACCTGTTGGAGGTGTGCATCAGTGTGAAAGGAGCCTAGGCGGAACCTGACCCCTCTCCGCTCTATAATCAAAATTTGTTCCCAAATCCATGGGGTCCAACTCTCTGCACCCCCTGCCGATCAGCTGGTGGTATGCTACTGGTAGTGGCTGCACCCGGTATGAACAGGACTGAGCTGCAGTACCAGGCATGGCCACTACTGAAAATGCGGCACTGTGCCTGGTAAAAACGGACATGGACAAGACACTCCTGGCCCTTTAATCAGTGGACTGTCGGACAGAGAGAGCTGAGCCCCCACCAATCTAGTATTCTTTAAGCCACTAGTTTTGTAGGACCCCTTTAATCTGAGAATATAATAGACAAATATAAATGTTACATAATTACAACTTCAGAAACCTGTTCTCATACTTTGTGCGTCAGTCCCTCACCATTTCAAGATATCTGTTTTCTGTCAATGAACGTTAACATTCTTGTTTATATCCAGAGGCTAAAGACCCTTCCTGTTTTAATACATCTCACAGCTGAGGGTTTGTTACAGTAATACCCCTTATAAACAGCCATCTAAGATCCAATACGCTAGCATAGAGGTAGAAAATTGTTTTTAGGAACAATAACTATTTTTTAACCCTCCCCTGTCTGCCCCCAGAGGCCACGCAGAGGGGATGAGGGGCAGCCATAGAGAACTCCTCCACTGCAGAAGCCTTCTCACATTGTGGTGGTCTTCACCGCTTTGCTGGACTTGGTCAATGTCTTATTGTCGCGGCTGAGGATCCTCGCCTGCTCCGCTGACCACATTCATACAAGTCTGGGATTCTCTTTCAGTCGTTGGATTTTGCTGAAAAAGTAAAAAAATAAATCCTTGGACAAATGTGAAGTTAAAGCGCAGATGAGGAGCGGTCGGCTGAGGACACCGTGGGATTAATTCTTCAGATACATGAGACGGTATTGCTGCTGAAAACACTAAAACTACAGGCACCTGGTATGGGCATAGACACTACTGGAGCAGGTGCTAATAGGAAGTAGGGTAACCATATGTCCTCTTTTTGCCGGAAATGTCCTCTTTCTGGGACTAAAAAAAAAAATGTCCCGCCGGGATCTATAAACTACCAAAAATGTCCGGAATTCTCAAGGGAGAGGGGGGTGCCGCTGGACAGGCACTATAATGTGCGAGAGCTGAAGGACCTGTGATGATGTCACTGTCATGTGATCAGTGCAGGAGGGGTCAGAGCTCAGCAGTGGAGAGTTGAAGTGCTAAGGACCTGTGATGATGTCACTGTCATGTGATCAGTGCAGGAGGGGTCAGAGCTCAGCAGTGGAGAGTTGAAGTGCTAAGGACCTGTGATGATGTCACTGTCATGTGATCAGTGCAGGAGAGGTCAGAGCTCAGCAGTGGAGAGTTGAAGTGCTAAGGACCTGTGATGATGTCACTGTCATGTGATCAGTAGAGGATGGGCTAGAGCTCAGCAGTGGAGAGTTGAAGTGCTAAGGACCTGTGATGATGTCACTGTCATGTGATCAGTGCAGGAGGGGTCAGAGCTCAGCAGTGGAGAGTTGAAGTGCTAAGGACCTGTGATGATGTCACTGTCATGTGATCAGTGCAGGATGGGCCAGAGCTCAGCAGTGGAGAGTTGAAGTGCTAAGGACCTGTGATGATGTCACTGTCATGTGATCAGTGCAGGAGGGGTCAGAGCTCAGCAGTGGAGAGTTGAAGTGCTAAGGACCTGTGATGATGTCACTGTCATGTGATCAGTGCAGGAGAGGTCAGAGCTCAGCAGTGGAGAGTTGAAGTGCTAAGGGCCTGTGATGATGTCACTGTCATGTGATCAGTAGAGGATGGGCTAGAGCTCAGCAGTGGAGAGTTGAAGTGCTAAGGACCTGTGATGATGTCACTGTCATGTGATCGGTAGAGGATGGGCTAGAGCTCAGCAGTGGAGAGTTGAAGTGTTAAGGACCTGTGATGATGTCACTGTCATGTGATCAGTGCAGGAGGGGTCAGAGCTCAGCAGTGGAGAGTTGAAGTGCTAAGGACCTGTGATGATGTCACTGTTATGTGATCAGTGCTGGCGGGGCCAGAGCTCAGCAGTGGAGAGTTGAAGTGCTAAGGACCTGTGATGATGTCACTGTTATGTGATCAGTGCTGGCGGGGCCAGAGCTCAGCAGTGGAGAGTTGAAGTGCTAAGGGCCTGTGATGATGTCACTGTCATGTGATCAGTGCAGGAGGGGTCAGAGCTCAGCAGTGGAGAGTTGAAGTGCTAAGGGCCTGTGATGATGTCACTGTCATGTGATCAGTAGAGGATGGGCTAGAGCTCAGCAGTGGAGAGTTGAAGTGCTAAGGACCTGTGATGATGTCACTGTCATGTGATCAGTAGAGGATGGGCTAGAGCTCAGCAGTGGAGAGTTGAAGTGCTAAGGACCTGTGATGATGTCACTGTCATGTGATCAGTGCAGGAGGGGTCAGAGCTCAGCAGTGGAGAGTTGAAGTGCTAAGGACCTGTGATGATGTCACTGTTATGTGATCAGTGCTGGCAGGGCCAGAGCTCAGCAGTGGAGAGTTGAAGTGCTAAGGACCTGTGATGATGTTACTGTCATGTGATCAGTGAAGGCGGGGCCAGAGCTCAGCAGTGGAGAGTTGAAGTGCTAAGGACCTGTCATGATGTCACTGTCATGTGATCAGTAGAGGATGGGCTAGAGCTCAGCAGTGGAGAGTTGAAGTGCTAAGGACCTGTGATGATGTCACTGTCATGTGATCAGTGCAGGAGGGGCCAGAGCTCAGCAGTGGAGAGTTGAAGTGCTAAGGACCTGTGATGATGTCACTGTCATGTGATCAGTAGAGGATGGGCTAGAGCTCAGCAGTGGAGAGGAGCAGTAGTAAGGACCTGTAATCAGTAACGTAGCTATAGAGGTCGCAGCAGTCATAATTGCCGGGCCCCTAAGCCAGGGGGGTCCACAGAGTCCCCCTTGCCAATGGCACACTGCAAATACAATATGTTTTGGTATATAAGAAGAAGCCGGTTATGTGGCGAAACCCAGAGTCGGGCAAGTTTACCGGACGTGCTGCACTTTTTATGCTGTTCTCCGTGCTCCTTGCACGTGTTTGTGAGGAAATAAAATCCCTTTTCACCTCGTTCTGGTGTCACTTAGTTCACTGGAAACCTGTTCTATTATCGGCGACTCCTCTCAGATCCTCTGAATGGGGAGAAGTTGATCGCTGCTGCCTCTACAAACAGGATAGGCAGTCTGTGGAACTACAGGTCCCAGCCAGTGCTTCACATCAGTGCACGAATGATCTGAGAGAATACTCGTCCTAAACAGCGGATACTTCCCACATTAGGACGAGCATTCTCATCCTGCGGTTAACCGCGTCCCCACACAGCGCCGTCTTGATCAGCCGTTACTGACATGCGGGCCCCTGCTGTATGTCAGTGGATTAATCCTTCCACACTGACTGCGGCATATAAGAGGTTCGCAGAAGGAGCTGCACTGTGATGGGCGGGTCCTGATGGTTGCCATGGCAGCCCCAAGGCTTGCAAAGGCCTTGGGTCCCGTCTGTTACGGAGGTGAACTGTCAGTGTATTACACTGACAGTTCAGTGCAGTATAATACAGCATGTACTGTACTGCATTGAAACAGGGATCAGACCCTGAAATGTGGAAGTCTCATAGTGGGACGCAAAAAAGTTAAAAAAGGGTTTTTTAACAATAAAAAATACAAAGCAAAAAAAGCACCCTTTCTAATAATCAAGCTATGTACAATAAAAAAAACTAAAAAAACAAAATAAACATATTAGGTATTGCCGCGTCTGTAACAAATGGCTCTGTAAAAGTATCTCATATTCTACCCTGTTAGATGAACACCATAAAAAAAATTATTAAAAACTGTGCCAAAATAGTCATTTTTTTGTCACATTGCCTTACAAAAAGCTTAATAGCGAGCACGCAAAAAGTGCTATGTACCCCAAAATGGTACAAATGAAAATGTCAACTCATCATCTCACAAAAAAAGAGCCCCCCACACAAGACAATCGGCAGAAAAAAAAATTGTCTCTAAGAAAATGGCGACGCAAAAACAGGATTTCTTTAAAAAAAAAAATACTTTGTGTAAAAGTAGCAAAACGTAAAAAAAAAACTATATAAAATTGGTGTCCCGGTAATCATACTGACCAGCAGAATAGAGGTAACATGTCAATTTGTCTGCACGGTGTTCGCCACAAAAAGAAAATCCAAAAAGCAATGGTGGACTGGCTGGCTTTTCCTTATCCTGCTTCCCAAAAAGCGATCAAAAATCATATGTACCCCAAAATAGAACCTATCATAAAGCTCCACTGAGAGAAAAATAAAATGTATGGTTATCAGAAAATGGCACCTGTAGACCAATCCACCAAAATCCGCCCTCCAAAAACCATATGGAGTTCCTTCTCTTCTGATCCCTGCCGTGTGCCCAAACAGCAATTTACGACCACATATGGGGTGCTGCCGTGTGCAGGAGAAAATGCTTTACAGCAATCCCTGTTTATTGCTTTTAATATTAGTGTTGAGCGGTGAGTACATAACTTTACAATATAACAATTCCATAAAGGGGTTGTCCAGTTTCCTATATTGATGAGATATCCTCAGGATAGGTCATCAGTATCAGATCAGCACGGGAGATTGGTTTGGGGCGACTCCTGGCATGTCTGCCGATCAGCTCAGATCATGGTGCTTGTGCTAGCGCTGTGTTCTCTTCACTGTTTACCTGCTCACTGTCAACATCTGGTAAACAGTGAAGAGAACGCAGCTCTCGCACAAGCACCATTATCTCAGCTGATCGTCAGAGGTGCTGGGATTCTCCCATCCAGCGTCACTTAGGAGGAACATGTCCGTTCACTGACATCAGCAGGGGAGCAAAAATAATCAGAATCAGATTTGATTTCATAATGATTATTCCATTCGGTGATCTGTACGACACATGCAGTGGCCGGGTTTGCCGTGGCCCCAATGCTATTCTGGGTCCCCCAGACACTGTCGGGGTGTCACCACTTGCTGCTGCTCTCCAGAGAGGATGGCATGGTGCACCCCAATGGGATATAAGTCCAGAGAGTCAGGGTCTGCAGTAAACCAGGGGGCTTCTTTACTGGAGGATCTACACAGACACTGCACTGGCTTCTCCAGGCTCCTACCGGCAGAAGAAGGTTCTCTAGCTGTCCCTCTCTCCAGAAGGCCGTTACCCTGGCCAAAAGGATGGTGGCCCAGGGTCTATGGCTCAGTTGTCTGGCTGGCTCTCTGGTCCTAGGCTGGTGATCCAGGGTCTGTGTCAGAGTATCCCAATCTCCGCATCTTCTTCTAGTCACTTGTGCAGTCTGGCAGAGTCTCTTGTTCTAAGCACTGGTCCCTATCTGTAGACAACTAGGGGCTCTGACTGCTCTCCTTATACACAGTTTCTAGTTGGATTAGAACCTTCCAGTGGGAGGGGTGAAGTGGAGAAGCACAGCTTAAACAGAAACATTGTTACAATTTCTGCTCGTCATAGACTTCTGTTTTATTGCAAGTCTATGGGAATGACTAAAGAGATTTTCCAGACATAAACAAATCTTCAGACAAAAACAACAGAGCCAAACCAGTGAGAAGGTCAATGTGTCTGTTTTTTACCCTTCAAAACTTTGCATAGTCAGTCCAAAAGTCAGTATTAGTTGACTGTCCATTAACCCTTTCCGCAGTGCAGCTATAGTGCAATAACAGAACAAATGAACAGGAGATATTACTATAAACATATAAATGCAGTTCAACAATATGAAACAGTGTGCACACAACAGCGTAAATCACAGTGCAAGTCATCCCTTCAAAGTGCAATGAAGTAGGGAGTTGATGGCTTTGCATGGTGCTTGTGCTAGCGCTGTGTTCTCTTCACTGTTTACCTGCTCACTGTCAACATCTGGTAAACAGTGAAGAGAACGCAGCTCTCGCACAAGCACCATTATCTCAGCTGATCGTCAGAGGTGCTGGGATTCTCCCCTGGCCAATCGGATACTGATGACCTATCCTGAGGATAGCTCATCAACATAGGAAACCAGACAAAAGCTCTCTATGATACGCACTCTTCTGTTAGACCCAGTCACATTGCACGGCCATCCGTGTACCTACACAGTCAAGTCCCATTATTCTGACCACTTTCTACTTTCGCCATCAGCAGGAAGGAAGTGTCATGTGTGATGAGCCGGCTCAGTGGGTATTTAAGGTGTGGTGAGATGGCTTGGTGTGTATAAAAGGTGTAGTGAGCTGACTTGGTGATTATAAAAGATATGGTGAGCTGGCTCGGTGGCTATATAAGGTGTGGTGAGCTGGCTTGGTGGGTATATAAGATGTGATGCGCTGGCTCGTGGGTATATAAGGTGTGGTGAGCTGGCTCCGTGGGTATATAAGGTGTGGTGAGCTGGCTCCGTGGGTATATAAGGTGTGGTGAGCTGGCTCCATGGGTATATAAGGTATGGTGAGCTGGCTTGGTGGGTATATATGGTGTTGTGAACTGGCTCAGTGGGTATATAAGGTGTGGTTATTTGGCTTGGTGGGTACATAAGGCGTGGTGAGCTGGCTCGGTTAGTATAAAAGGTGTGCCAAGCTCGTTCAGCGGATATATAAGGTGTGATGAGCTGGCTTGGTGGGTATAAGGTATGGTGAGCTGGCTTGGTGGCTATATAAGGTGTGATAGGCTGTCTGCACACATATCCCTTGTTGCTGTCATGGGTAAAAAGGGCAGATGTATCAGAGTTGCAAGAATGGATTATTATTGGTTTTCGGGCCCCAGGTGGAGGTATTTCTGAACCTGCGCAGTGTAAACTGTTCTCTGATGCTGTGCAGAAATCGTTACTGTGAGTGGACAAATGGCGCCAATGTTAATAAGTGATGTGGAGACCATGTGCCAGAGGTCAATGTCGGCTATGAAGGTGCACGAGGGCGGAGGACTCCCTACAGGGGAGCAGCTCACCGCCAAAATGACCCGGGGGCACCAGACGTGTGTCTAACACAACAGTACAGAGAACCTACTGTGTCTGGGGCTCCGGAGCAGACGGACGGTCACTGCTCCTCTGATAATGCAGTTACATCAGGATTGGACCTCCGCTGACTGGTAAAGGGTTGTCTTCATGGAACCGATGGACGTTGGCGTGTCAGGAGAGAAACATCAGAGAGGGAACACCCTGCAGCCATTGCTTGAAGAACACAAGCTGGTGGGGGCATTCTCTGGGCCACTCACCCATGTGGAAGGCGCTCTCAGCTGAATTCGGTCTAACTCCATCCTTGCAGATCACGTACACCCAGACATGCTAATTGTCTTCCCTGGGGAAGATGGGATCTTCCAGCAAGACAATGCGACACCTCACACAGCTAGAAATGTCCGACATTGGTTGGAAGAGCCTGACCAAGACTTCCAAGTACTACCCTGGCCCCCTAATTCCCCATTCCTCCAGCCTTTACCATGTATGCGGGCATTAGTTTTAGTAATGTATATTATGGCCTCCAGCCTCTGCTGTGTATGAGAGGGTTTGTTGTAATAATTTGCCCTTTCCCATTATCAGTACGTTACTCCTCAGATGTTTGCAGGAGGAATTAATACTAAAGCAGCAGGCAACAGTCGTTGGTGTAGAGGCGCCACGGCTCGTATAACAACAGCACAAGTCTTAAGTCAAGATACAATAAGCAGCAAATAGAGTCTTCATATTCTGACCTCTGGGTGTTAAAGGGAACCTGCCATCAACTTCATGCTGACCTGAGTCTGAATGTAAGCAGTTTGCTCCTGTTTGTTACAATTTCCCCTTTTGGGACAGGATGTGTGCCGAGTATTACTATATGAGAGCAAGTGTTTCCAGAAGAGCTATTCTAGTTTCTAGAAACGGTGCTTATGTTCTCACCTTATCGTCACATACCTGCTCATTTCCTTTAACCCATTCTCCTAGGCAGTATATCTTTTACAATTTAGGGTTCTCATATGACCTCTCCGGTTCTTTGCACTTTTGGAAATGGCCATTCTGGTGGCATCATCTCACTGCCTCCTGTGCATTCATGTGGTACAGCGCTTAGACTACTGACTCTGGTTTAGTCCATCGAAACTTTCAAATTAAGATCATTCCCATCTACCAGTAAATGGAGGGTTTATTCATTCTTACAGCCTGGTCATCCCATTTCTTTCAAAGATGTCCGCCCCTGGCGAAGAGCCACTTCATAGATCTACGGCAACATACCCTCAGATCCTGGCATCAGGTTTAGTAAAGCTGAGCAAAAATCCACACAAGAACCTCACAAAAGGAAGACGTTCCCTACAAAAGCCAAGTAGTTGTTTCTACAAATATTTGGCTCTCAAGGTTGATGGCGCTTATCTGGAAGACTGGTATCTGTGTGGTCCCTAGCATTGCATTCTGAGAACTGTAGCATTACTGAAGTAGTACTTTTATCTAAGAGATGTTCTCTGGATGGAGCTGAATTTCTTCTATTTTCTAGAGAAATAGGAGCTCTAGCAATGGACATGTATGGCCAATTAGCTCAGCTGTCATTTGGAAAAAATGTGCCTCTACAGCAGGCATCCTCAAACTGTGGCCCTCCAGCTGTTGTAAATCTACAACTCCCACAATGCTCTGCTGTAGGCTGATACATGTAGGCTGTTCGGGCATGCTGGGAGTTGTAGTTTTGCAACAGCTGGAGGGCCGCAGTTTGAGGATGCCTGCTCTACAGGCTGCAGATCTTCTGGTCGATCAGCCTTCTTTCATTTGAAGCTTCCATCTCCTGTTCATCCTTTCTCGGGATATCAGAAGAGAAGCCAACTTTCATTGATCTTCATTTGGCCTGGTTTCTACTACTGTTGTTTCTTTGAGAGAGAGAATTTTGGGCGTTTCTTCCACCTCTATAACTACAGTCGTGGCAAAAAGTTTTGAGAATGACACAAATATTGGAAATTGGAAAAGTTGCTGCTTAAGTTTTTACAATAGCATTTTGCATAGACTCCAGAATGTTATGAAGAGTGATCAGATGAATTGCATAGTCCTTCTTTGCCATGAAAATTAACTTAATCCCAAAAAAACCTTTCCACTGCATTTCATTGCTGTCATTAAAGGACCTGCTGAGATCATTTCAGTAATCGTCTTGTTAACTCAGGTGAGAATGTTGACGAGCACAAGGCTGGAGATCATTATGTCAGGCTGATTGGGTTAAAATGGCAGACTTGACATGTTAAAAGGAGGATGGTGCCTGAAATCATTGTTCTTCCATTGTTAACCATGGTGACCTGCAAAGAAACGCGTGCAGCCATCATTTCGTTGCATAAAAATGGCTTCACAGGCAAGGATATTGTGGCTACTAAGATTGCACCTCAATCAACAATTTATAGGATCATCAAGAACTTCAAGGAAAGAGGTTCAATTCTTTTTAAGACGGCTTCAGGGCGTCCAAGAAAGTCCAGCAAGTGCCAGGATCGTCTCCTAAAGAGGATTCAGCTGCGGGGTCGGAGTGCCACCAGTGCAGAGCTTGCTCAGGAATGGCAGCAGGCAGGTGTGAGCGCATCTGCACGCACAGTGAGGTGAAAGGCTTTTGGAAGATGGCCTGGTGTCAAGAAGGGCAGCAAAGAAGCCACGTCTCTCCAAAAAAAACATCAGGGACAGATTAATCTTCTGCAGAAAGTCTGGTGAATGGACTGCTGAGGACTGGGGCAAAGTCATATTCTCCGATGAAGCCTCTTTCCGATTGTTTGGGGCATCAGGAATAAGGCTTGTCCGGAGAAGAAAAGGTGAGCGCTACCATCAGTCCTGTGTCATGCCAACAGTAAAGCATCCTGAGACCATTCATGCGTGGAGTTGCTTCTCATCCGAGGGAGTGGGCTCACTCACAATGTTGCCCCAAAACACATAAATAAAGAATGGCACCAAAACACCCTCCAACAGCAACTTCTTCCAACAATCCAACAACAGTTTGGTGAAGAACAATGCATTTTCCAGCACGATGGAGCACCGTGCCATAAGGCAAAAGTGATAACTAAGTGGCTCGGGGACCAAAACGTTGGACATTTTGGGTCCATGGCCTGGAAACTCCCCAGATCTCAATACCATTGAGAACTTGTGGTCAATCCTCAAGAGGCGGGTGGACAAACAAAAACCCACTAATTCTGACAAACTCTAAGAAGTGATTATGAAAGAATGGGTTGCTATCAGTCAGGAACTGGCCCAGAAGTTGATTGAGAGCATGCGCAGCCGAATTGCAGAGGTCCTGAAAAAGAAGGGCCAACACTGCAAATACTGACTCTGCATAAATGTCATGTAATTGTCGATAAAAGCCTCTGAAACGTATGAAGTGCGAGTAATTATATTTCACTACATCACAGAAACAACTGACACAAAGATCTAAAAGCAGTTTAGCAGCAAACTTTGTGAAAACTAATATTTGTGTCATTCTCTAAACTTTTGGCCACGACTGTACTGCTACAGACATGTTTCTATCATCTCCATCTTAGCAGGTTCATAACTTGGAGACTAGCCCTCAGTTCACACTTGCGAGTTTTACAGCGCATTCGAACGCGCTGTAAAACGCATAACCGATGCAAACCAATGCTTCCCTATGGGACTGGTCCACATTTTCGCTTTTTACAGCGCGTTCGAACGCGCTGAA
Organism: Bufotes viridis; assembly: GCA_033119425.1. Classification (NCBI taxonomy): domain Eukaryota; kingdom Metazoa; phylum Chordata; class Amphibia; order Anura; family Bufonidae; genus Bufotes; species Bufotes viridis. Next base: position 10,415,590 of record CM065596.1, read on the forward strand.
AAACGCCTGACGCATAAACAAGTACTTGAGCTTTTGGAACGCGCAATGCTTGTATTTTGCGCGTTTTTGACACTGAAAACGCGTGTTCGAACGCGCGTTTATGAATTTGCAACATGCTGGAAAGGCCAAACTTCATATAGACAGGGATATTTGGTCATTGGACAACACTGCAGTCACACAAATGCGCGTCAAACGCGCGTTCACTATTGCCAAAAACACGCATAAAAACGCGTGCGCGACAAATACGCACGTAAAACGCGTGTCTCAGAAACGCTCAGGTCTGAACCCAGGGTAAGAGAAGAAGCCTGAGGAATAAAAGGTCTTGGAGTGAATGGTGAACACTGTGGATCTAGAGGACTACTACAGGATCTATTCGAGTCAAAGAACATATTCTTCTCGTCTCTGAGAGTCTTCTCATCCTGCTGTTGATGATCCAGTGATCCTTCTATTTCTGTAGGAAAGCTTCCAGAGGAAATTAAATTCATCGCCCAAAATTTCATGTCTACTCCAATGTGACGTCAGATGTCAGACCTCCTTTCTTTCTTGGGATCTTGTCTCTGGGATGATTCCAATGGTCTCTTCGGTAGAGGACATTAATAGGAAACCATGTCTACCTGCTGCCTTTCTCCGGCAGATGATCTTCAGAAACAATCTTCATTCCTGAAATGTCAACAGACCTATTGAGTTCTTTTGTTCACAGATAGGAGGACTCTACTTCATTTCTAGGAAGACCATAACCTGTCTGTTTAGCTCCCAACCTTTTGGCGGAAAAGGCCCAGAGCATTCTTCAAGTACTGTCAGTACAGCCTCCTGGCCCGAACTGTCATCCCACGTACAGAACAACAGGCTCTATCTAAAGGCTTCTAAGATTCAGCCAGTGACTCAGATATTCTAGTGCCGTTTTACAAGATTAACCTTCTGTTTCTTTTTTAGCTATTTTCATCCCGTTCTGTGCTGCCTGAGGACGTAGGGAAAGAGAAAATTTGTTTTACCTGTAATTTTGCTTTCCTCGAGTCCGAAGGCAGCACATACATACCTTCCCAATAATATTTGCAGCTGTTCTTTATTTATAACATGTGTGAGCTGTGAGAGAAGGTTCATATAATACAAGCTAAGCATGCTAATTCTTAAGTCTTGTACATAGGAGGCAGTATTATAGTAGTTACCGTATATTTTTGTACATAGGAGGCAGTATTATAGTAGTTATATTCTTGTACATAGGAGCAGTATTATAGTAGTTATGTTCTTATACATAGGAGCAGTATTATAGTAGTTATATTCTTGTACATAGGAGGCAGTATCATAGTAGTTATATTCTTGTACATAGGAGCAGTAATATAGTAGTTATATTCTTGTACATAGGAGGCAGTATTATAGTAGTTATATTCTTGTACATAGGAGTAGTATTATAGTAGTTATATTCTTGTACATAGGAGGCAGTATTATAGTAGTGATATTCTTGTACATAGGAGCAGTATTATAGTAGTTATATTCTTGTACATAGGAGGCAGTATTATAGTAGTTATATTCTTGTACATAGAAGGCAGTATTATAGTAGTTATATTCTTGTACATAGGAGGCAGTATTATAGTAGTTATATTCTTGTACATAGAAGGCAGTATTATAGTAGTTATATTCTTGTACATAGGAGGCAGTATTATAGTAGTTATATTCTTGTACATAGGAGGCAGTATTATAGTAGCTATATTCTTGTACACAGGAGGCAGTATTATAGTAGTTATATTCTTGTACACAGGAGGCAGTATTATAGTAGTTATATTCTTGTATACAGGAGGCAGTATTATAGTAGTTATATTCTTGCACATAGTAGGCAGTATTATAGTAGTTATATTCTTGTGCATAGGAGGCAGTATTATAGTAGTTATATTCTTGTACATAGGAGCAGTATTATAGTAGGTATATTCTTGTACATAGGAGCAGTATTATAGTAGTTATATTCTTGTACATAGGAGGCAGTATTATAGTAGTTATATTCTTGTACATAGGAGGCAGTATCATAGTAGTTATATTCTTGTACATAGGAGCAGTATTATAGTAGTTATATTCTTGTACACAGGGGGCAGTATTATAGCAGTTATATTCTTGTACATAGGAGCAGTTTTATAGTAGTTATATTCTTGTACATAGGAGCAGCATTATAGTAGTTATATTCTTGTACATAGGAGCAGTATTATAGTAGTTATATTCTTGTACATAGGAGGCAGTATTATAGTAGTTATATTCTTGTATATAAGAGCAGTATTATAGTAGTTATATTCTTGTACATAGGAGGCAGTATTATAGTAATTATATTCTTGTACATAGGAGCAGTATTACAGTATTTATATTCTTGTACATACAGTAGGAGCAGTATTATGGTAGTTATATTCTTGTACACAGGAGGCAGTATTATAGTAGTTATATTCTTGTATATAGGAGCAGTATTATAGTAGTTATATTCTTGTACATAGGAGGCAGTATTATAGTAGTTATATTCTTGTACATAGGAGCAGTATTATAGTAGTTATATTCTTGTACATAGGAGCAGTATTATAGTAGTTATATTCTTGTACATAGGAGCAGTATTATAGTAGTTATATTCTTGTACATAGGAGCAGTATTATAGTAGGTATATTCTTGTACATAGGAGCAGTATTATAGTAGTTATATTCTTGTACATAGGAGGCAGTATTATAGTAGTTATATTCTTGTACATAGGAGGCAGTATCATAGTAGTTATATTCTTGTACATAGGAGCAGTATTATAGTAGTTATATTCTTGTACACAGGGGGCAGTATTATAGTAGTTATATTCTTGTACATAGGAGCAGTTTTATAGTAGTTATATTCTTGTACATAGGAGCAGTATTATAGTAGTTATATTCTTGTACATAGGAGCAGTATTATAGTAGTTATATTCTTGTACATAGGAGGCAGTATTATAGTAGTTATATTCTTGTATATAGGAGCAGTATTATAGTAGTTATATTCTTGTACATAGGAGGCAGTATTATAGTAGTTATATTCTTGTACATAGGAGCAGTATTACAGTATTTATATTCTTGTACATACAGTAGGAGCAGTATTATGGTAGTTATATTCTTGTACACAGGAGGCAGTATTATAGTAGTTATATTCTTGTATATAGGAGCAGTATTATAGTAGTTATATTCTTGTATATAGGAGCAGTATTATAGTAGTTATATTCTTGTACATAGGAGGCAGTATTATAGTAGTTATATTCTTGTACATAGGAGCAGTATTACAGTATTTATATTCTTGTACATACAGTAGCAGTATTATGGTAGTTATATTCTTGTACACAGGAGACAGTATTATAGTAATTATATTCTTATACATAGGAGCAGTATTATAGTAGTTATATTCTTGTACATAGGAGCAGTATTATAGTAGTTATATTCTTGTACATAGGAGCAGTATTATAGTAGTTATATTCTTGTACACAGGAGGCAGTATTATAGTAGTTATATTAAGAGATGGCTCCACCTAGAGTTTGGAAAACATAAATTCTATAACCTTCCTGAAATATGAAGGGAGTGACATTCAGATTTTTTTAGGCCATAAATTAACTGTCCTTAGCTCTAAAGAACCTTGAGATTGCAAAGTCTTGCGCATTTCGAGACCTTGACACAGGGACATCAGTTTTGACTCTGTGTGCTGTCCGCATCTGCTGCTCTGTTACACAGCCCTGCGAAAAACATAGAACATGTCCTATTCTTGACCGCTTTACGGACAAGAATAGGCATTTCTATCATAGGGTAGGATGTTCAGTTCTGCAAAATGCGGAACACATATGGTTGGTATCAGTGTTTGAGGATCCGCAATTTGCGGACCGCAAAACACGGTACGGTCGTGTGTATGAGGCCTTAGGCTGTCTCTTGCACCTTGGTTCTTCCATGATGTGTTCTCAGGGACCTTTATTAAGACCACAGGGAAACGCTAAACTTGTGTGAATCATTAAATGTCTCTATTGCTGTTCAACAGCTGTCAACTAATTATCAGTGGGGGGATTTTAATATTCCATTCGTACTTCAGATTATGTAACAGCTGTGGCCGAAATTCCTCTGAGTCCACCAAATTAGAAGTCCGTAAGTGAAGGTAATACGATCCACTGACAAAGGCACTATTAATTCCCTATTGGCAAACATCTGGTTGATATCGGTGTTCGATACGCTGGAGGCGTCTATTTAGTCAAAAAATACGTGTACAATCATTTGATACATACATGATACAAGGAGTTAGCAATCTGTTAAAGGGTCATGCATGCTGCTACACCGCAGAGCAGGGAGAGAAACAACTACTGTTCAGGCGCTGTCCTCGGAGCCTCCCCAGGAGCAGCCAGAGGACAAATATTGGAGTGGAAAAATATTTACTCTATAATAGAAAGAACTGTGATAAACCATCGCCACTGTACTCCTGGTCTAATGCCGTATCACACAGATCCGTGCAGAGGAGAAAGAGGAAGCTGAAAGCGATTATCCTGAGAGAGGCTGACCTCCTTTACCCTACTGTTACAGCAGGGCATCACAGCGACCCGTCACACCTTCATTGCTGTAAGACTTTACCATTAAAGTTTTGACTATATACAGTAGATATAGTATGGCGGTATTGTTTGCACAGTACATTGCAGTTTTATTTGGACACTGAATGGCAGTATTGTAAGTGAAACATATGGCAGTGTTACATAGGCACTATATGGTGGTATTAGGCTGTATTCACAGTCGTGGAGTATACAGTCAATATACCCATAGGGCTTCATTTACCCAACAGAGGCCAAAAGAGTGTTCTTTGTCAGGCTGGTACAGTGGTGGCAAACCTTTTAGAGACCGAGTGCCCAAACTGCAACCCAAAAACCACTTATTTATTACAGAGTGCCAACACGGCAATTTATCCTGAATACTACAGTCCAGCATAGTGTATCTTCCATGGAAAAAAGGGGTCAGTCAGCACATCCCAATGCGCAGGTGCGCGCTGCCATGGCTAGAAACACAAAGGAAAAAATACATTGCAACAGCGCTCAAATAAAGTACAATAATGCCATAGTAATAGAAAATATTCCGGTGCTAATGCTGCGCTTATTTTGGAAACTTGGGATTCTTGGCAAATACATTTTGTACAAAATTCTTTGGGCCTGTCTGCCAAATGTCAAGGCGATCTCTATCAGACGGGAACCTAACACTAAATGCTACCTGTAATGTGCCATAACGGCCACCATAAAATTCAGGGAGTGCAGGTTCCACATGCATACTGGGTCCACTCTGCTTTTTATAATTTTTGGTGCCAAAATTGCATCCATTAAATTCAGGGAATGCAGGTACCAACATGCATGCTGAGCCCACTCTATACCTCTCTATGTGCTAGACAGCTTCCAATAAATGCAATGAGAGCCCACTCTATACCTCTCCATGTGCTAGACAGCTTCCAATAAATGCAATGAGAGCCCACTCTATACCTCTCCATGTGCTAGACACCTTTCAATAAATGCAATGAGAGCCCACTCTATACCTCTCCATGTGCTAGACAGCTTCCAATAAATGCAATGAGAGTCCACTCTATACCTCTCCATGTGCTAGACAGCTTCCAATAAATGCAATGAGAGCCTACTCTATACCTCTCCATGTGCTAGACAGCTTCCAATAAATGCAATGAGAGCCCACTCTATACCTCTCCATGTGCTAGACACCTTTCAATAAATGCAATGAGAGTCCACTCTATACCTCTCCATGTGCTAGACAGCTTCCAATAAATGCAATGAGAGTCCGCTCTATAATTCTCCTGGTGCCAAAAGGCTTCCAGTGAGTGCAGGGAGAGCGGGCTGCAGCTTTATACCTACACTAATTAAAATCAGCCTATGGGGCAGACAGGCCGATCAGGGGTGCAAGACTAAATAGAGTCAGCCACAACTCCAGTACAACTGCAAAGAAAAGGGGGTTAGTCTGCACATCCCATTTAGTGTTAGGTTCCCGCCTTACAGAGATCACCTTGACGTGTGGCAGACAGGCCCAAATAATTTAGTACAAAATGTATTTGCCAAGAATCTCAAGTTTACAAAATAAGCGTAGCATTAGCACCAGAATGTAGTATATCTTCCATGTACTCTATCATTTAGCTATAATTAGCCGGCCTGCATTCGGTGCGCTGCCTGTGCTGTTCATAGTGCGCCCTGCGCTGATGAATGGGAGGAATAGCCTAAGGAATATTGGTACACCGTAGACATTTTCCAGGGTGCGGGTGCCCACAGAGAGGGCTCCGAGTGCCGTGCCATAGGTTCGCCACCACTGGGCTAGTATATCTTTTTTTTCGTCAGAATAAATCTATACTTTCAATAGGAGAATCTTAACCGGATGTGAACAGAGTCTTACTAGGACACAGTGGGAGTATTATTTGGCATTACATGGCGGCATGCAGGTGTAATACTTTGCGTGTAATCTGCATACGTGCTCTTTTTGTAGTTTTTGAAATTTCGAGGATGCGACTTATAAGGACAGGCTACGTATACGGAAATTACTTTTTCCTTACATTTGAAATTTCGAGGCACCTGCTCAGAGGTGTTGTGGACCATAAGGTACAGTGGTGGAGAATATGGTTGCATACAGGGGTTCCCACATGGTCCATGTAATCATTGTCGCAGTGCTGGTGCCTGGCCCACACACAAGGCCGTGTACTAAATGGTCCTGTTTACATGAGGCATATGAGGCCCCCCACCTATGGGCATACATTCACCTTTGGCCCACTTTCCATATATTCCATGCTGGTGTCTAGAAGTATCTTTACCTTCCTCTTGTTTTTCGCCCGGTACGTTCCCCAGTGAAATGTCAAACCATTTAGCTGCAATTTGTTCCCGGACAGAAACAAAAACCTTTCACAGCTTGAGATTTGTTGCCTAAAAATAATTCATTAAGGACTCTAATCTGATGCATTAGAGACGGCAGCGCGGCTGATTACAGCACACCTGACACAATGCATTAGGATTAGCCGGTGTTAGCCAGGGGAGGTTGGCTCCTGTGGAACAGGTAAACAGGCAATTTCAGGGCGCCGCGTGGTGGACGCATCACTACTGCCGTCTTACATCGCGTTCTTCTTAAAGGGATACACAATAAGAAAAAATACATTTGATCTGTGTGCAAAATGCTTTACCAATGTAGTTTTAGTAACCTAAATTTACACTTTGAACCTCCCTCGCATATACAGTGACCCCTCAAGATACAATGGTCTTTTCTCACTTATCATAAATTGAAACCAGACTCAACATGCAACGTCTCAGACTCAGATCCACCCAATAAAGGCCCCTTCTCTTGTAAAATCCCTGGATTAGTTACTAGTTAGCAGCTATTCCCGACTGTTAGATGTAAGGACTCTTTATCTCTCTTAGTTATCTACTTATTTTTCTTAAATCTTTATTTTCTCTCATCTCGTATGACATTTTGGGGCTTTGGAACCGATTATTCAAGTTACAATGGTTTCAACTTACAATATTTATTGGTTCCGGGACGACCATTGTATCTTGAGGGACCGCTGTACAGCAATCCCATAATATAATGATGTACTGAATAGCGCCCTCTAGTGTTGGGAGGGCTTAAATAACAACCCAAATATGTCAGACCCTGCAGTTTTCCTGCTACCCATAGATCAGGCATGTCCAAACTGTGGCCCTCCAGGTGTTGCAGAACCATGGGCGTAGCTATAGGGGGTGCAGAGGTAGCAGTCGCTACCGGGCCCAGGAGCCTGAGGAGGGCCAAAGGCTCTTGTGCTGCATAAGAAGACACACAAAGCACAGAGGAAGGGTCAGCTGACTCTTGCACCAGGGCCATGAGCCGTGAGCTGCGCCCCATGTAGAACTAGACCCCATCATGCCCTTCTGATGCAGGTTGACATGGCTGTAGGTTGTCCAGGAGTGATGGGAGTTGTAGTTCAGCTGTCAGCAACTGGACGGCCGAGTTGGACATTGTCCTGCCATAGATAAAGAGCAGCAGTAGCAAGCGTGCATGTTGGGAGTTGCAGGTTCAACAGCTGAAGCCTAGAGTTGATGACTCTGGCACTTCAGCTGTTGTGAAACTACAACTCCCAGCATGCTCTGGCACTTCAGCTGTTGTGAAACTACAACTCCCAGCATGCTCCATTCACTTCTTTTGGAATATCAAGAACAGCAGAACAAGTGTGCCTGCTGGGAATGGCAGTGCCACAGCAGCTGAAGTGGCAGAGTTTGCGGACCCCTGCTGTATAGGTTATAGCAGGGGCCATGCGTGTCTTTGAAGCCGGGCGACCCATGACTAAATGATACCTCTGCAGCCGCAACATCAAGATGATGTAGGAAATTAATAGCTATCAGTTACCTGTCTGCTGGTTATAAATGAGGGTTCGGCCACTGGGGCTCTCACCTATCAGGAGGATGAGGGGTCCCTGTGTGAATGGAGTGCAATGCACTATTCGCGGTCTATTGGACTGGCCAGTGCAGTGCTTGGCTCCTTCAGTCCCATAGAAGAGAATGGATCTGTGGCTGACGTCTCACTACAGCTCCATTCAGACACGGGAATCCCAGTGATTGCTGGTGGTCGCAGCAGTCGGACCCCCAGCGATCCTGTGTAAAACGATAAGGAAGCTTATCTGGGAACATACAGAAGCTAAGGCGCTCTGACCGCTGACCCCTCAGTTATATGCACGGCTCTGCAGGTTACAGGTTATCGGCTAACTCAGTCCCTTGTGCGTCCTACTTTATGTACATAGTGTCATTTCACATAACCTTGAGTTCCGGAAGATGGATGGCATGAGCCAATGTCAGCACACAAGCCTGCACCAATTCTTCTTAAAGGGAAACCGTCACGGTGAACATGGTGTCTGATCTGCAGGAAGCATATTATAGAGCAGGAGGAGACGAGCGTATTGATATATAGACCAGTGATGGCGAAACTTTCAGAGACCGAGTGTCCAAACTGCATCCCAAAACCCACTAAATTATCGCAACGTAACCTGAATACTGAAAAATACCGGCCAAGCTAAGCTGTGGGGGCGTGGCCCATCAGAGGCCCCGGTAAAAGGAGTGCCACGGTTGGCGTCCCCTAGCATTAATAAGGACCCCAGTATTAATAATGTCCCAGTGGTGACCCCCAGCATTAATAATGCCCAATTAGTGGCCCCCGGTATTAATAAGATCCCCTTTAGTGGCCCCCAGTATTAATAAGGTCCCCTTCAGTGGCCCTTAGTATTATTTTTCCTCCATTAATGGCCCCAGTATTAATAAGGTCCCCTTTAGTGGCCCCCAGTATTAATAAGGTCCCCTTTAGTGGCCCCCAGTATTAATAAGGTCCCATTAGTGGCCCCCAGTATTAATAAGGTCCTCTTTAGTGACCCCCAGTATTAATAATGCCCTATTAGTGGCCCCCGGTATTAATAAGGTCCCCTTTAGTGGCCCCCAGTATTAATAAGGTCCCCATTAGTGGCCCCCAGTATTATTTTTCCTCTATTAGTGGCCTCCAGTATTAATAAGGTCCCCTTTTAGTGGCCCCCAGTATTAATAAGGTCCCCTTTAGTGGCCCCCAGTATTAATAAGGTCCCCTTTAGTGGCCCCCAGTATTAATAAGGTCATCTTTAGTGGCCCCCAGTATTAATAAGGTCCCTTTACTCCCCCAGTATTAATAAGGTCCCGTTTAGTGGCCCCCAGTATTAATAAGGTCTCCTTTACTGGCCCCAGTATTAATAAGGTCCCGTTTAGTGGCCCCCAGTATTAATAAGGTCCCCATTAGTGGCCCCCAGTATTAATCAGGTCCCCTTTATTGGCCCCCGGTATTAATAAGGTCCCCTTTTAGTGGCCCCCTGTATTAATAAGGTCCCCTTTAGTGGCCCCCAGTATTAATAAGGTCCCCTTTAGTACCCCCAGAATTAATAAGGTCCCCTTTAGTGGCCCCCAGTATTAATAAGGTCCCCTTTAATGCCCCCTAGTATTATTTTTCCTCCATTAGTGGATCCCAGTATTAATAATGGCCCCATTAGAGGCCACAGTTTTATTAATGAGCCCTTCCCCACTCTTCTTGTGCAAAAATAAAAAGTAAAACTCACCTCATCCATTTGATTTTTGCCGTGGTGAACACTCGCTGCTCACTGGATGCTCAGGACTGGACCTGCGCTCCAGGGTGATGATGTCTCACAGGTCCTGCTGCTTCCAGTCAACGCTGGGTAACGTCATCACGCTGGAGCGCAGGTCTTGTCCTGCGCATCCAGTGAACAGCGAGTGTTCCCTGCGGTGCCATCAAATGGATGAGGTGAGTTTTATTCTTTTATTTTTTAAATACGAGCAGGGGACTGTATGATCAGTGTGACACAATCAATCCCTTCAGGCTATGGATACCTATGGGGCAATTTTTTTTTAAGATTGCATTTTACTCATTTAGGGCTAAAAAAAAATAATTCAGTTAGACTTCATTAAAAAAGTTCAGCCATTTTTGAGTTACAGGGGTTAAAAATCAGCCTGTTTGCAGAGTATCACTTCTCAGTCCAGTCAGCTGACGGCTCATGTGAAGCCTCATCTCTGACCTCCTAAACACCGATTAGAGCTAAACTGTTGATATGACTACAGCTGAAATGAGTGTTTATCAGTTCAGGAGATCAGAGATAGGGCTTCGCATGAATTGTCCGATGAAGTGGTACTCTGCAAACAGACTGATTTTTAACCCCTGAATCTCAAAAATGGCTGAAAATTTTTAATTAAGATCAACTGAAAAAATTATTTTTTAGCCCAAAATAAATAAAATGCAATCATAAAAAAATCCCATAGCCTTTAAAGGAGTTGTCTAATAGGTGCGGGTCGTCCCATAGAAGTGAATGGGAGCGGTGGCCGGTCATGCGCGGTGTGCTCCCATTCACTTCTATGGGGAGAGCCTTGGTGGTGGCCGGACCGGAGTCCTCCAGCCACCACTTTGCGGGGCTCCGTTACCGATATACATCACCGCACCTATCAGACAATAGGGGGCGTATCCTGGTGATATACCCCCATTATCTGCGATGATGGAGGTGAAGGAATTAGTTCTAGAAGATATTGCTAATGTTCTTATGGGAAATTGTGGCTGTACTATTGTGTTTTTTACTTCCCTCTACTAAAAGTAAAAATGCCGCGCAAAAAACAGCTGGGCGACTGTGACACAGAAGACAATTAGAATCCTTTATACTGGGCGTGATTGTGACCCTAATAATAGCTCATTCTGGACTTCCTAATTTAGCAATGTGTAGGCGGCAGGATCTCTCATGTGCCGGAGATCAAAGAAAGGGTAATTTATCACCATGCTGCAAAAGAGCATAAAAGGAAGCAGGAAGTCAGGATCGGCCGACGGTTTAAACCTGTGAACTGGAGGAAATGGCTGGTTACATCGTATGGAAGCCGAGGGGGGAGAAGGGTCCCTCCTCCTGGAGGTCTCAGGGACCGCAATACTGCAGAGAACAGGCAGTGTGGTCGCACCGGTGCCGAGCTTCCTAACTGTGCGGATGGTCAAATAGACTGTTGTCACTCAGAGTGCTCTAAAGATTGTTGCAGAGGAACTCAAAAACTTTTTCCAACCTCCAAACCTAGTATCAGAAGGACTTGAACGACAAGGTGGGGCAAATAAGTAGTGGCCATGCTGCAGGGCATTCTGGGAAATGTAGTTACAGAACAGCTTGAGAGTTAGGAGCTGGAAACCAATGTTCTTGCTGCCTCTGAAACCTAGACTGATACATTGTTTAGTTGATACATTGAGTTTGTTACATTGTATCACAGTAAGGTCCCTTACACACGACTGTATGCCCTCCGAGACATACACTCCGTGAGCGGGCCATATGTCCCGCAGCGGCATTGATACGGGAGCGCACAGCATCATAGATTACAATGATGCTGTGCACGCCGGGCCGTCCGCAGGACTATTGTCCCGCTCCCGTGCGCACGATCAATGCCGCTCCAGGACATATGGCCCGCTCACGGAACTAGAGGCTTGGACTGGAAAGAGATTTGGACTTCTAAGGACTGCCTAGGCTGGGCATAATTGTAGCATTTATCAGTATTAGAACTTTACAAATTGAAGTGAGGCCTGCCTAATGTTCCTATTCACTGACAACAAACAGAGATCTTGACAAGGCAAAATACTCAAAAAAACAGTTTACAAGTAGGTTGCAGAGCTTTTTATGGGCACCACAGAATGTAATATACAAGGAAGCAGATGCAGGAACACTGCTTGCTGTGCAGGACTCTGCACTAGGAAGATACAAGGAGAGTGGCCCCGCTGACAAGGTGAGACAGAATCTGCCACGTCACATGACCCAGCTCATTTATTGGGGCAAAGCTTAGGCTGGCAAATCCACGCCAAGTACGAATTAAGCGATTAGTCCGGCCGGGCAAATCATACCTTTCTTTAATGTTGTTTGACCGGATAACAAACCCAAGGGCATAATAAGACACACGAATAAAAACTAGGACAAAGAAACCCAGGGGTGACGCCCATGTCAGCCGGCCCGGGTCTCAACAAATGGCAGCGAAGAAGACGTCTTCATGTGCCCCGTACAGACAGAGAGTTCCCCGTTATAGATGCAAGATGACACCTTTAAGTATTCATCCTTGAAGACGACCGACCGTAAAGTCACACCGCCATAGATTATAGACAGGAGAACCTACACATTACTGGGAAGATGGAGAGGGTCAGGTCTCAAGCTTTACTCTACAGTACAATGGTTGTCAGATCATCATCATTATTATAGCAGTTATATACTTATACATAGGGGGCAGTATTATAGTAGTTATATTCTTGTACATAGGAGGCAGTATTATAGCAGTTATATTCTTTGTCAATGATCTTTTTATTAAATCAAATCAGCATAAAGTTACAACACTGCCTTGACAACCTCAGCATAGGAGCCAAAGGCAAAAGTAGATACAAAAGTGTACAGTGGTTATCAAACACAAGTTAGTAAATCAATAAATAACACCCGTATCGCCAAGAGAATTACCTCATATGAAGTCGGACATTACCAGCCAGGCAATAACGGGGAGGGGAAAACAAGGGGAGGTGAGGGAAAGGGGGGAGGAGGGAGAGGAGGGAGAGGAGGGAGGAGGGAGGGGGATGAGGCTCAACGACTTAGGAAGGGTCAACTGTCGCTTGAGCCCTCCTGGTCTAACGCACCTATAACACAAAGATCCATGGCAAAGAAAAGAAGCATACCTATAATCGCATGTCAACTCAGATTATTCGTAGATCCATAAGAGCATACATGTCTAGATCTGATACCCAATTATAGCACTCCACTAATTAAGGAAGAGGGGGTGGGTGCACATATTTCCCTCTGTACTTCAGCCAGGGAGCCCAGAGTCGCAAGAATCTCCTATGGTCCCGTGCTGCCCAACTAGCCAACTCCTCCATACGACAGATATGATCAACTTTGTTCTCCCAGTGAGTAACCGCAGGTGGCTCAGGATCAAGCCATCTGGCCGGAATCAGGAGTCTAGCTGCCTGAATCAGGTGAGTGGCTAGGTTGTGTCTGGAGGGGGTAAAGGATGGCGTGGGTAGCCAAAGAAGCACCAACTCAGGTGTCAAGGAAAGCGAGGATGATACCACCTTATTGACAATGGACAAGACCTGATCCCAAAATGATCTAATGACAGGACAGGACCAGAAAATATGAGTGAGGTCACCTACACCTGAGGAACATCTCCAACAAAGGTCGTCAGACCTGAGGCCTCTTAGGAACTGTTGCTTAGGCGTCTGGTACCATTGTGTCATTGTTTTGTATGAGTGTTCTTGCACACGAACACACTTAGAAAACCCATGAGAATGGGCATGGATCCTTAGGACGTCAGTTTCCGTGAAAGACGTGTGAAGCTCAGCCTCCCACGTCCTCAGGTAGTGTGGAGTGGCGCGCACCAGAGGAGTTGTAAGGGCCAGATACAGTAGAGAAATGGATTTCCTTGGGAGGGCCTCGTGGTCCATCATTTTCTCAAACCAAGTTTTGTCAGTCAAAGGTCGCTCGCCAGCAAACAACCTTTTGCCAACAGAACCAAATTCCTAGCTTCTAAAAAGTGGGATTTCTGCATAAGTCGGCTCAGGGGTGTTGGGGATCCAGGGTCCCAGAGAACCAATCCCTGAACTCCTGTAGAGTATAATATTTGAGCTTAACCCACCCAGGGTGTAGGAGGGTGGCCGAAGGGTCGGCAAGAAAAGGGGTCAGATCTGCGGGCAGGGTCAGGGGTGGCTGTGACAGTAGACTGCCATCAGCATTCAGCTGTTTGAAAACCATGTATGTGCCTTTAAGCAAGAATTGTCTCTCGAACTTGGAGTTGGTCAAACCCCACATCCCTGCCCTCTGAGCTTGGGTAAGTTGTGCCACTTCTAGTTCCCTACCCGGGGTCCTGTAGGCTGGTACATTCAATTGCAACCATCTCTTGAGATGGATGGCTTTGTAGTAATATTGGGCGTCTGGGAGGTTCATACCCCCGAATGGCTTTTTAATATTAGCCTATGGTGAGCAATCCTAGCCCGTTTCCCAGCCCACAGAAAAGTACTAAAAGACTTCCTAAATTGGGTAAAGAACGAGTGGGGGACATGAATCGGGAGCATTTGTAGCACATACAGTACCTTGGGCATGACAAAGGCTTTCAATAAGTGCTTCCTCCCCATCCAGGAGACATAGGGTGCCTTAAGGGATTGAAGCTGGAGTTGAATATCTTTAAGAAGGGGCGTAAAGTTAAGCAGGAACAGCTGGTTGAGTTTAGGGGGATTTTCACGCCCAGGTAAGTTAGGTGGGATTCTTGCCATTTGAAGGGGTCATAGCCTTCAAGGCTGAGATGACTGAACGAGGGGCCGAAATATTCATAGCCTCAGTTTTGGTGTGATTCACTTTAAAATTAGACACTCGACTGTATCTATCTAAGAGGCCTAAAAGATGCGGGAAGGCCTCGACAGGGTTAGACACCATAAGCAATAGATCATCCGCAAAGGCTGCATTGATATATTGGGGATGATTACTCCCGGCACTCACTCCTCTAATAGCGGGATGCTCCCTGATAGCTTGGAGCAACGATTCCATTACTAAAATGTAAATCGTGGGGAAAGGGGGCACCCTGTCTAGTGCCATTTTTGATCGAAAATGACTGGGAGAGAGTCCCATTCACCCGGATCCTTGCGCTGGGGTTGTCATACAGAGTCATAATGGCCTGCTGAAATTGCTCCGGAATCCCGAACCTCTGCAGGGATTTTCTCATATACAGCCAGCTGACCCTGTCGAAGGCCTTCTCCGCATCTAATCCCAATAACACAAGGGGGAGACCTCTGGTAGATGCCCACTGAATTGATGTTAATACTCTACAGGAGTTGTGATTCCCTTCTCTGCCGGGGACAAAACCCGCCTGATCCGCATGGACTAGCTTCGGGAGGAAGGTTTTCAGACGATTGGCAAGAAGTTTAGCCCAAATTTTTACGTCAACATTTAACAGGGAAATAGGCCTATAGCTGCCACACTCTAAAGGATCTTTCCCTGCCTTTGGCAGTACAGTGACGGTTGCCTCCAGTGCCTGCTTGGGGAGGTGGGCGCCTGTGAGCAAAGAGTTACACCAGGTAACTAAATGTGGGACTAATGTGGAGGAGAATTTTTAAAATATCCGGCTGGGAAACCATCCGGACCCGGGCTCTTACCGGAGGGAATGGAGCTAAGAATAGAGTGGACCTCCTGTTCAGTAATTGGGTTCAACAGTTGGGCACGCTCCTCAGGGGCTAGATGGGGTAATTGGATTGAGGCTAGGAACTCATCAACTTCCTCGTCAGCAGGCGTACCTACGGAATTAAGGGGATCCCCTAACCCATAGAGGGATTGGTAGAACTTCTGGAATTCCTGGGCAATATCTATAGTTCTGGAAACAACTGCCCCCCTTTTTCCTGATACCAGTTATGAAAGTCTGCTCTTGCCTCTGCTTGATCAGCCTGGACATAAGCTTCATACCCTTATCACCATGGGCATAAAATTGAAACTGGGAGTATTGATAGGCCTTGGCATGGGCTTTATTGAGCAAATCTTTGAGTTCTGACCTCAAGCGAATTAGCTCGTCTTTAGCCTGTAGGGCTTGAGATCTCTTATGCAGAGATTCTATACTAGCAATTTGCTGGAGTAGGGAGTCAAGGGATTTTTGCCTGTCTTTCTTTCTTCTGGTACCCAAGGCAATAAAGTCCCCCCTGATGACCGACTTATGCGTCTCCCAGACTGTCGTGAAAGGCATATCTGGAGTAGTGTTGTCTGTAAAGAAGTCTTTGAGTTTCTGATCTAGAATCTTAACATCACACTCCCTGTCAAGTAATGTTTCATTCAGCCTCCATTGTCTTGTGCGTGGAGGAAGATTGGCAAAATGAAGCGTAGTCGACACCGGAGAGTGGTCAGAGACTGTAGTGGCCTCAATAACAGAGCTGTCTACACTATCGATGTAGGCACAGGATATAAATATGTAGTCTAACCTTTTAAAAGTATCGTGGGACGCAGAGTAGAACGAGTAGTCTCGTTCGGTCGGGTGTAACAGTCTCCACGTATCAGACAATCTGTATTTGGAAAGCTGGGAGTTGATATTACCTAATGCCCTTTGAGTGAGGAGTGAGGAACCCTCAGATGCGTCTAAGGCCGGGTGCAGAGTGATGTTCATGTCCCCTCCTACAATCCACAACCCTTCAGCAAACGAGGCAAGTAGTTTGAGGACAGAAGTGATCCACCTATGCTGCCCCCTATTGGGGCTGTAGAGGCACGCCAGCGTCACCATTTGTGAGCCCAGCATCCCTTTTACAAACATAAAACGGCCTTCTGGATCCGACTGTGTGCTGGAGACCACAAAGGGAACACGCTTGGATATGGCGATCCCGCACCCCTGGACGCCTGAGTGTGTGAACTAATAAACCAATGCTGAAAGTAGTGTCTAGGGAGTGCGGGGACACGCCCCACTTTGAGATGCAATTCCTGGAGGAAGCAAATATCGGTACGATAAGTTTTTAATAAACGGATCACCTGCGCCCTTTTCTGTGGGGTATTGAAGCCGCGCACATTAAAGGTAGTACATTTAATCTTAGACATGACTATTCATAAGGCAATTGTCTAACATGCATAGAACAAGGAGGTGCGTGCAGTACCAGGGAAACACAAAACCCACGGGGGAGGAAAACCCCGTGAACAAAACAAAAAACATTAAAAAAAACACAAAATGGCAGGGCACCATGATTCGCCGTCTCCAAACAGGAAAATGGAGGAGGCCCGAAAGCGAACCAGGGTGCTCCCCAAGTAGTGACACCCAAAAGGTATCAAGACAACCCTTGGTGGGGTAGTGAAGACGGGGTGGGTAGAGAGGGTTAACATTCCTGTCTACCCCATCACCCCGTCAGGAAGAGAAACATATAGTAACTAACATATTTAAACCATAACCGAGTGAGACAGTAATAGGCTAAAATAGGTTAAAGCAGGGCACTCTTGTAAAACTCGGTGAGCTAAACATTGGGAGCGAGTATGGGGATGTAAACAGGGACTGGGCTGGGATATACTTGCAGTAAAGGCTACCAGTCCAGGACCGGCGTGTGGGCCCAAAGTAAGCAGGCCTCCAGGCCTCTTGGAAGTTCAGCTGGAGTTAAGGAGGGGGCCCTCTTCAAGTGTCCCTCAAAGTAGAGGCCATTTTCTTCTTTTTCCCGGGGACTTTGCTCCACCGATGGACTGTTGGGAGATCTGGAAGCGGTGTGCCCAGGTCCGCTGAAGGTAGCCATGATGGAATATCCAGTGGTGTGGCCGGGAGCAGTTCCCATGCCGACGGTAGGTCCTCAGGCCTCCGAATGGTACACCTCCTGCCATCCTTGGAAAAAGTGAGGCCGAAAGGAAACAGCCATTTGTAGAGAACTTTATCATGTTTCAATTGGTCAGTTAGTGGCCGTAGCACCCTGCGTTTGTTTAGGGTGGAAGGAGCCAAGTCTTGGAACAGGAGGATTCGGGACCCTTCATACAGACATTCTTTCATTTCCCTAGAGGCCTTGAGAACGCTGGCAGTATCAGTGTACCGGAGGAGGCCACAGACAACGTCCCTGGGATTCTCATCCGCCTTAGGCTTTGGTCGGAGAGCTCTATGGATCCGCTCAATGGCCACTTCAGAGGCTCTCTGCTCCCCAAGCAACGTGGCAAAAATGGCTATCGCCGCTTCAGGTAGCTCCTCATGGGGAATATTCTCTGAAAGACCCTGTATGCGAATGTTTTTGCGTCGGCTCCTATTTTCTTGGTCTTCAATAAGAGCGAAGGCATGATCAAGGGAGCCAGCAAAGGCGCTTAGGTTGGAGCCGAGAGCATGAGTCAACATGGAGTCTTGCGTTTGTTCGAGGTGATCCGCCCTGTGGTTCACCTGTTGGATATCTTTCCTGATCTCCGACAGCTCTTGCAGGACCGGCTGCAGGGCAGCTGAGAGGGCTTGCTGTAGGAATCTCCTAGTCAGCTGAGTCGGGTCCTCGGAGGCTTCCACCGAAGCCGGGGAGTAGCAGCAGGCAGGGTAGTGGCATCTTCCTCGAGCGGTTCCTCCCTTCCTCTCGGCGCCATCTTGCTTTGCTCCCCTGGGAGAGTTTTGTGGAGATATTTCTCCATGTCCGTCGGGCCCTTGTCAGGTTTGACGGGATCAGGCCTGTCCCTAGGCATAGCTTTGCCTATTTTACCCATCTTGGATGAGTTTAGGTCAGTTATGGTGCAAAATAGACGGGGTGAAGAGGCAGCACAGAGAGGAGCTCTCTCACATGCGACTGACCCGGTGGGCGCTCAGACTCCGCCCCTCCATAGTAGTTATATTCTTGTACATAGGAGGCAGTATTATAGTAGTTATATTCTTGTACATAGGAGCAGTATTATAGTAGTTATATTCTTGTACATAGGAGCAGTATTATAGTAGTTATATTCTTGTACATAGGAGCAGTATTATAGTAGTTATATTCTTGTACATAGGAGCAGTATTATAGTAGTTATATTCTTGTACATAGGAGGCAGTATTATAGTAGTTATATTCTTGTACATAGGAGCAGTATTATAGTAGTTATATTCTCGTACATAGGAGGCAGTATTATAGTAGTTATATTCTTGTACATAGGAGGCAGTATTATAGTAGTTATATTCCTGTACATAGGAGGCAGTATTATAGTAGTTATATTCTTGTACATAGGAGGCAGTATTATAGTAGTTATATTCTTGTACATAGGAGCAGTATTATAGTAGTTATATTCTTGTACATAGGAGCAGTATTATAGTAGTTATATTCTTGTACATAGGAGCAGTATTATAGTAGTTATATTCTTGTACATAGGAGGCAGTATTATAGTAGTTATATTCTTGTACATAGGAGGCAGTATTATAGTAGTTATATTCTTGTACATAGGAGGCAGTATTATAGTAGTTATATTCTTGTACATAGAAGCAGTATTATAGTAGTTATATTCTTGTAGATAGGAGCAGTATTATAGTAGTTATATTCTTGTACATAGGAGGCAGTATTATAGTAGTTATATTCTTGTACATAGGAGGCAGTATTATAGTAGTTATATTCTTGTACATAGGAGGCAGTATTATAGTAGTTATATTCTTGTACATAGGAGCAGTATTATAGTAGTTATATTCTTGTACATAGGGGCAGTATTATAGTAGTTATATTCTTGTACATAGGAGGCAGTAATATAGTAGTTATATTCTTGTACATAGGAGCAGTATTATAGTAGTTATATTCTTGTACATAGGAGGCGGTATTATAGTAGTTCTATTCTTGTACAACCCTACTGGTTGTCATCTACCTTTCAATAGGATATTTTGAGGGAAAACTACTTTTGAAGTTCTATCAGTTTGATTGCATTAGTTTGCTCTTTGCTCGGACAAACAATTCAGAAATTCTAGATAATAACATCCAGGCGTATAAAGGTGACTTTCCTGCTGATATGCTCAGCCCTGCCGTGTGATCAAAGATACAAGTATCACTTGCCATGCCACGGTCCATCACCCGGCAGCACGGTTATTCGTTAGTGAAATAAATCATTAATTACTTTGATCTGTAGGGTGGATAGTGATTAGGCGCGTCTAACGGCAGACGTAGAAGGCACGCTTAGCAAAGTGACATATCCTTTCTCAACTTCTTTTGTAGCTGAACTTCAAAGAGCCGCAGAGAAAAGGCCTTGCACGGACCGCCCTCGTCTTTTCACCTCGCCACATGTGGGATTATTGCTTCTCAGTAAAAAAGAAATTCAAGAAAAAAAGTCAAGCCAAGAACATGGAAGCAACGAAAGAGCGGCCTGGAGGGACAGAGCCTCTGGTGGCAGCTAATCTCATCTCCCATTAAATCAGAGCGTCCATACCAGTCTTACCACAACCTCATTTGTTGACAGAGAATCAGCCAGTCCGGCCTAAAGCTGCAGGTTCAGCCTACTTTACTTATGTATGGGCACCTTAAAGTGGGTCTGTCAACAGTTCTGAGCATGCTAAACTGCTGACCGCACTAGGTAGGGACAGGAGAGAGCAGCACAAACATACCTATTATCAGGAGAAGTGTAAATATGAAGTTTTATTCTGCCAGATTCTGCTTCAGTATGAAGTGCTCTTTGCTTTGGAGCTCCTCTCCACTGCTGCGGCCTTCTGGTTGGATGCAAATCACTCAGAGCAGAGAGAAGGGTCTGTGAAGCAGCTTAAAAGGGGTTCTCCCAGTCCCATGACTAAATGTGAAAAATTTAAATCGGGCATCATATAGTACAAAAAAAAAAAATCTCTTTCCAACAAATCTAGAACCTGCCCTGTACCTCACATGGATCCAGGGATCTCCCCATTCATTGCGCGGTTAGATTTAGATAAAGGGGGCGTGTCCTTTCTGCTGTAGCTCTCTCCCCATCACAGCTCAGGAGTAAGTTAAAGGATAAAACTCAGCATGTGCGTCCATCTCGGTGAGCTGGACATAGAAATAAGAAAAAGAGCAAACAGCAGGTGGTGCTATATAGATACATATCAGTGGCTATACAAAAATTTTATTTCCATTCAATTAAAAAAGTATTCAGGTCCAGGTACTGGTTTGAAAATGTAGATTTTTTTTTGTGGGGCAACCCCTTTAAGGCCTTATTCACATGTCCGTGACAAAATCTGCGATAAGACGGTCAGAGATTTATCTGTGAAGAATCCGTGTTTGGTTAGATTTAATGCTCTCAATGTGTCATCCGTGTTCCACGGACATAGCACGGATAAAAATGTTAAATCCATCTCTTATAAGTGGTCCATGAAACACGGATGTGCTGGCTCCACATTTTTCACGGATCCATAGAATACAATGGGCGTGGCGGATCCGTAAACACAGACAAGCATACGGCATACTTCCGTGCTAAAAAACCCAAAACAAAACTGACCAAAAAAAACAGACTGTGCTAAAATATGGATATGTGAACACACATTAATGTGAACGGATACCTCACAGTGAAGATCCGCCTCCTAGGAACAGAACCTGGCAGAATAACACTTCATATTGAGATTATACCAGATGAAAAACGTTCCAGATATGGTAGGTTTGTCCTGTCGCCCCCCAGCCCGTACCTGGCACTGTAAGGAGTTTTGCATGGTCAGTGTCCCATTAAAGTGGTCAGTCTTAGCGGCGGGGTGCGGCCTGAAGAGGACTGAGCAGAGCCTCTGGGACCAGCGAAGAGCAACGGCACCGCCCTTGTTGCTCCTAGGGGCTCATTTGCATATTCCAAAAGCGCAATTTTCTCAGGAATGCGGGAACGGTGGCTAATGGCACCAAGATCATGATCTTCAGCTGTCAAGTGCTCATGTCTCAGGCGAGATGGTTTAAGGTCCACGTTTCTGATGACAGAAGCCCTTTAATGCCAGGAGCGGCAAATCAATAAAGCAACGGTGTCTTTAAAAATTTCCATTAATCATGCCGTATAACACAGATAAAAAGCAGAGGCGGGCGAGCGACCACACCCCGATTATGCCTCATTAGGTCATATAAATTTCTGAGCCCTAAAGTAAATTACACAGGATGCCCTAAGCGCAGGGCGAGTGTGACCGGGAAGACAAAAAAGCAGAAGTCCCTGCACAGGCTGTGTACATACCCCCGCACCTGACAAAGAGCTCTGTCATCTAGAGATCGAGCTGCTGTTTCCTGGTAAGACCCCCCGGGGAACGGACACATAGCTCCCCCTACTGGTCACCAAGCGCAAACTTCCCTCAGGTATAAAGCTGACATTTCTGCTGGGAAAACTGGTGCTAAAAGCTAATATTTTATAGACTCTACTTAAGGGTTCATGCACACGTGTGAAAGTACGCTAACTACTATAATACTGCTCCTATGTACTAGAGTATAACTACTATAATACTACCTCCTACATACAAGAATATAACTACTATAATACTGCTCCTATGAACGGGAATATAACTACTATAATACTACCTCCTACGTACAAGAATATAACTACTATAATACTGCTCCTATGTACAAGAATATAACTACTATAATACTGTTCCTATGTACAAGAATATAACTACAATAATACTGCCTCCTATGTATAAGAATATAACTACTATAATACTGCCTCCTATGAACAAGAATATAACTACTATAATACTGCTCCTATGTACAAGAATATAACTACTATAATACTGCCTCCTATGTACAAGAATATAACTGCTATAATACTTCTCCTATGTACAAGAATATAGCTACTATAATACTGCTCCTATGTACAAGAATATAACTACTATAATACTGCCCCCTATGTACAAGAATATAACTACTATAATACTGCTCCTATGTACAAGAATATAACTACTATAATACTGTTCCTATGTACAAGAATATAACTACAATAATACTGCCTCCTATGTATAAGAATATAACTACTATAATACTGCCTCCTATGTACAAGAATATAACTACTATAATACTGCTCCTATGTACAAGAATATAACTACTATAATACTGCCTCCTATGTACAAGAATATAACTACTACGGGGGGGCGGAGCCTGAACGTCCACTGGGTTAGTCGCATGTGAGAGAGCTCCTCACTGTGCTGCCTCTTCACCCCGTCTATTTCGCATCATAACCGACCTAAACTCATCCAAGATGGGTAAAATAGGTAAAGCTATACCAAGAGACAAACCTGATCCCGTCAAACCTGACAAGGGACCGACGGACATGGAGAAATATCTCCACAAAACTCTCCCAGGGGAGCAAAGCAAGATGGCGCCGAGAGGAAGGGAGGAACCGCTCGAAGACGATGCCGCCACTCTGCCTGCTGCTATGCCCCCGGCCCTGGCGGAGGCCTCCGAAGACCCGACACAGCTAACAAGGGGTTTTCTACAGCAAGCTCTCTCAGCTGCTCTGCAGCCGGTCCTGCAAGAGCTGTCGGAGATCAGAAAGGACATTCAACAGGTGAACCACCGAGCAGATCACCTCGAACAAACCCAGGACGCCATGTTGACTCATGCTCATGGCTCTAATTTAAGTGCCTTGGTGGGTTCACTTGATTATGCTTTTGCACTGATCGAGGATCAGGAAAATAGAAGTAGGCGCAAAAACATTCGCATCCGAGGTCTATCGGAAAATATTCCCCATGAGGCACTACCTGAAGCGGCCTCAGCCATCTTTGCCACATTGATTGGGGAGCAGAGAGCCTCTGAAGTGGTCATAGAGCGGATCCATAGAGCTCTTCGACCAAAGCCTAAAGCAGATGAGAACCCCAGAGACGTTGTCTGTGGCCTCCTCCGGTACACCGATACCGCTAACATTCTCAAGGCCTCTAGGGAAAACGAAAGAATGCCTTTATGATGGGTCCCGAATCCTCCTATTCCAGGACTTGGCCCCCTCCACCTTAAGCAAACGTCGGGCGCTACGGCCACTGACTGACCAGCTGAAACATGACAAAATTCTCTATAAATGGCTGTTCCCCTTTGGCCTCACTTTTTCCAAGGAGGGTAAGAGATGTACCATCCGGAGGCCCGAGGACCTATCTGCAGCGTGGGAACTGCTCCAAGCCACACCACTGGATATTCCGTTGTGGTTACCTTCAACAGACCTAGGCGCACCTCTACCTGATCTCCCAACTGTTCATCGTTGGAGCAAGGTTCCTGGGAAGAGGAAGAAAATGGCCTCTACTTTGAGGGACACTTGAAGACGGGTTTCCTCCTCAACTCCTGCTGATCTTTTATGAGGCCTGGTGGCCTGCTCGCTTTGGGCCTACACGCAGGTCCTGGACTAGCTGCCTTTACCGCAAGTATAGTCCAGCCTAGTCCCTGTTTACATCCCCATACTTGTTCCCACTGCTCTGTTCATCGAGCGTTACTAGAGTGTCCCGCTCTTGCTTATTTTATCCTATCGATGTCTCACTCGGTTATGGTATATATATGTTAGTTACTATATGCATCTCTCCCTGACGGGGTGAGGGATTGGCAGGGATGCTAACCCACACTTCCAACCCCGTCTTCACTACCCCACCAAGGGTTGTCGTGATACCTCCTTGGGTGTCACTACTTGGGGAGCGCCCTGGTTTGCTTTCTGACCTCCTTCATTCTCCTGTTTGGAGACGGCGAACCATGGTGCTCTGCCATTTTGTGATTTGTTGTTCACAGGTTTTTCCTCCCCCGTGGGTTTTGTGTTTCCCTGGTTCCGCGCGCACCTCCTTGTTATATGCATGTTAGACGATTGCCCCTTGAATAATCATGTCTAAGATCAAATGTACTACCTTTAATGTACGCGGCTTTAATACCCCGCAGAAAAGGTCGCAAGTGATCCGTTTGCTTAAAACCTATCGTGCCGATATTTGCTTCCTCCAGGAACTGCATCTTAAGGTAGGGCGTGTCCCTGCGCTCCCTAGACACTACTTTCAGCATTGGTTTATTAGTTCCCACACTCAGGCGACTAGGGGTGCGGGGATCGCCATATCCAAACGTGTTCCCTTTGTGGTCTCCAACACCCAGTCGGATCCAGAAGGCCGTTTTATGTTTGTAAAAGGGATGTTGGGTTCACAAATGGTGACGCTGGCGTGCCTCTACAGCCCCAATAGGGGGCAGCATAGGTGGATCACTTCTGTACTCAAACTACTGGCCTTGGTTGCTGAAGGTTTGTGGATTGTAGGAGGGGACATGAACATCACTCTGCACCCGGCCCTGGATGCCTCTGAGGGTTCCTCACTCCTCACTCAAAGGGCATTAGGCAGCATCAACTCCCAGCTTTCAAAAGTATAAACTGACTGATACGTGGAGACTGTTACACCCGACCGAACGAGATTACTCGTTCTACTCTGCGTCCCATGATAACTTTAAACGGTTAGACTACATATTTATATCTAACGCTTACATTGACAGTGTAGACAGCTCTGTTATTGAGGCCACTACGGTCTCTGACCACTCTCCGGTGTCAACTACGCTTCATTTTGCCAATCTTCCTCCACGCACAAGACAATGGAGGCTGAATGAAACATTACTTGACAGGGAGTGTGATGTTAAGACTTTAGATAAGAAACACAAAGATTTTTTTTTACAGACAACATCACTGCAGATATGCCTTTTACGACAGTCTGGGAGACGCATAAGTCGGTCATCAGGGGGGACTTTATTGCCTTGGGTACCAGAAGAAAGAAAGACAGGCAAAAATCCCTCGACTCCCTACTTCAGCAAATTGCTAGTATAGAATCCCTGCATAAGAGATCTCAAGCCCTACAGGCTAAAGACGACCTAGTCCGCTTGAGGTCAGAACTCAAAGATTTGCTCAATAAAGCCCATGCCAAGGCCTATCAATACTCCCAGTTTCAATTCTATGCCCACAGTGACAAGGGTACGAAGCTTATGTCCAGGCTGGTCAAGCAGAGGCAAGAGCAGACTTTCATAACTGGTATCAGGAAAAAAGGGGGGGCGGTTGTTTCCAGAACTATAGATATTGCCCAGGAATTCTAGAAGTTCTACCAATCCCTCTATGGGTTAGGAGACCCCCTAAATTCTGTAGGCAAACCCGCTGAGGAGGAAGTTGATGAGTTCTTAGCCACGATTCAATTACCCCATCTATCCCCTGAGGAGCGTGCCCAACTGTTGACCCCAGTTACGGAACGGGAGGTCCGCTCTATTCTTAGCTCCATCCCTTCTGGGAAGAGCCCGGGTCCGGACGGTTTGCCGGCCGGGTACTTTAAGAAATTCTCCTCCACGCTAGCCCCACATCTTGTGACCTGGTGCAATTCTCTGCTCACGGGCTCCCACCTCCCTAGGCAAGCACTGGAGGCAACTGTCACTGTGCTGCCAAAGGCAGGGAAAGACCCCATGGAGTGTGGCAGCTATAGGCCTATATCCCTTCTAAATGTTGACATAAAAATTTGGGCTAAACTTCTTGCCAACCGCCTAAAACCCTTCCTCCCGAAGCTAGTCCATGCGGATCAGGCGGGCTTTGTCCCCGGTAGAGAAGGGAATCACAACTCCTGTAGAAATTTAACATCTATTCAATGGGCCTCTACCAGAGGTCTCCCCCTTGTGTAACTGGGATTAGATGCGGAGAAGGCCTTCGACATTGTCAGCTGGCTGTATATGAGAAAATCCCTGCAGAGGTTTGGGATACCTGAGCAATTCCAGCAGGCCATTATGACTCTGTATGACAACCCCAGCGCAAGGATCCGGGTGAATGGGACTCTCTCCCCGTCATTTTCGATCAAAAATGGCACTAGACAGGGGTGCCCCCTTTCCCCCACTATCTACATTTTAGTAATGGAATCATTGCTCCAAGCTATCAGGGATCATCCCGCCATTAGAGGAGTCAGTGCCGGGAGTAATCATCCCCAATATATCAATGCAGCCTTTGCGGATGATCTATTGCTTATGGTGTCTAACCCTGTCGAGGCCTTCCCGCATCTTTCAGGCCTCTTAGATAGATACAGTCGAGTGTCTAATTTTAAAGTGAATCACACCAAAACTGAGGCTATGAATATTTCGGCCCCCCGTTCAGTCATCTCAGCCTTGAAGACTATGACCCCTTTTAAATGGCAAGAATCCCACCTAACTTACCTGGGCGTGAAAATCCCCCCTAAACTTAACCAGCTGTTCCAGCTTAACTTTACGCCCCTTCTTAAAGATATTCAACTCCAGCTTCAATCCCTTAAGGCACCCTATGTCTCCTGGATGGGGAGGAAGCACTTATTGAAAGCCTTTGTCCTGCCCACGGTACTGTATGTGCTACAGATGCTCCCGATTCATGTCCCCCACTCGTTCTTTACCCAACTTAAGAAGTCCTTTAGTACGTTTCTGTGGGCTGGGAAACGGGCTAGAATTGCTCACCATAGGCTAATATTAAAAAAGCCATTTGGGGGTATGAACCTCCCAGACGCCCAATATTACTACAAAACCATCCATCTTAAGAGATGGTTGCAAATGAATGTACCAGCCTATGGGATTCCGGGAAGGGAACTAGAATTGGCACAACTTACTCAAGCTCAGAGGGCAGGGATGTGGGGGTTGACCAACTCCACGTTTGAGAGACAATTCTTGTTTAAAGGCACGTATGTGGTTTTTAAACAGTTGAATGCTGACAGCAGTCTAATGCCGAAACTACCCCTGACCCTGCCCGCAGATCTGACCTCCTTTCTTGTTGAGCCTCTAGCCACCCTCCTACACCCTGGGTGGATTAGGCTTAAACATTATACTCTACAGGAGTTTAGGGATTGGTTCTCTGGGACCCTGGATCCCCAACACCCCCTGAGCCGACTTATGCAGAAATCTCACTTCTTAGAAGCTAGGGAATTTGGTTCTGTTGGCAAAAGGTTGTTTGCTGGCGAGCGACCTTTGACTGACAAAACTTGGTTTGAGAAAATGATGGACCACGAGGCCCTCCCAAGGAAATCCATTTCTCTATTGTATCTGGCCCTTACAACGCCCCTGGTGCGCGTCACTCCACACTACCTGAGGACGTGGGAGGCTGAGCTTCACACGTCTTTTACGGAAACTGATGTCCTAAGGATCCACGCCCATTCCCATGGGTTTTCTAAATGTGTTCGCGTGCAAGAACACTCATACAAAACAATGACACAATGGTACCAGACGCCTAAGCAACAGTTCCTAAGAGGCCTCAGGTCTGACGACCTTTGTTGGAGATGTTCCTCAGGTGTAGGTGACCTCACTCATATTTTCTGGTCCTGTCCTGTCATTAGATCATTTTGGGATCAGGTCTTGTCCATTGTCAATAAGGTGGTATCATCCTCGCTTTTCTTGACACCTGAGTTGGTACTTCTGTGGTTACCCACGCCATCCTTTACCCCCTCCAGACACAACCTAGCCACTCACCTGATTCAGGCAACTAGACTCCTGATTCCGGCCAGATGGCTTGATCCTGAGCCACCTGCGGTTACTCACTGGGAGAACAAAGTTGATCATATCTGTCGTATGGAGGAGCTGGCTAGTTGGGCAGCACGGGACCATGGGAGATTCATGCGATTATGGGCACCTTGGCTGAAGTACAGAGGGAAATGTGGGCAACCTATCCCCTCTTCCTCAATTAGTGGAGTGCAATAACTGGGTATCAGATCTAGACATGTATGCTCTTATGGATCTATGACTAATCTGGTTTGACATGCGATTATAGGAATGCTCTTATACTTGCCATCAATCTTTGTACTATAGGTGCGTGAGACCAGGAGGGCTCAAGCGACAGTTGCCCCTTCCTAAGTCGTTGAGTCTCCTACCCCCTCCCCCCCCCCCTTTTATTGATTTACTTATTTTTTGATTTACTTACTTTTGTTTGATAACCTCTGTACACTCATGTATCTACTTCTGCCTTTGACTCCTATGCTGAGGTTGTCACGGCAGTGTTGTAACATTTCTGCTTGTTTGACTCAATAAAAAGATAATTGACAAAGAATATAACGACTATAATACTGCCTCCTATGTACAAGAATATAACTACTATAATACTGCCTCCTATGTACAAGAATATAACTACTATAATACTGCTCCTATGTACAGGAATATAACTACTATAATACTGCTCCTATGTACAAGAATATAACTACTATAATACTACTCCTATGTACAAGAATATAACTACTATAATACTGCCTCCTATGTACAAGAATATAACTACTATAATACTGCTCCTATGTACAAGAATATAACTACTATAATACTGCTCCTATGTACAAGAATATAACTACTATAATACTGCTCCTATGTACAAGAATATAACTACTATAATACTGCTCCTATGTACAAGAATATAACTACTATAATACTGCCTCCTGTGTACAGGAATATAACTACTATAATACTGCTCCTATGTACAAGAATATAACTACTATAATACTGCTCCTATGTACAGGAATATAACTACTATAATACTGCTCCTATGTACAAGAATATAACTACTATAATACTGCTCCTATGTACAAGAATATAACTACTATAATACTGCTCCTATGTACAAGAATATAACTACTATAATACTGCCTCCTGTGTACAGGAATATAACTACTATAATACTGCTCCTATGAACAAGAATATAACTACTATAATACTGCTCCTATTTACAAGAATATAACTACTATAATACTGCTCCTATGTACAACAATATAACTACTATAATACTGCTCCTATGAACAAGAATATAACTACTATAATACTGCTCCTATTTACAAGAATATAACTACTATAATACTGCTCCTATGTACAACAATATAACTACTATAATACTGCTCCTATGTACAACAATATAACTACTATAATACTGCTCCTATGTACAACAATATAACTACTATAATACTGCTCCTATGTACAAGAATATAACTGCTATAATACTGCTCCTATGTACAAGAATATAACTACTATAATACTGCTCCTATGAACAAGAATATAACTGCTATAATACTGCTCCTATGAACAAGAATATAACTGCTATAATACTGCTCCTATGTACAAGAATATAACTACTATAATACTGCCTCCTATGTACAGGAATATAACTACTATAATACTGCTCCTATGTACAAGAATATAACTACTATAATACTGCTCCTATGTACAAGAATATAACTACTATAATACTGCTCCTGTGTACAAGAATATAACTACTATAATACTGCCTCCTATGTACAGGAATATAACTACTATAATACTGCTCCTATGAACAAGAATATAACTACTATAATACTGCTCCTATGAACAAGAATATAACTACTATAATACTGCTCCTATTTACAAGAATATAACTACTATAATACTGCTCCTATGTACAACAATATAACTACTATAATACTGCTCCTATGTACAACAATATAACTGCTATAATACTGCTCCTATGTACAAGAATATAACTGCTATAATACTGCTCCTATGAACAAGAATATAACTGCTATAATACTGCTCCTATGTACAAGAATATAACTACTATAATACTGCCTCCTATGTACAGGAATATAACTACTATAATACTGCTCCTATGTACAAGAATATAACTACTATAATACTGCCTCCTATGTACAAGAATATAACTACTATAATACTGCTCCTATGTACAAGAATATAACTACTATAATACTACCTCCTATGTACAAGAATATAACTACTATAATACTGCCTCCTATGTACAAGAATATAACTACTATAATACTGCTCCTATGTACAAGAATATAACTACTATAATACTGCTCCTATGTACAAAAGTATAACTACTATAATACTGCTCCTATGTACAAGAATATAACTACTATAATACTGCTCCTATGTACAGGAATATAACTACTATAGTACTGCCTCCTATGAACAAGAATATAACTGCTATAATACTGCTCCTATATACAAGAATATAACTACTATAATACTGCCTCCTATGTACAGGAATATAACTACTATAATACTGCCTCCTATGAACAAGAATATATCTACTATAATACTGCTCCTATATACAAGAATATAACTACTATAATACTGCCCCCTATGTACAAGAATATATCTACTATAATACTGCCTCCTATGTACAGGAATATAACTGCTATAATACTGCTCCTATGTACAGGAATATAACTACTATAATACTGCTCCTATGTACAGGAATATAACTACTATAATACTGCTCCTATGTACAGGAATATAACTACTATAGTACTGCTCAAGTAGTTAATGAATTGCCCTTTATTTCTCTCGCTTTTATACTTTATCATCAGTGACATTCCCCTGTAACCTGGTTTCCATTCGATCATCGCCCTGGAGATGTTTGGAACCTGTTGCTGACGGAGATGTGACCCGGGAATAACACTTATGTCACCTCTTGAGGCTCCAAAGATCCTGGGAACAGATCTGGATTATAATGAGCTCCCGGCTGAACATATAATCTCCAGTTTTAGCATCAAAGCTCAGAGGGAAATCTGAATCCACATGACAGGAGACGCCTCTTGTCTGCTTGGCACCTCCCGCTGGAAGCAATGAATGAGAGAGTGGGGCACATTGATAAAGTCGGTGACAGCTTCTTGAACCACATACAACGCACAAGATCTCCTGAATAAAGCGGTTAATCCTATTTTTGGGTGCCTAATTATGGCATACCCTGTGCCCCCCCCAATAGGGAGACCCATTGCTTGAAGGGGTTTTCCAACTGTTTGTTACCGATGACCTCTTTTCAGGTCTTCAGTATGAGACTGATGAGGGTCCAACACCCGAGGCCCCATCGATCAGGTGTTCAAGAAAGCCCCTGCGCTCACCATAGCGCTGCAGCATTATCTCTGCGTAACAAGCTCAGTGCTGTACATTGTATAGCGGTTGTTCTTGGTATCGCAGCTCAGCCCCATTCACTTCTACGGGGCTGACCTCCGCCTAGGCCAGGGGTGGGCAAACTGCGGTTCTCCAGCTGTCGTAAAACTACAATTCCCACCATGCCCTGCTGTAGGCTGATGGCTGTAAGCAGTCTTTGCATGCTGGGAGTTGTAGTTTTGCAACAGACGGAGAGCTGCAGTTTGCCCGTCCCTGGTCTAGGCAAAGCTGGAGAAGGCCGCGGACATAGCCGCCTTCTCAAACAGCTGATCATCGGTGTCAGACCCACCCGATCAGCTATTGATAAGCTAACCCGAGGGCAGGTCATCAGTGTAAAAAAACAACAATATACTTTAACCAGAGCAGAAAGCAACATTTAAAGGAGTTGTCCATCTGGGCCATCGACAGCAGATCACCAGGACATGTAATCACGTCAGATAAAGAACAGAGCCCCCGAAGTGAAGGAGAGCACACCCATGTGTTCTCCTGTTATCGGAGTTCTGAAAATAGCCAAGTGAACGCGCTCAGCTATTTATGGAAGTCCCATAGCAGAGCGCGGCCGTACATGCAAAGCTGCTCTCTGTTCAGGTGGGGGTCTGTTTGGAGATAAGTGCGGGTTCCGGGGAGACATTTATGGCAGGGATGGCCAACCTGAGGCTCTCCAGCTGTTGCAAAACTACAACTCCCAGCATGCCCAGACTGACTACAGCTATCAGCCTACAGCAGGGCATGGTGGGAGTTGTAGTTTTACAACAGCTGGAGAGCCACAGGTTGAGCGTCCCTGATTTATGGCATATCGTAGTGATTTGCTATCAATTTCCCAGATGGGAACACCCCTTTAAGGTATTCCTAGATTCTTACAAACTTTAGTTCCAACGTTTCAGACTCCCCAGGAGGTAAGAGCGAAAGGTCCCGGCGGCTAGACCTCCCCCCCGCAGGTCGGCAATGAAAAGCTTGTCCAAAGGGTATAAAGGTATAACTCCTAATTCCCAGGGACGGATTTCACCTATAATCCGGCTCAGCTATTCAGATGGAGACGTGAGAGGTCTCAATTACACAGGCAGCACAAAAGAGACAAGCTTCGGCCAAGATGTGCCGAAACTGCTTAAGACCTGGACGGGTCAGCGGAAGATTACCGAGAGATTCAATTACCCTAGAAGATCCCGCCAGGTTAATGAGAAGCCTCAGGAACTGTGGAGTTCTATGGCGGCAGCCCAATATCTGAACAGTCACAACGAGAGAGATTGAGTACAAGGAGCGTTAGAAGGTGGACAACCACCATCTATTAAATCAGAGCTGTAAGGCGTTCTCCGGGAGTTACATATTCATGACCTATCCTCAGGGTAGATCATGAATACCAGATCAGTCAGGGTCCGACTCCCGGGACCCCCGATGATGAGGCCGCGGCACTCAGTGAGCACTTAGGCCTCTCTGTAGGCTATGTGACGTCGCGTTCATTGGTGACGTGGCCTAGGCACAGCTTAGTCCCATTCAAGTGAATTGTCCTGCAATACCAAGCACAGCCACTATACAATGTACAGCGCTGCGCTTGGCGAGAATGCTGCACTCATGGGTGTGCCACAGCCTCCTCAAACAGCCGATCAGCAGGGGTCCTGGGTGTCAGACTGATTCTGAGGATAGGTCATCGATATGTAAACAGTCATCGGGATCTTACAGCTTCCACTGTTAAGATATGAACCCGATTTAGTCCAAAAAAAGGTTTGTGTAAATCAGGCATCCTCAACCTGTTGCAAAACTACAACTCCCGCAATGCCCTGCTGTAGGCTGTTCCGGCATGCTGGGAGTTGTAGTTTTTCAACAGCTGGAGGGCCGCAGTTTGAGGATGCCTGGTGTAAATGCACCCTTATCTAGTATACCGGCTAGAGACAGCTCCACGGCTATGGACTGTATCGCCACCTAGTGATGGGACTCCTTCATGACAGCCCCTGGCACCAAAAAAGTAAGATATCAGAAACACAAAATCAACGTCGGCACCAGTGATCTTTAATGGAAATTCCCAAAAGTAAAGCAATCTTCCTGAATACAGTAAAACCTGTATCCGATTTCTGTCACCGGCATTCAATATAAAACTTAAGTTTTTCACTTTCAGAAAAGATTCCTCAATTTAAAACAAAAAGTAAACTGCAGCATCTGCCAAGAAAGTGAGAACAATTAAGAAAAATCTTAAAAAAAGAAAAATATGTATATTGGAAGAGAAGATCCATAAGGAGGGTCGTAGATTAGAATCATCTTACTACATGAACACAGGTCGCAGCAAGACAAGACCAATGTAGCGGCACAAGCAAGGAGCCACGGAAAGTCTGGATATCCTTGTACTGTGGACCCTGAGGTACTCGGGGGCTCAGCCAACCCTCAAGGGAGGAGCGACCAGCACTACGCCATCGCCTCTAACAAAAAGCATGGGGATGTTCCTCTTCGTGGACTGGAAAAAAAATAAGGGGGGGAAACAAAAATTGTAAAAAAAAAGTCATAATAGTTAATTCTTCACATCAGAACATCTTATTACATGTCTACGAGACGTCCGAAGGGGGCGCCGTGGAGCTCAGCCTGCCCCATTCCCGAGAGGCACAGAGGAGTAGTGTTGAGCAAACTTCTGTTTCCAAGTTCGGAGTACAAGGTTCGTGTTATCTAAGGCTACTTTCACACTGCTGTTTGGTGCGGATCCGTCATGGATCTGCACAAACGGATCCATTCAGATAATACAACCGCATGCATCTGTTCAGAACGGATCCGTTTGTATTATCTACAACATAGCCACAACGGATCCGTCTTGAACACCATTGAAAGTCAATGGGGGACCGATTGTGCCAGATTGTATCAGTGAAAACGTTTTCGCTGACACAATAGAAAACGGATCCGTCCCCCATTGGCTCAGTTTCGTCAGACAGACAGCAAGATGCTGCAAGCAGCGTTTTGGTGTCCGCCTCCAAAGTGGAATGGAGGCGGAACAGCGCAAAACTGATGCATTCTGACCGGATCCTTTTTCATTCAGAATGCATTAGGGCAAAACTGATCCGCTTTGGACTGGAGAGCCCTGAACGGATCTCAAACGGAAAGCCAAAACGCCAGTGTGAAAGTAGACTAAGAATCCCGTTATGGATTTCGCTACCACGGACCATAACGGAATGGAGAGAACAGACTTCTATTATAGGCTTCCATGGTACATGCCATCATAGAATTCCGTTATGGTCCGTGGTAACAGAGGAATCCATAGCGGGATTCTTAGATAACCTGAACGTCGTATGCAGAACTTGAAAACACAACAGATGAGCCATAATCTCTATGGTCCATCTTTACTTGTCCGGTTTGAAGCTGGTAAGAGCCAAAGTGGCACAAGGCTCTGGACAGCGCTGCAGCCCACCTCGTGCCCA
Source organism: Bufotes viridis (assembly GCA_033119425.1). Lineage (NCBI taxonomy): Eukaryota > Metazoa > Chordata > Amphibia > Anura > Bufonidae > Bufotes > Bufotes viridis. The sequence goes on from CM065596.1 coordinate 10,450,729, forward strand.
CCAGTGATCAATATCCAGCCTTTCAAAGAAGACCTGGTGCAGACCCTTCATTGGTTGCATCAATCCCGGACACTGTCCGTACGTGTAGTCCTTAGCAATGCCCTGCACCACTACTAAACATTAGGGTTGTTTCGGGTATTGAACTTTCGATACCCAATCGATACTTTTATGCCAGTATCAATTCGGTATCGGAAGGTTCATTTTTTCAATGCTAGACCGCGCTACTGCGCAGTCCTGTTATGGGAGGACACGGCGTGTGCAGCGCTCGGCACACACTGTGTTCCCTGAGGCCGTACATAGTGAGGAAGGAGGGAGGTAGGGAATCCCTCCGTCCTATGACGCGGCCGCAGGTGATTAGTGCGGGAGGAGGGACATGGGAGGAGAGAACTGCTGCGCCGGGCGAACCGCAGCAGCCTCATCCTCCTCCGCTGTGAGACCCGAATGCCTGCCACTTTGCCCCCACAATGATAACTGACCTTTAATACAGATACAGGAGGCGGGTGCCGGCGGTATCCGGATCCTGTATCTGCATTAAAGGCTAATTATTGTGTGGGCAGTGCGACCCCCCCCCCCCACCCCGTATTAAACTCAATGAGTGGGCAGTATGCCCTTAATCCCGCCGCCCCCCCTCCCAGTATTCAAGTATTTAGATCATTGGTGGCAGTGGCCACAGGGTCCCCTCCATTGGTGGCAGCGGCAGTTCCCCATGGCAGCCAGGGATTCAGTAGCGCCATGGTAACCGAGCGGAGCCCTACATTATGATCGGTTACCATGGCAGCCAGGTCGCTACTAAAGCCCTGGCTGCCATGGGGGCTCCCTGCTGCTGTGTGCACAGAGCCCAGGGCAGCAGGGAGAGTTTGATCTATTAGGGTGAATAGGACAAGGGATGAAGAGATCCCAGGTCCTACCCCTAAGGGGGTAAATAATTATTAAAGAAAAAGGTAAAAAAAAAAAAAAAAACACACTAAAATATTAAGTATAAATCGCCGCCTTTCACAATTTTACATATAAAATATATAAACATATCACATATCTAAAGTCCAAACTGTTGAAAAACAAATAAATAAAATGTGGTGAACGTCGTAACAGAAAAGTAAAAATAAAAAACACGCAATTCGCACATTTTTGGAGTTTTTTTTGTTTTTTCACGTAGTATCGAATATCGCAATACTTTTTTATGGCATCGAAAACAAATCAAAATTTTGGTACCGAAACAACGCTACTAAACATACAGCATGCACAGCACAGACGGTATCGGGGGCGAGGCAGGGGCACGGGGCCCCCATCGGATGATTGCCAAGTTTTCTTGTCAGGTCAGAAACATTAAGACAACCTGAACGAAGCAACTACCTTGTAGATCTCCTCATAGGTCTCCTCGTCGATCTCTATGGTGGTGACGGTTTCTTCTACATCGCCCAGAATCATGTTCAAGTGCTGATCATACGCCTGCTTAGAAAGAGGGGGCAATTAATAATGAACAGCCCGCCCGCTGCACTGCAGCACACAGCGACAGGACACGTACGTGCAGCCGGCCCCGCAGCTCTCGGTCATTTCTCATCTTCACGTAAATGCGCTCATCTAAGCTCAGCCGGATCAGATCCAGAGGCTCCTCCACAGTGTTGGTGGTCTGCTGCTGATCATAGAGGGGGAACCATTAACTCCAGCATACATACACAAGTGACGACCAATCATTTTCCTGACATTTCTGATATACGCTACTCACAAAAAGTTTGAGATTTTGGCTTCCGGGTGAACTTTATGGAAAACGTAAAAAGTTCCGGCTCCAGTGATATTATATCATGAAAGTCGGGCATTCGAGTAAAAGCAGCAATGGCGATTTTCTCATCTCAAACAAGTTACTGACACAAAAGCCCACCCCAGTGCTGGGTATACGGCCACAAAATGCCAGCATCTCAGGAACTTGTCCTGTGGCCTTGAGCATTAATTCCAGCCTGACAACGACGTCTTCTGCTGTTCACAAGTCGTCTTATTATCCTGGGGCATGGCATCCCACTCTTCTTGAAGGGTGGCCCTCAGGTCATTGAGGTTCTGGGGTACAGAGTTACGAGCCTCTACACGGCGACTCAGCTAATCCCATAGGTTTTCAATGGGATTCAGGTCTGGAGAAAGTGCAGCCGCTCCATGTGAGGCCCCCCAGTCTCCAGCAGCCGTTCCCTAATGATGGACCTCCATGAAGATGACATTAGGCCGGTGCTGTTCCTGCAGAGGCACAATGACTGGATTCATGATGTTCTTCAGGTAGTCTGGGCGTGTCCCTGGACAGTTCACACAGTGCAGGGCAGTTCTGTACTGACTAGACGCCTGTCCACACTGACACCACCATAGGCTCGTCTGGTGACCACAGTGGCTGATGCCGAGCGCTCTCCTTGATGTCTCCAACATAGTTAGGGTCTTTTCACACTGGCGTTTTGTTTTCCGGCATAGAGTTCCGTCCTCGGCGCTCTATGCCGGAAAAATCCTGATCAGGATCATCCCCATGCATTCTGAATGGAGAGAAATCCGTTCAGGATGCATCAGGATGTCTTCAGTTCAGGACCGGAACGTTTTGGGCGCAGCAAATACCGCAGCATGCTGCGCTTTGCTCCGTCCAAAAACCTGGAACACTTGCCGCAAGGCCGGATCCGAATAATGCCCATTGAAGGCATTAATCCAGATCCGGCCTTAAGCTAAACTTAGTTTCGGCGCATCGCCGGATCCGACGTTTAGCTTTTTCTCAATGGTTACCATGGCAGCCAGGACGCTAAAGTCCTGGTTGCCATGGTAAAGTGTAGTGGGGAGCGGGGGAGCAGTATACTTACCATCCGTGCGGCTCCCGGGGCGCTCCAGAGTGACGTCAGAGCGCCCCATGCCCATGGATCACGTGATGACGTCATTCTGGAGCGCCCCGGAAGCCGCACGGACTGTAAGTATACCGCTCCCCCGCTTCCCACTACTACTATGGCAACCAGGACTTTAATAGCGTCCTGGCTGCCATAGTAACCTGAAAGCATTAGAAGACTGATCAGGATCCTCAGAACGCAAGTGTGAAGGAGGCCTTAGCGGCCATCATTTCTGCTCAGCGTGAATCGACTTTCATCAGTGAACAGGGCTGAGGCCACTGGTCCTCGTCCGGCGTAGATGCCCCTGGTCCATGTAAGACGATGACGCCTGTGCCTGGTGGTGCGGTCGGGTACCCTGCAGGTCGTCTAGCGCGCAGACCACGCTGATGTAAACAGCTTCCAATGGTCTGACGTGACACTCGGTGCCTCTCACCTCCCATAAATGCCCTGGAGTTGTGAGGCATTCATCATCTGGTTCCTCGGGGCATTGTTCACAATAAAGCGGCCATAGAACGTCCACTTCTCTGCCTGTCTCTGACTTCCAGTCTCTGTATCTCTGATACAACCTGCTGATGAAACTGTGACTAACATCCGGCTTGAAGCCCCGCAATGGCGAGGTACTGCTGATCACCTGCTAGATGTCGTCTTGGCCTCATGATGTCAATAGCATGATGAGGAGGACTGTTTAATACTAATTGAACCAAGAAATTTTTGGGGCGATTCATGGATCAAACATCTGGTGTGAATTTTGCAGTTAAGCTCCTTGTTAAAGAACAGCAAGTTGTGCAAAAAGTCCTGAAACATTGAACAGTTGGACATCTGCATTCAGAAGTTTAGAGAAGGTGACATTAAGTGCTCATGTTAGGTTCAGCCTGATATTTCACCCACAAGCCAAATATCCCTAACATTTTGTGAGTAGTGAATATCTGGTATTATACTCCAGAGCTGCACTCACTATTCTGCTGGTGCAGTCACTGTGTACATACATTACATTACTTATCCTGTACTGATCCTGAGTTACATCCTGTATTATACTCCAGAGCTGCACTCACTATTCTGCTGGTGGAGTCACTGTGTACATACATTACTTATCCTGTACTGATCCTGAGTTACATCCTGTATTATACTCCAGAGCTGCACTCACTATTCTGCTGGTGCAGTCACTGTGTACATACATTACTTTTCCTGTACTGATCCTGAGTTACATCCTGTATAATACTCCAGAGCTGCACTCACTATTCTGCTGGTAGAGTCACTGTGTACATAAATTACTTATCCTGCACTGATCCTCAGTTACATCCTGTATTATACTCCAGAGCTGCACTCACTATTCTGCTGGTGCAGTCACTGTGTACATACATTACATTACTTATCCTGTACTGATCCTGAGTTACATCCTGTATTATACCCCAGAGCTGCACTCACTATTCTGCTGGTGGAGTCACTGTGTACATACATTACTTATCCTGTACCGATCCTGAGTTACATCCTGTATTATACTCCAGAGCTGCACTCACTATTCTGCTGGTGGAGTCACTGTGTACATACATTACATCACTTATCCTGTACTGATCCTGAGTTACATCCTGTATTATACCCCAGAGCTGCACTCACTATTCTGCTGGTGGAGTCACTGTGTACATACATTACATCACTTATCCTGTACGGATCCTGAGTTACATCCTGTATTATACTCCAGAGCTGCACTCACTATTCTGCTGGTGCAGTCACTGTGTACATACATTACTTATCCTGTACGGATCCTGAGTTACATCCTGTATTATACTCCAGAGCTGCACTCACTATTCTGCTGGTGCAGTCACTGTGTACATACATTACTTATCCTGTACTGATCCTGAGTTACATCCTGTATTATACTCCAGAGCTGCACTCACTATTCTGCTGGTGCAGTCACTATGTACATACATTACTTATCCTGTACTATAATCCAAGGCTGAAGAGAGATGCAGGATCCGGGTTTTAATAACCAGAGATTCTTTATTTCATGCGGTGTAAAATTCCATATAACAATTGCACGATAGTTGGTCTGCGCGTTTTGGACCTTGCTATATCGTTCGTTACTCATACTCCAGAGCTGCACTCACTATTCTACTGTGCACAATATCGATCCCCATCCATTTTAGGGCACTGTAGGTGAATAAAAAGCTCTAAAACGCCTCAGCCCGTCCACGGATCCCCGACACCCCCATAACACCCTTCCTCTGTCTCCTGGAACCCCATAAAGTAACAACATATCCCCCAATCATTTCGCTCACCTGCTCGCCATCATCCGCCATCTTGAAAACCCCGCTCAGCGGAAGAGGCTGGTCGCTCTGGTGACGGAACTCTCGCGAGATTTAAGCCCCTGTCAGACGAGGCGGAGGGGCAGCCAATGAGGTTTAAGCTGCTGTGTCACGTGACTTCCTTTGAGTTTGTTATACAACAGCAGCATGTGTGGCTGAGGAGGCAGTGGGGGAGCAGCGGCCCGGGAGACGGGGGAGGATGGGGAAGCGCCGGGGCTCCGTGCCCGCCGAGACCGACTGCAAGAAGCCGAGGAAGAGGGCGCCGCCCAGAGGTGGGCTGACAGCTCCTGGAATTACACGACTCCATATTTATAATGTTCACTAGAAGCCCGGCCTTTTATTTATTTATTACTATCTCCTCTTAAAGGGATGTTCTGGATTTATGTAAATACATCTTAAAGGGGTCCTCCAACAATAATAATAACAACCCTTCAGGTGTGATGATGCGTTGTCCATAAGGCATCACATGACCTCAGCGGCCAATCACTGATGCCTGATTTTACGTTGCAGGTGACTCCGCAGCGATTTGGGGGAAAATCCCTTAAATTGTTAATAAATTAAAACAAATGTTTTAATCTAGTTTGTCAATATCGCTGCTTGCTGTCAGCGAATGCAAGGATTCTTTTTTTTAAAGTTCAGAGGATGACAACCTGTCCAGTTGTTTGTCAATATCGCTGCCTGCTGTCAGTGAATGCAGGGATTCTTGTTTAAGTTCAGAGGGTGACAACCTGTCCAGTTGTTTGTCAATATCGCTGCTTGCTGTCAGTGAATGCAGGGATTCTTGTTTAAGTTCAGAGGGTGACAACCTGTCCAGTTCTCCCAGCTGAGGGTTTGTTACCGTTGCATCCAGACAATTCTCTGTCAGCCGCGCAAACGTCTCTCCTGCCCTGACAGTTTGTTACAGTGTATCAGTGCGGTTTATAATGTATCAGTCTGAAGACCAGGGTGTCTAGCCAGCAGGCTGCATACAACTGTACCAAACCCTCAGCTGTGTGAACAATTGGGGCCATGTGGGCCAATTAGAATGTTCTAATTCACTGACAGTCAGCAGAGATCTTAATCAACACTTCGGTATTATTGTGTGTTGGATCGGGGTCTGTCCCCAGAGATCATGAGATCAGGGGCCCCACAGACGAATGGAGGAGCAGCGGTTCCCAGCAATCAGTTATATGATGATTACGGTCAAGCCCTTTAAAATCGAAAACTGTCCTCTAAGCACCCAGCTTTTCCGGACTCCTGATCTGTGCTATAAAAGCAGGAAAGCTTTGTGACAACCCATATGGCCACTATTTTAGCTCCTACAGGGGTTGTCAGCCCCGTTTCCCGGGCTCCTGCATGTCGGTGATGCAGCAATACTTTGCCCTCCTCTGCTAGTCCGATTCGCCGTTCTAGATCCTCGGAGAGCCTGGTGGCGGCCACGTTGATTGTCCCCGCCCCTTAAAGACCGACAGTTCTCCTCCGTCTGCGGTGTGTTCTGTGTACGCTCGGCGAGTCTGGAGAAGCTGAGGATCGGTTGCTTTAATGCTGCATTGGCATCACCCAGCTTTCCCGGGGACCGATCAACCAAGAAACAGATTTTGAACGACTTCTCTTTTCTAGAGGAAATTATTATTTTATTATTATTATTTTTTTTTTTTTTTATAGTTTCCTTGCTCTGATCGTTTGTCTCTTCTTGTGGTTTCACGCAGCAGGTGGCGGAGGAGAGGACACGCGCGAAGACAGGAAGGCGCCAAAAAAGGAAAGCCGACCCGCCGCCGCGTGTGAAGACAGGAAGGTGCCAAAAAAGGAAAGCCGAGCTGCGGCTGCAGGTGGTGGAGAGGACGCTCGCAATGAAGGGAAGGCGCTAAAAAAGGAAAGCCGAGCTGCGGCTGCAGGTGGCGGAGAGAACGCTCGCGATGAAGGGAAGGCGCTAAAAAAGGAAAGCCGAGCTGCGGCTGCAGGTGGCGGAGAGAACGCTCGCGATGAAGGGAAGGCGCTAAAAAAGGAAAGCCGAGCCGCCGCAGCAGGTGCCGGGACCAGAAAAAAAGCAGAGAAGACGCCCGGCGGAACCGCTGCGGGGAAGAGAGCTCCTAGAGTCAAGAAGCCTGCAGAGAAGGAGGAGATAGAGTGAGTGCTGCGCACATTGTCATCACCCCTAGGTACAGGAGACAATGCATGCTGCTATGGCAACCGCAGAGCAAGCGGGAGATCCATCTAGAGAGAAGGAAATACAGTTACAAAGTATCACTCCATTGTTTCCTTTTCATTTTTCCTTATCTTCTGATGCATCTTTTCAGTAGCCCCTCCCCCATCATCATTCCCAGACACCTTTCTGGCCAATGGCCGCTTTATTCCATTGAATTAGTGTCCACCTACTTCCCTAAAGTGGAGTTCCCTTTTAAATGGAGCCATAACAAATTGCATCTATTAGCAAGGACTTAGCAGAGAAGTGACTCCCCCTGTTTCGGCTCATTAGCCTACATCAGGCATCCTCAACCTGCGGCACTCCAGCTGTTGTAAAACTACAACTCCCACCATGCCCTGCTGTAGGCTGATACCTGTAGGCTGTTCCAGCATGCTGGGAGTTGCAGTTTTGCAACAGCTGGAGGGCCGCAGTTTGAGGATGCACGGTGTTGCAACTTGCAGCGCCACCGCCAGCATTTCTTCGGCATCGCTCGTGCTCAGTTGTCCGCAGGTGACAATGTAACTTTATATTTTATTTCTCTTCGTTCAGGGACTTGTTAAGCTTGGAGTCTCGGCCTGTGATTCCGGATGCAGCGGTTAAAGCGGGAAGCAGCTCGGGGGATGGCGAGGACAGCGACGAGGAGTGGGAGGACGTGGAAGGTAATACTGGGAGCTCAAAGGGGTTGTCCCTTTAAGAAAACGTCTCCCCTATACTGTGGACAGGGAAAACGTGTCTGATCAGTGGGGGCCTCTCTGATCAGAAAAACGGGGGTCTGTGCTCCCCCTTTGGAGGGAATGGCAGTCACATATGCGCTCTGCAGCTTCAATCACCCCCATGGGGTCGCTGAAGATAGCAGAGCGCTTGCCATAATTGGGGCCGTACTGGGGGGTACTTGTTCTTCTACAATAGAAATGTACACACGTTGTGACTGATCCACTGTCTCTCCTCTTGCAATAGAGCTCAATGCATCTACACTGGATGCCTTACAAGCCACAACGTCCAATGACTCGGGGCTCCCCACTGAGTCCGTAGAGATAGAGATCGAAACCGCAGAAGCAGCCAAAAAAAGGTTGAGAAGGTAAATTCTGCTGCTGAACATTTGTAATAGCCAGTATAACCGTCCAGAGCTGCATCCACAGTTCTGCTGGGAGGTGTTTGTAATAGTCAGCAAGTGACACACCTAAAGTTAAGCTTCTGTAATGCAGGGTTCAGTTAGCTTACGCCTGCCTCCTGTAAGGTAGGTTAAAAGATGGCCGCACAATACATCTTAAACTAACAGAAAAACAAAAAAGGGGCTCATTCCAGAAATAGGAATGAAGGAAGTTCTTCGCGCACATTTTTGATCAAAAGTATGTCGGGCCCAAGTGCCACTTTTCTCCTTAAAGTGTCTTTAAGGAGACTGGTAAGTCCACAAGAGGCAGTATCTGTAGTGTTAGGGACCCATGTGCGGAAGTCGCCGTGAAGTGGCACTTGGGCCCGACATACTTTTGATCAAAAATGTGCGCAAAGAGCTTCCTTCATTCCTATTTCTGGAATGAGCCCCTTTTTTGTTTTTCTGTTAGTTTGAGAAGTATTGTGCGGCCATCTTTTAACCAACTTTATTTGCCTTATGGTCATGCACTTCTGAGTGTAGAAATATAGGTGCTTAGTCTGAACTCTGTCTTATAATGCCTCCTGTAAGGATTACATTTCCCAGAGCAAGCAGAAAGTGCTGAGTGATTTCAGCTATGAAGTCTGCAGATTTACAGCCCTGGGGTATAATGCAGGATTTAACTCGGGATCAGTACAGGATAAGTAATGTAATGTATGTACACAGTGACTCCACCAGCAGAATAGTGAGTGCAGCTCTGGAGTATAATGCAGGATTTAACACAGGATCAGTACAGGATAAGTAATGTATGTACACAGTGTTCTTGCACCAGCAGAATAGTGAGTGCAGCTCTGGAGCATAATACAAGATGGAATTCAGGATCAGTACAGGATAAGTAATGAATGCACACAGTGACTGCACCAGCAGAATAGTGAGTGCAGCTCTGAAGTATAATACAGGATGGAACTCAGGATCAGTACAGGATAAGTAATGTATGTACACAGTGACTGCACCAGCAGAATAGTGAGTGCAGCTCTGGAGTATAATACAGGATGTAACTCAGGATTAGTACAGGATAAGTAATGTATGTACACAGTGACTCCACCAGCAGAATAGTGAGGGCAGCTCTGGAGTATAATAAAGGATGTAACTCAGGATCAGTACAGGATAAGTAATGTATGTACACAGTGACTGCACCAGCAGAATAGTGAGTGCAGCTCTGGAGTATAATAAAGGATGTAACTCAGGATCAGTACAGGATAAGTAATGTATGTACACAGTGACTGCACCAGCAGAATAGTGAGGGCAGCTCTGGAGTATATTACAGGATGTAACGCAGGATCAGTACAGAAATAATGTAGTTAAATTTTATATATGCACTTTTTGTAATTTTTCTGTAATCTTGTTTTATAGAGAGAAGAAAAAGGCAGAGTTTGCTGCTTATTTACGCCGAATAATGAACCGGTGCAGCAAGGAGTTGCGAGAAGACACGCACAAGGTGAGGCATGAATTCCTTTCGTCATTTATTTATCTTTTATCGTCCCTCGCCCATAAGAGACAAATTTTAGGTTTAGATCTTGAAGGGATGAGGCTGAGTCCTACAGAGATGAACAGGATTCTTCTTTCTGCACAAGGTGTGAACCTGGCGCTAACTGCTCCTGTTTTCCGTCTTCTCCTCAGGTACATTTGCTCTGCCTTCTTGCCAATGGCTTCTTCCGCAGTGACACGTGTAATTCCCCCGACCTTCAGGCGGTGGCGCTGTCTGTGGTTCCAGTTAAATTTACAAACTATTCGCCTGCCCGGGTAGATGTGGTTTACTTGACAAACTTGGTGAAGTGGTAAGACGTCCTCCATAATAGGATTATCATTTTTATTTTTTTGGAACTGCAGTATATAAAGCATTACCGACGTTCCCAGTGTCAGATCTGGAATAGTGAGATGATGCAACTTGTCCCATATTTGCTTCTCTTCCTTTTTCTAGGTTCACGTCCACGTTTACCTTGAATCCGGAAATGTCTCTTGATGATCGAGAACCATTATCAGCCAGGCTGGAGCGGAGATTTGGGGTGTACGGAGTGAGGGATGCAGAAGAGCTGGTCCATGTAAGATGACGCATCACATCTAAGGCTGGGAACACACCTAGGCGTTTCTGAATCGCGCGTATGACGCGCGTTTTTGGATGCGCGTTTTTGAAACTAAGAAACGCGCGTCATACGCGCGATTCAGTGATTCTCCCCTATGGCATCATTGTCCATAGGCGCGTTAAAACGCCCTAAAGAAGCTCATGTACTTGTTTGGGCGTTGTGCGTTTTACAGCGCGTTCAAAACGCAAGTCGCCTGAAGCATTAGAAGATTGATCAGGATCCTGATCAGTCTTCGAAATGGTTTCAGGTTACTATGGCAGCCAGGACGCTATTGCGATCACGTGATCCATGCGTGTAGGGCGCCCTGACGTCACTCTGGAGCGCCCAGGAAGCTGCACGGATGGTAAGTATACTGCTCCCCCGCTCCCCACTACATTTTACCATGGCAACCAGGACTTTAGCGTCCTGGCTGCCATGGTAACCATTGAGAAAAAGCTAAACGTCGGATCCGGCGATGCGCCGAAACGACGTTTAGCTTAAGGCCGGATCTGGATTAATGCCTTTCAATGGGCATTAATTCCGGATCCGGCCTTGCGGCAAGTGTTCCGGATTTTTGGACGGAACAAAAAGCGCAGCATGCTGCGGTATTTGCAGCGTCCAAAAAACGTTCCGGTCCTGAACTGAAGACATCCTGATGCATCCTGAACGCATTTCTCTCCATTCAGAATGCATTGGGGATGATCCTGATCAGGATTTTTCTGGCATAGAGACCCGACGACGGAACTCTATGCCGGAAAACAAAAACGCCAATGTGAAAGGACCCTAAAAAACCTAAATGCAGGCTTTGTAATGAAGTCCCTCGATTGCCAGGTGCTGGGACCTCTATGATTAGCTGAGGGTCGGTCCCACGTCTCCGGGATTTACAATATGAGATCAGCGGGTCTGACTCCCAGCACTGATCAGCTGTACAAAGAGGCCATGAGCGTTTAGGCCTCTCCCTAGGCCAGTGATGGCTAACCTCTGGCACTCCAGCTGTGGTAATACTACGACTCCCAGCATGCTCCATTTATTTCTATGGAGTTCTGAGAACGGCCAAGCAACTGTGCATCTTGGGAGTCGTAGTTTTACCACAGCTGGAGTGCCGGAGGTTAGCCATCGCAGCCCTAGGCAATGGGACGTCACGTTCATCACTGACAAGGCCTAGGGCACAGCTCATCTCCGTTCAAGGGAATGGGGCTGAGCTGCAATACCAAGCACAGCCACCATACAATGCGTGGCGCTGTGCTTGGTAAGCTGCAAAGAGGCGCTGCAGCCTCCTCAAACTGCTAATTGGCAGGGGTGTTTGGAGTCGGACCCCACAGAACTAAGATTGATGATAGCTCCTCAATATGTCAATCCCAGAGAACCCCCTTTAAGTCAGTGGGCGACCATGCCTCTATTCTATTCAGTAAGTGCCCTGAAAGCTCTTAAATAAAGGAAGGATCAGGCCATAGGACGGCCTCCTGCTACCAGATGCATACACGGTGCTTCTGGTGAGGATCGTTGATCTGTCTTTCCCTTTATTTCCAGCTTTTCTTGATTCTGCTTCGAGCCTTGCAACTTCTGAGCCGCCTGGTGCTCTCCCTGCAGCCGATTCCCCTAAAGGAGCCGCCCGCCAAGGTAAGTTTGGTTGTGAACGTTTCCTTAGCACAATCCTCTCTTACTTGGTGGTTGACCTAAGGAAGGCTTGAGCTCAACAGCATCTCTCTACCTTCTAGGTGGCAAGAAGCCCAAGAGAGAAGTCCTCGAAGAAGTCTAATAAAACGGCCCGATCCCGAAAATCCCCCAAAGGAAAATCCAAAGTGGAACCAAAGCTGAAGCAAGAGAAAGTAGAGACCGTTTCCTTGGACAGCTCTGAGGATGAAGATGAGAAACCTTCAGAAGATATCATGCCTAAGAAAAAAGTCCGTAAGGCCAAGAAGGACAAGTCGGGGGAGGTTCCTGAAGATACTAAGGGTAAAGCAAGTCCAAAAAATCAACGCCGGAGGAAAGCGGCCTCCAAAGTGTCCTACAAGGAGGAGAGTGATAGCCAGGAGGGTAGTAGCGGGTCTGACTATTCCTACACCACCAGCGAGGACAGCGACTTCTCCGACTGGGACTTGTCAATTGAAAGAAAAGTTAAAGGATCTTCTTTTCTAAAGGCGAATAGCAGGAGGTCGGGGGAGGGCACAGCAAAGAGTCCAGGACACCCCAAAGCAAAGAGCTCACCCAAAGATGACAACCCGCAACTTAAGAGGAGAGGCAAGATCATTTCCACAGATGACGAGGAGGAGGTGGGGGGGAGCGCCGCACCACCACCCCCCAGAGGTAGCGATCAATGGGTGGAGGTTTATTTGGAGAAAGAACAGAAGTGGGTGTGTGTGGACTGTGTGCACGGAGCCGTTAACCGCCCGTCGCTGTGTGTCAAGGCCGCCACCAAACCGGCCACTTACATCGTGGGGATCGACAACAATGGGCATCTTAAAGACGTGACGCGAAGATACGATGCAGAATGGATGACCAGTACTCGCAAACGGCGCATCGACGCAGAATGGTGGGAAGAGACTCTGATGCTTTATAAAAGCCACAACGCCACACGGGAGGAAAAGGAAGATGCAGAGGTATGGAGCGTGGATCCTAAGGTGGAAGGCATGACATCACACCTGTTAAAGATGCAATAAGCCTGCAGTGCCCGAGGAACACCCAGTAAAGTAACATATGTACATGGTGACTTCTCCAGCAGAATAGTGAGTGCAGCTCTGGAGTATAATACAGGATGTAACTCAGGATCAGTACAGGATAAGTAATGTATGTACACAGTGACTGCACCAGCAGAATAGTGAGTGCAGCTCTGGAGTATAATACAGGATGTAACTCAGGATCAGTACAGGATAAGTAATGTATGTACACAGTGACTGCACCAGCAGAATAGTGAGCGCAGCTCTGGAGTATAATACAGATTGTAACTCAGGATCAGTACAGGATAAGTAATGTAATGTATGTACACAGTGACTGCACCAGCAGAATAGTGAGTGCAGCACTGGAGTATAATACAGGATGTAACTCAGGATCAGTACAGGATAAGTAACGTATGTACACAGTGACTGCACCAGAAGAATAGTGAGTGCAGCTCTGGAATATAATACAGGATGTAACTCAGGATAAGTAATGTATGTACACAGTGACTCCACCAGCAGAATAGTGAGTGCAGCTCTGGAGTATAATACAGGATGTAACCCGGGGGGGGGGGTATAACTGTAAATCTATACTTCTAGGTTGAACACAATAAACTGATGTTTAGCTCCAAACCCCTGATTTTGTCTGTAGTTTGAAGCCAAGCTCTTGGAGCAGCCCCTGCCAACCTCAATCACAGAGTATAAGAGCCATCCTCTCTATGCTCTAAAGAGACATCTGCTGAAGTATGAAGCCATCTACCCAGATTCTGCAGCCATCCTTGGTTACTGTAGAGGAGAAGAGGTTTATTCCAGGTAATGACGCTATGGTCACCCTGATAAACATGTCGGTTATAAACATTTTTCTATTTTATGGTTTCATACTTTACCTTTGTGATTAGACCTCATCTCTGTCCATAGACGGACATTGTGTAACACTGGTGAAAGATCCTTGCAATGTAGCATCAGACCAAGGGGTCGTCTCACTCCAGCAAATGGCATTTATCATGTAGAGGAAGTTAATACAAGGCACCTAATAATGTATTGTGATTCTCCATGTTGCTTCCTTTGCTGGCTTGATTCCTTTTTCCATCGCATTATACACAGCTCTTTTCCAAGGGTTATGACCACCCTGCAAGACAGTAGTGGTGGTCGTGCATGCACACAATAGGAAAAGGTGCTGGCCTCTCTGGTGGCCTGCACGAATGGAGCGCACATAGGCACGCATGCGCAGCAGCTCTGGTCATAACCCCTCGATATGAGCCGTGTATAATGTGATGTAAAAATGAATCCAGCCAGCAAAGGAGGCAACATGGAGAATCACAATACATTAGGAAGTGCCTTGTATCAACCTCCTCTACATGATAAATGCCATTTTGCTGGCCTTTTCTGCCAAATCAGAACCTGAGACTCAAGCCGGGCCTGTCTGCACAATGAGAAGGATTTTTGAGGAAGGGTGAAACGCGACCATTAGGGCCTTCACAAGGCATAATAAGCAACCCTATGAGAGCCAATATGGCTAGTGATTGCCGGCCCTGTCCCAGAAGAGTCCGGAGCACACACAGCTGAGATTACAGGATGTTGGGGCTCCAGTGCTAAACTCATAATTCCGACCTCTAATTGTCTCTACAGGTCTTGTGTCCACACCTTGCATTCCAAAGACACTTGGTTAAAGGAGGCCCGTGTGGTGCGGCTCGGAGAGGTGCCTTACAAGGTGAGGAAATGGACCGACAACTTCTCACTGTGCCCGGAAAATGAGATCTGTGCTGGAGTCAGACTGTTAATGGAGATGGAACTTTTAGAGGACACGCGCTGGTAATGTTACTTTTGTCACATCCAATCTGTTTCATGCCACAGATGGTGAAAGGGCAGTCTAACCGAGCGAGGAAAGCCCGCCTGGCAGATCCAGAGAAGGACAGCAATGACCTTGCTCTGTTTGGCCTGTGGCAGACTGAGGAATATCAGCCGCCCATCGCTGTGGACGGAAAGGTGAGCGCAGATGTGTCCGTGCCCGACTCTCAGAAATTACATTTAAAGGGGCGATCTCATGTTATGAAGGGATGGTAGTTTGTAAGGTTAGGCCACCTGCACACTGGTACAGGTGAACGCACATACGATCCGCACGAATTTCCGTATTCTGCAACATGTGCAGGTGGCCTTATACCACCACTTTAAGACCCGTGGAGGTCTAGTGTCTGTGCCCCAGCAATTCTTGCAGTGAACGTGCATCGTCCCTGCTGTCTGGTTGTGCAGGAAATCAGTGTCAGCCCCAATTGCTGAGGCGACACAATTCACTTTCCTGCACAGCGGGTGGCGAGGACGCCACTGTTAAGGGGACGGATTTGATAATCTGGTCACACAAATCCAGAAGATAACGAGTACCAGCAACATTTACACAGATCATGTTTAGGACTTTCCTATGATCCAGGATGACTGACGTCAGGTCCCATCAATGGAGCAATAAAGGAGTTTAGAAATATATATAGTCTGTCCACAGACAGCTTGCATTACTGCCTGACATCCCCCTTAAGTCCCTAAACCCCCCTTAGCCAGACCTGTAAAGGGAATCTTACTTACCTGGACATGCTGAAATCCAACATGGCTGTTCCCTCTTTCCCCTGGAATCTGCCATCAGTGGAGAGTTGGGACACGACCTTACACAGGTGACCGGCCCTAGCAAAACTGGAAAGTTAGGCTGACATTCATCTAATGCAGGGATGTCCAACCTGCGGCCCTCCAGCTGTTGCAAAACTACAACTCCCAGCATGCCCAGACAGCCTACAGCAGGGCATGGTGGGCGTTGTAGTTTTACAACAGCTGGAGGGCCGCAGGTTGGGCATCCCTGATCTAATGTGCATGGCTAGCTTTAGTGTCACTATTTCCAGGAGCACAAAGCTGTGGTTTCCCCGTCTTCATAGCTCATAGTCCATGATCTTTACCAGATCCTTTGCTTGTTCCGCAGGTTCCTCGCAACGAGTTTGGCAACGTGTACCTGTTTAAACCTAACATGCTGCCCATCGGCTGCTGCCATTTACAAGTCGCAAACCTGCACCGCGTGGCCAGGAAGCTGGAAATCGACTGCGCCACTGCCATCACCGGCTTTGACTTCCACTGCGGCTTCTCGCATCCTGTGTAAGGCTGACGCGCCCTCTGACATAAAATTTGGGGTTTGTACCTGACTTATCCATCTAGTCTGCAAACCCCCAAAATCTGGAGCCCTCTGTGTTTATTTTCTGCAAGATAGATCAATGATGAGCACAGTGGTGGGTTTTTTCAATTATTAACAGCAAGCAGAGCTCTTGAAAAGGTGAGAAAATGAATGAAGTATGCTGAAAGGGAAGATTTTTCTAATTTTTTTCCCCTCTTGCAGGACCGACGGTTATATTGTATGTGAGGAACATAAAGACGTCCTGCTGGCTGCCTGGGAGAATGAACAGGTGGAGATGGAGCGCAAGCAGAAAGAGGTAAATTCCTGTCCCAGTGCCTACACCCAGTGACTGGCCTATAACCAGTACTCATTCCAATCTCTGGTGTCGTAGAAACGGGAAAAACGGGCACTGGCCAACTGGAAACTGCTGGTGAAGGGTCTTCTGATCAGAGAGAGACTGAAAGCTCGATATGGACAGAAGGTAAGTGGCAATGATGCCAGACAGCGGTGTGCCCCCTAAATACACAGCAGTCCTGCCCTCAGCTGTGCCCCCACACAGCTTTAGGCCCCTTTCACACGAGTGAGTTTTGCGGGCGGGTGCAATGCGTGACGTGAACGCATAGCATCCGCACTGAATCCTGACCCATTCATTTCAATGGGGCTGTGTACACGAGACCCAACGGATCAGTTCTGCGTTGCGTGAAAAACGCAGCATGTTCTATATTCTGCGTTTTTCACGCAGCCCTGGCCCCATAGAAGGGAATGGGGCTTCAGTGAAAAACGGAAGCAAGTGCGGATGCAATATGTTTTTCACTGATGGTTGCTAAGAGATGTTGTTTGTAAACCTTCAGTTTATCACGTGCGTGAAAAACGCATTAAAACCTGCGCGGGAAAAAAACGGAACCGAACGCAATCGCAGACAAAACTTACTGAACTTGCCTGCAAAATCGTGCGAGTTTTACTGAATGCACCTTGAACGCATCCGGATCCAATCTGACACGCTCGTGTGAAAGAGGCCTTAAAGGGGTTGTCCCCCCAAAAATATTATACCGTTCTCAAACCAGCATCTGGATCTAAATACTTTGGTAACTGCAAGTAATTAAAAATGTTGTAGAGCCAGATAGCTAGTCTGTTTGCTTTTTTTCTAATTTTTCTGCCCACCTCACTCAGGTTGGACGCACATGCTCAGTTCCATCCTTTAACTGCCACTTGTTGCAGCAGACAGGACACACCCCTTGAGCTAAAATGTAGGAGAGTCAGTGGCGTACTAAGGGGGTGGTTAGCCTTGGGTTCCGGCTCTCAGGGGGGTGCCAGAAGCAATGAGCACTTCCATCAATACAGATAAAAGTGCTCATTGCTGGAGCACTGGGAGCTCCGGTCTTGTCACTCACCGATCAGTTCCCCGCGCTCCTCCCCTCCCTCAGGCCGGCGGCGCACAGAATGGTGAAGCAGGAAGACTTCTCCCCGCTCCACCATTCAGCTTGCAGGCATGGATCGTGCTGCTGGCCTGTGCAGGTTCTAGCTTTGTTATAAAGAGATTGTCATTTTCTATATGATTTTCATGTTTTTTTTAACCCCTTTAACACTTCTTCGTGTGCACACACAGCGGAAATACTCACTTTGAGCAGTTCACAAATAGTTACCCCCCCCAAAGTAATTCCTTCAGTTTGCAGAGACCGACTATGGGCTATGCAGGCGAACACCTTATGTTATGATGTCTGACATGGAGTCGGAGAAGAGGATGGGTAGAGTTGGGAAACGCACAATGCTGCATGCCACGCTGTGTCAGGCCACGGACCAAGTAGCAGCCCAGTCAGTGTTAGTGGTGTGGGGTCCCCTGGGTTAAGGGCTTGGTCATAACTATGCTATTGCCTATTCCTGCCTATGAACTGTAGTCATATGCTGCATATTTGAGGACATGTTGCATATTGTACCCATTGTGTACCAAAACCTGTAGCAACACCCTGTATTATCCACTGCGTGCGACCGTGTATGAGGTCTGCCCCTGCTCACCAGACCCATGAGGAATAGCGGTTACCTTGGCTCAGTTCAGTTTTTATCCTGATTTATGTTTTTTACTTTTTATTATTCCTGCAGGACTCCGAACATCTTTCCTCTGCAGCCACAGAGGGAGGATTCTCATCAGATGAGGAGAAACCAGCAACAGAGACCCCAGCTCTGGACACCGCTGCATCCTGGCCCCAGAACCGTAAAACCGAGGAGCAGCAGGGAGGGAAAGCAAAGCGGAAAACTAAGAGAGAGAAAAGAGGAGAAGAAAATCACTTATTCCCATTTGAAAAGTTGTAAAAGTCTAATGAGCGCCAACAACAGGGGTAGGGCACCTCCGGCTCTCCAGATGTTGTGAAACTACAACCCCCAGCATGCATACTTACTCTGTTCTTCTCTGAACTCCCATAGAAATGAATGGCGCATGTTGGGAATTGTAGTTTCACAGCAGCTGGAGAGCCGGAGGTTCCCTACCCCTGGCCTACAAGAACCACAAGTCTCAGCATTCAATCTGTGACTGACCTTACAAGAGGACTCCAGACAAAATACTGTTATGCTGAGTGCAGGGCCTGAAGGGCTGGACCATGCACACGAATATGTGCCACCCGTCCCATGCATTAGGGACCACAAATTGCGGTCCCCAATGCACGGCACTTGAATGGGTCCATGATCCATCTGCACCACAAAAAAAAGAGCAAGTTCTAGCGAATGGATCCGCATCTGTGGATGTGGTGCACAAACGGCTGGTGCCCGCGTATTGCGGACCCATTCGGCACATGTAAGTGTGCATGAGCCCTTAGAGTACACGTCTCATCCCCTGCACTAAGCATCACAGCGTTCAGGGTTTCTTTAGATACTGTACCTTAGGATTCAAGGACTAAGTAAGAAGTTAGTGATAGAATAGAAACGTTTATAAGAAAAAAAATGTAAAAATTGTCTCCTGTCCTAAAAATAAATGTGATTTTGATAAAGACTTAAATATTTTACAGAAGAGAAAAGCCAAGTTTGTCAAAAGTGCGTTTATTTCTCCATACCCAGGCACAAGCTTCAAGTGCTGTGTGATTTCATATGTTCGGACGTTGCCGCCCTGTCTTATCCACGTACGTACAGAGCGACCTTTATGCATTACTTGGGGCTCAGTCCCATGACCGTACCTTCTGTCTGCGTCCGGTCTGTACAAACAAAATGTTTAGAAATGCAGATAGCCCACAGCTAACAGTCCCACGCCGGACTAACAGGACTTCACTAATCTGTCACTTGGTGGATTCACATTGGCTCCTGAGCCATCAGTGGCCCCCAACTGCTCCAAAACCACAGCTCCCATCATGTCGACAACCATGGGTTTTGCAATAGGTTGAAGACCACTGATCTGTATCCTGATGGCTGAGACTCTCCAATAATCCAGAATCTCACCTGTCCTGATAGTGCCAAATGATCAATTATTTTACTCTGCAAAAGTCGGCGCAAATCCCGTTTGCAGAAAGCAGAACTTCCACTGTGGCCATGTGAGCGTGCCCATGTTCTGCATCCATTGTTTTCTCCCGGTTCCTGATGAGGACAGGAGCTGACCCCTGGGGTGGACTTCGCACCTAACCTGTGTGGATGATTTTGGCTTCTAAAACTGCATCAAAAAAACCTGAATGTGTGAAAACACCCTAACGCTGGGTTCACACTTGAGCGTACTTGATAGGCAACGTGCATATTACAGCGCGTTTTTGTAAATAGGGAAAGCGTGTCGTACACGCGTTCATGTGATTGACCACTCTGGTGTTAATCACAATATGCCCCAAAGAAGCTCCTGTATTTCTTTGGGCGTAGGGTGTTTTACAGCGCGTTCGTACGCGCTGTAAAACGCTCAGGTGAGAACCATGCCCATAGGCGTCAACACGTTAACTGCAGCAAGAATGGACCTGTACGTTCTCAGCGTGGTCGGGAAAACTGTGTGGCAAAAAAAGACCCTGACCGCATCAACTGTGGCACGTCCTCCCATTGAAAACAATGGAAGGCGGTTTCAGTGCAGATTGGGGCCTGTTTTGGGGAACTGGATCCTAGCTGAAACCTGTGTTCAAAATCCTACATCTGAACATAGCCTAAGGGTGGTGCCACGTGTCACGGCTGACAATGCACCATAATATCAGCTATATTATTGCAAAAGCCGCAAGCATTTTTTTTTTTTTATAATTTTTTTTACCACATCTTTAATGCAGCACCCTATGGCTAGGTTCACACACAGCAGTGTAGCTAATTACAGCATGGCATTCACCGCATGTTTTTTATCAGGCAAAACTTTTTCTTTAACTTGTTTCACCAGTAAAAAAAAAAAAACTGTAGAGTGCAGACTACCCGCCATAAAAGTAGCAGAGTGGCCAAAGATTATTTAGTTGCTGCAAAAAATATCAGTAAAGTTTTCAAGATCTCTGCCTGTCAATGAATGGGAACCTTTTAAAACAGCAGCCCTGGTCATGTGCTCACCACAGTACAGTTATCAGAGCTCTTGCCTGTGTGATCATCACATGTAAAGGGCAGATTCTAAGCCTCTGTGCGGGAAACGGTGGAAGTTCCCATTCAATGACTACTATCAGAGGTCTTGGAAATGGTGACAAAGCATAAAACTGGATAGATAGAAAAAAAAAAAGTGCTGAAACCAGAAAGTGACGTTGATGAGAAATTCTCCAACCTGCTAATACACTTTGTGCCTTCATCACTCCCTGTTTTTAAGATCTCTGCTTGCTGTCCATGGCTGGAATCATTACTGGTTGCAGGCACAGGTAAACAGAGCTTTGTTATATTTAATGAGGCCCTGCAACGGTGGGAGCCGAACTGGTTTTCACTGTCCACTGACCGAAAGCGGAGATCTTGAAAGTGTTCAGTAACTGAAACACAAAGTATATCCTAAAATTGCAGCGATGGCGAGAAGCAGAACTGGACTGTCCTTGCACAATGTAACATGCATGAGTGTAAGCCCTCCTGCTGAGACTTGTAGTACTACGACAGAACGAGGCTTTACGTGTCACACGGACTGCCATAAATATTCGGCAATGAGGAACGAGGCACAGAGCTCCACGCCTCAAAGCAGACAAGACCGGACGTTATAATAACATACGACAAAGGGAATCTCTTTGGCAACAATGGATGGAAGACGCCAATCTAATCCGGACGCCATCTCTGTAGATTCTTCCATGAACGGACGGCACCGATCTGACCTGGACGCCATCTATGTAGATTCTTCGGTGGCTGGAAGACGCCAATCTGACCCGGACACATCTACGTAGATTCTTCTATAAACGGACAGCACCGATCTGACCCAGACACCATCTGCATAGATTCTTCCACGGACAGAAAGCACTTATCTGACCTGGACGCCATCTACGTTGATTTGTCCGTGAATGGAAGATGCCAATCTGACCCGGACGCCATCCACATTTACATTAAACAGACATCCAACATTCTTATGAGCTTTAAAACGGCAGAGAATAACTTTGCTTTACCATCTAGAGCAGGGATGCCCAACCTGCGGCCCTCCAGCTGTTGCAAAACTACAACTCCCAGCATGCCCAGACAGCCTACAGCAAGGCATGGTGGGAGTTGTAGTTTTACAACATCTGGAGGGCCGCAGGTTGGGCATCCCTGCTCTAGAGTTACAACATGTCCTACTCCAATCACATCCAAAGCAGCATTCAAAATTCAGCTCCCAAAATGACTAAAGCGTGCTTTGTAGATACTGCATGACCAAGTGGCAGGAGAGCAGAAGTCGAAAGGCTGCTCTGGATGTGACTGGAGTACAATACATGATCTTCAGTACGAGACGTGTAAAGTTATTCAATAGTTGCATAAAAAGACAATAAACAATATAAAAAGCATCAAAAAACAAGTTACATTGAAGAGATTATTGCACCGTGGCCCCCAGACTGAGGTCGCAGTGTCGTCACCAGCGCATTCAGGACCCGGGCAGGGAAGGGCCCCCTACTGGTATTTCTTGGCGGGTACGCGGGATCGGGCCAGGAAGATAATGCCAAGGGCGGCAGCGCTCAGAAGAAGGGCCATCAGCGGGCGATAGAAGAGCCAGCCGGAGGCGATGGTCAGCAGAGAGAGGGACGAGGAGACGCACAAAGCAAACAGCTTGAGACCCAGGCTGACGAGATCACGGACGATGGGAAACCAGTCCACTGTAATGGGAGCAATGGGAAATCATCAGCTGAGCGTCTGCTCATAGACAGCAGCCAACCTGAACAAGCAGAGCTGCAGTGTAAAGCACGGGGAAGATCGTTTCAGGCTACCTCAATAGACAGTCTTGGTGTGAAGTACGGAGAAGAGTGAAAACATAAGGCCCCATTTACACGACTGTATGTGTTTTGCGGTCCACAAAACTGCAGACTCCAACAGATTATGAGCTGGAGCCGCTAGAGAGGACACAACGTGATTTTTTTTTTTCATTGTAAGTTCTTGTATTTCACATTTGAAAAAAAAAAAATATTCTGAAACATCATTTTTTTAGAAATCCGCATTGGATCGGACAATGACCACTGACCGGACTGTGTCCAAATGTGTAAAGACACTACAAAGTGATGATGCTCAGTAGTGAATTTAGTTCAACATTTCCAGGAGGAATAAAAGAGGAACCGCACAATGCACAGTTCTAAGAAAACATGTTCCAGAATGTTCTGGGGGATTACTAGTATCTATAAAACAGATCTCAGGGGTGACAACTCGCCCTCTTATAGACCCACAGGGGGCACGGCTTCTGAATATCCCAGCCCGCTCACCTAAAGTGTGGAAGATCTTGATCATAAGGCTTACACCGACGAACATCATCAGCCAGCCAGCGGCGCGCAGGGCCCAGGTCTTCATGATGTTGCTCTGATGCTCTGCATGGAACATTTCCTAAAAGGTATACAGCGCCCCCGCAGGATAAGTACAGGTACGGGGGAGACACCCGCTGCCTCCATTTATCGGACTGACCTCTGCTGTGTGACTCCCCAGGTACAGAAGCTCCAGCTGGTCCCCGGATTTGGTCTTGTAAGACACCAGTTCTCCTCCTCGCTGCCGCGCGATGATGCTCACCTGGTAGAAAGAATCGGGCATGAGGACCTCGCTGGGTGGACTTCCCCTTTAAGTGACTACCCCCAACCGCCCAGAGATACTCGAGAGACGACAACCCCATATACCAGTCAGTGACGAGAGCCACCAGTGCGCCTGTATTACCATGAGGCACATCATGCCTCGCACCTCACTGGCACCTATGGATCGGCTGTATTCTCATCATGATTAATTCATCCTGTTAAATTACCATATCAACTGATCCAAACGTCGGGCCTCCCATCGAAACACCGGCGTACCAGAAAGAAATGCGCAAATCCCCCACCTGAAAGAGAGAAACCACAGTGATCATTACCAAGATTAGAGTCACGTCCGGCTCAGTGCATTTCCAGCTAGCATTATCCCTACAGCGCCACCCGTGCCCACAGGTCATGTATGGTATTGCAGTCACTTCAACAGAGATGAGCCGCAACACCAGGCACAACCCACGCACAGGGGTGGCGCTATTTCTGGAAGAAAGCAGCCAATGCCGGATAATCCGATTTCCTGGGACCACCCACCTCTGGGTTCTTGGGGTCGGCGCCCTGATAGAAGTAATTCCCGTCGGCGATGACATCAGCGTGCGGATTCCTGATCTGGGACAGACTCAGCTGCTTAAAGTTGTCGACCTTATTAATCAGCCCTGGAGAGAAGACAAGACCCAAGAGATGTGAAAGGAGCGCTGCTCAGGGTGCGGCCTTCTGTGGAGAGCGACAACCAGCACAATAAAGCAGAGGTTGTCAGGACCCCTCCCCTTTAAGTAGAATCACAGAACAGTAATTAAAGGAGAGCTAAACCCAAGCGTAGAAAACACGTTTCTGGATTTTCTGTCAGTCGTCCCATGGGATGAGTGTCCCCAAGTCCTTTGTGTGACCCTTCTAGAGCAGTGGTCACACATGCACTACAAGATCCACGTACACAAGGGACTTGGGGACCCCGTTCTTGTAATCATTGGGGTTCTCGGGTAAGAAGGATGGGTCATGTTGAATTTTACATGCCCACTCCTTGTGCTCAGGGGAGATGACACATGCATGCTTGGCCGAGAGGACACATTGAGGACACATGCATGCTGGGCCGAGAGGACACATGCATGCTGGGCCGAGAGGACACATGCATGCTGGGCCGAGAGGACACATGCATGCTGGGCCGAGAGGACACATGCATGCTGGGCCGAGAGGACACATGCATGCTGGGCCGAGAGGACACATGCATGCTGGGCCGAGAGGACACATGCATGCTGGGCCGAGAGGACACATGCATGCTGGGCCGAGAGGACACATGCATGCTGGGCCGAGAGGACACATGCATGCTGGGCCGAGAGGACACATGCATGCTGGGCCGAGAGGACACATGCATGCTGGGCCGAGAGGACACATGCATGCTGGGCCGAGAGGACACATGCATGCTGGGCCGAGAGGACACATGCATGCTGGGCCGAGAGGACACATTGAGGACACATGCATGCTTGGCCGAGAGGAATAGCTGTCAGTCTAAGTCCTGAACGGCAGTGATATTTTTTCCTATTCTTTACATTTTGCCCGCTTTACCCCATGAAACATTACTGCAGCGTTGGTAATATTGCACCCTCTCCCGTCGATGTACTTCCTTACCTTTAGATAAATAGTAACCTCCGACCTGAACGTCCGCCGCCACCGCTGTGTACGACTCTACCGCCATGGCACTGCCAAAGAATCCAGATTGATGTAATCAGTGCAGCTGTAATTACACTATTGGCCACCAGAGGGAGCTCATATACTGTCCAGTCCACTGGACTCTATGGGAAGATGCGAGGGGAGGGTTAGCGCTCACCTGGGGTTCCGATGGGCAATCTCTCTGTCAAAATGTCGGCTGCTGACAACCTCTGACCGCCATTCGGTGTCTGGGGGAAAAATGGACACCTGAGTGCACGGTCCCATTATTAAGGTCAAAGGTAACATTGCAAACACCTGTACCGATTGCACTCCAGTTGCATCTAAAGCTACATTGTGAGGACTCAGAAGCTCAGTCCCTAGCAGTTACTGCCTGTTCTCATCAGAATTTTGAATGCAGCTCTGGGTGCGACTAGAGGAGAAGTCAAACTACTGTCATGTTGCTTACTGCCGTAGCCCTATATGTGTGTGTGGTCTTCCATATGTTACATTAAAGTGCATGGCCAGAGCTGCCATTTACCTTCCGGTTCAGCACTTTGTGGCGTTTTGAGATTCTGACGTTTAACTCTTCACTTAAAGGGATTGTCTCGCTTCAATAAATGGCATTTATCATGGAGATACAGTTAATACAAGGCACCTACTAATGTATTGTCATTCTCCATGTTGCCTCCTTTGCTGGCCGGATTCATTTTTCCATCACATCATACACGGCTCGTATCGAGGGGTTACGACCACCCTGCAATCCAGCAGCAGTGGTCGTGTTTGGACGCTAGAGGAAAAAGTGCCGTCCTATGCACGCTACCGCGGTCCTGGCCACCAGATGGTGCAGCGCTTTTTCCTATAGTGTTCAAGCATGACCACCTTGTATCTGCGCTGCAGCGGTGGTCATAACTCCTGGATACAAGCCGTGTATAATGTGATGGATAAATGCATCCAGCCAGCAAAGGAGCCAACATGGAGAATCACCATACATTAGGAGGTGCCTGGTATTAACTTTCTCTACATCAGGGATGCCCAACCTGCGGCCCTCCAGCTGTTGCAAAAGTACAACTCCCAGCATGCCCGGACAGCGTACAGCTATCAGCCTACAGCAGGGCATGGTGGGAGTTGTAGTCTTACAACAGCTGGAGGGACGCAGGTTGAGCATCCCTGCTCTACATAATAAATGCTATATGCTGAAGGGAGAGGACCCCTTTAAGTGGAGGCATACAGAGCACGGGGTGCATTAACTATGCCAATGCATTATACCAAATACAGGGGCGCGGCATAACCGAAACCTCACTATTTTAGCACAAAATTAAACTTGACCGGACAGGTAACGGCGAGTTCTCCAGAGGGCTGGGGGCGAGTACTCACTGTAGGTGTATCTCGTCTCCGTCTTCTTCTCGCCACCTTCTTCATACTCCCTGTAGAACAGACACAAAGGCTGATGATGTCGGAATGGCTGATAACAGAGAGCAAAAACAGCAGCCGCCTTATGGGTTCATACAGACGCCATGTCATCCCGGCGCAGCCCGTATGATCCTGACACGTAACTGTTTATGTGCAGCCTGCGCCGCGCGGTAGAGGACGCCTCTGGATGTTTGTGCAAAGTATCTAAACTGCCATGGCTGGCACATCGCCAGAGCTTATTACCCACAAAGGAGCAGCTCCACCACACAGACAGTTCTTACTTGGACTCTTCGTACTCCACCCACTGGTACATATCCACCTGGCGCTTCAGCTGCACGCAGTGCATGGAAACCCCGTAATTTGGGTCAAAAAGTGGCTGCAAAAAAAAAAAAGACAAAGATTTGTAGAACCTATTTGCAACAATGTATCAGTTTGGAGTCCTGTCTGTTTACATCACTGGATGATTTGGATACAATTGTAACAAATTGTGGAAATGATTAGGTCTGAACAGTTTTTCAGCCTGCGAATGGAAATAAGAATATCCCCATTCACTGGCAGCAAGCAGAACTATTGAAAAGATGAAAAATTGAAGTACAAAGTATTTTAGAAAGTTGCAGATTGACAGAAAACTGATTCTGGTTTCAAAGAAATGTTAACTTCTTGGGTACCGCCGATAATATCACGGTCCGGAGACACGAAGTACATAATACTGAAATTTTTGCACTGATGACTTATCCTCAGGATAGGTAAGGGATTGGCAAACTGCGGCTCTCCAGCAAAACTACAACTCCCAGCATGCAAAGACTGCTTATAGCAGGCATGTCCAAACTGTGGCCCTCCAGCTGTTGTAAAACTACAACTCCCAGCATGCCTGGATAGCCTACAGCTATTAGGGCATGCTGGGAGTTGTAGTTTTGCAACAGCTGGAGGGCCGCAGTTTGGACATGCCTGGCTTATAGCTATCAGCCTACAGCAGGGCATGGTGGGAATTGTAGTTTTACAACAGCTGGAGAGCCGCCGTTTGCCCATCCCTGGGACAGGTCATGAGTATCTGATTGTTGGGTGTCCGACACCCGGGGCCACCGCAAATCAGCTGTTTGAGAAGTCACCGGAGCTCCTGTGAGCGCTGCGGCCTTCACTCTGCTGTTCCTAGGTTGAGTCACGATGCGTTCATCAGTCACGTGGCCTAGGTGAGCTCAGCCCCATAGAAGTGAATGGAGGTGAGTGCAATACCAAGAACAGCCACTATACAAAGTACGGCGCTGTGCTTGGTGAGCAGGGAGAAGGCCGCGCCGCTCACAGGAGCGCTGCTGCCTTCTCAATCAGGGTCCAGGATGGCGGACCCCCACCGATCAGATACTGATGACCTATCCTGAGCATAGGTCATTAGTATAAAAATCTAGGAAAAACTTTTAATTTTTAGAAAATCGAATGTCTTAGGGGTTATCGGTCCAACCCAAAAATCGTCTACTACATGTGGACAGATGGCAGGATCTTCTGTTCTACGTACAGTGGGTCCTTTGTGGTTTCTCAGGTTTCAGTGATGATTCAGCTGCAGGAACACCCTGTGAACTTGGCAGGCTGAGCCGCGTTATAGCAGAGGGCGGAGCGGGAGCGCGCTCCCATGTGCAAGAGGCCCGTGGTGATTGTGCATAGTGTGACAATCCCAGATGGTGCAACACTTCAGAAAAACCTCCATCAAACAAGGCGAAGATGTCAGAAATCACTGACCCTCAGGGTTCGATTACACGGCAACATTTGTCGCACTACTACTTTTGCAGAAAAGTCACACAACGTTTTCGTAATAATAATCAATGGTGTCGCAATGCGACGACTGCAACGAGACAGCTGCAAAAATTCCATCCAAGTCAGATTCTTTTTGTGATTGTCAAATCGCAGTCACAGACCTACATGGTGCCAGGTTATCAGA
This sequence comes from Bufotes viridis, assembly GCA_033119425.1. Taxonomy (NCBI): domain Eukaryota; kingdom Metazoa; phylum Chordata; class Amphibia; order Anura; family Bufonidae; genus Bufotes; species Bufotes viridis. The sequence continues at coordinate 10,479,102 of CM065596.1, forward strand.
CTGTCTGGATTACTGGATGGCAGAGAAAAGGAATGTACCAGATTATACACTAGGCTGTGTACGATTCGCTCACACTCACCTTCGATGTCTGCAGGGGACCAGTCAAGTGCAGCAATTTTGCTTCATTTACAGGATCGACTCTTTGGATATTTCCTATAGGAAACACAACTGAAAGTCCCTCATCCAGAGAGGCAGCCGTGAGCACCGCCCGACCCTGTAATAACACCGACGACAGCCCGTCATTATACATGAACGTACAGCCATCAACATCATTATATAGTTTACATATAGAATTATCTACCCTGTACTGATCCTGAGTTACATCCTGTATTATACTCCAGAGCTGCACTCACTATTCTGCTGGTGCAGTTACTGTGTACACACATTACTTATCCTGTACAGATCCTGAGTTACATCCTGTATTATTCTCCAGAGCTGTACTCACTATTCTGCTGGTGCAGACACTGTGTACATACATTACTTATCCTGTACTGATCCTGAGTTGCATCCTGTATTATACTCCAGAGCTGCACTCAGTATTCTGCTGGTGGAGTCACTGTGTACACACATTACTTATCCTGTACAGATCCTGAGTTACATCCTGTATTATACTCCAGAGCTGCACTCACTATTCTGCTGGTGGAGTCACTGTGTACACACATTACTTATCCTGTACAGATCCTGAGTTACATCCTGTATTATACTCCAGAGCTGCACTCACTATTCTGCTGGTGGAGTCACTGTGTACATACATTACTTATCCTGTACTGATCCTGAGTTGCATCCTGTATTATACTCCAGAGCTGCACTCAATGTTCTGCTGGTGGAGTCACTGTGTACATACATTACTTATCCTGTACTGATCCTGAGTTACATCCTGTATTATACTCCAGAGCTGCACTCACTATTCTGCTGGTGCAGTCACTGTGTACATACATTACTTATCCTGTACTGATCCCGTGTTACATCCTGTATTATACTCCAGAGCTGCACTCACTATTCTGCTGGTGCAATCACTGTGTACATACATTACTTATCCTGTACTGATCCTGAGTTGCATCCTGTATTATACCCCAGAGCTGCACTCACTATTCTGCTGGTGCAGTCACTGTGTGCATACATTACTGATCCTGTACTGATCCTGAGTTACATCCTGTATTATACCCCAGAGCTGCACTCAATGTTCTGCTGGTGGAGTCACTGTGTACACATCCTGGTGTAATAACAACACTTCCCTGAATGTAAATCATCAGCTCTGCGCTGACACTGAACAAGCAAGGAATGCTAGGAGAGCTCAGCTCTGAAGCCCGAAGAAGTTTACCTCCAGCTCAGTTTCCTTTTTTTTCCCTTGACTCTTCATATCTCCTCCTAGATGAGCAGATCTACGTTCCTGTTTAACCTAAACTTCATCATTTAGGAATAAAATGTCAAAACTGCAGTGAAGACTGAACAGAGCAGAAGGACTGAGGGCAGGAAGAGCGGTGACATTTCCTGCGGGTAGTGACTCCTCTGCATGTCCTCACCTCATTAGTGAAGAGCAGATAGAAGGAGAGGGTGAAGGCGATGAGGCCGAGCAGCATCCCCCCGGCCGTGTCGCTGAGGCGCTGAAGGAATCCGGGGGCCGCTTCACTTCTAACCGTCGTGTGTTCTCTGGAGGGATCCGCATGCTGGAGGGGGAACAGACACGGCCAGCGCCATTATGTAGAATTCAAATACTACCTGTGCTATTCTTTGCCTTTTCAAAATCTCTGCTTACTGCCACAGAATGGAAACAGTCATGTTTATAGTTTGAGGCTGACCTGGTCACAGCTGAGGGTTTGCTACAATTGCATCCAGTTCTGGGCGATCCTCTGAGCTAAATACATCAGCAGCGCAAATCTCTCCCCTGTCCTGATGGTTTGTTACAATGTATCAGAGCAGGTAAAATGTATCAGTTTGGAGTCCAGCTGTTTAGCTCATGGAGGACTGCCTAGACTGGATACAACTGTAACAAAGACTCAGCTGTGAACGGCACCAAAAGATTTTAGCCTCTACAGACAGAGACGTTTGATATAGCAAGAAGCCGACTTCTCACAGCTGAGGGTTTGTTATAGTCATATCCTATCTAGACAATCCTGAGGTAAACCCATCCGCAGCATCAATCGCTCTCCCGTCCTGAGAGTTTGCTACAATGTATCAGTCTGGAGATAGGATGGATGCTCAACCTTCGGCCCTCCAGATGTTGCAAAACTACAACTCCCAGCATGCCCTAATGGCTGTAGGCTATCCAGGCAGCTGGAGGGCCACAGGTTGGGCATGCCTGGCCTACACTGTATACAACTGTAACAAACCCCCAGCCATACTTAGCAGATATTTAGCCTCTGCATATCAAGAGCCAGGAAGAATGTTTACATTCACAGCAAGCAGAGATCTTTGATTCGGGGAGAAATTCTCAACGGTTGAGGGTCTGTTACAGTTGCATCCAGTCTGAGACATTTTACCTGCACCGATACATTGTAACAGTCTTTCAGATTGGCGCTGTCCATATGTTTAGGTAACAGACAATGCTGTGAGAAGTGTTCTGCCTCTGGATGCTCCCAAGAGCCCCTCCATTCACTGACAGCAAACAGAGATTTGGAAATGGTTAGAATATATATAAGAGAACTGCAGAACTGTTTCTTATAGGCTTCCTCTGTATACAGACGGACATTCCAGGCTGGTTCTACAACAGCTGGAAAGCAGAGTTACTAGAATTCCTGTAGTCTCACCTGTTCCTGTATGACTTACCTGTTTGGCCATGTTGGAGGCAGAGATACAGGCACTTGGCTATGGAGAAGACGTCAACAGGTCAGGGGCCCCGGGCACAAACGTCTCCCTCACTCCTGCAGCCTCTGACTTCTAGCCAACTGTGCTCTCTCTGTACTCTTACAAAGTTACCTCCCCGTCCCAGGACACATCTGCGCATGCTCGGCGTCCCCTGCCGCGCGCTGCCTCACGGGAGATGTAGTTTAAGTTCGGGATACGCCGCTACCTGTCCTTTCTGGGATATATGTCTTTCGGTTCTGCTTTAGGGGCAGGACATGATGCGACCGACTTCGGAATAAGGCAATCCTCTTTTGTAGGCGGGTTTACTGGGAACAGGCAATGTGGTGGACAGGCCCATTCGGGGGCTTTCTGCGTTTCCAGGGTCGCTCTGAGTGACGTCAATAGAGCGCGCGGTGCCGGGCGCAGTGTGTGAGAGCTGTAGCCATGTCCTACTGCAGGCAGGAGGGTAAGGACGGGCAGGGGGTCTTGGGGACGGGATGGGGGGGACCGAGAGGGAGGCAGCGGACAGGAAAATGGTGGCTAACGGGCCAGGAGAGAAGCAGGTGGGTAAAGCAGGCACGCTAAGGGTTAATGCATTTCAAGGGCATCACCTTTCACGGTGCACTAATCAATTCCAATTGCCATGGGGAGTGGTCCCCTTCACAGCAAGCAGAGATATTAAAAATGGCAAGCAGTTGACTGTTTACAGCTGAGGCTTTGTTGCAGTGGTATCGAGTCTGAATAATCCCCTGTGATATAAACTGCTTGGACTCCAGACTGATACATTGTAACAAACTACCCAGGACAGCCGAAATAGAAGATCTCTGCTTGCTGTGATGGGGCTCCAATCTCACACATACGTAAATGCGTGTTCATAGCGGAGGGTTTGTTACAGTTGTAGACAGTCATGTCTGCAGACTGATCCATTTTAGCTGAACTCAGGGGCGTAGCTATAGGGGGTGCAGAGGTAGCAGTCGCTACCGGGCCCAGTAGCCTGAGGGGCCCCAAAGACACTTGTGCCGCATAAGAAGACACACAAAGCACTGAGGGAAGGGGGGCCCAAGCTGAACTCTTGCACCAGGGCCCATGAGCCGTCAGCTACGCCCCTGGCTGAACTGATACATTGTAACAAACTCTCAGGACAGGAGGGAGATTTGTGCTAAGGATGTTTCGCTCACAGGTTTGTCTAGGCCGGATACAAGTGTAACAAACCCTCAGCTGCGTTATTCATTTAGTATAGAGTTCAGCCTCTGGATGCAAGTATGTTCCAGTTCTTGGACAGTTCTACGTCTTATGTACTTACTCCCTCCTTTCAAGATCTGTGTTTGCTGTCAATGTATGGAAGTAGAGTGAACGCTCGCCGCTGAGGATTTGTTCCAATGGCAGCCAGTCTAAATAATCCTTTGTCACCTGAACACATCTCTTTATGGTCCTGACAGGTTGTTACAATGTGTCAGTCTGAACTCCAGGCTGGGTGCATCATTGGGGATTGTCTGGGCTGGTTACAACTGTAACAAATCTTCAGCTGTCAGAAGTATGTTCGCATGTTTTGTTGTTTGCTCCTGGATGCAAACATGAATGCTCTCATTCTTTGACCGCAAACTGAGATCTTGATCTTGACGTGTCTGGCCTGTCACCCAGCATCCTGGGATTACTGAACGCTACATGGGCCTAATTATGGGACCGTAAAGGGTACGGCCCAATGGAGCAGCAAACCAATGGGTGCAAAATCACGTCCCCCTTGGTGGGCGTGGCTGCGTGCTGACCCTAAGGTACCGGGGAGGCAGTAATTACAGATCAGCTGTTCAGGAGGGCGGGAAAGCTGTGTGACCGCTTCTGTGGGAGCTGTAAATCTGTCATCAGGTAGTCGCTTTTTCAGACTTCTGACAGGCAGATCGGCCTAATTAGACAATTATAACGGAGCGGAGATTTATACAAAGGTCTGAAGGTTCTGACTGTACACTATAGAATAGGCACGGTCTCCGTCCAGCACAAAGAGGGTTAATAAAGATGTATCCTCTTTTCTGATTGTTCCAGGAAAGGACAAAATTATCTTTGTAACCAAAGAAGATCACGCGACGCCGAGCAGCGCAGAGCTCATCCCCGATGACCCCAACGATCCATATGAAGACCAAGGTTGGTGATGTGTTATACAGGGTCCGAGGTGTGGAACATCTGGTGGTGTCCTACAAATGGGCCTCTGTTTGTCCCTATGACACCGGCTGACCTGTTACATGTGCTCTCGGCAGCTGAAAGCATCTGTGTTGGTCCCATGTTCATATGTGCCCGCATTGCTGAGAAAAAGGATGCTTTAATATATGCAAATTGGCCTCTAGGAGCAAGGGGGCGTTACCATTACACCTAGAGGCTCTGCTCTCTCTGCAACGCCCCTTGCACTTTGATTGACAGGGCCAGGTGTGATGACGTTTTCACTGCCTGGCCCTGTCGTAGTGCAGAGGGTGCGGCAGTTGTAGAGAGAGCAGAGTCTCTAGGTGTAATGGTAACGCCCCCGTTGCTCCTAGAGGCTCATTTGCATATATTAAAGCATCCTTTTTTTCTCAGCAGTGCGGGCACATATGAACATGGGACCAACACGGATGCCTTCAGCTGCCGAGCGCACATGTAACAGGTCAGCCACTGTCATAGGGACAGAACTGCTGACAGATGGGCTTTTAATTCATGTAACTTTGATAAGATTTGTCAGGCATCCAATGAGGGTCTAGTGACATCACGGTGTGCCTTGTAGCAATGAACCAGGCGGGCAGAATGTCTGTACAGCCCTGGCAGTGAAGGGGTGTTTGGAGGTTGTCAGAGCGTGGAAGCATGGTAAGGGGGAACCCTGAAGCTTGATTTTTTATTTTCCCAGGAAAATAAAAAGTTCTGCAACTTTGTAATAGTCTGTGGGGTAGATTTACCAAGACTGGCACTTTCTGCAGCAGCCTTGATATCCCCTTTGCTGTAGGAGGGTGCTCCTAATCCTGATCCTCCGTCCAGCCTAAAAGCTCTGAGTTCCCGTCGATTTCTTTCAGAAAACTAGCGTAAATGAAGGTCAATTTGTTGTGGCTGCTGGCCTGTCACGCCCCCTTTCGGAAAAGTGGCATAGGTGGCCTAAAAAACACACAGTTTGTGACTTTTTAACGCCACTTTTCAGTTTAAATTCCCCACTGTTTTCAAGATCTTTTCTTGTAGTCAATGAATGGGAACATTCTTATTTACATGCTGACGTTGACAACCCATCCTGACCTAATACTTCTCCCAGCTGAGAATTTGTTACAGTTGGATCCAGTCTACACAAACCTCCATGAGGTAAACAAATCAGCAGCACAGTGTACTTACAGCCAACAGACATCTGTTCAAGTGTCCGAGTGTTTAATACCGGGGACCTGTTCTCAGGATAGGTCATCAGTCTGTGATCGGTGGAGGTCTGACTCCCGGCAATCCCGCCGATCAGCTGATTTTAGAGGCTGCAGCTCTCTGGCGAGCGCCACGGCCTCCTCACAGCTTACCAATTACAGCCCTGTCTGATTGTGCTTGGTATTGCAGCCTATCACTTAAATAGGACTATGCTGCACCTAGGCCATGTGACCGATTAATGTGACGCCATTGGCCTTGGAAGAGGCTGCAGCGCTCACCGGACCATCGCATCCTTCTTAGGCTACTTTCACATCTGCGTTGTTAATTCCGGTTTTGAGATCCGGTAGAGGATCGCAAAAATGGAATTAAACGGATTTGTGCCATTTAATAAATCTGGATGCATCCGTTTTGCCCATATTCGGTTGTATTAAATCAAAACTAAACAAACTGGATCCGGTATGAAAATCATTGTAACTCAATGGGCACCAGATCCAGTTTAAAAAAAACTGATCAGGCACCATTGACTTAAAGGGGTATTCCCATCTCAGACAATGGGGGCTATCGCTAGGATATGCCCCTATTGTCTGATAGGTGCGGGTCCCTCCGCTGAGACCCGCACCTACGAGAATGAAGCGGGGAGCACAGTGGCTGGAGGACCCTGGATTTCCCGGGGTCCATCCACCACCAAGCGCTGCACCCCACTGCTCCCATAGAAGTATATAGGAGCACACTGTGCATGCGCGGCCCATGCTCCCATTCATTTCTATGGGGCAGACGGAAATAGCCGAGCCAGCGCATGGCTATTTTCGGCGGCCCCATAGAAATGAATGGAGGGCGGCTGCGCATGCACAGTGCGCCCTCCGTTCATTTCCCGCTTCGTTCTCGTTGTAGGTGCGGGTCCCAGCAGTAGAACCCGCACATATCAAACAATGGGGGCATATCTAGCGATATGCCCCCATTGTCTGAAATAGGAAAACCCCTTTAAATAGATTTTCATGCCAGATCCGCTTTTTCCATTTCGCACACCGGACACAAAACCACAGCTTGCAGCAGTTGTGTGTCCGGCACCAATGCTTACTTTTGCATCCTGATTAGTTTTGTCCCCATTGACAGTGAATGGGGACAAATCTGAACTGTTTAATTCCAGTTTTGAGATTCTCTGCCGGATCTAAAAATGCAGATGTGAAAGAAACTGTATACAGCTGATCGGTGGGGGTGCTGGGAGTCGGACCCCCACTAATCGGATATTGACGACCTGAGGATAGGCCATCGGTATCAAAATCCCAGTGAACCCCTTCAAGGCTCTGTTCACTTTTCTATGGGAAATTTCATCATGTTCAGTGGGAAAAACCCGACAGCCCCATTAGAAGTCAGTGGCGCCCCTCCTGCGCTGTTGGTATCTATCATAGAATAGATTTTTCTCTATTTCTACGATGGAGCAGAAAAACAGAATGGAGGTGTGAACAGAGCCTTCCATATGTTTTTTACTGGACTCCACAAGATGGAATAGCAGATATACCGGTATGTATATTTCAGTATACGGATGTATACGGTCAGACAGAGGACACAAGGACTGTCTTTTGTCTGGAAGGCTATGGGCATGCTTAGTGTGTGTCAGGACCATTCCTGGCGTACATACAGAAAAAACTGGATTTTTGGGGGGGAGTGGTGGAGCGCGAGTCAAAATAAATCAAATACTGTGGGACCACGGATCTCTCACTTGAAATGAAGTTGCGCCACTTCAGCTACACCTTTGTGCAATCAGTTGTCGGAACTCGGGACGTTTCTATAGCGTCGCCATGTGGCTCTGGTCTACTCACTAGTACACAGACGCAGTACGGTCTCTTGCCTCCAGAGGGCACCATTAAGACGCTTTCCCCTTCTCCTTTGGGGCGTTGTGTATGACAGAACCACCCAGTCCACCCTCGGCAGACTTGGCACCGGCGACCGGCTTAAAATGACTCATTGGACGTTTTTGCCTCCAGACTGAGCAGGTTGCAAACAGAAAATAAAAACGATTTGCTGCAAAGAGTTAAATTTAAAATGGACCCTGATCCAAAAACCAGATTATCCCATGGTGCAGAGTCAGCGGATGTCTCTAAACATGTCCTGGTATGGGAGGCACGTACCCGCGGATTATCTGTACGTGTTGATTAAAGGGGGCGGGGGCTACAGATGCAAGATGATTCGCCGCATGGAGATTGATGAGGCCGCATTCTGCATGAGAGGCATCTTAGGCTGTTGGGGCATGCTGGGAGTTGTAGTTTTGCAAATTTGTGCTATCCTGTCATGTCACCTCTCTGCTTCTGAAATTGAGCTACGTCTCCTTTTCTTCTCCATTCACGTCCAAAGAGAAAGCACAGATTCCACCGTTTTGTCTTGGGATCTGTATGCGGTTCATCTGCAAACAGTCCTGTGACCGGACACGTGAGACCGAGCTGTGCGACTGCCGTCCAGGCTCCCACAATGCACTGCTCGCGCAGGATTCTGAATTCAGCTTTGTGTGTGAATGGAGAATAAAACAAGGTATTATTAAAAAGGGTTGTCCGGGCTTCTAATATTAATGGCCTATCCTCAGGATAGGTCACCAATATCAGATTAGGGGGTCCGACACTTGGGACCCCCGCCGATCAGCTGTATGAGGAGACGGCGCGCACAGTGTGCATGTAGCGTCTCCTATCTCTCTGTCTTTGGCAAAGCAGCGGTGAACAGGACGGGGCAGAAGCAGCGGTGATTAGCGCCATCTCCTCATACAGCTGATCGGCGGGGGTCCCGGGTTTCAGACCCCCACCGATCTGATATTAATGACCTATCCTGAGGATAGGTCATCAATATTAAAAGCCCGGAGAACCCCTTTAAAGTGGTCGTCTCACTTCATACACTGGAGGCATATGGCCAGGATGATAGTCAGGAGCCGGCCTCTCCTCTGAGACCCGCACCTATCTCCAGAATGGGTGAACAAAGGGAAATCGCGCCTGAGTGGCCACCCTCCATTCATTTCTATGGGACTGCCGAAAATAGGCGAGCGCGCGTCGGTTTTCATTGAAATGAATGGAGAACATAACCGGGTCGCCCGCCTTCAATTTCAAGGGCCCGTTCTGAAGATAGGTGTGGGTCTCAGAGGTGAGGCCTGCTCCTGTCTGACATTGGGGGCTGAAATGATGAGACCCATTTAAAGTAAGATATTTCCGAAGATCTTGTACGTTTTCTGTAAATGTAACCGCAGGAACTTTTTATAAAAGTGGAGATTTCCTTGAAATCTGGCCGTTGCTGTTTATACCGTGGCTCTAATTTGTGACCCCATCGTTCACCATCCAAGGTCTGAGGGTCTTGCTTCCGAGGTGACAGACGGGTTTTGAAGGGTTAATGCCATCCATCATTGGCTGACTGCTCCTGAAAGGACTGGGGTAGCAGGCGGGCTGCAGCTGGCAGCGAGACATGAACAGTCGAATTCATCCTGCCTGTCACTCGTGCCGGGTGGGAGATATTGTCTAAAGCTGCCACTGACCTCGAAGAGGTTGAAAACATGGCTCGGCATTACAGAGAGCTTTGTGTGTGTGGACGGCATTATGTCACCGCAACCTTAACCGCAGGTCAGTGGGAATTACTACAGGGGGCCGCGGCCGCCCCTCCTTCCTCCAGGGGATGGATAACATGTGGGCGGGAGAGTGGCATGACCTCCTGGGTGCTCGGGCAATGTGGGCACCGTCTGGTATGTGTGCCCATGCTGCCTAATGTCATATAGAGGAGCAGTTTATACTGACACTGTGTAAGAAGGTAACGAGTAACCACAAGGACAAGAGTGAAACAAGTAAAATTACATGTTCATTCTGCAGGGACTGGAAGAGCTGCGCTGGAGGAGGACAGGAGCACATAATGGAGCTCAGAGCAGCCACCAAGATAAAGAAAGACTTGTCTTGTATTGCGAGAACAGGGATCCGCAACCTTCGGCACTCCAGCTGCTGTGAAACTACAACTCCCAGCATACAAACATGCTTGGCTGTTCTCAAAACTCCCATAGAAGTGAATGGAGCATTCTAGGACTTGTAGTTCCAGAACATCTGGAGTGCCAGATGCTGATCCCTGTGCTAGGAGCTAGTGTCAACCAGTAAATGCTAGGCAGGGAGGAGGGGGAGCTGAAGCTGCAGTTTCTCTGAGAAATACATGCTGTGAGAGGGGAGGAGGAGCAGCAGCAGATTGGATAAGGACGTCAGAGCTATGACATCACATCATCAGGAATGGCCTGCCCACTGAGCAGGGACAGACAGATCAAATGCATTTGCAGAAGCAAAATTTTCTTAAAGGGACAGTCTCATCTTATAAATTGATAGTATATTGCTAAGAGCTGGTGTAAACCATTGAGAGGCGGGGAGGAAGGGGGGATCAGGCTGCAGTTTTGCTGTGAGAGGGCAGGAGGAGCAGCAGATTGATTAAGGGCTGCAGAGCTATAACATCACACCAGGAGGAGCACGCCCACTTAGCAGAGACAGACAGATCAAATGTATTTGCAGAAGCAAATTGTCTTAAAGGGACATTTTCATCTTATAAATTGATAGTATATTGCTAGGAGCTGGTGTAAACCATTGAGAGGCAGGGAGGAGGGGGATCAGGCTGCAGTTTTGCTGTGAGAGGGGAGGAGGAGCAGCAGATTGAATAAGGGCTGCAGAGCTATAACATCACACCAGGAGAAGCAGAGGCAGACAGATCAAATGCATTTGCTGACGGAAATTGCCTTAAAGGGACATTTTTATCTTGTAAATTAATGGGATTTTGCTAGGAGCTAGTGTGGGCCATTGAATGCAAGGCAGGGAGGAGGGGGATGAAGCTGCAGTTCCTCTGAGAGATGCATGCTGTGAGAGGGGAGGAGGAGCAGCAGATTAGGCTGCAGAGCTATGACATTACACCAGGAGGAGCCCCACCACTGAGCAGACACTGAGGCAGATCAGATGCATTTGCAGAAGGGAGAAAAAAGACCCAAAATCTGTAGATTACATGCAGCATGTCGACTAGATCCAAACCTGTGGAGCGGGGATTCTGCTTAGTAGTGAAACGTGACCATTTCTGACTCCATTCTTCTTTTCCAGGTTTGATTCTTCCCAGTGGAGACATTAATTGGAATTGTCCGTGCCTGGGCGGTATGGCCAGCGGGCCGTGCGGGGAGCAATTCAAAGCGGCCTTCTCTTGCTTCCACTACAGCCAGGAGGATGTCAAGGGCTCAGACTGCCTGGAGCAGTTCCGGGCGATGCAGGAGTGCATGCAGAAATACCCCGACCTCTACCCCCAGGAGGACGATGACGAGGAGGACAACAAAGACAAGCAGAGCCCGGAGCCAGCGCCTTCGGAGACTTCCCCTGTGCCGGAGGTGGAGTCATCCAGCTAATGCAAGAGAGGGGGGGAGAGGGGCACAGCCTCCAAGATTTGACCTCCTTTCGTTCTATGGACCATGTCATCCAGAGCTGTCCCTCTGTCTTATGCAGGGCCCTGCAGGAGCATGATAGCTGGAGATCACTGCTAACCCTGTTAGAGCATTTCCCCTTTAAGAAAAGGTAAAAAAAAAAAAAAAAAAAGTTCCATTTAACCAGTTCTTTGCTATATCTGATTCTGGGAAAGCTGGGTTACTACCCATTTGGACACCTCATCACTCAGCTAGTGGCCCAGCAAGGCAGATCTATATTCCTCTATTGCTTGATAACTCGACAGATTTGCCATTTAGGGGGTTTGGAAAGCTGGGTGGTGGTACCAGTGGCCATGTCGGCGACCACCCAGCTTTTCTGGAAATGGATATAACGAAGAAACCCTTTTGGAGGGACAATCAGGGAACAGTCCGCTTTATGGTGGGGATTTTGTTACTTTCCTTGGTTCCTGTTCGCACCTCGCTGTCTTTTCAATGGTCACCTATGGGGGATGGACGAAATCAGTAGAGGGGAAGACCTCCCCCGCCTGTGCCTCACACCTGCCGCTGCCGCCTCTCCTCCCAGCTGCACTGAATTTACTAGACTCCTTACCTGTGGATGGCGACCTGAATATATTAAATCTCTTTTTACCTTCTTGCAAGATTCCTCGATGATCGTTTGTAGCTGTTTTGATATATACTTTGGTTTCTTCTAGAGCAGCGGATGCAAAACTACAACTCCCCAGCTGAAGGCATTTAGAGTATCCTGGGAGTTGTAGTTTGCAACTGGTGAAGAACCAACAAGTGGTGACCACTGCTATGGACTGGTGGAGAAGTCATCTGTGACTGCCTGATGTGTGGGGGAAGGGGAGTGACAACCATTGAGACCGCTGGGGGCGTTTGCAAATTTCAAATCTACTTTATCTTTCAGTTCTTCGCCATTTTCAAGATCTCTGCTTACTGCCTGTGAAAGGGAACAGAAGCTGAAATCCAATCTTAACTTGCTTCAGCTGAGGGTTTTACAATTGTGTCCAATCTAGACCGTCCTCTGTGAGTTAAACACAGTAGCTGCACCAATCTCTCTCTCCTGTGAGTTTGTTACATTGTATCAGTGCAGATAAAATGTACACGTGCGGAGTCCTGCCTGTGATGCTTTCAAAGGAAAACGGCAGAATTAAAGGGGGTTTCCGAGATTTCAATACTGATGACCTACCCTCTGCGACCAACCTTTGGGACCTCGTCCCATCTCGAGGATGAAGGGGCTGCCTTGCTGGAGCAGAGCCGCGTCTCCTTGTAGGCTTTCCTTGCACAGCTGCGCCCCAGGTTCACTTACATACTACCATACTGTTGGGTAACTTTGTAAGTACTTTAAATGTCTTGTAACGATTAGAAGTTACGTTCTATCTTAGGCACAGAAGCTGTATTCCTAAAAGGGTTTTCCAGGATTTTAATACTGATGACCTACCCTCTGTATAGGTCTTCAGTATCTGATCAGTGGGGGTCCGACACCCAGGACCCCCGGCAATCAGCTGTTTGAGGAAGCACCGACGTACTGCAATTGCCTGTACAGCGGGGGTCGGGCGCAGCTGTACAAGGAAAGCCTACAAGGGGACACAGCGCTGCTCCAGTGAGGCAGCCCCTTCATCCTAGAGAGTGGCTGGTGCCCACCACTCATAAAGTGACTGCCAAACCCAGCGATAGCGTCCCCCTTTATCAGACAGAGCACAAACAAGGTTCTTTAAATGAGACCTCTACTGAGTTGTGTCCAGTGTCAGATGTGAGGGGCGCTCTGGACTTCTTGTATCATGCTCTGCCCCCTCTGGTCATGCACTTGACATAACATGGTATACATTTAGAGGAACACTCCAGACGGAGCCGATACGGACACCGTGGCAGTCCTGTCTAACCGTCCAGAACCCGGGGCCCTACCTGAAGATTTACAGCCTGATCCTCACTGACCTCCAGGTATTCTTCACAGCGAGGAAGGTGGAAATAAGTGAATTTTATGGTTTACTAGCAGAAGGGCCCGGCTGCGCACAGGTATATTTCATCTATTTCATTTAATATTTTTGTGTCGTTAAAAGATATCGACAGTATCCAGCATAACAGTGACCTCTACAGCACCCCGCCCCCTTAACAGTGACCTCCACAGCCCCTCACCCCCTCAACACTTACCCACACACACAGTGCCCCGCGTCCTAAAATGGGACCTCCACAGCAGCCCATTCCCTTAACTTTGACCTTTACAGCAGCCCACCCCTTTAACAGTGAGTTTCACAGCATCCCACTCCCTTGACATTGACCTTCTGAGGGACCAACCCCCTTAAGTGACCTATACAGCCCCTCAACACTGCCCCCACACACACACACACAGTGCCCTGCCTCCTAAAATGGGACCTCCACAGCAGCCCATCCCCTTAACTTTGACCTTTGCAGCAGCCTGCCCCTTTAACACTGACCCCCCCCCCCCACAGTGCCCTGCCTCCTAAAATGGGACCTCCACAGCAGCCCATCCCCTTAACTGTGACCTTTACAGCAGCCCGCCCCTTTAACAGTGAGTTAAACCACACCTCACTCCCTTGACATTGACCTCCTGAGGGGCCCACCCCCTTAACAGTGACCTATACAGTACCCCGCCCCTTAACACTGACCTCCATAGGCGACCGTCCCCTTATCTGTGAGCTTCACTGTTTCCTGCCCCATTAACAGAAACCTCCACAGTTCCCCGCTCCCTTAACAGTGACCTCCACAGCACCCTGCAAGGTTAGGGCTACACAACGACATGTCGCGCGACATTTTGTGGCAACAATTTTTACAATGTGCGACATTAATGTTGCTGTTAACACCTATAAATGTATGGGACAAAAACCTATTAGAACCTAGTCCCTCAATAATATTACCAAAAACAAGGCAAAAAATACAATAATAATTCAAAAAATTCATCTTTATTCCAAATACATTATCATAATAAAAAACAAGGAAGATGGGACATTAAAAAGACAGGAAAATGTAATATCCATAAAGGGAGCAGTGATGTATCCAATGAACCACAGTAGGTACTACTCAAAACAGAGGAGCATAAAGACTCACATATAGTAATGACATAAAGTGCAAAGTGCCTATTACAAGAAAAGCAAATTCACAAAAACAATATAAAGGCATAAAGTGCCAAGTAATACCTACAAATACATCAATAGCACTGCTCACCGAGCCCGGCGTACGTTTCGCGATGTTAGCTTCATCAGGGAATGTAACATCGCGAAGCGTGCGTCGGGTTCGGTGAGCAGATGCTGTGATGTATCTGCAGGTATACCTGGCACTTTATGCTGCTATGTTTTTGTAATTCTTTGCTGTAATAGGCACTTTGCACTTATGTCATTACCTGTAGTGATGCTTATGCTCTCTGCTGAGTGGTACCTACTGTGATTCATGTACATCACTGCTCCCTTTATGGATATTACATTTCCTGTCTATGTCATCTTCCTGTTTATTATGATAATGTATTGGAATAAAGATGAATCTTACAATTATTGTATTTTTTGCCTTGTTTTTGGTAATATTAATGTTGCTGTGTAGTTGAGCCCTATGTGTCGTGAGACTTATTGTTGTGCGACACGTCGTTGTGTAGCCCTAGCCTATAGCTGAGCTACAGCAGTAAAGAAAAATGGCTGGGTTGTTATGGAGACCTGGAGTAAAACTGTGTGTATGTGGAGACTAAGGGCCTGCGAGCTTCTATTGGCTGATAACGGACATGCGACCGTGTGTATGGCAGTTGGGATAGGAGTGAAAGGCTGGCAGGCTTCTATTGGCTAATGCAGGTCATTTTTTGGGAATATCTCAGGACCGGTACATCCTAGAGAGCTGAGCTCAGCAGACAGTATCACACATGATGGGATTAGATACACAGCTCAGCAGACAGTATCACACATGATAGGATTAGATACACAGCTCAGCAGACAGTATCACACATGGTGGGATTAGATACACAGCTCAGCAGACAGTATCACATGATGGGATTAGATATACAGCTCAGCAGACAGTAGCACACATGATGGGATTAGATATACAGCTCAGCAGACAGTATCACACATGATAGGATTAGATACACAGCTCAGCAGACAGTATCACACATGATGGGATTAGATATACAGCTCAGCAGACAGTATCACACATGATGGGATTAGCTACACAGCTCAGCAGACAGTATCACACCCGATAGGCTTAGATACACAGCTCAGCAGACAGTATCACACATGATGGGATTAGCTACACAGCTCAGCAGACAGTATCACACCTGATAGGCTTAGATACAGTGTCTGAGCAGCTCACAGGTTATCTGATAATATTAATAAGTTGTTAATCACTCGCCTTCAGTCAGAAGTGTTTAAATAACTTTAATTTACATTTAATGTACAAAACTGGGGGCTCCTGCCGCGCTCTGCTGGGGTCGTCATCGGACGAGCAAAGAAAAAAACAAACGAAGCAAATCGATATCTACAGGAGGAGGACTCCGAGCTCAGATCCTCTATAGCAGGCATCCTCAAACTGCGGCCCTCCAGCTGTTGTAAAACTACAACTCCCACAATGCCCTGCTGTAGGCTGATAGCTGTAGGTTGTTTAGGCATGCTGGGAGTTGTAGTTTTGCAACAGCTGGAGGGCCGCAGTTTGAGGATGCCTGCTCTATAGGAAGGAAGAAAAGCTCGGGGTAGGCGTCATACCCCAGACCCCCCCAATCTTTAAGACTCCATGGCAAACACGTGGTTAATTTTGTTTTCCTAGAAGCAAAATAGTCAATGGGGAAAAACAGAGCATCCCGATTGGCTGCCATCTCATGAATATTCATTCAGGTCAGACTGACGAGGGACACTACACCCCCCCCCCGGCTGTATCTCCATCCATTGATCCCTGTTTTCAGCCACACATCAGGATGGGCAGAGGATATCCATGGTGTTCTTCACAAAGCTCCCTGCCCCCACATTTCTCCAGTGCGGAGAGCTTTCAGAGACGTTTACATCCATATGTGGGACTGATAGCAGCCGCTCCTCTTAGAAAACTGCTGTACTGTTCCTTTAAAATTTTCTTAAAGGGCCAAGTTAGTCTTTTGTTGCATGCACATTAATAGTTTTTTTCTTCTTTAAAAAAAACAACAACACTGGTATAAGTGCACATACATTACAGGGCAGCCCCTATACACAGGGATCTGCAGCAGCCTCCGGCTTGCACTGCTCTCGCACACTCACAGGTTGCACTGTATACACTGGTATAAGTGCACAGACATCACAGGACAGCCCCTATACACAGGGATCTGCAGCAGCCTCCGGCTTGTACTGCTCTCGCACGCTCACAGGTTGCACTGTATACATTGGTATAAGTGCACAGACATTACAGGACAGCCCCTATACACAGGGATCTGCAGCAGCCTCCGGCTTGCACTGCTCTCGCACGCTCACAGGTTGCACTGTATACACTGGTATAAGTGCACAGACATTACAGGGCAGCCCCTATACACAGGGATCTGCAGCAGCCTCCGGCTTGTACTGCTCTCGCACACTCACAGGTTGCACTGTATACACTGGTATAAGTGCACAGACATCACAGGGCAGCCCCTATACACAGGGATCTGCAGCAGCCTCCGGCTTGCACACTCACAGGTTGCACTGTATACACTGGTATAAGTGCACAGACATCACAGGGCAGCCCCTATACACAGGGATCTGCAGCAGCCTCCGGCTTGCACGCTCACAGGTTGCACTGTATACACTGGTATAAGTGCACATACATTACAGGACAGCCCCTATACACAGGGATCTGCAGCAGCCTCTGGTTTGCACACGCACAGGTTGCACTCTATACACTGGTATAAGTGCACACACATTACAGGACAGCCCCTATACACAGGGATCTGCAGCAGCCTCTGGCTTGCACACTCACAGGTTGCACTGAATGCACTGGTATAAGTGCACCCACATTACAGGACAGCCCCTTTACACAGGGATCTGCAGCAGCCTCTGGCTTGCACACTCACAGGCTGCACTGTATACACTGGTATAAGTGCACACACATTACAGGACAGCCCCTACACACAGGGATCTGCAGCAGCCTCTGGCTTGCACACTCACAGGCTGCACTGTATACACTGGTATAAGTGCACACACATTACAGGACAGCCCCTACACACAGGGATCTGCAGCAGCCTCTGGCTTGCACACTCACAGGCTGCACTGTATACACTGGTATAAGTGCACACACATTACAGGACAGCCCCTACACACAGGGATCTGCAGCAGCCTCTGGCTTGCACACTCACAGGCTGCACTGTATACACTGGTATAAGTGCACACACATTACAGGACAGCCCCTACACACAGGGATCTGCAGCAGCCTCTGGCTTGCACACTCACAGGCTGCACTGTATACACTGGTATAAGTGCACACACATTACAGGACAGCCCCTTTACACAGGGATCTGCAGCAGCCTCTGGCTTGCACACTCACAGGCTGCACTGTATACACTGGTATAAGTGCACACACATTACAGGACAGCCCCTACACAAAGGAATCTGCAGCAGCCTCTGGCTTGCACACTCACAGGCTGCACTGTATACACTGGTATAAGTGCACACACATTACAGGACAGCCCCTACACACAGGGATCTGCAGCAGCATTTGGCTTGCACACTCACAGGTTGCACTGTATACACTGGTATAAGTGCACACACATTACAGGACAGCCCCTACACACAAGGATCTGCAGCAGCCTCTGGCTTGCACACTCACAGGTTGCACGGTATACACTGGTATAAGTGCACACACATTACAGAACAGCCCCTACACACAGGGATCTGCAGCAGCCTCCGGCTGTGCTTGCACACTCACAGGTTGCACTATATACACTGGTATAAGTGCACATACATTACAGGGCAGCCCCTATACACAGGGATCTGCAGCAGCCTCTGGCTTGCACTGCTCTCGCACACTCACAGGTTGCACTGTATACACTGGTATAAGTGCACAGACATTACAGGGCAGCCCCTATACACAGGGATCTGCAGCAGCCTCCGGCTTGTACTGCTCTCGCACACTCACAGGTTGCACTGTATACACTGGTATAAGTGCACATACATTACAGGACAGCCCCTATACACAGGGATCTGCAGCAGCCTCTGGCTTGCACTTCTCTTGCACGTTCACAGCAGCAGCCCAGGGGATTTCCATGCTGAGCAGAGGAAGTATCTAAAGGGACTTTCCAAGCATAGAGAGAGGGAACAAAAAAAAGTGTGGGCCGATGCAGCAGAGGGCGCTGGGTAAGGGCCTTTTTCTGCACCTCATGCACCCATCTGATTCTCCCTTAAATGTTGGGCTTTCTAGATTTGCTTTGAGCAGAGACTGGGGCGGCTGTGAGTGCCGGGCGTGCCCTCCACACTGCAGGAACCACAGTAAGTAGTATCCTGAGGATCCCCGATCTGATACAATGTAGCACTGTGTGCTCATGTGAGAGGACCATGGCTTTAAAGGGACAGTGCTCCTCAGGGTAAGTCCCAGAGAAGGGGATGGGGTTTGGGTATTTTTATTTTTATTAAGCAATAATAATTCCATACAAAATAATACATCAAAGTTATAGTTTCTATACCCTTAACCCCCACCCGAGTTTCCTCCCAAGCTCCCAACCCTTTGCGATGCGTCTCCCATTCCCACAACAGAAAAAGGACAGAACGGGATAGTGCGAAAATTGAAGTAGGAAAAGTTAAAAATTCCATTCTCCCCATCCCTTGGACCATTTATCCTCAGAATTTCTTTGTTTTTTAAGATATATTTATAGTTTTTTATCTTATTAACAAGATTTAACCATGGAGGGAGCATTAGATGAAAACCAACCCGTGCAATCAATAGTCTTGCCAAAAATATTGTTTTAACCAGAGGATTCTGTTTATACTTGTGGCACCCCACCTTAGAGAGATCGCTACCGTAAATGTAATCATAAATTTACATTTTTGGATAATATAAGGGTACTTTCACACTTCCGTTGGTGCGGATCCGTCTGTTTATTTGCACAGACGGATCCGCACCTATAATGCAAACATTTGTATCCGTTCAGAACGGATCCGTTTGCATTAGTTAAAAGAAAAATGACAAAGTCCAAAACGGATCCGTTTTGAATTACATTGAAAGTCATAGGGGAACGGATCAGTTTTCAAATGCACCATATTGTGTCACTGACAACGGATCCGTCCCCATTGACTTACATTGTAATTCAAAGCGGATCCGTTAGGCTCCGCCTCTTCAGACGGACACCAAGATGCTGCAAGCTGCGTTTTGGTGTCCGCCTCCAAAACAGAATAGAAGCGGAACGGAGCCGAACTGATGCATTCTGAACGGATCCTTATCTATTCAGAATGCATTGGGGCAAAACTGATCCGTTTTGGACCGTTTGTGAGAGCCCTGAAACGGATCCCACAAACGGAATCCAAAACGTTAGTGTGAAAGTGTGTGAAATATTAAATTGAACCAATATATGATTAAAATTGTGAGAAACTAACCCTATATTACCCAATATCTTCATCCAGTTGAACCATCGGGCCATCCCTCCTCCAAGCCTTTTGTCCAGGAGACTGTAAATTAGTAAATCGTGCAAAAAAGTGATTTTTCTTTTATACTAGAAAGTGCCGAACGTAACTGAAAATACCAAAACCAAGATAGATTGGATATATTTTCTCTTTGTGATAACGCCAACATTGTAAAAATGAGCAAGATAACGAATATTATTCTTTTGCCAGTACTGATCTCCACCTAACTCATCTTAGGCTACTTTCACTCTAGCGGCACGGACCTCTGGCAGGCTGCTCCGTCGGGTGAACAGCCTGTCGGATCCGTCCTGCTGCTAGTGAACATGTGCCCCCGGACTATAATGGGGGCGGGGCGGAGTTCCAGAAGCGCACGCAGAGAGGTCGCCAGAATAAAACTACGACATGTCGTAGTTTTATTCCGGCAGCCTCTCGCCGTGCCGCTGCCAGAACTCCGCCCCGCCTGCATTATAGTCAATGGGGCCGGAGCGGTAGTCCGGGGGCACACGTTCACTAGCGGCAGGACGGATCCGACAGGCTGTTCACCCGACGGAGCAGCCTGCCGGAGGTCCCTGCCGCTAGTGTGAAACTAGCCTAAGGCCTGTAGATAATAATTATGCCAAAGAGGCGTACAAAACAGGGATTCCTTTTTCCCAACCAGTCTCTAATAGTGCTCCAGGACTTGGGGTACTTTCACACTAGCGGCATAGCTATCCAGCGGGTGAACAGCCTGCAGATCCGCCATGCCACAAGTACCCGTGTGCTGCCATGTTGCCGCTCCGTCCCCAGGGCGGCGGAGCTACGGCGCAGCACGGCAGTGCATGGCCAGAGATCGCCGGACTAAAAGTACTGCAGGTCCAACTTTTTAGTCCGGCGATCTCTGCCGTGCTGTGCCGTAGCTCCGCCCCCCGACCCATTATAGTCAATGGGGACGGAGCGGCATGGTGGATCCGGCAGGCTGTTCACCTGCCGGAACAGCCTGCCGGATAGCTATGCCGCTAATGTGAAAGTACCGTTAGTAAGTAACTTCACAGCAGCCCTATATTCCTGTTGGGAGTTGAATAATTGACCAGATTCCAATAGAACAAGGAATTTATCACTGAGGTTCTACAAAGTGGGGTCTTCTCCCATTCATAATACAAGCATAGCTGTGGGGCTATGAAATAGCCCTTAAACAGGGGAGATTTAGTCCTCCCTGTTCCAACGGTTTACGAAAATGCTCCACTTTAAGCCTCACGCGCTTCCAGAACAGATCATTAATGATTCTCTCAATCAGTTTAAAGAATCTATCTTCAATCCATACCGGGGAGTTTGAGGACATACAATAGTTGGGGCAGAATCACCATCTTCACCAAAGGTATTTTATCAGCTCTAGACCACGGGAGTCGAAGCCATATCTTTATTGTGGATCGCAATTTTGTGGGATCAAGTTAAGCTGTAAGAAATCTTCGATCTTAGAAGAAATAGTGATCCCCAAATATCCAAATGAATCCGCGATCCTCAAATTGCTACCCAACTCCTCAGTCAGAGGTTCTAATCTGTCTACAAGGCAGGAGAATGGTTTTGGACCAAACGATATCGAGGCCTGAGAATTCGCCAAATGAGTTACCAGCTCGAATAACCCTCAAAAGTGAGGTGTTAGTATGTTGTATATAAAATAAGACATCATCAGCTTATAAAGAAATACCATCTTCTGTTCCCAATGTCCCAAACCCTTCAATCCCAGGACCCTGCCTGACCCGAAAATCTAGGGGCTCAATATAGATATCAAATAATAATGGAGAAAGAGCACATCCCTGGCGAGAGCCTCGCCGCAGGGAGATGTACCGTGTAAGCATCTTGTCAATATTTAACCTCGCCTTGGGGGATTTATAAAGAAGCTTAACCATGTTTATAAACTCGATACCAAATCCCATCTTCTCTAGCACCCCCCAGAGGAGTCTCCACTCCACCCTGTAGAGGCGTCCAAAGACCAGATGGAGCGAGAGGCCCCCCGGGAGGACTGAATATTGGCAAATACAGTGTAAATTATAATGGGTCCCCTTACCAGGGATAAAACCGTTTAGATCGGGATGAATAATAGATGAGATGACATTAGACAACCTAGTGGTAAGGAGATCGGCCTATATGAGCTCATTTCTAAAGGGTTCTTACCTTTTTTTAATATTAATACTATTGCAGCCTCTGTCATAGATTCCGGAAGATTACGGTCTTCTATTGCCTCACTAAATACCGTAAGAAGACGGGGAAAGACAACCTCCCTGTATTTGCGATACAATTCATATGGGAGTCCATCAGATCCTGGAGAGGAGTTTCCCGCACAGGCTTTCAAAGCGGCTTCTAACTCTTAGAGAGAGGTCGGCGTCGAGGAATTCTCTCTGACTGTCAGATATGAATCAGTCGCTTCATCTGACACACTATCTTCTGATTTATACAGCTCAAGAAAATAGTTCACAAATACCGTATTTTTCGCCCTATAAGACACACCTAGGTTTTAGAGGAGAACAATAAGAAAAACATATTTTTCATTAGCCCTCAGGTCAGACCAGCAGTCAGAACCCCGATGTTAATCAGACCTCAGCTCGCAGCCCCTATCAGACCCCCAATGTTAAAAAGACCTCAGATCAGACCATAATGTGAATGACCCCCAATCAGACCTCAGATAATAGCCCCATGCCTCTCATCGGCGCCCATATGAGCCCCCATACCTCTTAGCAGCCACCATATATGCCTCTTAGCAGCCCCCATGCCTATGTGCAGCTACCATATGTGCCCCCATGCCTCTTAGTAGCCCCCATGCCTCTTAGTAGCCCCCATGCCACTGAAAACTTAAAATAAAAAAATCACTTACCTCTCCTGCTCCGGACGCCGCCGCTCCTCACCTACATCGCGATCCTCTTCCTCCTGCTGTCAGCTGTGCTGTGAAGGCTGCGCACTGCGTGAGGTCACAGAGCGCCTCATGCCTGTGCGCAGCCCTGACAGCCGAGGACCAGGAAGCGGTGAGTACAGAGACTTCACCGCTTCCCGGTCCTCCGGTACTAATGAGCGCTTCCATAATGGAAGGAAAAAATGCGTCTTATGGGGCGAAAAATACATTGCCTCTTTAATACATTCCTGATCTTGAATAGTTATACCCTGAGGGTTCCTGACCAGAGATCACCCTAGCTAGCATTTTCATTGGGCGACCTGATTGCTATGTCTTTGCTGAATTATAATTGATTTCCCCTAAAAATTCCATCTCCTATTTGCTCAATTCATGGTTGTCCATTATACGGATCCAATGGGGATTTCATCTAAATGGAGACCTAACAGCCTATTTATCGTCCACCATAGAAAGCTCAATAGAGAGAGGTGAAAGGTCGGATAAAGACCTAGCCTCATATTTCATCCATTTTATGTATTTCAAGTAATTTTTGTTTATCAGGGCTAGATCTATCCTAGACATTGACCTCCCAGATTTGCTAAGAAGAACATGCTTGTTTCCCCTTCCCCACATACCCCCATATGTCTTACAAAACCAGATTCCGGTTAAAAACGGGACAGAGGAGACCCTTGACACGAGGTATAAACATCTCTCTCCATGGAGATCCTATACTTTTCTGGATCAATAACACAATTAAAATCCCAAGTCACAATGACAGGGCATTCAGGCCCCCGGTCTATAAAGGATATTAAACAATTAGGTACATGAAGAGAAAAAAGGGGAGTGCATGCACGTTATTTAGCGTCCCATAGTCCAGTCTCAGGTCAATGATCTCCACATCCAGTGTGTCCTCCAGACATCGACCTGCAGTCATCAGAGACGTCTAATGGCAGCTTCCGCCATCGTGAAAGCAGCCGCCGGTGACTCTTCACCTATCCCCAGGGGAGGAAGCTCGGCCTGAGAGTTCCCTGTGTACGGAGTGAGATCTACGCTACTGCCAGATGAATAGAAGAGAAAGTCTGTATGAGAAAACCTCAAGGATCAAGTCGACTCCTCCAAGAACTACTTGCAGCCGGAGCGGATGAAGTCAATGGCCTGCTTGGCCCAGGTCGCCTTCCAGGGCTTCACCAGACTGTTCATGTTGACCAGTAACTTGTTGTTTCGGATGTCCTCCGGCCCCGCTATAAGGTAGTCTACGCCTGGAACACAACACATAAGACATCAGTTCGCCCTATGATGAGGACAAATCTGACCCCAACACTGTAACAGAAAACCTGCTCCGAGCAGGCTGGAGAGGCAGAGTGATTCCAGATCCTGCCTGATACATTGTGACACACTAATAATGAAATGTTTAACTTTTTAATTTACTTGGTGTATCAATTCATCACCATTTCAAGACCTCTGCTTGCTGTCAGGTAATGGAAGTTTTTTTGAAAACTGTTACAGATGGAACACTACTTAGGCTACTTTCACACTTCCGGCAGGAGGGATCCGACAGGCTGTTCACCCTGTCGGATCTGTCCTGCCGCTATTTCGCCCTGCCGTCCGTCCCCATTGACTATAATGGGGGCGGGGGCGGAGTTACAGCCAGAGGCCGCCAGACTAAATGTCGGACATGTCGTAGTTTTAGTCCGGCAGCCTCTCGCCGTGCTGCGCCGTAGCTCCGCCCCCATTATAGTCAATGGAAACGGAGCGGCGGCAGGACGGATCCGACAGGGTGAACAGCTTGTCGGATCTAACCTGCCGCAAGTGTGAAAGTACCCTCACAGGGGAGGGTTTGTTACATGTGAGATCACCATACAGGTTGTCTTCATTGACAGGACAGGAGGGAAGGGGTTTTCGAGGGGGGGGGGGACTTTTCCCCCTAATGACATCCATATGTCTAATATATTTACAAGATCTCTGCTTGCTGTAACTAAATGGCAGTATTCTTGTTTACATCCACAGGCTAAAAACCCCTTGACACCCAGCCCTAAGCAGAAGGTTTGTTACAGCTGTATCCAACCCTCCGTGTACACTGGTACATTGTAGCAAACTATCAGGAAAGGAGAGAGATTTGTGCTGATGATCAGATTTAATACATCGCACAGCAGAGCTTTTGCTACAATTGGAGCAAAGCAATCTGAAACATGAGACTATGGGTTGAGCGCTGTTTCTGTTTTAGACCCCAGGGGTTCCATAGCGGCATATAATGAAGATTATACAGGTCTAGGTCAGTATTTATTCATTTAGAAATGAAAGGCTGTTACAATGTATCAGTTTTTCCTTCCTGCAACTAACCTGCATTGGTTGGATGTGATCAGGACTGGTCTTTAGCCTCTAGACCTGTGATGGCTAACTTCCGGCGGCACTCCAGCTGTGGTAAAACTATAACTCCCAAGATGCACACTTGCTTGGCTGTTCTCAGAACTCCATAGAAATTAAAGGAGCATGCTGAGAGTTGTAGTTTCAGCACAGCTGGAGCGCCGGAGGTTAGACATCACTGCTCTAAATATATGCAAGATGGTCCCTATTTACTGACAGCAAGCAAAGATTATAATTGTGAGGGAATGAAACCCAAGGGGGGGGGGGGATTTCTCATTACTGATGCAAAGTACTAGTGACAATCAATCAGATTTAATTTTGCATGTCCTTTTTTTTTTTAAATTAAGGAGGCAATCTGATTGGTTGTGATGCTGAAACCCCTGTGATCGGCTGTGATCATTGAGGGTCAATTGCAACCAGTGTTCAGTTTCCCTGCAGCGCCACCACAGGACAAAAAAGCATTACACATGTCCAGTTAAATGAATGGGTCAAGTAATGCATGGACGTGCCATCATGCTGAGTCCTCCAAGGAATAATAGTCTTTGTAGCCCCCTCCTCTATTTAATAGATGAACAGGGGGATGCATTGTACCCCCCACCTCATAACTCATTACTCTCTAATAGCAGGAAAATCCCATGTTATATAACACACATCTAACTCATCCTCAGAATTAGGCATACAATGGCCGGCGTCTGCGACCCTGGCGGTCCGAGGGGTGAGAGCTGCCACATAACTGCACATGAACGGCTTGATTCATGCAGTTCAACTTGTGGAATGAGACTTTTGGATAAGAGACAGAAACAACTGATCTTGTGTGCCGAACAGGCCAGACCTGCCCCGAACAGAAAGGACACTGTGTCTGTCAGCAATTTCTGGGAGAGAATGAAATGTTGGCATTCACTGCAAGGCTGCCTGTGCTGACCCTTTAAGTACTGGATGAGACTGTGGCACAATGTGTGGCACGAGCCTGCGCCCACCAGGCAGATTCTACTTCCTTGGTAGCCCTTGGATGAGCTCAATAAAATCCTTCTCTGTTCATCCAGCACTTGTCTTCTGCCTCATTCTCGGGGTTATCAAATGAACATTTTATCTATGGTTTCGTCTTTTTCATCATCAAGTAAATCCAGAATACTGTGATGACTAATTGCTTAATAGATCTGTATAGCTTTCTGATACAGAGCTCCAAATCACCTGCATAGACACAAAATTTAATGGTAAATTTCTTTCTTCCTGGGGCCACTAGGGGGAGCTCCAAATCTCCTACATAGACACAATAAGATGGTAAAATTTTGTCTTGTTGCGGTCACCACTAGAGGGAGCTCCAAATCACCTGCATAGACATAGAATAAGATGGTAAAATTTTGTCTTCATGCAGCCACCACTAGGGGGAGCTCCAAATCACCTGCATAGACATAGAATTAGATGGTAAAATTTTGTCTTCATGCAGCCACCACTAGGGGGAGCTCCAAATCGCCTACATAGACACAGAATAAGATGGTAAAATCCTGTCTTCCTGCAGCCACCACTAGGGGGAGCTCCAAATCTCCTACACAGACATAGAATTAGATGGTAAAATTT
Organism: Bufotes viridis; assembly: GCA_033119425.1. Classification (NCBI taxonomy): domain Eukaryota; kingdom Metazoa; phylum Chordata; class Amphibia; order Anura; family Bufonidae; genus Bufotes; species Bufotes viridis. The sequence continues at coordinate 10,505,998 of CM065596.1, forward strand.
TGTCTTCATGCAGCCACCACTAGGGGGAGCTCCAAATCTCCTACATAGACACAGAATTAGATGGTAAAATTCTGTCTTCCTGCAGCCACTATTAGAGGGAGCTCCAAATCTCCTACATAGACATAGAATTAGAAGGTAAAATTTTGTCTTCATGCAACCACCACAAGGGGAGCTCCAAATCTCCTACATAGACACAGAATTAGATGGTAAAATTCTGTCTTCCTGCAGCCACCACTAGAGGGATTTCCAAATCACCTGCATAGACACAGAATTAGATGGTAAAATTCTGTCTTGTTGCGGTCACCACTAGGGGGAGCTCCAAATCTCCTACATAGACACAGAATTAGATGGTAAAATTCTGTCTTGTTGCGGTCACCACTAGGGGGAGCGCCAAATCTCTTACATAGACACAGAATTAGATGGTAAAATTCTGTCTTCCTGCAGCCACCACTAGAGGGAGCTCCAAATCTCCTACATAGACACAGAATTAGATGGTAAAATTCTGTCTTCCTGCAACCACCACTAGGGGAAGCTCAGGCGCTTACATTTTATTGCGTGAGCTGTAGAAATCTGTCTGCAGTGAGCTCCCCCTAGTGGTGGCTGCTGTCGTTACCTGGATTAAGGATGGGGCAGGTGCAGCCACGATTGGTCCACGACTCAGGATAAATGCTCCGATTGTTCCGGCCAATTTTCACCTTCCCCGATTTTAGGATTTTTCTCACTTTCACCACCACCTCTGCATGTGTTCCTTTATCGTGTGCAGACAGGATCCTTGCTTTTATAACTGCCAGAGAGAACAGATGTACAACAATGGCGTTTTCCTTCTCCAGTCATATCCAAAGCTGCATTCAGAATTCTTCTGGCTACCGGGTAGCAATACCGTTGGTGCAGGTCAGTTGGCAGACGCCCAGTGAGAGCTGAACTGCCAGGGCAAAGTGTCAACCAGCAGAATGGTGAATGCAGCTTTGGATGTGACTGGAGTACGAAACAATATGAAGTTTTACACGTTTTTCAGATTCTTGCTCTGTCTAGTTTTGCATTTTCAGGTTCTCAGGTCAAAAATGTTGGGAATTTATCATAATTTTACTATTGTTAAAGATCTGGCGGGCCGATCCCCCACTTACCATACGCATATTTCATCTGGCAGAAATCCGTTATGCTCCTCAGCATCCGCTCCTTGCACACACACTTCTCTGGAGGACACGCGTGACGTGCCAGGTACATGTAAGAGAATACAGGACGTCAGCTGAATGGGTAACGAGGCCAGAGGGGGACTACAAGTGACAGCATGGGTAGTGTAGTCCACCACATCTGATGGGGCACGGCTTGCAGAACTGAACTTGGATCTTTTACAGGAATTCTATAGGATAATATAATTTGTGCCGTCACCTACTGGTAGTTCTTAAAGTGACATATCCAGACCAGAGCAATCAATAAACTGAACAACTCTGCTGCTGCAGCGCCCCCGACAGATCAGATACTAAATATTATTATCCCCATTGAACGCTATATGAAAAGCTTATATTTGCAAAAACTTCCCAAATTCAAGTTCTTCTCCATTCACATCCAAAACAACCTAAATACAACGGATCAGCCCCAGTCTAAACCGCTGGTAACAAAAGTGAGGACACCCCTAAGTGAAAATGGCGAAATTGTGCCCCATTAGCCCTCCCCGGTGTCATGTGATTCGTTAGTGTTCGAAGGTCTCAGGTGTGAATGGGGAGCAGGCGTTAGATTTGGTGTTATCGCTCTCACACTCTCTCATTCTGGTCACTGGAAGTCCAACATGGCTCCTCATGGTAAAGATAGAACTCTCTGAGGATCTGAAAAACACAGGTTCCACTCAGAACAGGCCTCCTCATGGTCGCCCAAAGATGTTGAGTGCACGTACACAGCGCCATAGCCAGAGGTTGTATGAGTGCTGCCAGCATTGCTGCAGAGGTTACAGGGGTGGGGGGGTCAGCCTGTCAGTGCTCAGCGTCCTATCCAGAGGTTGTATGAGTGCTGCCAGCATTGCTGCAGAGGTTACAGGGGTGTGGGGGGGTGCCTGTCAGTGCTCAGTGTCATATCCAAAGGTTGTAAAAGTGCTGCCAGCATTGTGGCAGAGGTTACAGGGGTGAGGGGTCTGCCTGTCAGTGCTCAGCATCATATCCAGAGGTTGTATAAGTGCTGCCAGCATTGCTGCAGAGGTTACAGGGGGGGGGTCAGCCTGTCAGTGCTCAGCGTCCTATCCAGAGGTTGTATGAGTGCTGCCAGCATTGCTGCAGAGGTTACAGGGGTGTGGGGGGGTGCCTGTCAGTGCTCAGTGTCATATCCAGAGGTTGTATGAGTGCTGCCAGCATTGTGGCAGAGGTTACAGGGGTGAGGGGTCTGCCTGTCAGTGCTCAGCATCATATCCAGAGGTTGTATAAGTGCTGCCAGCATTGCTGCAGAGGTTACAGGGGTGGGGGGTCAGCCTGTCAGTGCTCAGCGTCCTATCCAGAGGTTGTATGAGTGCTGCCAGCATTGCTGCAGAGGTTACAGGGGTGTGGGGGGGGGGGGGGGTGCCTGTCAGTGCTCAGTGTCATATCCAAAGGTTGTAAAAGTGCTGCCAGCATTGTGGCAGAGGTTACAGGGGTGAGGGGTCTGCCTGTCAGTGCTCAGCGTCCTATCCAGAGGTTGTACGAGTGCTGCCAGCAGGTAAAGGTGCTGGACTGGCCAAGCATGTCTCCAGACCTAAACCCTATTCAGCATCTGTGGGGCATCCTCAAAGGAAGGTGGAGGAGCGCAAGGTCTCTAACATCCACCAGCAACGTGGTGTCATCATGGAGAAGTGGAAGAGGATCCCAGTGGCAACCTGTGAGGCTCTAGCCAACTCCATGCCCAAGAGAGTTAAGGCAGCGCTGGAAAATAATGGTGGCCACACAAAATATTGACACTTTGGGCACAATGTGGCTATTTTCACTTAGGGGTGTACTCACTTTTGTGGCCATCAGTTTAGACACTAATGGCTGTGTGTGGATGGTGCACCAAATGTTACAAGCCGTACACTGACTACTGTACATTGTATCAAAGGGTCAGATCTTCAGTGCTGTCCCATGAAATTATATAATAAAATATTTACAAAAATGTGAGGGGTGCACTCACTATTGTGACATACTGTATATATCTCAATGGCAGCAAAGTATTTAGAAAGCTCCTAAATATTTTATGCACTGCGGAAGCTTCTAGATTGTTTTAGACTGTTCCTTTAAGAGGGGGTCTTTTGGTAAATTAGATTTTCAGATGATAATCCCATAATCTGTGGTCGGCTGCAGGGTTTACCTGGGTGTCGCAGAGCTGAAAAGCCCTGTTCACTCGTCCACTTCCAGTCGTCTTCGCTCTCATTGGCTGGCGAGTCTATGATGTCAGGAATCCGTCCACCAATCGGAACGTTTAGATATTGCTCATTGTTGTTGCTGCAAAATCATGGAGCAGTGACATCATCAGCAGGACTTATGACATCATTTATATTTCAGATGACTCTATAATCTAAGGTACCTGTTCCGACATTCCCCTGTGTCCGGGTCGCAGTCCCCCGCACAGTCACAAGGGCGGCAGCCGTTTTCTCCAAACCCCCAGTATCCCCTCAAGCAGTGATGACAATATGGACCGGCCACACCGGGTTTGCAGTAACAGAAACCAGTTTTGGGATGACATTTCCAACTTCTGTTCAGTGTTCCATTCACTGACCCAACAGCATTACAGGAACATTCTGTTGTGTGAATGATGAGAGTATTATAGCAGTTATATTCTTGTACATAGGAGCAGTATTATAGTAGTTATATTCTTGTACATAGGAGGCAGTATTATAGTAGTTATATTCTTGTACATAGAAGCAGTATTATAGTGGTTATATTCTTGTACATAGGAGCAGCATTATAGTGGTTATATTCTTGTACATAGGAGCAGTATTATAGTAGTTATATTCTTGTACATAGGAGGCAGTATTAGAGTAGATATATTCTTGTACATAGGAGCAGTATTATAGCAGTTATATTCTTGTACATAGGAGACAGTATTATAGTAGTTATATTCTTGTACATAGGAGGCAGTATTATAGTAGTTATATTCTTGTACATAGGAGCAGTATTATAGTAGTTATATTCTTGTACATAGGAGCAGTATTATAGTAGTTATATTCTTGTACATAGGAGCAGTATTATAGTAGTTATATTCTTGTACATAGGAGCAGTATTATAGTAGTTATATTCTTGAACATAGGAGGCAGTATTATAGTAGTTATATTCTTGTACATAGGAGCAGTATTATAGTAGTTATATTCTTGAACATAGGAGCAGCATTATAGTAGTTATATTCTTGTACATAGGAGCAGTATTATAGCAGTTATACTCTTGTACATAGAGCAGTATTATAGTAGTTATATTATTGTACATAGGAGGCAGTATTATAGTAGTTATATTCTTGCATATAGGAGCAGTATTATAGTAGATATATTCTTGTACATAGGAGCAGCATTATAGTAGTTATACTCCTGTACATAGGAGCAGTATTATAGTAGATATATTCTTGTACATAGGAGCAGTATTATAGTAGTTATACTCTTGTACATAGGAGCAGTATTATAGTAGTTATTTTCTTGTACATAGGAGCAGTATTATAGTAGTTATATTCTTGTACATAGGAGGCAGTATTATAGTAGTTATATTCTTGTACATAGGAGGCAGTATTATAGTAGTTATATTCTTGTACATATGAGGCAGTATTATAGTAGTTATATTCTTGTAAATAGGAGCAGTATTATAGTAGTTATATTCTTGTACATAGGAGCAGTATTATAGTAGTTATACTCTTGTACATAGGAGCAGTATTATAGTAGTTATATTCTTGTACATAGGAGCAGTATTATAGTAGTTATATTCTTGTACATAGGAGGCAGTATTATAGTAGTTATATTCTTGTACATAGGAGCAGTATTATAGTAGTTATACTCTTGTACATAGGAGTCAGTATTATAGTAGGTATATTCCTGTACATAGGAGCAGTATTATAGTAGTTATACTCTTGTACATAGGAGTCAGTATTATAGTAGGTATATTCCTGTACATAGGAGGCAGTATTATAGTAGCTATATTCTTGTACATAGGAGGCAGTATTATAGTAGTTATATTCTTGTACATAGGAGCAGTATTATAGTAGTTATATTCTTGTACATAGGAGCAGTATTATAGTAGTTATATTCTTGTACATAGGAGCAGTATTATAGTAGTTATATTCTTGTACATATGAGCAGTATTACAGTAGTTATATTCTTGTACATAGGAGGCAGTATTATAGTAGTTATATTCTTGTACATAGGAGCAGTATTATAGTAGTTATATTCTTGTACATAGGAGACAGTATTATAGTTTAATATTTTTTTATAGTGGATTACATTCATTACATAAATATTGAGGAGATTTTAGGCTAAGTGTCCCGTGAACTGTCCCCTGGCATCAGGCTGGTTAAATACAATTAAGCTATTTAAGTAGAGCGGGTCCCTCTTCGCCCGCTCACAGCTGTGCTTTGCATAAACAGGCACGCCGGATTACGGGACTAGAAAAAAAAGCCAAGATGTAATTGAATGAGCACTGCTAATGCCCCAGATGTATCACAGAAGGAGACAGAGGCTTAACGGAACAAAGGGCTGGCATTACGGCCCCCGTGAAGAGTAATGCCCTGCTCTAAGTGAAAATCCCAACTCCAAATGAATCATATCACACTATATCAAAACCCAGGAATCCAGTGTTATGCTGTAGCTGAGGGGCAGGTGTGTGTCAGGCACCCGGCCGGCCGCCTTTTATCTCCCTCTCCTTTGTGTCTGATGCACTGGGTATGTGGCATCTAAACTGGCAGTTTTGCGCATTTTTATGGACTTGTTTCCTGGCACTAAACGCTGAGACAAATTGCTCACTAATGCATCAAGGTGCACGCTTGTCGAGCTCGTATCTTAAAGGGGCTGTCCGCATAAAACTGTAGATAACCCTGTATCATATGATAGATGGGGTCTAGTACAATAGATGCTGCCCTATAGTAGCTGCAGAAGATACAGGGGGCTTATTGAGAAAAACTGGCACCAGCATGGATGCCCACTGATTTTAATGGGCATCCCAACATGCATGGATCAGACGGCTCCGCTTAACGGCTTCGAGCGAAACCTGAAACCCAAAGAGGCCCACCCATTGTAATATATGGGCTGAAAGTTGGATTGGACCACTATGAGCATGTACTGTGCTCGCTCCCAGAGCTCACGGATGGGCCTTCACTGAGTTCACTGCGCACCCTGTCATGCGTTGTTGAGAATAGCCATACACAAATAGCCGATCGAGGGCAAGGGGTCCCCCATAATAAGCGGCTTGGGGACATGGACCATGAATAAGCAGAGACGCCAAGTTCTGGTTCTTCATCCAGGTGTCCTGTAAGGAGCTCAGGGTTTGTATCTTCTGGGGCCTGGTGCTGGACTTACCCTTGCATGCCAGAGGGGAGCTGATGGCTTCAGTGGGGTCTCTGTGGTAGCCAGCCCGGCATCGCTGGCACCGGTGCCCGTCTGTGTTGTGCTGGCAGTTCTCACACACTCCTCCGCTCTTCTTTCCCGAGGACAGCCAGACATTGTGATCAAAGCGACAGCTGACAGCGTGATTGTGACAACGGCAGCCTAGACATGGAGACGGAAAGAAGATGTCAGCGGGGCCAGGGCTCCTCACATGTGAAAGGATTATCTATCTATCTATCTATCTCATATCTATCCATCCATCTATCTATCTCATATCTATCTATCTATCTATCTATCTCCTATCTATCTATCTATCTATCTATCTATCTATCTATCTATCTCATATCTATCTTCCATCTCATATCTATCTATCTATCTATCTCATATCTATCTTCCATCTCATATCTATCTCATATCTATCTATCTATCTTTCTATTTCCTATCTATCTATCTATCTATCTATCTATCTATCTATCTATCTATCTATCTCATATCTATCTTCCATCTCATATCTATCTATCTATCTATCTATCTAATATCTATCTATCTAATATCTATCTATCTATCTATCTATCTATATATCTATCTATCTAATATCTATCTATCTATCTATCTATCTATCTAATATCTATCTATCTAATATCTATCTATCTATCTATCTATCTATCTATCTATCTATCTAATATCTATCTATCTAATATCTATCTATCTATCTATCTATCCATCCTCCTTCATACTTACGTCTGCACTCGTTGGGGGCTCCCGTTTTGCCATCTCCTGGCCTCCATGGGAGATCATTGTACATTGGGGCGCACTTTTCACAATGCCTCCCCGCCGTGTTATGTTGGCACACACAATTACCGTGGACCTGACAAGATAAAGAACAGGTTTCATTGACGGACTGAACTCTGTCTGCTGAGCGGTGTATCTAAGCCCACAACACCCAATACTATCTGCTGAGCTGGTGTATCTAAGCCCACGATATCCAATACTATCTGCTGAGCTGGTGTATCTAAGCCCACAACACCCAATACTATCTGCTGAGCTGGTGTACCTAAGCTTATCCTAGGTGATACAGTCTCAGAGGACCGTGCAGCTCTAGGGCCCCCGGGATGCACTATTACAGTGGCCCCTGCTATCGTCTTCAGCCTTGCTTGGGGTGCAGATCTTCCTGTGACATCTTCCATGATATCTGGGTCACTCACTGATTATATCGGCCGCCCCTTGCCTGCAGCTTGTACACTATGGGGGGGGTGTGGGGGGCACAGTGCTCCCCATGCAGAGGCAGCGCCCCGGGCTCCTGTCACCGTCTGCCATGGTTTCTGGCGCAGGACCCGGCATCTTTTTTTTTTCTCCCCCGTCCAGCTGGTCTTTGAATTGCAGAGCGGCACAGTGCCCGGAGGTCACCAAGCCTGGCACCGCGTAGATCAGATAGAAACTCTGCTGGGGATTATCAGGGTAAAGGCACAAGATGTTTGGACAGGAGATGACTTTGGGGAACGGCGGAGGGTTATAGAAGGAATGTGATTAAATCCACTAAGAAATCTCTGTGTGCAAAAACAGGATTTACCTCCGGTGACCTGGGAGCTGCACGGAGCCACCGCAGGGGCATCAACAGAGAGACCTGCAGGGTGGAGGACGGGCCCCGTGCCACAAGCAAGGGCCCAACCACTTCTTCATTTTAGTCCTGTTTTTTGGGATGCCAACACCCCTTAACCCATTGCGGGTAACTGGGCAAATCTCACATCAGTAACAGAGAGGCTCTCACATGTGGCCCCAATTTTACTATAAGAGCCACACAATGCATCAACACTATGATGATGATATTATTTGCTTAATCACAGAGAAATTATATGGTGTTAAAGAACACTCAACTGGAATCACAGCAGCAATACCAGATAAAGAAGGGGGGGCAGCTGCCCCTGACTGGGGGGGGGGGGCATGCTTAATACAGTGAGCTAATAATAGGATAGGTCGGCGATCATGTGCACCCTGGGGACCGGGGAGTGGAGCACTAGACCATTGGACACCAGGGACTGGAGCACTAGACCATTGGACACCAGGGACTGGAGCAGTAAACCACTGGACACCAGGGACTAGAGCACTAAATCACTGGATACCAGGGAGTGGAGCACTACACCACTGGACACCAGGGAGTGGAGCACTACACCACTGGACACCAGGGACTGAAGCACTAAACCACTGGACACCAGGGACTGAAGCACTAAACCACTGGACACCAGGGACTGAAGCACTAAACCACTGGACACCAGGGACTGAAGCACTAAACCACTGGACACCAGGGACTGAAGCACTAAACCACTGGACACCAGGGACTGAAGCACTAAACCACTGGACACCAGGGACTGGAGCACTAAACCACTGGACACCAGGGACTAAAGCACTAAACCACTGGACACCAGGGACTAGAGCACTAAACCACTGGGCACCAGGGACTAGAGCACTAAACCACTGGGCACCAGGGACTGGAGCACTAAACCACTGGGAACCAGGGACTGGAGCACTAAACCACTGAACACCAGGGACTGGTGCACTAAACCACTGAACACCAGGGACTGGTGCACTAAACCACTGAACACCAGGGACTGGTGCACTAAACCACTGGACACCAGGGACAGGATCACTAGACCACTGCATACCAGGGACTGGATTACTAGACCACTGGACACCAGGGACTGAAGCACTAGACCACTGGACACCAGGGACTGAAGCACTAGACCACTGGACACCAGGGACTGAAGCACTAGACCACTGGACACCAGGGACTGGAGCACTAAACCACTGGACACCAGGGACTGGAGCACCAAACCATTGGACACCAGGGACTAGAGCACTAAACCACTGAACACCAGGGACTGGAGCACTAGACCACTGGACACTAGGGACTGGAGCACTAAACCACTGGACACCAGCGACTGGAGCACTAAACCCAGGGCCAGCATCAACCCCTGGCAAAGCAGGGCAAGTGCCGGGGCCCACTACTCTTGGGGGGGCCCACTAAGGTCTAGTTGCAGATCGCTGAACAGTGGGGAATCCCGAAGAGTCTGGACTCTTCCTGGCTTAGGAGTCCCTGCTCTGACTCCATATATGGATATGTTCATATATGGAATCAGTGCTATGACCATGAAGGAGGTATCCCCAATCATTGTCAGTATGCTTGGGGACACCCTGTGTATTTAAGTCTAATTACCCTCTCTTTCTAAAATGTTCCTGCTGGGATTTGAACTCACAACTTCTACATTAAAGGCAAGAACCTTAAATACTGAGCTATTGAGCTCAATGCTAAGCTGTGACAGAAACACCTCATAGTAGTTTCTCATGTATTAGGCGTTCCTATACAGCAGAAGTATCTTCTTCTTTTTTTGTAATTATAAAAAAAATGTATGGCACAAAATAAATGTGTAATTACTAAAAAATATATAAAATCATACCTCTGATATATATGAATGCATAATATTTGAAAACTACTACTGAGGTTTCTAGCCATAATACAGTTAAAGCAGGTTAATATGAAGCTCTATAGCTCTGTGGTTAAAGGGTTTCTGTCACTAGAATATTCACTATTAAACTGGCTGACATTAGCGATGTGCTAATGTCAGCTGCACCTAACTATGCTATTCTTGTGATTATTAATTCCCCTCGTTACTGCAGAATTCTTACTTTTATAACATGCAAATTAGCCTCTAGGAGCTGGAGGGGCGTTGCTCCTGCTCCTAAAGGCTCCGTTCTCGCACCTCATTACACGCCCTCCAAGTCTTCATTGACGCGCTGTTCAGTATTTGGCGCAGGCACGGTGAGGGAAGGACGCTCGCCGGCTGCCATCTTCCTCACTGGGCCTGCGCCGAATACTGAACGGCGCAAGATTTCCCCAGCGCACAGGGCCGGCAGGAGGATGTGAACGCTGCCTGGCCCTGTCAATGAAGACTTGGAGGGCGTGTAATGAGGTGGGAGAACAGAGCCTCTGGAAGCAGCAGCAGCAACGTCCCCCCAGCTCCTAGAGGCTAATTTGCATAATATATAAGTAAGAATTCGCAGTAACGGCGGCATGAATAATCACAAGAATAGCATAGTTAGGTACAGCTGACATTAGCACATCGCTAATGTCAGCCAGTGTAATAGTGAAATTTCTAGTGACAGAAACCCTTTAAGGTTCTTGACTTTAATGTAGATAGCTGTGAGTTCAAATCCCAGCAGAATCCTTTAAAAACTAGAGGCTAAATAAAACTTAAATAGACACACCAACCTTTTTAATTTGTGTAACTATTATTTTTTATTAGGAAAGGTGGCAACCCTAACAGAACCTTTGCTCCCCTGTGACCCCCATAACTTTTTTTTATAGTTATGTCTACGGAGATGTGTGGGGGCTCATTTGAGGGAAATCTGTCTTTTTTTACAATACCATTTTGGGGTGTGTATGACGTGATCACTTTTTATCCAATTTTCTTGGGAGATAAAGTGATGAAAAAACGGCAATTCAGCCTTTTTTTTTAATTTTTTTCTCTTACATCCTTCACCATATGGGCTAACTTTTTTTTTTTAATATATATTTTAATAGTATGGGTGTTTTCGCATGCGACGATGCCCATAATGTTATTCTTTTTTTGTTTATTTTTATTTTGTGGAAAGTAGGGTGATTTTACTTATTAAGTTTTTTTATATTTTAAAAACTTTTTTTAAACTTTTTTTTAAATTACTTTTCATCAGATTGCAACTTATACAGAATACTGGAGATTGCTCCACTATTCTGTATAGAAATCACTATTTCACAGTGTAGTGCTGCCACCTAGTGGCCTGAACTGGGATATACTAATAATATGCCTGGAAGCCTAGTACTGGCTGCGGCTCATTTTTAGAACAGGGCGCTTTCCCCTTTCCGCTGGGAATTTTTAACACTCTCAGATGCCGTGGTGATATTTGACAAATGCCACAAGGGGGCCCACTGAGATTTATCGTCCCAGGGCCCACATGAACCTGGAGCCGGCCCTGACTAAACCACTGGACACCAGGGACTGTTGCATCACACCAGCTGTACACACATAGCTGCGTACCAGACGGAGCGCAGGTTATTTCAGCACTTTCCATATAGGAAGCGCTCAGACATCATCTGTATACAGCAGGAGACAACATCCCAGTGTCAGGAGGTTGCCACACACTGCACAGCCGCTTGTGCGTTAACATTTTGCTGAACCCAGTGTTGTGGGGGCTACAGTAGGGGCTGGGTCACATCTCTGCTGGACCACGGCCAGCTGGGAGATATGCATGGGGTGGGGTAAGGGGTTGAGCAGGCTACCCCTTCACTGTGAAGGTCAGGTCGTGCCAGCGTCCCCCCAGGGCCTCATGCTCAGCGAGCGGGACGCTATCCGGGTAATGAAAACACTGGACGACTTATCCCTGAGACAACACCGTTACTGCAAGTGGACGAATCGTACGGAAAAAGGAATAAAAGCCGCCACTTCCTCATCTGCGAGCGAGAACGCTACGAAAAAGCAGGTTATCCTCGTACTAAGAAAATCTCATCTCTTTGATGTAAATAAAACTCAACCACTTCACAATAAAAAGTGTCCTATAATTCTGTTCATCCAGATCTTCTGGAATAGAATGCCAGACCTACAGTAAAGGATGACACTCGTACTCACAGCAGCTTCCGATCCAGGTGCACTCCCCGCCTGCTCACACTCCTCCGCGTGTCCGTTGCAGAAACAGCTTCCACGTACAATCAGATCGTAAATGGCGTAATAGGCGAATCTTTGGGGCTTCTCCTGTGACCCCGACGCAGCCTGACAAGGACAGTCCTGTCTCTTTAAGAGCAGGAGCCTCAGGTTAGTGATCTTCATCAGGGCTTGTGCCTGAGGACTGTAGGGATCCTCAATCCTGTTCGTTGGGTTTAGGGCTCGAAATATCACCTGCAGGAAAAAGGGGGTGCAAACTCATTATGATGCATCCTTCAAACACAATTACACGGAATGCTGCATCAATCTGCTCCAGTCACATCCAGAGCTGCATCCCCAATTCTGCTTAGCTGCTCTGCCTTGCATCCTTTTGCTGCGTTGCGTTGAGGGAGATGCTGTGTTTGCTCCGAGCTTTAGGTGGAGGTCTGCAGCAGAAAGTGCAGCATCTTCTTGAATGCAGCTTTAGCTGTGACTGGAGTAGAAGACACGCTGTATCACACGAATAACTGAGGGTTAATCATTGCAGCACAGCCACAGGCGCTCTGTTGTGACTGCACATGGAGCGGGATCTGCGTCACAGTATTCATGTCCGGTCAACTGTCATGATTTAAAGAACCTCATCCCCGGCAGCGAGAGTCCGATGTCCCAGCCCCCCACTGTTTTAGGAGATGCCCTCCCCGCTGTGCCACAGAAATGCCCCATTCTACTGCTGCAGCAGTCAAAAAGGAAATTGAATTCCAATGCCACTGACACAAGTGTGTCTACTGCTGCTGACGGCCGCCCCGGGACCCCCGCGGTTCTGTTATGTGCAAGGGGAGCAGATGGGCTCTCTGTGCATTTAACCCCTTGTGCACGGAGAAGGTCCTAAATAATGTCATTCCAAAGAATGAATAATTATATTCGGCACTGGACTGGACTACAACCCCCATCATGCCAAAGACATACATCCCTAACCTATAAATAAGATGCTAATATCACCCCTGCACCATGTCTGAAGATATTAGGGCCATTTCCATAAGACTTGCAAGGCACCATAAACAGGCTTCGGGTCCAGGAGTGAATGCGCTGCTTGATTATTGAAAACTGGCCAAAATATCTGCACTGATTAATTTCAGAATAGACGTTTCTAGGGTTTAATCTTCAGATTAGTGTTACACAGCTCCAAATCCTCTGCATAGTTAACACAATTTCTGGCTGATTGCAGCCACCACTAGGGGGAGCTCCCTGTATACAGACTTAGAAAGTGTCCAATTAGTGCCTGAGCTCTATGCAAAGCCTAAGACTAACATAAGTGCTCTGTACCACAAGTGTCAGCGTGTCCTTATCCTGTACCCCAAGTGTCAGCGTCATTATCCTGTACCCCAAGTGTCAGTGTCATTATCCTGTACCCCAAGTGTCAGTGTCATTATCCTGTACCCCTAGTGTCAGCGTGTCGTTATCCTGTACCCCAAGTGTCAGTGTCAGTGTCCTTATACTGTACCCCAAGTGTCAGTGTCATTGTCCTGTACCCCGGGTGTCAGTGTCATTATCCTGTACCCCAAGTGTCAGTGTCCTTATCCTGTACCCCAAGTGTCAGTATCATTATCCTGTACCCCGAGTGTCAGTGTCATTATCCCGTACCCCAAGTGTCAGTGTTATTATCCTGTACCCCGAGTGTCAGTGTCATTATCCTGTACCCCGAGTGTCAGTGTCATTATCCTGTACCCCAAGTGTCAGTGTCATTATCCTGTACCCCAAGTGTCAGTCATCATCCTGTACCCCAAGTGTCAGTGTCATTATCCTGTACCCCGAGTGTCAGTGTCATTATCCTGTACCCCAAGTGTCAGTGTCATTATCCTGTACCCCAAGTGTCAGTGTCATTATCCTGTACCCCGAGTGTCAGTGTCATTATCCTGTACCCCAAGTGTCAGTATCATTATCCTGTACCCCAAGTGTCAGTCATTATCCTGTACCCCGAGTGTCAGTCATTATCCTGTACCCCAAGTGTCAGGGTCATTATCCTGTACCCCAAGTGTCAGTGTCATTAGCCTGTACCCCGAGTGTCAGTGTCATTATCCTGTACCCCGAGTGTCAGTGTCATTATCCTGTACCCCGAGTGTCAGCGTCATTATCCTGTACCCCAAGTGTCAGTGTCATCATCCTGTACCCCAAGTGTCAGTGTCATTATCCTGTACCCCGAGTGTCAGTGTCATCATCCTGTACCCCAAGTGTCAGTATCATTATCCTGTACCCCAAGTGTCAGTGTCATTATCCTGTACCCCAAGTGTCAGTGTCACTATCCTGTACCCCAAGTGTCAGTATCATTATCCTGTACCCCAAGTGTCAGTGTCATTATCCTGTACCCCAAGTGTCAGTGTCATTATCCTGTACCCCAAGTGTCAGTGTCATTATCCTGTACCCCAAGTGTCAGTGTCATTATCCTGTACCCCGAGTGTCAGCGTCATTATCCTGTACCCCAAGTGTCAGTGTCATTATCCTGTACCCCAAGTGTCATTGTGTTATTATCCTGTACCCCAAGTGTCAGTGTCATTATCCTGACCCCAAGTGTCATTATCCTGTACCCCAAGTGTCATTATCCTGTACCCCAAGTGTCAGCGTCATTGCATTTATTATGGTCTGTTTTCATTATATATTACATTCAGATCTAAAATAATTTTTTATTTTTCTAATACATCTATAGATTTGTTCCATTTTCTGTATACAGCTCTTATGCAGTCTTTTTTCTCTTCATGGTGACAGACTACAAACAAACCCCATGTAGTCACATCTTGCCGTTATACATGACTATTCTAAAGGGAGTACGACATGACTTCAGAATCAGACTACACAGAGTTTGCTTGTAGTCTGTCACCATGGAGACACATAGATCTGCATAGGAGCTGTACATATCACGGAATAATCAAGACTGTTTACAATGCTGCTTTATTTTTTATTTAAAGCCCATCTATCAGCAGATTTGTCCCTATGACACTGGCTGACCTGTTCCATGTGCGCTCGGCAGCTGAAGGCGTCTGTGTTGGTCCCATGTTCATATGTGCAGGCGAAAAAATTATGAAAAATTATGTTTTAGTATATGCAAATGAGCCTCTAGGAGCAACGGGGGCGTTACCATTACACCTAGAGGCTCTGCTCTTTTTGTACCTGCAGCGCCCTCTGCACTTTAAGGCCTCATGCACATGACCATATGTTTGGGCCTCATTTATTTTAGTGGGGCTGAAGAAGATGTGGACAGCACACCCATTCCGCGGCCCTACAAAAAAGATAGAACATGTCCTTTTCTTGTCCATTTTGCAGACAAGGATAGGACATTTCTATTGAAGTGAAAAAAAAAATTGCAGCATGCACACCAACGGGATTCGCGTTTTGCTGTGAAAATGTCATCACACCTTGTCCTGTCAATCAAAGTGCAGAGAGAGCAGAGCCTCTAGGAGTAATGGTAACGCCCCCGTTGCTCCTAGGGCTCATTTGCATATATTAAAACATAATTTTTCTCAGCAATGCGGGCACATATGAACATGGGACCAACACAGACGCCTTCAGCGGCCGAGCGCACATGTAACAGGTCAGCCGGTGTCATAGGGACAGAACTGCTGACAGATGCCCTTAAAGATGTATTGGAAGAATCAAAAAGGGATTGCAAAAGAGTTTACGGCCTTTCAATTCAGGGCTTGGACCTTCAGTTTCCGGAAATCCACGGATGTCTGTTTTATCAAGGTTAATAGGTGCACAAATCCTTTAGATATGGAATATGAAGAATTGACCCTAAGCACTCGTTGCTCTTGGACTCACCTCTCCTTTGGTGCAGGGCCAGGGGTCTGAATACCTGGAGGTACACAGTGACCCTTCTTCATTCAGGTCATCCTGGAGTCCAAAAGTAGCCGTGCAGTTCGTAGCAAAATACTTGTAAGCCCTCCAGGTTTTGCCGTGGTCAAGAGACCTCTCCAGAACCATGGCTGCTGGACGCGGAGACCTGAAGACCATGATGACGTGCGTGAAGTAGAACTCTGTCTCAAAGTCCAACCTGATCTCCTCCCTGAGGACGCCCTGCGCCGACTGCCACCAGGTACCCGGACTGGAGAAGACGTCGTCCGTCATGTGAGAAGGAAGATGGGAGTTCTCCGGCTGGTTGAGGCTACATTTCGTGCACTGGCTTTGGCTGCAGGAGATGGGTGTCCGCTGGACCTCCGGATAGAAGCAATACAGTTCACTGACATTCTGGCCGCAGGCAGTGAGGGTGACCGGCGTCCGGCCAATAGCAAGGTTCCCGACTGGTGGGTTGCAGGAATGTCCATCGCAGCGGAGACGCTGGAACTTGGCCGAATCTACAGAGGAAAGAGAACCGAGAGACAATGAGGATGCTATGGTCATCTCAAATTTCAATATCTTTGCTTGTTGTCAATTAATCCTAGTTACACCTATAGGCTAAATTCTATACAGACCTAATACCAGGTGAGGGTTGCTACAATTGTATCCAGACTGCACCGTCCTCTGTGAGATAAACGCATCAGCAGCACAAATCTCTCGCCTGATAGTTTGTTACATTTCGCCTGCACTGATACATTGTATCAGTCTGGAATCCGTGGTGTTTAAATCACTAAGGCTACTTTCACACTAGCGGCAGGACTGATCCGTCAGGCTGTTCACCCGACGGAACAGCCTGTCGGATCCGTCCTGCCGCTAGTGAACGTGTGCCCCTGGACTACCGCTCCGGCCCCATTGACTATAATGGGGGTGGGGTGGGGTGGAGTTCCGGCGGGGGCATGGCAGCGCACGGCGAGAGGCTGCCGGAATAAATGTCGGACATATCGTAGTTTTATTCCAGCAGCCTCTCACGTGTCCTGCCGTGCCTCTGCCCCCATTATAGTCAATGGGGCCAGGCGGTAGTCCGGGGGCACACATTCACTAGCGGCAGGACGGATCCGACAGGCTGTTCTATTGGGTGATCCGTCCTGCCGCTAGTGTGAAAGTAGCCTAAACGATTGTCAAGAATAGATACAGCTGCAGCAAACTGTTAGTTCTGTGCCAATTTCCGGTCTTTGGAAGTAAAGAAGAATACTTGCATTCACTGACAGCAAGCAGACATGGTTAAAATGGTGAAGCACAAAGTAAGCTTTTGTTTATCCGATGTTTACAGTTTTTGTATCACCATTGTTAATATCTCTGCTTGTTGTCAGTGAATGAGAACATTCTTGCATAGCCCCTAGAGCAGAGATGCTCAACCTGCGGCCCTCCAGCTGTTGTAAAACTACAACTCCCATTATGCCCGGCTTATGTAGACTGATAGCTGTAGACTGTCCAGGCATGCTGGGAGTTGTAGTTTTGCAACAGCTGGAGGGCCGCAGGTTGGGCATCCCTGCCCTAGGGGCTCTATGGCCCTAATACTTCTCTCAGCTGAGGATTTGCTACCATGGTATCCAGACTGGTCAGGAGTGGATCATAAAAGGAGGGAAATAATAAAGGTCGGATACAATTTTACTTCTTTTTTCTAATTCAGTACTAGCAGAAACCTGACGGTGTGAATGTAGCCTAAGGGAAGGTAGTAGGGACCATACAGGAGACCATGGGCGCAGTTATAGGGGGTGCAGAGGTAGCAGTCGCTACCGGGCCCAGAAGCCTGAGGGGCCCCAAACACCCTTGTGCCACATAAGAAGACACACAAAGCACTGAGGGAAGGGGGCCCAAGCTGAACTCTTGCACCAGGGCCCATGAGCCGTTAGCTACGCCCCTGCAGGAGACATACAGTCTCAATATGGAGTCATGTATTCACTCTAGTCTAAAGAGCTTGCAATCTGATGATGGTTTAAGCAGTAGTGATGGTGTTTGGCCACAGTCCGGGGTCATGGTCCTGCCGACCTGGCGCTCAGGGACAGCTGACCGACCTCAGCCAGCGGCACAGATCTTCAATAATTCATAAACTGCTGATGCCGGGGAAGCGGCCTCATCTCTTTTGGAGCTGCTGTTGCATACACTGATTCCCTGACTGCAGCCGCTGAACCGGATCCATTCTCCAATAATCATCCCGCATCCTGTCTCATAACCCCGGCTAAGCCAGGAGCCCGCTGCCGCATTAACCACGTCATACCCAACACTGTGGAAAAGATACAAAGTGATGAGTGACTGCCCCTCACAGCACCAGCAGTCTACACGTGGCCCTCCGAGGCTTGTTTTGGCCCCTAATGTAACAAATATTCTCCATTATTAATGTCCTATGGCGCTGGGGCCACATGGGATCGACCAGGACTAATGACCACAACTACTGCAGGATCCCACCATAGTAGACTGATCTTTCTTCCACAGAGGTTTCGTTACAGTCTCATTTTTACAGCAGCTTGCGGCAGATGTCTGTGTTATTCAGGCTGTTAAAGCCCATCTGTCAGCAGATTTGTCCCTATGACACCGGCTGACCTGTTACATGTGCGCTCGGCAGCTGAAGGCGCCTGTGTTGGTCCCATGTTCATATGTGCCCGCATTGCTGAGAAAAAGGATGTTTTAATATATGCAAATGAGCCTCTAGGAGCAACAGGGGCGTTACCATTACACCTAGAGGCTCTGCTCTCTCTGCAACTGCCGCACTGTCTGAATTTTGATTGACAGGACCAGGCAGGTGTGATCACATTTTGACTGCCTGTCCCTGACAATGTTCAGAGGACGCGGAGGTTGCAGAGAAAGTCAAGCCTCTAGGAGTAATGGCAACGCCCCCGTTGCTCTGGGGGCTCATTTGCATATATTAAGAGTTTTTTGTTTTTTATTCATTTTGGCATTTACGTTTTTCACTCCCTGCATTTCTGGGGCCGTAACTTATTTTTTCGTTCACATAGCAGAATGGGGCTTGTTTTTTGCAGGACTTTTTTTGCACCTTCTAATCACACCATTTAATATTGCATATGATAGAGTGGGAGGCTCGACAAAAAAGTCCAAATGGGGTGAAATTGCCCAATTTCACAACAGTTCTATGGGGTTCTTTTTAATGGGGTTCCCTATACGGTAAAACTAACCAGTTTCTTTTATTCTCCAGGTCAGTATGATCACGGCAATACCACATATGTACAGTTTTTCTTGCGTTTTTATTAGAGATGAGCGAATTTCCGCTTATGAAATTTGTTCAGACTTCCTTTGTTGGTAAAAGCAGAATTGCGTTATGGATGCCATTACCACGGACCATAACGCAATTCTATGTCGGAATGCATAACGGAATGCGCTTAGAGGCATTCCGTTATTCATTCCGTCATTATACAAGTCTAAGGGCTGCAAAATGGATCCGTCCCGTTTCCGTTATACAGCGGAGTCTCCACAGCAAAACGGAAACGGGACGGATTCTTTTTGCAGCCCATAGACTTGTATAATGACGGAATGAATAACGGAATGCCTCTAAGCGCATTCCGTTATGCATTCCGACATAGAATTGCGTTATGGTCCGTGGTAACGGAATCCATAACGCAATTCACCTTTTACCAACAAACGAAGCGTGAACGAATATTTTTTTTCTTTTTATGCCATATTCTGACCCCTATAACTGTTTTGTAGTTATGTCCACAGTGTTTGCTTGTTTCTTTGCGGGCGATCCGCACTTTTTATTGATACCATTTTCGGGTGTTTATGACTTTTTGATCACCTTTTATTTAACTATTTGTGGAGGGAGAAGCGACCAAAAAAAAACCAACTGTTTTTGGTTTCTCTGTTTTCCATATAGAATAACTATTTTTATCTTTAATAGTACGGGTGTTTTCAAATGCAGCTATGCCCG
This sequence comes from Bufotes viridis, assembly GCA_033119425.1. Classification (NCBI taxonomy): domain Eukaryota; kingdom Metazoa; phylum Chordata; class Amphibia; order Anura; family Bufonidae; genus Bufotes; species Bufotes viridis. The sequence goes on from CM065596.1 coordinate 10,525,943, forward strand.
TGATGTGTATTTCTTTTTTATTTTCATTTTGGGGAAAGTTGGTAATTTTTACATTGTTTTATTTTTTTTATTTTTAAAACCTTTTTTTTATTTACACTATCTTTTATAGTCTCTATAGGCAACTATAACAAGCAATCATTAGATTGCTTCTTTCATTAGCATTGGAGTCTATGGGAATTATGTGTCGGCCTTTCTCGTATTGCGGCCCGCAAACAGAAGGTCTGCAATATACGAGCACCGGCTGTGTGCGCACTGAATCACGGATGCGGACCCATTCACTTGAATGGCTCCACAATCCGAAAGATGTGGTGTGGTGCGGAACGGAAGCACAGATCTGAGGCCATGGAAGTAGTGTTGAGCGAACTTGTTTTTTAAGTTCTGCGTCCAAAGTTCGGGTCCTGGTTATCGAAGAATCCCCTTATGGATTCCAAATTCCGTTATGGTCCGTGGTAGAGGAATCCTTAACAGGATTCTTCAATAACCCGAACTTTGGACGCAGAACTTAAAAAACAAGTTCGCTCGACACTACATGGAAGCACTACAGAATGCTTCCATGGGTTTTCTGTCCGTGCCTCCGCCCCTCAAAACAGTAGTGCATTCAAGAGAATGGGTACGTGTCCGCAGACGGCGGGCACACGGTTGGTGCCCGTGCAAATTGTGGCCCGCAGTACGGGTATGGCCGGCACAAGTTTGTATGCATGATCCCTTATATTGTGTTCCTATGAAGCCCTGCCACATAGGAACTAATGTGCAGCAGCCTCCTGCCACACAAGAGGGGCTGCTGCACAGTGCATCTGGGGGGGGGGGGGGTGGTCGGAGAACACTCCAGGCTTTAGTGCGTACAGATGCCATGGTCACGTTTGACCACGCTTGTGAGCGTGCACCGCCTTTAAAGTCCCAGCCAGCGCTGTACATGTATGGTGCTGGTCGGGAAGGGGTTAAAACATCCTTTTCTCAGCAATGCGGGCACATACGAACATGGGACCAACACACACGTCTACAGCTGCCGAGCGCACATGTAACAGGTCAGCCGGTGTCATAGGGACAGATCTGCTGACAAATGCCTATTAATTAGAGTTTGATTGCAATTAGGTCTGTCAGCAGCAGCCTGCTTATTGATGGTTTCCAGTAAGCACTTTTGTGTCACAGGAAATAGGACAAAATAGCTAAAAATCTGTGAAAACGTGATAGCGATCCATAAAAAACAGATAACAATGCATAAAGCTAATCATAAAGATTTTGTAAGTCTCATAAATGAATCTTAGAAACTGCACAGATGAAACGTTCTGCAACTTGCTAATTTACTGTGTGTTTTCAAGATCTCTGCTTGCTGTCATTGAATGGGAACCTTCCTGTTTACATCCACAGTCTGAATACCTGTACGCTTCTCAAGCTGAGGATTTGTTACACTTGTATCCAGTCTAGACAATTCCATGTGAATTAAATAGCCTGGGCTCCAGACTGATACATTGTAACAAACCATTAGGACAGCAGAGATCTGTGCTGCTGCTGGTTACCTGGCAGAGCATTGTCTAGATTGCACACAATTGTAGCAAACCTTCAGCTGTAAGAAATATTAGCGCTGTACAGCCTCTAAAGGGTAAACGAGGATGCTCTCATTCACTGACAACAAGCAGTAATGTATTTACACACAATGTATATGAAACAGTTGCAGAAATGTCCATGATACTTTATCTTTAAAGCTGCAAAATGAATGAATGCAAAATGTAAAAATAGATTTGTTATGTATCTTTAATGTCTGCTGGGGGTAGTAGTCATTGTAGTAAGGCAGACTGTGCTCTAATAGTGTTAGCCCTGGTCAGAGTATAGAGAGAACGTGTACAGGTCAGTTATAAATGTCCAGATACCAGCCTCCTGCCACACAAGAGGGGCTGCTGCACAGTGCATCTGGGGGGGGTGGGGGTGGTCGGAGAACACTCCAGGCTTTAGTGCGTACAGATGCCATGGTCACGTTTGACCACAGAATTTAAAGGGTTAAATTTCATTAGACATGGGTGTCTGCTGTATGAAACAGCAGGCTTCTGGCAGCTATGGCACCTGCCACGCTTGTGAGCGTGCACCGCCTTTAAAGTCCCAGCCAGCGCTGTACATGTATGGTGCTGGTCGGGAAGGGGTTAAAACATCCTTTTCTCAGCAATGCGGGCACATACGAACATGGGACCAACACACACGTCTACAGCTGCCGAGCGCACATGTAACAGGTCAGCCGGTGTCATAGGGACAGATCTGCTGACAAATGCCTATTAATTAGAGTTTGATTGCAATTAGGTCTGTCAGCAGCAGCATGCTTATTGATGGTTTCCAGTAAGCACTTTTGTGTCACAGGAAATAGGACAAAATAGCTAAAAATCTGTGAAAACGTGATAGCGATCCATAAAAACAGATAACAATGCATAAAGCTAATCATAAAGATTTTGTAAGTCTCATAAATGAATCTTAGAAACTGCACAGATGAAACGTTCTGCAACTTGCTAATTTACTGTGTGTTTTCAAGATCTCTGCTTGCTGTCATTGAATGGGAACCTTCCTGTTTACATCCACAGTCTGAATACCTGTACGCTTCTCAAGCTGAGGATTTGTTACACTTGTATCCAGTCTAGACAATTCCATGTGAATTAAATAGCCTGGGCTCCAGACTGATACATTGTAACAAACCATTAGGACAGCAGAGATCTGTGCTGCTGCTGGTTACCTGGCAGAGCATTGTCTAGATTGCACACAATTGTAGCAAACCTTCAGCTGTAAGAAATATTAGCGCTGTACAGCCTCTAAAGGGTAAACGAGGATGCTCTCATTCACTGACAACAAGCAGTAATGTATTTACACACAATGTATATGAAACAGTTGCAGAAATGTCCATGATACTTTATCTTTAAAGCTGCAAAATGAATGAATGCAAAATGTAAAAATAGATTTGTTATGTATCTTTAATGTCTGCTGGGGGTAGTAGTCATTGTAGTAAGGCAGACTGTGCTCTAATAGTGTTAGCCCCGGTCAGAGTATAGAGAGAACGTGTACAGGTCAGTTATAAATGTCCAGATACCAGTCATTATAATGAACTGCAGAACATGGGGGACGAGGGAAGATGTCTGATCTGGATCCTGCATCCGGTACCATCTGCCGCAGCCCTGGAGTGAAGGGGTGAGGGCCGCGTGTGCTGACAACATAGACACCATGGGCACGGCCCCTAAAGTACAGAGTGATGTGTAAGGGAACCCAACAGAGGCTTAGAAAAACTACTTTCAAATACATTATCAGGGAATTCTAAATGAATTTATCTGGGGTAAACTGGTCCCTCGTTCACGACTGTCTAATATTAGAGAGGTGCTTTGGACGACCACATCCATATATTACACAATATTTCAATGATTTCAATGGCAACTGTGTAATGCTTCATTTCTCCTGTGGGGGCGCTGCAGGGGAATTGAATTGTTGTTGCTGCCACCTCCCACAGATTACTCGCTGTATAAAAATCACTGTGTGAATGTTCTGCCCCGATTACTATTACGTTTTGTTAATCAATCCCTTATCTGAAAAATTGGAAATAATTTGTCATTGTCTTCCAAGCTGTCAATGTGCCGTCCAAACATCTGTGAGCAAAAAAGAAAAAACTGGAGGCCAAATCCTTCTAGTCAGAACTGTATGGTTCAAAATAACTATTAAAGTAACGAGCTTAAAACTGCGCTGGATACAGTCCGATGTCAACCCTGAATCTACATGAACAATTGTGTCACTGTGTACATACATTACTTATCCTGTATTATACTCCAGAGCTGCACTCACTATTCTGCTGGTGCAGTCACTGTGTACATACATTACTTATCCTGTACTGATCCTGAGTTACATCCTGTATTATACTCCAGAGCTGCACTCACTATTCTGCTGGTGCAGTCACTGTGTACATACATTACTTATCCTGTACTGATCCTGGGTTACATCCTGTATTATACTCCAGAGCTGTGCTCACTATTCTGCTGGTGGAGTCACTGTGTACATACATTACTTATCCTGTACTGATCCCGAGTTACATCCTGTATTATACTCCAGAGCTGCACTCACTATTCTGCTGGTGGAGTCACTGTGTACATACATTACTTATCCTGTACTGATCCCGAGTTACATCCTGTATTATACTCCAGAGCTGCACTCACTATTCTGCTGGTGGAGTCACGGTGTACATATATTACTTATCCTGTACCGATCCTGAGTTACATCCCGTATTATACTCCAGAGCTGCACTCACTATTCTGCTGGTGGAGTCACTGTGTACATACATTACATTACTTATCCTGTACTGATCCTGAGTTACATCCTGTATTATACTCCAGAGCTGCACTCACTATTCTGCTAGTGCAGTCACTGTGTATATACATTACTTATCCTGTACTGATCCTGGATTACATCCTGTATTATACTCCAGAGCTGCACTCACTATTCTGCTGGTGGAGTCACTGTGTACATACATTACTTATCCTGTACTAATCCTGAGTTACATCCTGTATTATACTCCAGAGCTGCACTCACTATTCTGCTGGTGGAGTCACTGTGTACATACATTACTTATCCTGTACTGATCCCGAGTTACATCCTGTATTATACTCCAGAGCTGCACTCACTATTCTGCTGGTGCAGTCACTGTGTACATACATTACTTATCCTGTACTGATCCCGAGTTACATCCTGTATTATACTCCAGAGCTGCACTCACTATTCTGCTGGTGGAGTCACTGTGTACATACATTACTTATCCTGTACTGATCCTGAGTTACATCCTGTATTATGCTCCAGAGCTGCACTCACTATTCTGCTGGTGCAGTCACTGTGTACATACATTACATTACTTATCCTGTACTGATCCTGGGTTACATCCTGTATTATACTCCAGAGCTGCACTCACCATTCTGCTGGTGCAGTCACTGTGTACATACATTACATTACTTATCCTGTACTGATCCTGAGTTACATCCTGTATTATACTCCAGAGCTGCACTCACTATTCTGCTGGTGGAGTCGCTGTGTACATACATTACTTATTACTATTTTGGGGAAGTCTGGTGATAACCAATTTAGCAGTTATTGGCTAATACTGTGGTTGTCAGTTTCCTAAACTCCTGAAGGGCAAATTAAATTGTCAGTGGGAGGGGCATACTTCTTCCTGTTTGTGTGTTGGGGGGGGGGGGTGTTGCTGGTATTTCATCAGTTTTACTCTGGAGGATATACAATGTAGCAGATCTGCAGATGCAGTAATACAAAACCTCACAATCCATCCAATCTGATACATTATGGACACATAGTTTTACATGATATCTATGGACCATGGAACATTCTATTATAATCGTCAGTATTGATCTTGTGTCACTTTTTTGGCTCTGACAACATGAGCCGAGTGACCTCAGAGAGGGGAAGAAGATGCTGATCTATGTATGGAAATGCAGAATCCTGCCCAACAAGCTGAATTAATCATGTGCTGACTGTTTCCACCCCGACTAGACAGACGTCCATTACACAGGCAGCTCCCAGAAAAGCACAGACATTACTGACAGCAGCTGTACCCAAGAGATTCTGCAGCAGCTGGGCGTTATCAACTGTATGCATAAATATTGATGTATCCATCAATCCATGTATCTCTCCTTCTTTCTATCTATCTATCTATCTATCTATCTATCTATTATCCATCTCTCCTTCTATCTCCTATCTATCCATCCATCCATCTAATATCCATCTCTCCTATCTATCTATCTATCTATCTATCTATCTATCTATCTATCTATCACAGACAGTGAATACAATCATTGCTGACATCAAAGTTCATCTAATTGCTCTAATTAACTCTTAACTTGCACTACAACTCCCAGCACGTGGTGTCAGTGCCTGTCATGTGACCTGCAGGTGATCTTTCAGTGGGACTTACCTGAGTCTGTGTGCACTGTGACTATCCATTCCAGGAACACAATGAAAGTGATTCCCTTGTTCTGCATGACAAGAAATGGCTCCCAGATGATGGGGGTGATGGTGACTGCTGATGAGATGCTGCTAGACTCCCCTCAACCCTGCATAGTCTGTCCCCAGAGTCACCCCAATACTGTCAGTGTCTAGGGGCAGCTGCTGACATCTCTGGGGTCATCCTCAGGGAGTGCTGCCTCTGTCTGCCCTAGAATTCTATTCCCTGTCTCCACATGTCAGTGTAAGGACTCCAGCAGCTGTGATGTCAGCCTGCTCTCCACCCCTTCAGATCAGTGACTGTATCATCCCAAGGGCAGGTCTATGCCTCTGCCACTGACTACATGCACATCCTGGATATTACAGACTAGTTGATTATAAGGAGCTGTAGATTATAAACGCTGTTGGAATGATGCTGCAGGTGGACTGTGACCCTGCACTGATTCCTCTCCTAAACTTCTTGAGGTCCCTGGAGATGCTCTGGTCCTCGGCTCCTTCCTCCTTGAGATGCTGAACCCCCTCTCTCTTTGGAGGCAGCCGGGCTGTCACTTCCATTGCTCTTTCTCAGGCTGTTGTCCCTTTAAATTAAATGCCCAACACGTGGGTAAAGACCCCGCCCACTCAGGTTTTGGAATGTGACAGAGCAGCGCTCTCTGCTGGACAGAAAGCTGCAGGGCAGGCACCTGCCATAGAACTGCATGGACTGTAATAATCCAGTTCAAAGGCCTGGCATGCACTTTGCTTTCAGTCCCTTCTGTTTTTAAACTTTATGATTGCTGTCAATGAATGGAAACATTTTCACATGCTTAGCCTGAAAATGGGTGTAACAACAAACCAGGTGGCGCCATATCAAAGCTTACAAAGGGGTCCTACTGCACCATGACCAATTTTGAGTTAAAAAAATTATAATTTATGTTCCCTAAAGCGCAGGAATAATAAACAGTGATGTCACAGTACAGAGATAATACACACAGGGATGTCACAGTACAGGATAATAAACAGTGATGTCACAGTACAGGATAATAAACACTGTGATGTCACAGTACAGAGATAATAAACACTGTGATGTCACAGTACAGAGATAATAAACACTGTGATGTCACAGTACAGGATAATAAACACAGTGATGTCACAGTACAGAGATAATAAACACAGTGATGTCACAGTACAGAGATAATAAACACAGTGATGTCACAGTACAGAGATAATAAACACAGTGATGTCACAGTACAGAGATAATAAACACAGTGATGTCACAGTACAGAGATAATAAACACAGTGATGTCACAGTACAGAGATAATAAACACAGTGATGTCACAGTACAGAGATAATAAACACAGTGATGTCACAGTACAGAGATAATAACACACAGTGATGTCACAGTACAGAGATAATAAACACAGTGATGTCACAGTACAGAGATAATACACACAGTGATGTCACAGTACAGAGATAATAAACACAGTGATGTCACAGTACAGAGATAATAAACACAGTGATGTCACAGTACAGAGATAATAAGCACAGTGATGTCACAGTACAGAGATAATAAACACAGTGATGTCACAGTACAGAGATAATACACACAGTGATGTCACAGTACAGAGATAATAAACACAGTGATGTCACAGTACAGAGATAATAAACACAGTGATGTCACAGTACAGAGATAATAAACACAGTGATGTCACAGTACAGAGATAATAAACACAGTGATGTCACAGTACAGGGATAATAAACACAGTGATGTCACAGTACAGAGATAATACACACAGTGATGTCACAGTACAGAGATAATAAACACAGTGATGTCACAGTACAGGGATAATACACACAGTGATGTCACAGTACAGGGATAATAAACACAGTGATGTCACAGTACAGGGATAATAAACACAGTGATGTCACAGTACAGAGATAATAAACACAGTGATGTCACAGTACAGAGATAATAAACACAGTGATGTCACAGTACAGGGATAATACACACAGTGATGTCACAGTACAGAGATAATAAACACAGTGATGTCACAGTACAGGGATAATAAACACAGTGATGTCACAGTACAGGGATAATAAACACAGTGATGTCACAGTACAGGGATAATAAACACAGTGATGTCACAGTACAGGGATAATAAACACAGTGATGTCACAGTACAGAGATAATAAACACAGTGATGTCACAGTACAGAGATAATAAACACAGTGATGTCACAGTACAGGGATAATAAACACAGTGATGTCACAGTACAGGGATAATAAACACAGTGATGTCACAGTACAGGGATAATAAACACAGTGATGTCACAGTACAGGGATAATACACACAGTGATGTCACAGTACAGGGATAATAAACACAGTGATGTCACAGTACAGAGATAATAAACACAGTGATGTCACAGTACAGAGATAATAAACACAGTGATGTCACAGTACAGGGATAATAAACACAGTGATGTCACAGTACAGAGATAATAAACACAGTGATGTCACAGTACAGGGATAATAAACACAGTGATGTCACAGTACAGGGATAATAAACACAGTGATGTCACAGTACAGAGATAATAAACACAGTGATGTCACAGTACAGAGATAATACACACAGTGATGTCACAGTACAGAGATAATAAACACAGTGATGTCACAGTACAGAGATAATAAACACAGTGATGTCACAGTACAGGGATAATACACACAGTGATGTCACAGTACAGGGATAATAAACACAGTGATGTCACAGTACAGAGATAATACACACAGTGATGTCACAGTACAGAGATAATACACACAGTGATGTCACAGTACAGAGATAATACACACAGTGATGTCACAGTACAGAGATAATAAACACAGTGATGTCACAGTACAGGGATAATAAACACAGTGATGTCACAGTACAGAGATAATAAACACAGTGATGTCACAGTACAGAGATAATAAACACAGTGATGTCACAGTACAGGGATAATAAACACAGTGATGTCACAGTACAGAGATAATAAACACAGTGATGTCACAGTACAGAGATAATAAACACAGTGATGTCACAGTACAGGGATAATAAACACAGTGATGTCACAGTACAGAGATAATAAACACAGTGATGTCACAGTACAGGGATAATAAACACAGTGATGTCACAGTACAGAGATAATACACACAGTGATGTCACAGTACAGAGATAATAAACACAGTGATGTCACAGTACAGAGATAATACACACAGTGATGTCACAGTACAAGGATAATACACACAGTGATGTCACAGTACAGAGATAATAAACACAGTGATGTCACAGTACAGGATAATTAACACAGTGATGTCACAGTACAGAGATAATAAACACAGTGATGTCACAGTACAGGGGTAATAAACACAGTGATATCACAGTACAGAGATAATACACATAGTGATGTCACAGTACAGGGATAATACACACAGATATGGTGTCTGAGAGCGGAAATCTAAGGAGCGCTGCAGTCCCGGGGCTGGAACACCTTTCCCTCTCTATGATCAGGGACGACATTCCTTAAAGGGCTTCTGTCACCCCCCCAAAACTCATTTTTCTTTTTTGGTCATATTAAAATCCTTATTTATTCTTCTAGAGGTGACGTCATCGGCGCAGGCGCACTGAGGAAGTGCTGAGGAAGCGAGCGTTCTTCTCTCAGAGCGCCTGCGCCGAACGAAGACACGTAAGGTGCGGGATTTCAAATGCAGACAGGGCCAGTCGGAGGAGGAGAGCGCTCGCTGGCCCTGTCTATCAACTGGAGGAGAGGGCGTTTTTTTAAAAGGAGGCTGCGGCGGCTACCAGCAAGTAAACGCCCTACTTGCTGGTAGTGAAGCAATTAGCATATTATAAAAGCACGATTTTTTAAGAAACGAAGGCACAGAACAGGGTAAGAGCCCTATATATGGAATAGTCGGACAATAAGGATTTTAATATGCCCAAAAATGAAAAATGAGTTTTGAGGGGTGACAGAAGCCCTTTAAGCCTTGTTCACACTTCAATGATTTCCATTAGTGATTGTGAGCCAAAGCCAGAAGTGGAGCAACACAAAGATAAATTATAATAGATAGATGGACCTGGATTTGGCTTATTATCACTGATTGAAATCACTGACGTGTGAATTAGGCCATAGTGGGAACAGGCAGGAGTGCACCACCAATGAGGCCAGGTGAGGCGATCGCCTCAGGCAGCACCAGGTAGGGGCAAGTGGGGGGCAGTGTAAGGGCCATGGGCTGAAGGGGGTTAGGTTAAGAAACTGGCATTGGGGAAGGAGGGGCGCCATTTCAGTTTTCTCCTCAAGCAGCAGAAAGGCTAGGTGCACCCCTTATTAAAGGTATATTCCAATGCAGGCCTGTAGGTGGCTGAATATTCCACACACTAATGTCTGAGCTGTAGACAGTATATTATAGAGCAGGAGGAGGTGGCCCTATCCGTGATTGATAGCCTGCCCTCTATGACTGTGCATACAGAGAGCTGTCAATCACTGATAGCTCCGCCTTCTGGACTTCAAAGCCCAGAATGAGCAGGAAATTATATGAATAAATTACAAGTTTTACAGATTTTTTCCCTGAAAACTATATATCAATCTGCTTACCTTCTACTGCTGTATAATAAGCTGCCTGCATTCTCATGATGACAGATTCCCTTTAAATCACATTAGCACGTGAACAAGGCAATCTGATTATTTGAAGTACATGTCCCAGGGGGGCTAAAAAAAAAGTAAAAAAATAATATAAATAAAAATGTTATAAAAATATATAAACATGCAAATCCCACAAATCCCATAATTAAAATAAAAATGCCCATACTATTAAAATAAAAAAATATTTATCCCATACAGCAAACAGCGTAAGGGAAAAGAAAAATGAAAAATGGCCGATTCATCAGTTTTTCATTACTTCACCTCCCAAAAAAAATGGAATAAAAAGTGATCAAAAACACTCCTAAATGGTACCAATAAGTACAGACCTTCACACAAAAAATGCCCCCCCCCCCCCCCCCCGGGCTTTGTATAGAAGCAAAAAAGTTATGGGGGTCGAATATGGTGATAAAAAGGAAAAAAGTTTTTTCAAAAGTTGAATTTTTTTTTCAATATACTTAAACACAAGAAAAATTATACGTAATCGTACTGACCCAGAGAATGAAGGCAACAGGTCAGTTTTATCCCATAGTGAACATCGTAAAATCAAAACGCAAAAACGGAAAATCGCCATGTCCTCTAAGGGCTATTTCAACCAAGGAACATTTACAGGCGCAGACGCATGTGGGGTTTTGATGTGTGTTTTATGCAGTTTTTGGTGCACTTTTGTAAAAAAACTGATTGAAAAGGTGAATCCACAACTCAGCGCAGCACAAGTGAGTGGGGCTTCTAATACTATGGGCGCTGGCACTTTGCTCTGTAGATCACAGAAACACGAAGGTATCACATCTACCGAGGTGCCTGGGGTGATTGCTCTGCCGCCTGTGGGCATGCTTCAGGTAACACATTAATTTGGTAAGGGCTATTGACCAATCAGGCGGCAGCATGGTCGTGGGCGTGCCTGTTACACCTGATAGTCGCCCCTGGATCTCCTGGGTGAGTCCAGTTGACCCGTCTGTTCTGAAACCTCATGATGATCAGTCTCCAGGAGCTGTGCTCTGGCATCCCCCTCCACCCCTACCCCAAAATAGAGGGAGGGATGAGGGGGTCCCTCATTCCCCTGTTCGGACACCCCAACTCTCTGCACAGGAGGAGAAGGTGAGCATTTTATTTAAACTGAACTTTGCACAAGTCCTACATGGAGGCTTTGGGAATGCTGGGCCTGTTAGTTCCACACCGATGTGTAAGAACCTGCTCTTCCAGAGACGTGGCCCCAATAGATAATCTGCCCCTCAACTGCCACCACTGACCACTACTACCTGTTTACATACTGTAGGGTGGTGTGGCCCCTTGGTTCCAGGGCCTGAGAATGACTGACTGACTACAAATTCAGATGAGAGTCTTGAAACAATGTAACAAACTGGATCATGATGTGTTTTTTTGTAAGATTCCAGATCACAACCGCAAAGGTTTCCATTCACTGACAGCAGGAGACAGAAATGTTTGGACATGGTGAAGTACTGTAATGCACAAGGGGGGCTTACTAAGCGCTGTCTTGCTATATTGGCACAAATTGAGACCCAAGAGGTGCACATTTCAGCTACATTTCCCCGACACCCTGCCCTGACTCTGCGACTGTGCTTTCTTTTTGCAGGGTGGAGCAGCTCCTGCAGATTTTTTATACAGAAATGCAGCAAAAACTGCAGAAAATCCACATAAACGACACTGCCATGTGCGTGCCTCCTTAAAGTGTCCGCTTCTCATACGTCCCAGTCTCCTCCGCAGTAAAGCGTTACAGTGTATCAGGGGCAGGGTGGGGGTATAAAGTGTGGGTTAATCATTCCCCTCCATTGTGCAATAAGTAGTTGCAAACAAGTGCCTGCACAATCAGCACAGATGTCTCTGTCCCCAGGATACGGTGTTTGTTACCGTCCTGTTTTTTGTGTCGTGTTACCCTTGATCACCGGCGCGAGGCTAAGCTTGTATTGGCACAGAGCGATTTTTGCAGCGCTGTCTATATGCTGCTTTCACCCATCGTGATCATAAACTGATGCAGCAGAGCTGGATTTGTCATAAAGCACAGCATATGGCGATATCATGATGTGCGCTTTACCATAGGACTGTGGATCTCTGGAATTCCTATAGAAATGAACGGAGCTGCTGAGCGCATGGCCGATCGACTGCTGGATTCACTTCAGGGGGGCTCCATTAGGTATAGGGTCCCAGCGGTAGGACCCCCACCAATCTAATAGTTATCCCCTATCCTGTGCATAGGAGATAACATAACTGGAATATCCCTTTGAGGCTTATGCACAAAACACAGATCCGCATAAAAACGGATGATATCAGTGTGACATCCGTTTTTTTTTGTGGATCCATTGTAACAATGCTTGTTCTTGTCTGCAAAATGAAATGGAGCCTTAGGCCTCTTGCACACAAACGTGTGCGACCCGTGCCCGTATTGCGGACTGCATTTGCGGATCTGCAATACACAGGCACCATTCTGTGGCCATTCCGCATCACAGATGCGGACCCATTCATTTCAATGGGTCCGCAAATCCGGAGATGCGGAACGGAATGACGGAACACTACGGAAGCACTACGGAGTGCTTCCGTGGGGTTCCGTTCTGTACTTCCGTCCCGCAAAAAGATAGAACATGTCCTGTCTTTTTGCGGAACGGGCAGACCCATTCAAGTGAATGGGTCCGCGATCCTGCGGCTGCGCCTGTTCGTGTGCAAGAGGCCTTAATCTGCTGTTCGATGTGAGTGAAAAGCTCAGCTCTGTGTCCCTGCTGTCTGGTAACAAGAGGACAGCAGAGTTTTGAATGCAGCTCTGGATGAAGCAGAACACATAACGCAACTCACAATCAGTAAAAGTAAATAGTATCTAGATAGTTTATCTGTTGTGCTGGCTGCATCGGCCCCTTTAAATTTAGAGTAAATGCATGATCTATTAAAAATTCTGGGTGCAATTGTGACCCTCTAAAATCACATTAATGGTGTTTGTGGAGAGAGACGTCCTGGGTTTCTCACTTGAGACCCTTCCACAATTTCACATAGACAGATGCTGCTGCCCTCGGGTTCATTTGGGGACACGGATGTGACCAGAGGACAGAAGACGCAGACTGCCTTAAAGGGATTGTCCAGGATTAGAAAAAACATGGCTTCTTTCTTCTAACAACCTGTCTATAGGTTGCATGTGGTATTGCATCTTGGCTCCCTAGAAGTAAATGGGCCTCAGCTGCAATACAACACACAACCAGTGGACCGGTGTGGCACTGTTTAGGAAGAAAGAAGTTTAGTGCTGAGTCTTTCCTGGACAGACCATCTGCACTTCAGGAACACTGCGGTCAGCCTCTCCCCGCACCTTGACATGGCCGATAGCCGAGAACACTAGCTTGTTTTGTACAGCAAACAGAATGAAGAGAAGCTGCGGGTTTAGTGACTCCGTATTGGAACGTGCGCACCTCTGCTTTTCTTGCAGCTTGCTTTGGAGAACTCCCTGCGTTACTTTCCCCATGAGCATCATTCGACGCTGGCCCCGGAATTTGCGGAGGAGCTGAGACGGTTTGGACACATCTACATGTACCGGTTCTGCCCAAGGATACACATGCGGTGAGTTTCGGAAGAATATGGCTGGACGTTCACCCCCCTCACAATATATTCTAAATCAGTGTTTCCAAACCAGTGTGCCTCCAGCTCTTGTAAAACTACAACTCCCAGCATGCCCGCACAGCCAAAGGCTGTCCGGGCATACTGGGAGTTGTAGTTTTGCAACAGCTGGAGGCACACTGGTTGGGAAACACTGTTCTATATGAATGAGAATGATCAGCACCGCCATGGTAAGGCGAGGGGGCGATACTTCTCTCTATGTTTTCCAGAAATAATAAACTGTTCATAACATTTTTTTTTTTTTAAATTGAAATACACGGACTCGGCTCCTCGCAGTTGTAACGGCGCCATTGATTAACTTTTTTTTTTTTTTCAGGGCCTATCCGATCAATGAGTATCCCTGCAAAACGAAGAAAGCGGCGGCTATAATGCACATGATTATGAATAACCTGGATCCGTTGGTGGCTCAGGTAGGGATCCGTGATCTGAAGCGACCGCCATCTTTAACGTTAGAAAACGGCATCTTTTCCGTGGAGTGCTTGGTGGTCGATCTTGCTTTAGACTTAATACAGCCGTGTACATAGAGATTTCACATACTGGTCAATATACAGTGCCGCTTAGGGGTGGATTTATCGTTTCTGTTGCGCAGGAAATCTGGAGTAAAAAAGTCTCAATTTATACCTTTCTTGTCCAAAAATGTTGCAATATTTGAGGATTTAGGGGCTGTGCACTTTTGAACGTGAGAGGGGTGTGGGGGCGTGGTTTGCTATGTTAATTAGGTGTAAAAACTGGAGGAACATCTGTAGACAAGTGTTGTTTAAAGATGCAACAAATGTATCAAACCTCACTTGCTATTGGATACATATTGGCACAAATTATGGCAAAACAAGACTAAAGTAATTACTTTTCGTGATGAATTTGCCCCCCAATATTGAGTACACAGGAGTGGAGAGCAGTCCGCCCATAATTGGCCTTCAGAGGATGTTCATCTGACATTTTTTCGGTGCCAAAAAATTGTGAAATGCACCCATAAACCATTTCTTATTGATGTCAATGGTGAATATGTGCTGTATAGGTCACACTGGTCGCAGGTGCGGCTTTTATGAATTTGATGCAGTTTTCATGTTGATTTTCTGCTTGCAAATCTGCAAGTATCCCAAACAATGTCTCTATCCAATGCCTAAGTAATACCACCGCTGGCATGTCGTAATACACAGAGAGGAAGCTGAGATGGCCATGAGTGGCAGGGAACGGGTGATAGGGGTAGGTAAATGGTAAAAATGGCCCCTTTTGCCCCTGTAGATAATCCTGGGAGGGTGGAATAATTGCAGATTTTATAACCAAACCTTATTCCAGTTTCCCCAGGAGTTGGTGACCTACGGCGGCAATGGGCAGGTCTTCAGTAACTGGGCGCAGGTAGGTTCTCCGGAGATCTGGAAGGAAACTCTTTATGGTAAGGTGAAGGGGACTTGATCAGGCTCTTGAGATGGTATCAGATTTGGGTTTACCATCCACACAAGCTTAATTTCTTACTACTAGCTGACCAGGTTGTAGTGGACCCAATGGCTAAATGAAACGCTAGCTGGTGGCCATAGGCAAAACTGAGTGGAATACGATGGGTAGAAACTGACCAGGGAAGCTTGTCCAGAGATGTGGGTGAGGTGGGTAGAGACCAGACTGGCTTTCAATGGAGACTGGCCACCAAGAGCAATTGTAATGAAGGTTGGAGATGAAGAGTCCACCATTGTCACCTTGTCTGGTGGGAGAGCATTGGAATTGCAGCAAATCTAGGAGTCATCAACTGGGGGTTTATATGATGGCTTCCACTGCCATCTTCTTGGGAGTTTGGGAATTGTGTGTTGGTTTTGGACTGGGCTCTGCCCTTGATGGGACAGGTCTTCCATTGATCTTGAGCACATGCATTGGGTTTCTCCTCTCCTTGCCCCTGTAGTTCTGGTTGGTGATGCACTATCTATCAGAGATGACGGAGGACCAGACCTTGGTCATGTACAGCGGACATCCCCTTGGTCTTTTTCCCAGTCACCCTGGAGCTCCACGAGTGGTCATCACCAATGGGATGGTAAGCCTGCTTGTTCTCCAGATGGCAGGGTGGCACGGCAGGGTGTTTACAATGTGTTTTTGTTCATTTTTGGGTCGGTAGGTCATTCCGAACTACTCCTCCAGGAAGGATTACGAGAAGATGTTTGCTTTAGGAGTCACAATGTAAGTTCATAGTCCAGATTTACCTCCTCCTAGCTATCCTCTATTGATTCTAGGCCAGGCATCCTCAAACTGCGGCCCTCCAGCTGTTGCAAAACTACAACTCCCAGCATGCCCGAACAGCCTACAGGTATCAGTCTACAGCAGGGCATTGTGGTAGTTGTAGTTTTACAACAGCTGGAGGGCCCCAGTTTGAGGATGCCTTTTCTAGGCTCTGGAAGCTCAGATCTGTGCTGCTGTTTGTAGGATACTCACAGTTTTTCAGCCTTTTGCTGTAAGGTATAGATCTCAGCTTCCTGGACCCATAGGGAAGGATTTTCCCTCCTTACATCATCCAAATCTATACCTATTAACTGAAAACTCTGATTTTCGGAAGGTATGGACAGATGACGGCAGGGAGCTACTGCTACATCGGCCCGCAGGGAATTGTGCACGGCACCGTGGTAAGTTGTCGCAATATATACACAAATTCCTTTCCGTAAAGTTTGTTTGGGTTTGAATAAGTTTATCTTGAGCTCTAGTCGCATCCAGAGCTGCTTCTTAAGTCACTTGCTAATTTTGCATATTGCAGGATTTTAATTTAAAGGAACATTCCATGCTTATTGCAGGGCCTGAGGGGTGGAGCATGACAAAAAGGTTCTCTCATAGTTGTTTTTTTTTTCTTAATGCTTGTCATGCTCCGCCCCTCAGGCTGCATATATCTTATTGCACAATGTAACAGTTTTGTCTGGCTTGCTCCTTTAAATCTGGTACTTTCCCTCAGTCCACGTATTTGAGCTCTTCCTTGTGATGTCTCGCCCAGTTGACCGTGTTGAATGCAGGAAGAAGATACCTTGGATTAGACGATCTCGCTGGGAAGGTGTTTGTGACCTCAGGTCTAGGAGGCATGAGCGGAGCGCAGGCTAAAGCAGCCACCATTGTGGGCTGTATAGGGGTCATTGCCGAGGTAACTGTTATTATGGTTGGGTGCTGATAATTGACGAGGCTTCTGGTGGGTGTTCTGTACGCCTCCATCTCATGCCTCCTGTGTCTTCTCAGGTCGATGAGAGTGCTCTGGTGAAGAGACATGAGCAGGGCTGGCTGATGGAGATAACCACGTCTCTGGATGAATGTGTCCACAGGATCAGGTGAGGAGAAACAGGACTTGAGATCTTTTTTGAGTATGCTGAGGTTCTGCGGCAGATGATGGGTCCCTGGGTCGGGGGTCTACGGCAGCCGGTGGGCGCCTGAGCCGAGGTCTCGGGGTGTGGTCCATGAGGTTCTTCAGCAGATTTTAAAATTGATGACCTATCCTCGGGATAGGTCATCAATCTCAGATCGGTGGGGACCCACTTGGACGGCTTCCTGTAATTACACCTGCTCACTGCTGCGATGTCAATGGTGAGCGGGTAAACGGGGAAGGGTGGATTGTCACGGAATGTAGTCTTGTCTTCAACCAACTGATCGGCGGGTGTGCCAGGTATCGGGCCCTCGCCAATCTGATATTGATATATCAATATCAAAATCCTGGAAAACACTTTAAAAGTAAGCATTAAAAATCACGAAATTTAAATAAAAATTGCTTAAAAGGACATTCCCACTTTGTGATAGCCAGGATATGGCATTTGGGATCTGACCTATGGGACCCTCACTGGGCTGCAGCACTGTAAGGGCTCATGCACACAGCCAATCACTTGAATGGGTCCGCAATCCAGAAGGAGAGGTGTGGAACGGAGGCACGGAACCTTCTCTCCATGCCTCTGTACTGGAAAAAATATATAACTTTTTTTTTTTTTTGCGTTGCGGACGGCTCACGGACCCGTTCGTGTGCATGAGCCCTAAGTGTGTTCAGTGCTGTGCAGAGGAGGTTTACAAAGTGGGACTACCCCTTTAAATCCTCCTCAGTGGCTGATTTCATCCATCCGATGCTGGATTATCTGGTGGCACATTGATTACGTTTTTATTTAGATATGTTGAATGGGTGACAACTCTGGCTCTCCATGGTGCGGTGCGGATCTGGGGTGGTCACCCACTTAGGATGAGATCTTCACCACCAGCTTTTGTGCATGCCTCATAATGAGATCTATTTGTCTTTGCAGAAAGGCGCGGAAGGATAAGGAGACGCTCAGCCTGGGATACCATGGGAATATCGTGGACCTTTGGCAAGTTGTGTTCTTCTGCTGCACATCTGGGGCCTGTAATAGTCGCAGTGTGCCAGCGAGGAGTCTGTTACCCATTACAGAGCAATGCGATACTTGTCATCACGGGAGAGGATGGGGCGACTTACTTCTGGTCTCTGCAGATCACAGATATTCAGGGATTTAAAGCCCATTTCCCCTTATAAATAACAATGACCCTCAGTGAGCAGACGTTTGCAATTCTTTTCAGCTGTTTCTGGGTGACAACCAATATGGCCGCCATTACAGCCAGCTCTCCTAGGAGGACGTGCCGCGTCCAAACCATTAATTCTTCATGGTCTTGTAGGGAGAGGTTGGTAGAAGAATACGAGAAGACTGGTGAGCTCCTGGTGGATCTGGGGTCTGACCAAACCTCTTGCCACAATCCATTCAGCGGTGGATATTACCCGCTGCAGCTGTCGTTTAGTGAGGCCAATCAGATGATGTGCAGTGACCCCCAGACCTTCCGCCAGCTGGTCCACGAGAGGTGAGAGATGGTCCGCAGGTTGTCCAATGGATGGGATCACCGTTAATAGGCGTTATTACATGGTGCCCATTAATACTAATATTTGTCTAACAATCAACGCGTTTCAGGTTCCTGCTGGGAATCTTCATCAGGTGACACCAATGACTCATTTCAAGGCTAACAGTATGGTCTGAAGCTTGAGATCCACTGTGGCCCAGAAATGCGCTGGCTGATAGCCGATGAAGGTCTTGAAATGTGTTGATCCATGACTGTACACGGTCTCCTCCCGTTATCAAAATGGGGTACCAGATTATGTCCAGGATAAGCAGAACTAATGGCTTGGGACCGAAACCAGAAAAGTTGTACAGAAGCACGGAGTATAGCATACGGGGTGCTGGTTCTAGTTCTGTCTCCCGAACCTCTTCTGCTTGCCCGCAGTTTACGGCGACAGATCTCTGCAATCAATAAGCTTTCCGATAAGGGGATGTTTTTCTGGGACTACGGAAATGCGTTCTTGCTGGAGGCGCAGAGAGCCGGTGAGTACGAGGTGGGAATCAATGCTTGAATGGGTTTTCTGGTTATAGGGTTCCACATTGAGAACCCCCATCTATAATCAGGACTGAAGAGCAGCTGCAAAGAGCGCCTCTCACTCTGGAGGACCTGGGGCGTCCATGCATTACACAGACCACACTTAATACTCCACATGTAATACTCCATTTCACCTGCGGTGGTGCTGCAGGGAAACTAAACAGCTACTGCTAGGTTCTTCTAGATAACTGATCGCCGGGGTTCCAAGAAACTGAACTTCCTGACATCTGCTTATCCTTGGGGACTCTTATTAACAAAACACAGAGAACTTCTTTAAGTTTTTATAATTCCTTCTGTCTATCTTGTATACTTTCATAATGTGAGCTCTTTGACTCCCGAACAGGTGCTGATGTTGAACTTAAAGGAGGAAGGGGCACAGAGTTCAGATACCCATCATACGTGCAACATATCATGGGGTGAGCACTCAAATTATATAACGTGCAATTCTCTTCTCAACCCCCCCCCCCCCAAAAAAAAAAAAAAAAAAAATCTCTATGGATTAAGTTGCTTTGTGTTTATATACCAGAGACATCTTCTCGCTGGGTTTTGGGCCGTTCCGTTGGGTGTGCACCTCCGCAGATCCGTCTGACCTCGCAGTCACTGACCACATTGCAGGCTCTGTTCTGGAGGATATTATTGCACAAGGAGGTAAGCCGATCCTTAGAGCGTTCAGGTCCATTCTGGGAGAATTAGATCAATGTTCCCTTTAAGAATGGGAGTGATCTTCACACAGTGACTCCACCAGCAGAATAGTGAGTGCTGCTCTGGAGTACAATACCGGATATAACTCAGGATCAGTACAGGATAAGTAATGTATGTACACAGTGACTCCACAAGCAGAATAGTGAGTGCAGCTCTGGAGTATAATACAGGATGGAACTCAGGATCAGTACAGGATAAGTAATGTATGTACACAGTGACTGCACCAGCAGAATAGTGAGTGCAGCTCTGGAGTATAATACAGGATGTAACTCAGGATCAGTACAGGATAAGTAATGTATGTACACAGTGACTCCACCAGCAGAATAGTGAGTGCAGCTCTGGAGTATAATACAGGATGTAACTCAGGATCAGTACAGGATAAGTAATGTAATGTATGTACACAGTAACTGCACCAGCAGAATAGTGAGTGCAGCTCTGGAGTATAATACAGGATATAACTCAGGATCAGTACAGGATAAGTAATGTAATGTATGTACACAGTGACTGCACCAGCAGAATAGTGAGTGCAGCTCTGGAGTATAATACAGGATGTAACTCCGGATCCGTACAGTATAGATAATGTGTTTATGTAGATGATATCTATATAGAACATACACTTATAGATACAATGTGCAGATTAATCAGATAATTAAGTAGATTTCATAATCCTCCAGACTATAAATGGTTGTCTTTAAAATAACGGAACATTCCTGACAGATTGCACAATGTTTCTGACTGGAGCCAAAACTGAGCAACTAAGCAAGTCTGAGGATTCATCAATGTATACTATATTCCCCTCTATCTGTATGTGGTGCCAGCGTATACCGCAGCGCTGTACAAGGCTTGTAATCGCTCTCCTCAGTTATTGGCCAGGATATTCACCTATTATTCCTCACGCCGTCTCCATGATCTTTCTGCTCCTCAGTCAGCGATGCGGTCAGGAAGCAGTACAGCGATAACATACGATGGATCCGCGAGGCCGGGAGACACAAACTGGTAACGTAATCTCATTTTCCTTCCCTGGTTCTTTTATCCTGGGTCTAATTACTACTGCTAGTCCTATTCAAGTAATTGGGACTCCGCGCCGTCTCTACAAGCAAGACGAGGTGCGGGCGATATTGAAGAGAAACCGGTGATCGCAGGAATGCTGCTTCTGCCTCAAACAGCTGATGGTGGGGGTGCGGGAAGTTGGACCCCCCCCTGATCTGACGCTGATGACCTATCCTAAGGACAGGTCACCAATATAAACCCCCTACACAACTTTTTAAAGGATTTTTTTTGTTTAAGTGCAACAGAAGATTCATACTTGCCTGCTTTCCGCCACTCGGGACCTACGCACTATCTCTCACAAGTCCATGTTCCGGTTCCCGCGCAGCGTTTACATCCGCTGCAGAATGGACATGGTCACATGCTCCGCTACAGCCAATGATGTGGCCACTAGCAGCATGTCCCCGCAGCAGGGCGTATGACTACGGCCATGTTGTGGCAGATTTAAGCCCTGTGCGGGGACCAGTATATGCTGGAGGCAGGGCGGAGGACCGGAGCGGCAGGTAGGAGGCAGGCTGGGGGCACTTACAAAGGAATCATTATTCCCGGTGAACCACCAATGAAAACTCAGACTTGGTCGCTTTTAGGTCTCATACACCCTATTAGGGGATTATTCGAGGGGCCTTTTATTTAGGTTTAGGGTCTTCATCTCTTGGGAAAGGGGACCGAGCGTCTCTGGCTCTGGAGGACCTGTCCTGTCCTTCATTACACAGCCAGCCCATTGACGTGAATGGACACTGTGTGATGCTTCATTCGCCCAGTGGTGGCGCTGCAGGCAAACGGAAGACTTGGTGCCAGGTGTCCCCACAGATCTCTGGGGGTCTCAGCAGGAGGACACTTTGTGACCAGCTTATTATCAAGGGAAATAACGTTATAAGTAGGTATGTTTTATTTTGGGTATTTTCTTTTTCAGGTTGTTGGTTCTCAAGCAAGAATTTTATACTCTGACCAGAAAGGGAGGATTTCCATAGCGGTGTCCATTAATAGAGCGGTGGCCACGGGACAAGTGAAGGTGGGCTCTTGTGCTCAGGGCTTGTGCCCCCTCCTCATACCTGAGGCCATATAATTACTGCTGTGTACCGTTTACTCCTCAGGCTCCGGTGGTGATTAGCCGAGATCATCACGATGTGAGCGGAACAGATAGCCCCTACCGAGAAACCTCCAACGTGTATGATGGCTCCGCCTACTGCGCAGGTCTGTACAGGACTAAAACGTTATCGTATCTAAAGGGTGCTTCCTCGCAACATTACAAAATGGCGGAGGTGCAGGGGTGGAAACGGGGAAATTGTGCAGTCCCCTGCAACAGCAGGAGCTAACCAAGGCTAGTTTTATGTAGAAACTATATGGTGGTATTATGCAGGCCTTTTAAAGGAGAAATGTTTGATCACTATATGGCGGTATTGCATGGGCTGAAATTGCAAAAGAGTCTAAAAATGGCCTACATGGCTTCTTGGTAAAGGTCCCTTTTTGGAAGAGACTTTCCAGACCTGAAATCCTTGGAGCCATGATGTTGTTTGTGCTTAACCTCTTAAGGACACAGGACGTACCTGTATGTCCTGTGTCCGGTCTTTAAAGATGGCGCCCGCTCCTGCTTCATGTGGGTGCCTTAGCCGCGGGTGTTCTTGTAGCAGACACCTGTGGCTAATGTCCGTGACCAGCAGCAATGCCGATCGCGGACATTTAGCCCCTCAGATGCCGTGGTCATTCCTGAGCGCGGCATCTGAGTGCGCACAAACCGAAAGTTTTACTTTCAGTTTGCGCTCCGGCTCCCCCGTGTGGCGATTGGAGGAGCCGGATCACGCCTGTAGTAGCCTGGGTCTCAATCAATGAAACCCAGGCAGCTCTGTAGTATTTCCTTTGGAGCCGTGCCTGTAATAGGCTTCATAGGAAATATGCATTTATATATATATATATATATATATATATATATATATATATATATATATATATATATATATATATATTTTTTATTTTTTCTTCTTCATACATTCCAATGCTATTGCATTGGAATGTATGATCGCAATCAAATGATTGTAAGTTTTAGTTTCCTATGGGAACTATATAAAAGTGTTTAAAAATAAATAAATAAATAAAAAAAAAAGTTCAACTCACCCCACCCTTTGCTAAGATAACAAAAAAAAAAAAATAAACATCATAGGTGTCGCAATGTGCGAAAACGCCCATACTTTAAAAAAAATATTCCCCATACGTCAAACAGCAAAACGGAAAAAAGCGTCCAAATGGCGGATTCGCCATTTTTGGTCGCTTTATTTTCCACAAAAAATTACATAAAAGGTGATGAAAAAGTCATACACACCCCAGAATGGTATCAATAAAAAGATAAGATTATGACCCAAAAAATGAGCCCCCATACAGCTCTGTACATATAATTACAAAAAAGTTATAGGGGTCAAAACATGGTGACAAAAAAGTAAAACTGATTTTTTTTCACACAATTTTTTTTTTTTTTTCACTATCAAAACCTATACATATAGGGTATCGCCGGATTCGTACTGACCTGTAGAGTAAAAGTAACCGGTCAGTTTTATTGCACATCGAACGTCGGAATTTAAAAACCCACAAAACTGTGGTGGAATTGCTTTTTTTTTTTTTTGCAATTTCGCCCCATTTGCAATTTTTCCCCGCTTCCCACTACATCATATGCAATAATAAATGGTTGTAGTTGGAAAGTACAACTTGTTCTGCAAAAAAACAAGCCCTCATATGGCTATGTGAGCCAAAAAATAAAAAAGTTATGGCTCTGGGAAGGCAGGGAGCGCAAAATGAAAAACGCAAAAATAAAAAAAACTCCAGTCCCTAAGGGGTTAATGGACTCTTTTCTGTTTTGTGTGTGTGTTTTTTTTTTTTTTTTTTGTGGTCCTGTCTTGGCTTCCAAATTTGACAGCAATCCATCAATGTCCTGTATTTGCAGATATGGCGGTACAGAACTTTGTAGGAGATTCATTCCGAGGGGCCACATGGGTTGCTCTTCACAATGGAGGCGGCGTTGGCTGGTGAGTAAACGGCGTGGTTGTTGTGAATTGGCTCTGGGTCATGGCTGTAGTGCGGTATACACTGTTTTTGGGGGTGAGTAGTCTTTGTAGTGCGGTATACACTGTTTTTGGGGGTGAGTAGTCTTTGTAGTGCGGTATACACTGTTTTTGGGGGTGAGTAGTCTTTGTAGTGCGGTATACACTGTTTTTGGGGGTGAGTAGTCTTTGTAGTGCGGTATACACTGTTTTTGGGGGTGAGTAGTCTTTGTAGTGCGGTATACACTGTTTTTGGGGGTGAGTAGTCTTGAAAATATGAAACAAAAGTATATTTATATAATGACCTAGGACCCTGCCAGGACCTTTCACCTTAAATTATCACCATGGAATTACATGCTCACGCTCAGGACAAGAGGAAAGCACAGGGAACGTCATGCAAGTGTAAGACCGTGAACCGGGGAGGGCTCCCCAGGACACGGCGAAGTCACAGATGAGGAAGGCCACACTGACACCAGCTTTTGCAGAAACTTTACTGAACAGTAGAATTAAACACAATCTCAAATGTAGTGAAAATGTCCTGAAGTTGCATACGCTCGGCTTGGACGCCGAGACCCCTATTGCTGCACGGCACCCCAAGATGGCCGACAGACACCACCTGCAATGCTTTACCTATTGCGAGCACAACTATCACTGCCTCGCTTACCTACTATTAGGCCTCTTTCACACGGGAGTCATGTTTGACGCCCGGATAAGAGGCGGGTGCGTTGCGGGAATATGCGCGTTTTTCTCGCGCGGGTGCAAACGTTTACAACGCGTTTTGCACGCGCGTGAGAAAAAAATGCCATGTTTGGTACCCAACCCGAAGCCGGACTTCATCACTGAAGTCCGGTTTCGGGTAGAGTATTCTGGAGAATTGATTATTTCCCCTTATAACATGGTTATAAGGGGAAATAATAGCATTCTTAATAAAGAATGCATTGTTAAATGAAGAGGAAGGGGTTAAAAATAATAAAAGTTAACTTACCTTAGCCACTTGATTGCGTAGTTGCGATCTCTCCTCTTTCCCTGCAGCATCTAAGATCTACAGGACCTGTGATGACGTCACATCACCAGGGTAAGATGGACCATGTGATTGGACCATGTGATGTGACGTCATCACAGGTCCTTTAGTTCCTAGCTGATGCAGGGAAAGAGAGGACAGATCGCAACTACGCAATCAAGTGGCTAAGGTAAGTTAACTTTTATTATTTTTAACCCCTTCCTCTTCATTTAACAATGCATTCTTTATTGAGAATGCTATTATTTCCCCTTATAACCATGTTATAAGGGGAAATAATAGAGATCGGGTCCCGTTGCTAAGCAACCATGCGGGAAAATCGCAACGCATCCGCACTTGCTTGCGATTTTCCCGCAGCCCCATTCACTTCTATGGGGCCTGTGTTGCGTGAAAAACGCACAATATAGAGCATGCTGCGATTTTCACGCAACACAGAAGTGATGCGTGAAAATCACCGCTCATGTGCATAGCCCCATAGAAATGAATGGGTCCGGATTCAGTGCGGGTGCAATGCGTCCTCCTCACGCATTGCACCCGCGCGGAAAACTCGCCCGTGTAAAAGGGGCCTTACCCTAGAGAACGGGAATAATTGTGTGTGATTCACGATAGAGGCAGCACAAGAGCTCACAGTCTTAAAGGTATATACTATAATTTTCCCTTCCCTTGTTCCCACATGACACTGTTGCACGCTGGAATAGTTGAAGTTTGCAGTGAATAATTTCAGAATCTTTGTAATACAGATCTTGTAGCACAATCCTTGTAACAAGATCATTGTAACCTGCTGCACACAGAATCCCTATCTGTCTAACTAAACGCAGGCTAGATCACAGTCTCTAGTATGTCTAGGCTCCCACAATATACTGCGGTGCGTGCACTATCTGGCTTGCCGATGACCCGGGTATGGTCTTTATCCGATGGTGACTTAAACCGAATTACAAGTCCTTCCATCCACCATGAGGCCCTGTAGGGTCTGTAGCTCCGTTCCACGGCTCTTCTGGGAACCGATCCTCTCTTTTCTGTCCGACATCATCTGGATTGCTGACAGTCATCAGTCACTTCCAACAGTGACTCCGGCCATCCCAAGTCTCACTGGCGCGCTGATGCCAACCGATGCTGTCTCCCAGCCTCTGTGTCTTCAAACATGTCTGCTCTTCTGCTTCCTGTTTCTTCTCAGCAGCAGCAGCATGAGTCATCAGCTCCACCTCTTTATGCATATTCAATTACTTAGCAAAACTTAACTGTGTGGAGGAACATCGGCCTCTTGTGGCCAAACAGCAAAATAACAGTTCTAATGAAAAAATCTTACACAAGCTTGTAGGCTCAAGGAGACCGGGAGATATCACATTTGATGCACATTTCAGAGTTTGAATGAGCAGATGCTGACAAATCTGGTGTAAAAAATGGGTGAGAAGTAAAAAGGCTGCAGCCGTTTACCGCTTTAAGGTCATGTTCAGATTTTACTTTATCATTTAGATATCTCTGGTTTATATGACTGTGTGGGAACAGGCAGAGTTCAGGCACCGGCTTCATCTGGGGGGAACATGTTTGTCTTTGATGAACTCCGCATTTCGGATGAATCACCTTCTGGGCTTTTAATTCTGGTTTTTGGCTTCCTTGCAGGGGCGAGGTCATCAACGGCGGCTTTGGTCTAGTGCTGGACGGATCTCCAGAGGCTGAGCAAAATGCTAAAACTATGCTGAGTTGGGACGTGTCCAACGGGGTCGGTTTGATGCAGAATTAACGTGTTTCCAATTTTAGGAGTGCGATGCCCTGAGATATTTCATGAGATCGGATTAATAATTTGTCATCCTGACTATTTTTGGTTATTGGACGGCCGGGACATTCAGTAACGAGCATTTTCTACTAATGAGTCAGTCCCTGGGAACTATAAGCCTGGAGTCATCCTCACCGGGCGAGTCAATGCGGCAGCCGTTACCGCTCTCGCTTGCTGTGCGGTAGAATCTTTCGCCCTCTGTTATCAGCCATTTCTGCTTTTACCGATAGGAAATGATTTTAGGGTGACCGTTCCTTTAAGAATATGTATTTCTCTCTTCGCAGGTGGCCCGCGCTGTTGGTCAGGCAACAGAAACGCGTACGATACGATAACGCGCACTATGGAGGAGGATCGGAGTCTGAGAGTGACGCTGCCCTATGAGATACGGGACAGGAGCGTGCTGGACGTAGCTCTACGTGAGAAGTGACTAGGCCGAAGTTCCTGACCGCCACTGATGCAAATTCAGTCCGAAAATTGTGCTCTGTGTTCTTCCATTTTCCATATATTAATAGTAAACTAGAGAATTCTTCTCGAGACCATTAAATCATGAATAACCGTTTTATACGTGCACATTCCGCCATCTTTTTTATATCATTTATACCTCCTTAACGATGATCATTGCATTTACAGGGTTAAACAACACGAAAAAGATGTAAAAATGGACTTCAGAAATGGCTGCTCAGTCACTGAGAGGCATGAACTGGGGGACAATGATATGTTCAAAGCCTGAATGTAAGGGCTCCGTGCCCGTTCTGCGGACTGGAAACGGTGGATCCGCAATATAAGGGTATACAGGCACCGGCCGTGTGCAGTTCATGCTGCGGACCTAATGACTTCAATGGGTCCGCAATCCATACCAAACGACCGAAGGTAGGACTTCACCTATCTTTTGTGGAGTGGAGGCACGGATCTGAAGCCCATGGAAACACTTTGAAGCTCATTCAGACGAATGTAAGGGCTCCGCGCCCATGCGGTATACCGCAGAAAGTGGTCCGCGGCGCACGGGCACTAGCCGTGTGCACTCCGTGCTGCCGATGTGGACCCATTGACTTGAACGGGTCCACAAAAGATAGGATGTGTCCTATCTTTGGTCAGTGTGGAAACACGGACCAGACAGCCCACGGAAGCGAATCGGAGTGTTTCTGTGGGCTTCCGATCCGTGCCTCTGCTCTGCAAGAGATAAGGACATGTCCTATCTTTCGGCGTATCTTGTGGATGATGGACCCATTCAAGTCAACGGGTCTGCATCCACAGCACAGAGTGCACACTACTGGTTACCCGCATATTGCGGACTGGCAGATTGCGGTCCGTAATACCGACGCAGAGCCCTTAAGTTCATGTGCAGGGGCTGGTATTCTATTTCTGGAGATGAGCAGAGCCAGGGATGTCTGGCAGCTGCTTATCCAAAAGAAATAACCTACGTATTCTGAGTTCAACGGACAGGTTCAGGACAGGGGGGGGGGGTCTTCCATATTGGTCGTTTAAAAAGGGAGCGGGTCCAACAAAGCTCTGTCGGTGGGGGGTGCTGGGCGCGTTTCTTTCACGGCAGCGAGGAGCCAGGTTTATGGCTTTAATCATGGGTGTCGCTGTGAGAGCTCCCGTCACTGACAAGACTCTGGCAATATTCCGCTATACACCCTTTCCCTAAAGATTTCCAGCTCCAGTTCTAGGACAGGACTGCTGTGCCCCCTAGTGCCTGAAAGTGAAAACAACCAGTCCAAAAAAGGTGGCTTTACAGCCTTTTTTGGTGTTTTTGTGGACTTGAGTTTTTAGATAGAGATAGATAGATAGATAGATATAGATAGATAGATAGATAGATAGATATATATAGATAGATAGATATATATATATCTATCTAATATCTCTATCTATCATTTTTTTTTAAACACCTCCAGATGCAGTACAAACATACTTTTTTGTGATGTTTTTCTTTACTTGCATTTAGTTTTTACAGGGTCAATAATTTTTTTGCAATAAATGGAATGCTAACTTTTGAATACTTTTTTTTTTCATGCTCTGTGCGTGGAATTTATTCCTCCTTTTTGTACCATGGACATCCATTTTGCTATGCTTGAAAAAAATGCGTGTCAATGGAACTTTTTCACTCTTCTGGCTTAAAACGATTGTATGGAACCTGTGGCTTTCTAACTGTGAGACTACAACTCCCACCATGCTGGGTGCCGCCTCATAAAGCAGAGGGATCTTTGAGCCACCAGAGCCTGGGTCCGTCTGCTACCTCAGCACCCCTAGAGCTACGCCCTGCAGGGGAAACAAAAGGGGACAATTTGGATTTGGAGCAAAATCTTTGTCCACCTTCAATACTGTGTACATGCATGCTTTCTTGGCTTGACTGAGGATGCCTGTGTTCTCAATGGAGAGAGCAGGATAGGCAGTCATACCTGGCGCCGGCTTATCTCTCCTGAGAATGAAGGAAAGGGGAATCTGACCGCTGATCATAAGAAAAAGGATCCC
This sequence comes from Bufotes viridis, assembly GCA_033119425.1. Classification (NCBI taxonomy): domain Eukaryota; kingdom Metazoa; phylum Chordata; class Amphibia; order Anura; family Bufonidae; genus Bufotes; species Bufotes viridis. Next base: position 10,555,582 of record CM065596.1, read on the forward strand.
GGATTAGACGCTTATTACTTCTGCAATGGAGAGGGATCATTGCTGGGAGCGTTTCAGTAAAAAATATAATAATAAAAAATGCCATGTATGAAAGTGGGAAACAGAATGTTGTCAATGTATTGTGCTACACCAGGGGTCAGCAGCCTCCGGCTCTCCGGGTGTTCTGAAACTACAACTCCCAGAGTGCTCCATTCACTTTTATAGGAGTTATAAGAACAGCCCAGCATGTTTGCATGCTGGGAGTTGTAGTTTCACAGCAGCTGGAGTATTTAAGATTGCTGATGCCTGTGCTACACTGAAACAGGGATCAGACCCTGAAATCTTGAAGTCCCATACTGGGACAAAAAAGTGAAGAATAGGTTAAAAAAAAAAAAAAGACATATTGGATATCGCCTCATCCGTAATGTCCTGATGTATAAAAATATCACATGATCCACCCCATCAGGTGAACACTATAAAAAAAAATAAGAAATAAAAAAAACGGTGCAAAAGCAGACATTTTTTAAATTCACCTTGCCCCACAAAAAGTGTAATATCGCGCGATCAAAAAATCATGTGTACCCCAAAATGGTACCAATAAAAAATGTCAACTCTTTCCACAAAAAACAAGTCCCTGCACAAGAAGATCGCCAGAAAAATAAAAAATGTAAAAATATATAACTTTTAGAAAATGCCAGAATTTTCTTTCCTTATTTCAGGGCTTGACAAATTTCCTTGGAATCTAGGAGCCAGCTAAAAAAGTTAGGAGCCAGGCGGAGCCGTGTCATAAAGCCCCCAATAGATGCCCCCATAGTGCTCCTTCCCCCCCCACTTCTCCATAGAGCCCCCCAATAATGCATGCCAGTACATAGGGCCCCCAGTAGATGCCCCCATAGTGTTCCTTCCCCTGTTCTCCATAGTGCCCCCCATAATGATCGAGTATATAGGGCCCCCCATAATGCTTCCCCTTTTCAATAGGTTATATGACACGTCAGATGCTGCCACCGTCTAAGTGATCGCCACTTGCAGCCGCCATGACATGTGGAAACCCTTACAAGGATTACAGGGTCCGGAGGGGAGGGAAGAGGGGTCCGGAGGGGAGGGCAGAGGGGTCTGGAGGAGAGGGCACAGGGGTCTGGAGGAGAGGGCAGAGGGGTCCGGAGGAGAGGGCAGAGGGGTCCGGAGGGGAGGGCAGAGGGGTCCGGAGGAGGGCAGAGGGGTCCGGAGGGAGGGCAGAGGGGTCCGGAGGGCACAAACACAGCGGGCACCATGACATTTTACTGAGCACTACACCCCAGCTGGCGCTCAGTCCCCGCATCACTACAACGCCCAGCTCTTTCCCCTCTTGTCATTCTCTCCCCCATGTCATTCATTTCTCCCCCCCCTTGTCATTCACTTTCTCCCCCACCTTGTCATTCATTCCCCCACCTTGTCATTCACTTTCTCCCCCTTGTCATTATCTCCCCCTTGTCATTCACTTTCTCCCCCACCTTGTCATTCATTCCCCCACCTTGTCATTCACTCCCCCTGTCATTCACTTTCTCAGGGTACAGGAGCTTTAGTTTCCTGTACCCAGGCGGACTGACAGGAAGTGCACACTGTGTGCGCACTTCTTGTCCAGTCCGGCCGGGTACAGGAGACTGATGCTCCTGTACCCGCTGACCACACAGGGCTCGGCCACGCTACAATGAGGAGCTGACAGGAGGGAGCGCTGAGCGCTTCCCTCCTGTCAGTCCCTCTTCATGCTGCGCCAGGCGGTGCGCCCTCATGGACGCGCCAGCCGGGCAGTGCTGCAGCCGCCTGAGGCTCTATATAGAGTGCTCGGGCGGCTGCAGCATGAGGGGGCCGGCGCTCCTAGTCCGCATGTAGGACGAGCCGGCCCTGGCACCTGAGAGAACGGGCTGACAAATACCCAGGCGCCAGGACCAAATTCCTGGTCGCCATGGCGACCTGGGATTTGTCGAGCCCTGCCTTATTTATTTTGAATAAGGCCTCCTGCAAATGATCGTATCCGTTTTTGCAGTCCGCAAACCTCGGATCCCCAAAACACCGTCCGAGAGTCTCCCGCCATTTTTTTTCTCCTATAAAAATGTCCTATACTCGTCCACAAAATAGACAGTAATAGGACATGCTCTATTTTTTTTTTTGGCAGGGCCGAAGATTGGACTCACGGATGCAGATCGTAGACGGTGCGCTGTCCGTACCTTTGGCAGCCCCACTGAAGTGACTGGGCGTTTTTTGCGGATCAGAGGCGGACCAAAACTACGTGCATGAGCCCTAAAAGTGAAAGTAAAATGTAAAAATAAACGATATAACAGCAGAATAAAGATGACATGACATTTTTCAAGTGAAGGGGTCCGCATCCGTGATAGGGCGAGCACGTGGCTGGTGCCCGCATATTACGGACCTGCTGTTTGCGGGAAGCGATACAGCCACGGCCGAGTGCATGAGGCCTAAAAGTGCTCCAAAAATATTACTATATAAAGTGACACATGTCAGATTTGGCCTGTTCTGGAAGGTGAAGAGCAGCCTGGAGTAGAAGGGGTTAAATATAACATCGCCAACAATTATTTAAATATATGTTAAACATGATTTAAGCAATAGGCCATTTTTTTCCTTTATCCATAGAAACCTCCTTTAAAATCTACGGCCTGTGACACTGACGAACTAAAAAAAATAGTCCTCACCGCCCGTTGCTAAGCAACCCCAGAGTCGGCGCATGGATACCCGCTGTGAGCTCATCGTCAGCCAGTGAGCCGCCCGTCTCCGTCCGCGCGGACTACATGCTACAGGGACACCAAGATGGAAATCCAGGGGCCGACGGGGCAGCGGCAGAAAGATGGCGGCTCCGGGCTCCCTGAGGGAGAAGCGCTGGCCGAGGCGGCGGAGGACGACGAGGAGAAGTTCGGCCTCCGTAAAGATGGAGCTAATTTACGTCCCATCTACATGGTGGTCAACCTGGGCTCTGTGGCCCCCGGGAACTCCCAGGCCCTGGAAGCACCGCCTCCCCCTCCGCCACCGAGACCCAGCCCGTCCTCGGAGCTGGCTCTCCCCGGTTACGTGACTGTGCTGCTGGAGAATGGGCTGCTGACCCTGGGAGGAAGTAGGGGGGAGGCGGCGGAGGGCGGGGGTAGGCCGCAGCCTCGGACTGGGAGTAGCAGCGCGCCGGCCACCCCTCAGCCCAGCTGGGTGTCAGACCTGTCCCCGCAGGGGGAGCCTGGCAGCAGCTCCGGGGCCCAGCACGGCTTCTCCGAGGGCCTGGAGGACGTGGACATGGTGCTGAGGGACCCAGTGGACGAGCAGGTGGCCGGCTTCCTGGTGGGGGACATTGGGGAGCTGCAGGTGAATTTGGGGGAGGCCCTGGACCTTGCCAGGAAGGGGGTGCTGCTGGTTTTCCGCTGCCCGGAGCCTGGCTGTGCCAAAGCCTTTGACCGTAAGCAGCAGCTGAAGGTGCATTTACTGAGCCACACGGAGGAGCAGCGCCCGTATAAGTGCCAGGTGGAGAACTGCGGCTGGTCCTTCACCACCCTGTACAAGCTGAAGCGTCACCTGCAGTCACACGACAAGCAGCGCCCCTTCTCCTGTGACGCCCCCGGCTGCGGCAAGAGCTTCACCACCGTCTACAACCTCAAAGCCCACCTGAAGGCCCACGAGCAGGAGAACCTGTTCCGCTGCGACGCCTGCGGCGAGGCCTTCCCCACCGCCACCAAGCTGAGCGCGCATAGGAGGACGCATTTCGAGCCCGAGAGGCCGTACAAGTGCGAATTCGATGGTACGTGTCCGGGATGGATTATATGGCGGTGAATTACCCTGACGGGGAGGCAATGGCGGCGGCTATTTTTGTTTTATCGTAAATAAGGAGCAGTCATCCAGTGTCCGACGCCGTTAGGTGCACAGCAGCCCCCCTGCATCAATTCCTTGCCTCTATTAAGATCTCTGCTTGCTGTGATTACATTCAGAGGCCGAAAGTCCGTCCAGAGAGAATGTGCTACAGGTATCTCCAGTCCAGACCGTTCTCTGTGTGCTTGGGCTCCGTTTTACCTGCGCTGATACATTGTAGCAAACAACGGACAGGAGAGGGATTGGCGCCGTTGACGTGTGTCTTGCAGAGAATTGTCTCGACTGGACACAGCTGTAGCAAACCCTCAGCTGTGAGACACTGTCAGCTGCTGGATGAAATCAAGAATGATTACAGATTCACTGACGGCAAGCAGTGATCTTGAAAAGAGTACACCAAAGTGCAAAGTATATTGGCGATGCTGCAGTTTGGAGACTCCAGCTCAGACCGTTTTAGTGAATACTTGTATTTCCGATTAAAAAATTCTGCAGCATCCTCACTTAGATCCCTGCATTGTGTTGTTCCTCTGGTATTCCTCCTGGAAATGTATTAACTGCCAACTGGGCGTTAGAATTCCCCTTGTCAGAGGGCCACGTCCCTTTATATTGTCAGTGCTGGCAGACATCCTGGTTAGAGATGAGCGAACTTCAAAAAAAAGTTCGGCGTTCGGGTTGTGGTAAGTCGCGCATCCCGTTATGGATTCCACTATAGCGCCATATGGAAACCATAGGGCGGCTGCCACCAACTGGTAACAGCTGAACAGATCGGTGACGTCACCGTCATGTGATCAATGCAGGGTGTGGCTCAGCACGGGAAGTGCTGAGCCACGCCCCCTGCATTGATCACATGACGGTGACGTCACCCCAGGTCCTTCGGCTGTTCAACAGTTCGGGTTGGTGGCAGCCGCCCCTTATGGTTTCCATATGGCGCTATAGTGGAATCCATAACGGGATGCGCGACTTAACACAACCCGAACGCCGAACTTTTTTTTGAAGTTCGCTCATCTCTAATCCTGGTGACATGGGGCATGGTAACTGGTTGGCCATTCAGTTATACACTTCTATGAGGAATAACAGAGGAATGGCACAACTTATTTTTTTTAAAGAAATAAATCTGCTCAATTATGTGCCAGGGTGTCTTTAATATGGAGCGTCTCAACATTAAAGGGGTTGTCTCATGCTCAGGTGGGGCCCCTGCCGATCACTAGGATAGACCTGTGTTACCCCTGTTTTCATGCTACCGCTCTATTCAGCTGTATGGGACGGGTGGAGATGGCAGAGTACAAGCGCTCTCCACCAGTACCAAGGAGTTGAAGGAAGAGGCAGACAGCTAACACGGAGCCCAGCAGTCGGACCCTCACCCATCACGCTTATTCCCTATTCTGTGGATAAGGGGGTAAGTGGTTCTAATAGGAAAACTCCACAAAGTCTGGATTTTTTGGTGGTATTTTTCACAACTTTAGCATTTTTTGTTTTTGGAATATTGATGGCCTCTGGATAGCTTATCAATATCAGATCAGTGGGTGGCCTCCAGGTAGCTTATCAATATCAGATCGGGGGGGGTCTCATGGGATAGCTTATCAATATCAGATCGGTGGGGGGCCATGGGATAGCTTATCAATATCAGATCGGTGGGGGGCCTCTGGATAGCTTATCAATATCAGATTGGAGGGGGGCCTCGGGATAGCTTATCAATATCAGATCGGTGGGTGGCCTCGGGATAGCTTATCAATATCAGATCGGTGGGGGGGTCTCAGGATAGCTTATCAATATCAGATTGGAGGGGGGCCTCGGGATAGCTTATCAATATCAGATCGGTGGGGGCCATGGGATAGCTTATCAATATCAGATTGGTGGGGGCCTCGGGATAGCTTATCAATATCAGATCGGAGGGGGCCTCGTGATAGCTTATCAATATCAGATCGGTGGGGGCCTCGGGATAGCTTATCAATATCAGATCGGAGGGGGCCTCGGGATAGCTTATCAATATCAGATCGGTGGGGGTCCATGGGATAGCTTATCAATATCAGATCGGAGGGGGCCTCGGATAGCTTATCAATATCAGATCGGTGGGGGTCCATGGGATAGCTTATCAATATCAGATCGGGGGGGCCTCGGATAGCTTATCAATATCAGATCGGTGGGGGCCTCGGATAGCTTATCAATATCAGATCGGTGGGGGCCTCGGGATAGCTTATCAATATCAGATCGGTGGGGGCCTCGGGATAGCTTATCAATATCAGATCGGTGGGGGCCTCGGATAGCTTATCAATATCAGATCGTGGGGGCCTCGGGATAGCTTATCAATATCAGATCGGTGGGGACCTCGGATAGCTTATCAATATCAGATCGGTGGGGGCCTCGGATAGCTTATCAATATCAGATCGGTGGGGACCTCGGATAGCTTATCAATATCAGATCGGTGGGGGCCTCGGGATAGCTTATCAATATCAGATCGGTGGGGGCCTCGGGATAGCTTATCAATATCAGATCGGTGGGGGGCCTCGGGATAGCTTATCAATATCAGATTGGAGGGGGGCCTCTGGATAGCTTATCAATATCAGATCGTGGGGGGCCTCTGGATAGCTTATCAATATCAGATCGTGGGGGACCTCGGGATAGCTTATCAATATCAGATCGGTGGGGGGCCTCGGGATAGCTTATCAATATCAGATCGGTGGGGGGCCTCGGGATAGCTTATCAATATCAGATCGGTGGGGGACCTCGGGATAGCTTATCAATATCAGATCGGTGGGGGCCTCGGGATAGCTTATCAATATCAGATCGGTGGGGGCCTCGGGATGGCTTATCAATATCAGATCGGTGGGGGCCTCGGGATAGCTTATCAATATCAGATCGGTGGGGGCCTCGGGATAGCTTATCAATATCAGATCGGTGGGGGGCCTCGGGATAGCTTATCAATATCAGATCGGTGGGGGGCCTCGGGATAGCTTATCAATATCAGATCGGTGGGGGGCCTCGGGATGGCTTATCAATATCAGATCGGTGGGTGGGCCTCTGGATAGCTTATCAATATCAGATCGGTGGGGGGCCTCGGGATAGCTTATCAATATCAGATCGGTGGGGGGCCTCGGGATAGCTTATCAATATCAGATCGGTGGGGGCCTCGGATAGCTTATCAATATCAGATCGGTGGGGGGCCTCGGGAACGCTTATCAATATCAGATCGGTGGGGGTCCATGGGATAGCTTATCAATATCAGATCGCTGGGGGGCCTCGGGATAGCTTATCAATATCTGATCGGTGGGTGTGTGACCCTTGACTCCTGTGAGCCTCTGGGGTCGTCTCCCTCTCTACTCCTTCTTCCCTGCATGTGACCCCTTGAATATATAAATGTGATCGTAGCAAGGCGGGTAAAGATGGTTCCGGACTGCAGGTTGTGTTACTCCGGCGCCGTTTGTCGCTACCGGTGCGCGTGGGTCAGCGCATCGTAGCCTCGTACGCGGCAGATTCGTTGCACAGTTGCTGTCATGTTGTCTGGTCTTGAGGATTGAAGCTTGCCGTTTTTGAGACTGAACACTTTTGTTCTTTGTAGGTTGCGACAAGAGTTTTATTACAGTGACTGCATTATTCTCCCATCACAGAGCGCATGTACGGGAGCAGGAACAGTTCATCTGCTCTTTCCCAGGCTGTAATAAGCAATACGATAAGGCGTGTCGGCTGAAAATACATCTGCGCAGTCATACAGGTACGTATGTCATCACCTCCCAGACCAGCGCCGTGTATAACAGCAGGGTTGTATAATGAGCGCGCATAAAGGGGTCCTCTCACTTCAGCAAGTGGCATTTATCATGTAGAGAAAGTTACTACAAGGCACTTACTAATGTATTGGGATTCTCCATATTGCTTCCTTTGCTGGCTGGATTCATTTTTCCATCACATTATACACTGCTCGTTTCCATGGTTACGACCACCCTGCAATCCATCAGTGGTGGTCGTCCGTGCACAATATAGGAAGAAGTGCTGGCCTTTTTGGTGGCCGTAATCAAGGAAGGGCACATAGGCCGGTGCTTTTTCCCATAGTGTGCAAGGACGACCACCGCTGATGGATTTCAGGGTGGTCGTAACCATGGAAACGAGCAGCATATAATGTGATGGAAAAATGAGGCAACATGGAGAATCACAATACATTAGGAAGCGCCTTTCATTACCTTTCTCTACATGATAAATGTCATTTGCTCAAGTGAGCGTTAATTTGGGTTGAAATTGTCTAGTTTAATCAACTTTAGACTGTATATGTCCACCTTTAGTCTAGGGTTGTTTCGATACCAAAATTTTGATTCGGTTTCGATATCATAAAAAAGTATTGCGATACTAAACTGCGCAGTAGCAAAGCCTAGTATCGAAAAAAGGCAAATCCCGGTATCGAGGTCGATACCAGACAAAAGTATCGATTGGGTATCGAAAATTCGATACCCGAAACAACCCTACTTTAGTCACAGTAAGAGCTCATGCACACAGCCGTAGCTGTTTTTGCATTCCGCATTTTGCGGAATGGAACGTCCTGCCATCTGTAAGAACTGGCTATTCTTGTCCGCAAAATGGTCAAGTATAGGACATGTTCAATTTTTTTTTTACAGGACCGCAGAACGGACGTGTGGATGCGGATTCAGCAAGTTATAGTCTGGTTGCTCTTTGCATCCAACTGACAGAATACAGGCTGCTGTAAACACAGACTTCTTAGGCCCCTTTCACATGGGCGGGTTTGCAGTGCGGGTGCAATGCGTGACGTGAACGCATTGCACCCGCACTGAATCCGGACCCATTCATTTCTATGGGGCTGTGCACATGAGCGGTGATTTTCACGCATCACTTCTGCGTTGCGTGAAAATCGCAGCATGCTCTATATTGTGTGTTCTTCACACAACACAGGCCTCATAGAAGTGAATGGGGCTGCGGGAAAATCGCAAGCATCCGCAAGCAAGTGCGGATACAGTGGGATTTTCCCGCATGGTTGCTTAGCAACGGGACCCGATCTTTATTATTTTCCCTTATAACATTGTTATAATGGAAAATAATAGCATTCTCAATACAAAATGCTTTGTAAAATGTGGATTAAGGGGTTAAAAATAAAAAAATTAACTCACCTTAGCCACTTGATTACGTAGTTGCCGATCTCTTCTCTCTTCTTCAAACATTAGCTGCCGTCTAAAGGACATGTGATGACGTCACATCACATGGTCCATCATCCATGGTGATGGACCATGTGATTGGACCATGTGATGAGCTTAGTGACGTCATCACAGGTCCTTTAGCCGACAGCTAATGAATGAAGAAGAGATCGGCAACTATGCGATCAAGTGGATAAGGTGAGTTCATTTTTTTTATTTTTACCCCCTTAATCCACATTTTACGAAGCATTCTGTAGTGAGTATGCTATTATTTTCCCTTATAACTATGTTATAAAGGAAAATAAAAAAAATTTCCGGAATACTCAACCCGAAACTAGACTTCAGTGATGAAGTCCGGGTTCAGGTCTGAGTACCAAACATGCCGATTTTTCCCACGCACGTGCAAAACGCATTAAAACGCTTTGCACTCGCGCGGAAAAATCGCGCATTTTCCCGCAACGCACCCGCCTCTTATCCGGGCGTCAAACTTGACGCCCTTGTGAAAGAGGCCTTACTGGTCTGCAGGCTGACCGCTAGTTTTCAGCTGCTCCATGACTGAAAGTGTCGTTAACGTTATACGTTATTTCTGCTTATTGGTCGAGAGTCTCTCTACGCCGTGGTCCCTCCGACTAATGTGCACCGTTTATGATCTTTCACATAACGACTGATTGTTAGGTTACGTTCACTTCTGTATTCGGCGTTCCAGTATTCTGTTCATGCTGGAAGAACAACGGACCCGTTATAGTTAGTGGGAATCCGGCCGGCCCTCTTGGTGTCCCGCTATATCGGATACGGCTATAACGGTATGCTGCACCTCTGGCGAAACAGAATACCGTAATGTCTTACGCCGGTGTGAACGTAGCCCTATCTGTGTTCAGAGTCATTGATTTCTGGGTTTTGCTTGTTTCAGGTGAACGACCTTTTATTTGTGACTTTGAAAGCTGCGGCTCATCCTTCACAAGCATGTCCAAGCTCTTAAGACATAAAAGGTATCTTGTACCTGCCATGTCTCTCCATCACAAAGCAGACATCGTGGTGTTTGTAATAAGTTATTAAAGATATTGAAATTTTGCATGCCGTGTTAGTTGCTTTCCCCAGCTTATGTTAAAGGGGTGTTCACATCTTATAAAGTGATGGCATATTGCAAGGGTACGATGGGAGTCTGACGTCTGAGACCCCCTTACCTACTGACCATGAGAATGAAGGGGACGCAGTGCTGATTCAGGAACAGAGGCACTACCGGCTACCGGGCTGTATCAGGCTCCATTCGGGTGGTCCTGTGATGCAGTCGCCATGCACTTCGACGGCCCTGGGTGTCGGTGTGGAATAAAATACTATGGAGGGATTCATTCTCATTGCCAGGGTCCCAGAAGTTGGACTCCCACCCCACCATTGATCATAAACGGGGGTGAGCGAACCCGACGGGTTCGGTGTTCAGGCGATGGAGGAATTTCGTTATGGATTCCGTTAGAACGGAATGTAATGTCTCTTACTGGCTTCCGTTTTACATTCCGACAGATTTCCGTTACATTCCGTTCTAACGGAATCCATAACGAAATTCCTCCACCGCCCTAACCTGAAAACGGCGCGTTCGCTCATCCCTAATCATAAAGTGATTGCACCTCTGTGTAAGGAGACCAAGTTCCTTTATATTCCACCACAGTAGCACCGAAGAAGCAGAAACCTTTAATGATGAGGAATTAAATGTGGATTTATCTGAAAATAATGTAGTATTTCCGTGGCCGTCCCTGCGGCCACTTTTTTGCACTTTTATAAGTAATTATAGATGCATATTTTACATATAGATTTATCCTAAGGCCTCTATAGAAACGAATGTACACCCTTTTGAATTGCTCCGCTGCAGGACCTTAAATAGGAGACGCCTGTAGTTGGGGTTCTGTATATACTGGCTGATCCCCATGACATCTGTGTCTAGCGCTGGATCTGCCACAAAGGGGTGGTTCAGCTTCGGGACATTTCTGACACTCTCCCCCCTGTTGCTCAGTTTTGGCTCCCTTCACTGGTCTCCCAGTCACCGTCCTGTAAGCTTCTGGATGGGTTTGTGGGCACTGCTGAAGTCAATGACTGGTCTCAGTAGTCACATGTGCCCAAGTCATTTCCAGGTCATGTGGCCCCATCCGTCCAGCAGGAGGCCAGTGAAGGGAGCCGGAACGGGTCCAACCCCCTTCTGCCCGTAATGTCCCAAAGCTGGAAGCCCCTTTAAACTCATGGGAAAGGTATAGATACTACACATAATAATAATAATTTACAGTTGTTACTAATTAAGCAGTATATTATCATTAATGTTGTTCATTGTTCATATTGCATTTTCTTCAAGGAAACATGAAGATGACAGACGTTATCCGTGCCCTGTAGAAGGCTGTGGAAAGTCATTCACACGAGCGGAGCACTTAAAAGGTCACAAAATTACTCACCTGGGCACCAAACCCTTTGAGTGCCCCGTGGATGGTAAGTTCATCAGTCACATATATGCGGGTTGTGATGACCCTGCTGATGTTTGTGTCCGTTTAGTAGTAGATGTGATCGGTTCAGCAGAGTTCCTGGATATTAATAATGTCCGTAATCTGGATGGCGGTTTATGTTGTCATTCTCATTCTGTTCACCTGTCGTTCCCTCTCAGGCTGTGGAGCCAAGTTCTCGGCCCGAAGCAGCCTGTACATCCACTCCAAAAAGCACCTTCAAGATGTGGACGCCTCGAAGACACGTTGTTCAGTGTCTAACTGCAGCAAGATATTTACTTCCAAGCAGAGCCTGAAATCTCACATGGTTAAACAGCACGGCCAGGGTAGGTTCACTGCCTGTAACAGCGACTGACTAGAAAAAACCGTAATGCATTTGGTATGTTTCCTGCCATATTGTATTTGCTTTATAGGATTTGTCCCACGAAAGACACTTATCTCCTTGCCACAAGGTAGGGATAAGTGTCTGTTCGGCAGGGGTCCAACTTTTGGGCCCCCACGGTTCAAGAACAGGCCCCAGTGTTCCCCAGTTTGAATGGAGTGGTGGTCAAACATCCACACTTCCATTCAGCTTTGTGGGACTGCCTAATATCTCTCTCTGCACGCTGCCATCTCCAGAAGTCCCTTAGAGTTAAATGGAGCAGCAGCAGACATGCTGTACCACTGCTTTATTTGAAATGGGAGCGCTCAGGGCCCCCATTCTCCATTGGTGAGGGCCCCAGCCAGAGGTCGCAAGAACGCCTGTACAAGCGTCAGACGTCTGTTCAGACCATTTTACCCCCTGGAAAAAGACTCATGCTCCTTTTTACGCATGGTCTTTTTCTAGTCAGGAGCGCTGTAAAGAGCTGCCTAGTCTGGCACACGTGAAGCCCCGCCCCTCTCCCGAGAAGTCACGCCCACCACGGACATTTCTCTCACCTGGAGCAGCTCCAGAGTCTGAACTAAACACTACATTGTGGTTGCAGGACCTGTAGTGATGTCACAGTCATGTGATCAGCCATGTGTGTGGGAGGAGTTAGGGGAACACAGGCTGTGCTGGTGGAGAATGCAGAGGTGCTTTATGTATGGAAGGTGTCTATAAAGCAGGGCTATGTCAGTGCACACAGTAGTTCTATCTGTCTAATGGACATGTAGCAGGGCTGTGTGTGCAATGTGTATATAGTAAACTATCTGTGTAATGGGCATGTGGTTGAGCTGTGTATGTATATAGTAGCGTCGGGTGGGCGCAGTGTATGGGGGCGTCGGGTGGGCGCAGTGTATGGGGGCGTCGGGTGGGCGCAGTGTATGGGGGCGTCGGGTGGGCGCAGTGTATGGGGGCGTCGGGTGGGTGCAGTGTATGGGGGCGTCGGGTGGGCGCAGTGTATGGGGGCGTCGGGTGGGCGCAGTGTATGGGGGCGTCGGGTGGGCGCAGTGTCTGGCGGCGGTCTTATGTTTAGTGTATGATGTTGGATAAACGTCAAATTGTCTACATTTATTTCTGCATGGGAGACTAGCAATGGTTTCCCTGCCGAAATATCAGCCTCACAACGTTTTTCGGGCCTATGCATTAGATATGGGAATTACCGTAATTCGTACTCCTCGCCTAAAAATACTCCTCAAAATTGTTTAGCGGGAGTATTTTTACTCTTCTGGAAAAAATATACTGCGACCTCTGGCCCAAGCAGCTGCACCCCTGCTAGTCAGACACTTATCCCTTATCCTCTTCTGCCCTGTGGATAGATGTGTTTTTCGTAGGACAACCCCTAAGTGGAATAGACTTCCTTTCTATAAGGTTCATAAATCAGGGCTGTAGGAGTCGGAGTCGGAGGCAATTTTGGGTACCTGGAGTCGGAGTCGGCAAAAAATGGACCGACTCCGACTCCTACTAGATTTAAATTGGAATAAAAAAAAATTGGAATAAAAAAAAAGCAAGTTTAAATGTCCCAATTCAGATAAAGTTATAATTAATTACTTCCCTACTGTAAGAATAAAGGCCAATGCATGCAGTGCGTCACGTTACCGCTAAACAAAGACGTTAAGTGACCGTGAAGAAGCACGCTTTTCATATGCTTTACTGTGCAGTTAAAGGGACACTGACAGGCTGATATATCTGCTGGTATTCATCAGAGGATTAGGAATACAACTAGACGACTGTTACCCCCAGTTGAGGTTTACTTGTGTTTAAAAACGTTTTAATCAATATGCAAATTCTCTACCTTTGTGCCCAAGGGGCAGGCGCACATGTAGAGTACTGGCAGCACTAGACAGGACTAGGTAGCGAGGAGGAAGAGAGAAAGCTGGCACAGCCTCAGCATAGCCAGACGAGGCTGCTGCCAGCACTCTACACGTGCGCCTGCGCAGGAATTCAGCGCTCAGCTAGCCTGAAAAAAAGCCAGTGCAGTGAATAATAACGAGGGTAACAGCGCTGGGAAGCTGTACTTCGGGCGCGGCTGGGCACAAAGCCGCAGGAGACGCTGCCCCATTGGGCACAAAGATAGTGAATTTGCATACAGATTAAAATGTTTTTTAAACACAAGTACAGCTTAACTGGGGGTAACATTAGTATAGTTTTATTCCTAATTCTCTGATGAATACCAGTATATATATATATATATCTTTAGCTGGAAAATCAGCCAGTCAGTGTCCCTTTAAGGAGCGGCAATACTTACACTTTCCATTGTCTTGTGGTCTGCTGTTACAGGAAACCCATGGTTACCCTCGCCTCTCACTGATAACTGATTAAGGACTGGAGACACTTGTATAAGTGAAGGGAATGGATAGTCAATAGTTCAAGACTAAAGCTGTAAACCATTTGAAAAACTGCTATCATTCAGCTAAGGCTATAAAACATGTAAACTCAGATTGTTAGCTTAAACTTTAAACATGACTATGGGATTCTACTAGGAAAATCATGTTTTAAAATAAATGCCTCTTCCCCTGCCCCTTCCTGGATCCTCCCACTGCTCTATCTTCAGCAGAAGATCAGCACACAAAGGAGAAGGCAGCAGCTTCTGCTCAACTACCTCTCTGTGCTAGAGGAGATTAGAGGAACTTGGTGGAACAGCTTCGTGTTTGCATATTAAATACAGAGGAGTCGGAGTCGAGGAGTCGGAGTTGGAAGTTTCAAAATCTGAGGAGTCGGAGTCGGACAATTTATCTACCGACTCCACAGCCCTGTCATAAATACATGAAAGTTTCATTTATTTTAGTTGTAATATCTTCTTTTATGTATTACAGATCTTGAAGCTGGAAGTTCCCTCACTCCCAGCAGTGAACTGACGAACTCTGGACAGAGTGACTTAAGTAACCTGGACCTCTCCTCTCTCTTCACCAATGTGTCCTCCAATGGGTCAGGAATCTCTGCTGACCTGACCCTGGTTAACTCTGGAATACTGACCATCGATGTGTCTTCTGTAAGATCTACGTTAGGAGGCAACCTGTCGGCCAACAACAACTCTCTGGTCCATCCTGTCGACCCCTTGGTATTGGTGTCCAACAATGAGAACCCCGGCGGCCTGGAGAGCTCCCTCCTGCTAGGAGCAGCAGCGTCCATTCTTCAGCAGCTGGATGACGTACAGACGGTGAATGCAGAGGCCCTAGGCTCCTTGGCTTCTTTGTCAATGAGAGGATCGAACCAGGACATTCATGCACTTACATCCACAAATAACCTTACCATTGATTCCACAACTTTAACCCCTTCAGTTACTCTGGGCACAAACAGCTCCATACCGGAATTGATGACACAGACCAAAACTGACGGAAGTCTTCTTCCAGCTTCAGAGGTTGTGAGCCAACAGGAGGGCAGTAAAGTGGTAACACAGTTTGTGTTCCCGCAGACGGCCAACTACAGCTCTCAGAAGGACATAGACTTTAGCCCAGTAGCTGGAAACTCTATTTTGGTAAGCCCGCACGCCTTTTTGTTTCTTTGGTCATATACAGGCTTGTGCTCCTTTAGCAGGGTTTTTGGCAAACTCTTTCCTCCCCAGCAGACCTGGGAAGTGAAGCATACTTAACTGCTGCTCCGCTGGGCGCCCTGGGTATAGACTTCCTGTTTGACGCTGTGGTCAGTGATTGACGGCTGTGACATTACGCAGGACGTTTACATCCTGGGAGCCCAGCGGAGCAACCGATGGCCATGGAGAGAAGCAGTCGGGAGCCAGCCCAGGATGTGGGTGGACGGGGCAAGTAAAAGTTTGATTAAGATGAGGATTCTGTTATCTGGATTTGCCATGCTGGAGAACCTCCTAGTGACACCATGTTCTGTCCTGCATCGACTTTAGGGTGTCCCATGTTAGTAGCACTTCTGTAAAAGGGTTCTGGGAATTGGCAGAAATGCAGTCATTGAGTTTAGGCCGATTGCTTGGCTATCTTCGAAGCTATTTTAGACTTTTGGTGTACTTCCACTTATCACACTTGTATTTCTGCATGAGTTAAATGGCATCTGTCATCACTTACAAGTAGTTGAAATTGCAATCTGTTGAAAAAAGGCTTTTTGTAATATGCAGATTATCCATTAGGTGCAATGAGGGCGGTGTCCTTGCACCCAGAGGCTCTGTTCCCGGTCTCCTGTCTGCTATGACTGACAAACCACGCAGTAAAAAACATATTCACGCCCGGCCCTGACTTCTTGCAGGAGCACGTTTGGCACATGCGTAGTATAAGGATGGAGATTGCTCATGTCTCGGTCTCCACCCCTTTACTGTGCATATGACAAACTGGCTCCCATGAGACTTCAGGACAAGATATGAATGTGTATTCACTGCCTGGCCTGCCTGTCACAAAGTTGGGGACACTGCATAGGGGACAGGGAGCTGAGCCTGTGGGTGCAAAGACACCGTCATCATTGCACCCAGGGGTTCATTTGCATTGATATCTTTTCAATGGGGAGACTCCTGGCCTTTCAATTCATCGCCTAGGGGAGCAATAAACCGTTTATTTTCATATTGAAAACAATAAAATATATGTAAAAAAAAAAAAAAAAGGCCTCATGCACACGAACGTATTTTCTTTCTGTGTCTGTTGCGTTTTTTTTTTTTGTTTTTTTTGCGGACTGTAGGCAGAACCATTAATTTCAATGGGTCCACAAAAAAAAAGGAAGGTACTCCGTGTGCATTCTGTTTCCATATTTCCGTATATCTGTTCCGCTAAAAGATAGTACTTGTCCTATTATTGTCGGCATAACGGACAAGGATAGTACTGTTCTTTTAGTGACCAGCTGCTCCGTTCTGCAAAATACGGAATGCACATGGACGTCATCCGTATTTTTTGTGGACTGCAAAATTTGGTCGTGTGCAAGAGGCCTAATGTGTACGGGGGTGTCCAGGAAAGCAGATGTTTGGGAGGGGGAGTGGTATTATGCATGTGTTATTTTAAAATGTTTGATCCTTGACCTCTGCCTTCAGTAAGATTTGTGACACCCCGTTAATTAGATACTCACAATCTTGCTGAATTTGGTCTACTCTCATCTGCGCTTTTTAAAAGGTAACTGGGCCGTCCATTGGGAAAGCTGTAAAACCTTTGCTTTCCTTTTTCAGGAGAGTGGGGGCTCAGCGAGGACAGACTACCGAGCCATTCAGCTAGCCAAGAGCAAAAAGAAGGGGAGCGCAAGCAGCTCAGGTAAGCCAAGATTCAGGGTCATATAATTGGTAGTAATAGTTATTTAATCTATGGTGGTAGATGATTTACAATGATTCTTGTGGTCTGTGCGGTTTCCATTGCACCTGCAGTTTAATACAGATGTGGATGATATCCTTGGGCATCATAATTACATGTTAGTAGAGTTGAGCGAACTTGTATTTTAAGTTCGGCGTGCAAAGTTCGGGTTTTCTTAGAATCCGGTTATGGATTCCGCTGCCACGAACCATAATGGAATTTGGAATCCATAAGGGGATTCTTCGATGAACCTAAACCTTGGACGCCAAACTTTAAAAAACAAGTTTAACACTAAGGACCTGGGGTGATGTCACCGTCATGTGATCAGTGCAGGGGGCGTGGCTCAGTACTGGATTGGATAAGAGGTGGAAAAGGGCCTGGTATAATGAGCATGTGACATGAGGGGCGGGAGAAGGACGGTTGCGCGAACTTGTTTTTTAAGTTCGGGTTCATGTTCATCGAAGAATCCCCTTATGGATTCCAAATTCCGTTATGGTCCGTGATGGCGGAATCCATAACGGGATTCTAAGATAACCCAAACCCGAACTTTAGACGCCGAACTTTAAAATACAAGTTCACTCAACCCTACATGTTAGTAAAAGTAAGGGGTATTGCGAAGTAAAGTGCCTGTCCCGTGACGCAATTTTATTCGTGATAAATACTTAACTTTTATTTTATTTAGGGACTTCACCTCCGCAGAGAAAAAATAAAGGTACAAAACCTAACCAAGCATTATCTCCTGCGGGCAACCGCTTTGGTAGCAGTGTTTTATCAAATGGTGGTCTGACGTTACGGGATCCAGCAACAGGGGCGCAGTATGTACAGATCCAGCTTCTTCAGGTAGGTAGGCACAAGCCACTTGGTTTTAGTTGGGTACTCTCCACAGACACATCTGTACCTTAGAAAATCTAGTGCAGTTGCCATTGCCTGTGTTGGTTCAGCTGCTTACTTAGACCTTAAAACAGGAAGTAGTGGAGAACCCCTTTGATGTATACTAGCGAAATACCGACTTATTAGTTTCCTGATAATGTCCCTCCATTAATGTTTTCTGTACTTATCACAAGGATGAACCTCCAGGGGATGGGGATCTGGCTTTCCAGCTGAGTGCCCAGTCGCCATCCACGCACACGCAACTGACTGTCGATTTGCCTGTTCACATCTTGCAGGTAAGATGGTTTGTATGTTAGTTAATATTATGTGTAGTAGGTTCTCTTCAGATCTACCCATCTTAATTTATTAAAGGCATTGGGGCTGCCCTGTTGTGTCTTGTATTTATAATTAAAGCAAAGTTAAAGGGATTGTGCCAAGTTTTGAATGTATACGATAAGGGATAGCTAACTGATCAGTGGGGGTCCAACCGCTGGGATCCCTGCCAATCCCGAGAATGGGTGTCACGTTCCCCTGATATGATGGAGCAGCAGGTCGAGCCTTGCCACTCCATTCATTCCCTATGGTATCACTGTAAATAGCTGAGCACTGTACTCGGCTATCTTTAGCAGTCCCATAGAGATTGAATGGAGTGGCAGAGCGCATTCCTGACCTGCCGCCCTATCAGAATGAAGGGACAGGATCAAGGTTTTCGAGATTGTAAGTGTCCCAGTGGTTGGACCCCCACACAGATGAGGGGACAGCTTAAAAACTTTGTACACCCCCTTTTAATGGTTCAACATTTATGTCCATGTCAGAGGAGTAGCCTCTTAATATTGATCTCACATCCTGACATCATTTGATCGGCGGTAGTCTGACTTCCAGGACTCCTGCTGATCAGCCCAATGAAGCGCTGTGGCGCTTATACGAGCGGTTATGTCTGGTGCTGTGATCCCTTTTATTGTGCTGCTGGTATCAGGTCAGCCCCTCGCTGGGCAATCATTTATAGTCCATCCTTAGCGTAGGGTCCCGCACCTACAATGAGAACAGAGCGGGGAAATGAACTGAGGGCACACTGCGCATGAGCAGCCGCCCTCCATTCATTTCTATGGGGCCGCCGAGAATAGCAGAGCTCTGGCTCTGCTATTTCCGTCTGCCCCATAGAAATGAATGAAAGCATTGGCCGCGCATGTGTGGTGTGCTCCAATTCACTTCTATGGGAGCAGCGCTTGGTGGTCCTCCAGCCACAGCGCTCCCCGCTTCGTTCTCGTTGTAGGTGCGGGTCCCAGCGATATGCCCCCATTGTCTGAGATGGGACAACCCCTTTAATTCTGCTTCTACAAGTATGTTGTTTTCATATTTACGAGCATTCCTTCTCTTCTAGGAGCCTCACGTGTCAGCAGAAGACGATGCGGCTTCTGATAATTCCCAGTTTACAGGAAGCACAATAAACCTGCAGGACCTTGAATAAGCTGGCGCTGCACTCGATCAGGAAAGTGTTATTCAGAGCCAGCCGGCAGGGTGGACTCGTCTCTTCCGTTCACGCTGGTCTCGTGGTTTTTAAGAGATGACGCCCTGCACTTCTGTTTCTCTGATTGTGGATTATTCCCCAATATGGCATCTCATTTTGCACTAGATTTTTATGCTCCTCTACGTGACATTGCCATAAGTATCTCTTCTTGAAAGTGCCCAAAAGCTGCTCTCTACTTTGCCCTCCTACTAAATCCATTCAGCATCTGTGATCAGTGTAATATTCTCTTCTGCCGTGTCCATCTGGAAGGAATGGAAATGGACGGAAGCTTTGTTTGGAAAATGGTATTCTGCAATCATTTGTGTCTGCTGAAAGGTGGATGTCTCCCGTTAGCAGATGACTGTCTCCTTATCTGAAAAGTATTTGAGTCTCCTCTCCACAAATTTCCTCCGTCTTGTGATACAGTGCACCTACCTCCGGAGCATAACCTGGTCAGTCTGACACCTTCTTCAGGCACGCACCGTCCTGGAAAGACTGACTCTTTTTCTAACAAGCTGTGGACAGAACTGACAGAATGTCAGGTGTGAGATATGTAAATTATATATCAGGTATTTATTTGTGTATACTGCAGGAAATAGTTTTGCTTTTTTTTTTTTGTACAAAGTTGTACAAAATATTTATATCCCTTTAAATCAACAGATTCCTTTTTTCACCCTCATGTAATTTTTTTTTTTCTTTTTTTTTCTTTTTTTTTTAAGGGGTGCATTTTGGTGAAATAAGAAAGTATTAAAAAAAAGTATTCTAATTCTGCCCTTAGTATTAGTCTTCCTATGATGGGATGTTAGCTTAACCCTCAGTTCACACTTGCGCGTTTTACAGCGTGTTCGAACGCGCTGTAAAACGCATAACCGATGCAAACCAATGCTTCCCTATGGGACTGGTTCACATTTTCACGTTTTACAGCGCGTTCGAACGGGCTGAAAAACGCCTGACTCATAAACAAGTACTTGAGCTTTTTTGGGGCATATGTCGCGCGTTTTGGCGCATAGACTTCAATGGGAACGCGCAACGCTTGTATATTGCGCGTTTTTGACACTGAAAACGCGCGTTCATACGCGCGTTTATGAATTTGCAACATGCTGGAAAGGCCAAACCCCAGCTCTGATATAGACAGGGATATTTGGTCATTGGACAACACTGCAGTCAATCACACAAACGCGCGTAAAACGCGCGTTTACTATTGCCAAAAACGCACGGAAAACGCGCGTCTCAGAAACGCTCAGGTGTGAACCCAGGGTAAGGGTTCAGATTCACAGCGATCTAGGTCATGACTATGGATTGCAGTGTAGCCGTGCCAGCATAGAGGTCAATGGGATCGCAGAATTGTAAAACCCAACACTGCTGCAACCTCATTCATTTCGATGCCAGCACCGCTACACCCACGATCCTTGGCTGCGACAGGTTTCTTGCGACCAGGATCTGCCATGTACCCAACCCTGAAGTATGAATATTAGCATATTGCTAGATGACTGCTGCATTTTTTGGGTCTTGCTGTGACTACTGCAGGACGCATTGGTAGGTACTGCGCAACACATTGAGTAATCGAAACTGGTGCAAAGGACAAAGTGGGAGCAGAAAAGTGGCAGTTGCTAATTTTCCTCTCCCCATTGAATACACATGTTCACCTGAACAGAGCATGGTTGCATATGGAGACATCAGGAGGAATAGCCGAACCGTCTATCTAAGGTATATGGCCACCTTTTACCTTAGTTTTGTTTAAACTCCCCAATACTCAAGACTCGAAGGATGGGATCGCAGCTAGGACTACCCAAAACCGTTATCCAGCTGCATTGCAGTGCTGAATATGCAGGCGACTAAAGAGTAGCCGTAGCCTAAGGGTACTTTCACACTAGCGTTTTGGATTCCGTTTGTGAGATCCGTTTCAGGGCTCGACAAATGGTCCAAAACGGATCAGTTCAGCCCCAATGCATTCTGAATGGATAAGGATCCGTTCAGAATGCATCAGTTCGGCTCCGTTTCTCCTCTATTACGTTTTGGAGGCGGACACCAAAACGCAGCATGCAGCATTTTGGTGTCCATCTGAAGAGGCGGAGCCTAACGGATCCGTTTTTTTTACAATGTAAGTCAATGGGGACGGATCCGTTGTCAGTGACACAATATGGTGCATTTGAAAACGGATCCGTTCCCCATTGACTTTCAATGTAATCCAAAACGGATCCGTTTTGGACTTTGTCGTTTTTCTTTAAACCTAATGCAAACGGATCCGTTCTGAACGGATACAAACGTTTGCATTAGAGGTGCGGATCTGTCTGTGAAAATAAACAGACGGATCCGCACCAACGCTAGTGTGAAAGTACCCTAACTCTGCTGATGCTGCATCCACACATAGTGGAAATGTTTAACATTTTTCATCCAGATTTGCAGGTAGTAAATCCCCCAGAATACAGTGCCAGCAGAGTGGATGGGATTTTACAAATCTCATTCACATACTGGAAACTTTCCAGATTTTCAGTCTGCACCAGTTCCGTTCTTTCTGTGGATTCTCAAAGTGGATTTCACTCTCTCGCTCATATTGTTGGGGGACACAGAAGACCATGGGTATAGCTGTTGCCACTAGGAGGCGATACTAAGCAAAAAAGTGTTGGCTCCTCCTGTCAGCTATACCCCTCCTGCAGACGCTGAGCTAATCCGTTTTAGCTTAGTGTCCGTAGTGGGCAGACATGTTTTCCTGCTGGTCTGCCAAAGCTTTTTTCTTTTTGTGATTTCTTTTTTGATTTTTCAGGTCTGAGCTACAGGTGGGCACTACCCCTGTATACGGTACAGCCGGTAACCTTACCCTCCTTCCAAAGGCGGAGTATTTGCACTACCCCTGTATACGGTACAGCCGGTAACATTACCCTCCTTCCAAAGGCGGAGTACTTGCACTACCCCTGTATACGGTACAGCCGGTAACATTACCCTCTTTCCATAGGCGGAGTACTTGCACTACCCCTGTATACGGTACAGCCGGTAACATTACCCTCTTTCCATAGGCGGAGTATTTGCACTACCCCTGTATACGGTACTGCCGGTAACATTACCCCTTCCATAGGCGGAGTATTTGCACTACCCCTGTATACGGCACTGCCGGTAACATTACCCCTTCCACAGGCGGAGTACTTGCACTACCCCTGTATACGGTACGGCCGGTAACATTGCCCTCTTTCCATAGGCGGAGTACTTGCACTACCCCTGTATACGGTACAGCCGGTAACATTACCCTCCTTCCATAGGCAGAGTATTTGCACTACCCCTGTATACGGTACTGCCGGTAACATTACCCCTTCCATAGGCGGAGTATTTGCACTACCCCTGTATACGGTACTGCCGGTAACATTACCCCTTCCATAGGCGGAGTATTTGCACTACCCCTGTATACCGTACTGCCGGTAACATTACCCCTTCCATAGGCGGAGTACTTGCACTACCCCTGTATACGGTACAGCCGGTAACATTACCCTCTTTCCATAGGCGGAGTATTTGCACTACCCCTGTATACGGTACTGCCGGTAACATTACTCTCCTTCCATAGGCGGAGTATTTGCACTACCCCTGTATACGGTACAGCCGGTAACATTACCCTCTTTCCATAGGCGGAGTATTTGCACTACCCCTGTATACGGTACAGCCGGTAACATTACCCTTCTTCCATAGGCGGAGTATTTGCACTACCCCTGTATACGGTACAGCCGGTAACATTACCCTCCTTCCATAGGCAGAGTATTTGCACTACCCCTGTATACGGTACTGCCGGTAACATTACCCCTTCCATAGGCGGAGTATTTGCACTACCCCTGTATACGGTACAGCCGGTAACATTACCCTCCTTCCATAGGCGGAGTATTTGCACTACCCCTGTATACTGTACAGCCGGTAACATTACTCTCCTTCCATAGGCGGAGTATTTGCACTACCCCTGTATACGGTACAGCCGGTAACATTACCCTCCTTCCATAGGCGGAGTATTTGCACTACCCCTGTATATGGTACAGTCGGTAACATTGCCCTCCTTCCATAGGCGGAGTACTTGCACTACCCCTGTATACGGTACAGCCGGTAACATTACCCTCCTTCCATAGGCAGAGTATTTGCACTACCCCTGTATACGGTACAGCCGGTAACATTACCCTCCTTCCATAGGCAGAGTATTTGCACTACCCCTGTATACGGTACAGCCGGTAACATTACCCTCCTTCCATAGGCGGAGTACTTGCACTACCCCTGTATACGGTACAGCCGGTAACATTACCCTCCTTCCATAGGCGGAGTATTTGCACTACCCCTGTATATGGTACAGCCGGTAACATTACCCTCCTTCCATAGGCGGAGTACTTGCACTACCCCTGTATACGGTACAGCCGGTAACATTACCCTCCTTCCATAGGCGGAGTATTTGCACTACCCCTGTATACGGTACAGTCGGTAACATTACCCTCCTTCCATAGGCGGAGTATTTGCACTACCCCTGTATACGGTACAGTCGGTAACATTACCCTCCTTCCATAGGCGGAGTACTTGCACTACCCTTGGATCCTATTCATTCTATATCATTAGTCTCTTTTCATAGGCCGTGTATTTGGACTTCCCATGGGATCCTATACATCCTGCAGCTTTGCCCTCTTTCCATAGGAGGAGTGTTTACATCACCACTGGATACTGTACAGCCGGTAGCATTACTCTCCTTTTCCCAGGCGGAGTATTGGCACTACCCCAGGATCCTATACTTCCAGTAGCATCGCCCCCCTTCCATAGTGGGTGTATTTTCTCTTCCATGGGGTGCAGTACAGTCTGTATCATTATCCTTATTCCATGGAAGTATTTGCACTACCACTGGATCCCTTTCAGACTGTCGCAATTGCCTTCCTTCCTTAGGCGGAGTAATTGCACCTCCACCTGATACTGTATGTTTTGCCACATACCCCCCTTCTATAGGTGGTGCAGGGCACTACAACTGCTTTCTGTAGTTCCTGTAGCATTACCCTCCTTCCATCGGCGGAGTAGTTGCACAACCAGTGGATACCGTACATCATGTCGGGGTCCCCCTCTTTCCAGGTGGAGTAATTCCCCTACCCCTGGAAGCTTCCGCTCTATCGCATTATCCGTCTTTCTTAGGTGGAGTGATTGCTTGCACATTGACTATTCTCACTTCTAGTCGCATTGCATCCCGTACCAGGGGTGGTCTATTTGCTGGACACGGTTCCTACAATCGCTTTATCCTCATCTTACATGGTATTTTGGCACTACCACTGGGTACTATGACTACTTTCACACTATCCCCTCCCTCAGGTAGTCATTGCACGGATTGGTTTTGGGCGCCTGCGTGGCTTGTGCTTACCTGTAAAATCCTTTTCTCGCTGAGTACATAACATTGGGGGACACGGCTCCCACTCCGTAAGTACATTGCTGGCTCTTCTTGATGGGTCCCTCCGGTTCTTGGTTCTGACCCATATCCGTCTTTTTACTGCTTTCGTACAAACTGATGAGCTCAGTGTCTGCAGCAGGGGTATAGCCGAGAGGAGGAGATAACATTATTTTTGGGTTAGTGTCGCCGCCTAGTGGTAACCGCTATTATCCCCATGGTCTTCTGTGTCCCCCAATGAACTCGGCGAGAAAAGGATTTTACAGGTAAGCACAAAAATTCCTATTTTGTAGTTAGGATGAAATCTACAGTGAGGCCTATTGCGCTCGCGACGGTATGGCTATTTCAGTATTTTGCTGTCCGCAAAAAAAAAAAAATCCGTAAAAAATACAGATGATGTCCATGTACATTCCGTTTTTTGCAGAACTGAACAGCTGGCACCTGATAGAACAGTGCGGACAATAATAGGACAAGTTCTATCTTTGAACAGAAATATGGAAACGGAAGGCATACGGAGTAATGAATGGTTCCGTATACGGAACGCAATAAACGGGAAAAAGATGTTCGTGTGCAATAGGCCTAAATCTGCTGGAAGACTTGCACGTGAAACCACAGTATTTTTTTTCTTCTGTCCGATGTGGGCATATTCCTTAAAGGGGTTTTGTCACTTCAGCAAATAGTATTTATTATGTAGAGAAAGTTAATACAAGCCCTTCACTAATGTATTGTTTTCCATATTGCGTCTTTTGCTGGCTGGAATCATTTTTCCATCACGCTGGTCGTTTCCATGGTTACGGCCACTGCAATCCATCAGCGGTGGCGTGTTTGCATACTATAAAAAAAAAAAAAAAAAAAGCACTAGCCTCTGTGAGCTCCCATGGTCTTGTCCACCAGAGGCCTATAGGCCTCTTTCACACAGGCATCATGGAAGCTGGTGATTGGACCATGTGACCCAGTGATGTCACTGAAGGTCCTTCATCCCCCTCCTGCTGAAGACAGAACAGGAGACCGGCAGGATCAAATGGAAGAGGTGAGTTGTTTTTTAAATAATTTTTAACCCTCTATTGCCCTTTTTACTTTGCATTCTCTATTGAGAATGCTATTATTTTCCTTTATAGCTATGTTAGAAGGGAAAATAATAAAGATTGGGTCCCCATCCTGATCGTCTCCTGGCAACCATGCGGGAAAATCGCACTGCATCCGCACTTGCTTGCGATTTTCCCGCAGCCCCATTCACTTCTATGGGGCCTGCATTGTGTGAAAAACGCTGAATATAGAACATGCTGCAATTTTCACGCAACGCAAAAGTGATGCGGGAAAATCAGCGCTCATGTGCACAGCCCCATAGAAATTAATGGGTCCGGATTCAGTGCGGGTGCAATGCGTTCACCTCACGCATTGGAACCCGAGCGGAAATTACATCCATGTGAAAGGGGCCATACTGTGTGAGCACGAGTACCGCTGATGAGTTGCATGGTGGTCGTGATCATGGAAATGAAGTCTACAATTTGATGGAAAAATTCATCTAGCCAGCAAAGGAAGCAATGAGGGTAATAATACGAGCCACTTACTAATGTATTGTTCACTTTCTCCACATTATAGATGCCAGTTGCTGAAGTGACAAAACCCCCTTTAAGGTTCAGTCCACACGTGACTGAAATGCTGCTGTTTTGCCATCATGGATTTCCGAGGGGCAGGCCTGCAGCGTTGTACGGTACCTGCACAGTAAGTGCAGTTTTAGAAGTTCTCATTCACACATTACTGGAAGGAACAATGCACCGTAGAAATTGACCTGCGGTGCTAATCTATAATATATGCAGCATGTCAATTTACGCTGCGTATTTTCATCATGGATTTCGCATCCATTACACTCCAGTGCAAAGAGTGAAATGTGCGTCAAATGAGCCGCATTTATGCAATGAAATCTGCAACAAAACGTACACCAGTGGGTGCATTTATTTTACTGCTGTGGAATTTCAGCAGAAAATCTGCATCATTTCAGTGACTTGCCCTAAGGCCAGATGTAGACGAGCGAGTCCAATGCGATAAACTCGCAGCGTGTGTCAGTAAGACAGGCATGTCCAAACTGCGGCCCTCCAGCTGTTGCAAAACTACAAGTCCCAGCATGCCCTAATTGCTGTAGGCTATCCAGGCATGCTGGGAGTTGTAGTTTTGCAACAGCTGGAGGGCCGCAGTTTGGACATGCCTGCAGTAAGAGGTCCCGTTCTGACCTCCACTCCCCTGACAGGACCATACAGCATTATACTTTATAATGCTGTGTGACCCTGAGTCCCAGAATCTACTGAATTACACTGACATAATGCTGTCACTGTAGTACGATAGATATCAGGACTCTGAGGGTGGCGTGGTTCGTGTACAGTGGAGAGAACCACGTGCTTTCGGTTCCATTTACTGTATAGATTGCAGTGCTGGTAGCGGTCCATAGCAGCTGCACCCCTACCCTGGATATCTAAGTCCCGGGAAAAGCCATTTAAGGTGACAATGATTGTCTGCCAGAAGCCCATTACTAAGATGACGTCATTACGGATGAGGCACTTCACTTTATTTCTAATAGCTGTAACATGAAAGACGCCAGCATTTCTCTTTACAAAGGCGACTGTCCCAGCACGTGGGGGGGGGAACCACGGCCGCACGTGACCCGCGACTTCAGAAAACTCTAAAACAACACAGGAAATCCGGATGTTACTCCACCGCACAACACTAGCTGAAGAAATACAAGGCTTCTTCCTTCTCTTTGTCAGCGTCTTGGTCTTTCTCAATTTTGGGTTTCATTGCGGGTGGATCAGAGCGAGTCATCAGTTTTCTGCCGGTCTGTAGAGAAAAACATGGATCAGTGTGGATTCACCGAGGAATAGATCCGCTAGGTTTCAGATCGCCATTTAATGGACTGAAGAGCCTACGGGGGAAATTCACACACGGCAGGTTTTAGGGTCTGTCCCCGAAGTGATCTGAAAAAAGGCTTGCAAAAATCACAGTGCTTGCCCCCCGTGGAATGGAACTGATTTTTCCGCCTCCGAAATTTTCATCATGTGAATATACCCTACAGCTATTTTCATTTATTGCTTCATCATCTGTTTGTGCTCTGGGATAATCTCCGGACAGGCAAACAATTGCATATGGCCGTGTTTTTAGCTTCCATTTGGACCATGGGGGATATGGACCTGTTTGAGGTATAATCTTCCAGCTCATACACACCAGCTAGGCCGGGAAAAGCGTCATTGAGACGGCAGTAATCCTGGCAGATTTTAGTGCCCAAAATACAGTCGCAAATCACTGACTGTGCGACTAATGATCCGAATTACAAGTCTCATAGATCTCTGAAAGGCTGTGGGTTTCGATCATTAGACCCAGGATTTGCAGCGTAAGAAAGACCCTGAACTGCACCCACATTATGGCTTTGAAAGAGCCATCCGCCAAATTGTTGGCCTACCGCTATTGACCGTGTATAGCTATTTTAAAGGATTATTCTATTCTCGCTATAAAAATTTAAAAGGGTTGTCCTGCCATATATATATATATAGATGACCTAATAGCAGATTGGCAGGGGTCTGACACCCAGCACCACTTCTGATCAGCTGTCTCAGGAAGATTGGTGCTCCATCCTCTTCATTACACTGCCCCGCCTAACGACGGGTACTGCATGCATGCACTTGCACTGTGCCACTGCTCCTCAGGAGACGACGCGTAGTGTAATGGCGAGGGAGCAACGCTTGCATGGAGCGCCACCGCTTCTTCAACCAGCTGATAAGGGTGACGGGTGTGGGCCCCTGCCGATCTGTCATCACTATATATGGCAGGACAACCTCCCTTTAAAGGGGTTTTCCAGGCTTTTAATATTGATGACCTATCCTCAGATCAGTAGGGGCCATCTGGTTGAGGAGAAGGCGGCGCTGGCACATTGTTTACCTGCTTGCTGTTGCGACAGCAATGGTGCGCAGTGTAATTACAAGAAGGGGCGAGCAGGTAAACGATGACGAGAAATCATGCAGGTGGCAGGGGCGTCGGACCCTCTCCGATCCGATATTGATGACCTATCCTGAGGAGAAGTCATCAATATATATGGCAGGACAACCCCTTTAAGGCTGGAGATGCACCCCGACCTTTGGTTACGTATAGGATGTTGTAAAATCCTCGGATACACCTGCATGTCGTGTTCAGCAAGGCGCAGGTAAAAAGTAACTGCGTATACAAAGCTCAACTCCTGCAAACATGACGGCACAGAACTGATCTTCTGCGCCAGCCATCTTTACTAGATTTCTTGTGCTTTCCAGTTATTTTATTTTTCTGTGTAAAATCCTGACGGAGGTGGCGGTAGGCGACAGTGGAAGCGTTGACGAGTCCTGCCTGTTCCTCTTCCATTCTGTATTGTGTAGACTTACTGTTTTCTTGGGGTCGGCTTGTGCCCTTTCTAAAGCGCGGCGCAGCCTCTCCTCCTGGTGCAGCTTTTGCTGTTTAATTTTCTCATCTCTTAATCTGAGAAGTCATGAAACATGAAAGGAATTAAACCTAACGCTCTTCCGCTACAATAATCTCTACACCAAGACCCGAACCCCCTCCACACCTCAGCCGACGCTCCTTCTCCTTTGCCTTTTCTGCAATCTCGAGCCTTTCTTTAGGGATGGCTTCAATGTTGTCTAAGAGCTCCTCCACCTGCTGCTCCATCATGGTTAACATCTGCAGGGCGTTGAGATTGGCTCGGTTTTCCTTTATACAGGCCTGGTACACTTCACCCACCTTCTTGGTGAGAGACGTCAACATCAACTCCTGCAAAGTCAAGAGACAACAGCTTTGTCAGGTACTTGTTAGCTGTTTTTTCTTACCATGAATGGATGGCACAGAATGCTGTGTAACGAAACTGTACGGAGCCCGAGTTACATCCTGTATTATACTCCAGAGCTGCACTCACTATTCTGCTGGTGGAGTCACTGTGTACATACATTACTTATCCTGTACTGATCCTGAGTTACATCCTGTATTATACTCCAGAGCTGCACTCACTGTTCTGCTGGTGGAGTCCGTGTACATACATTACTGATCCTGAGTTACATCCTGTATTATACTCCAGAGCTGCACTCACTATTCTGCTGGTGCAGTCACTGTGTACATACATTACTTATCCTGTACTGATCCTGAGTTACATCCTGTATTATACTCCAGAGCTGCACTCGCTATTCTGCTGGTGGAGTCACTGTGTACATACATTACTTATCCTGTACTGATCCTGAGTTACATCCTGTATTATACTCCAGAGCTGCACTCACTATTCTGCTGGTGCAGTCACTGTGTACACACATTACTTATCCTGTACTGATCCTGAGTTACATCCTGTATTATACACCAGAGCTGCACTCACTATTCTGCTGGTGAAGTCACTGTGTACATACATTACTTATCCTGTACCGATCCTGAGTTACATCCTGTATTATACTCCAGAGCTGCACTCACTATTCTGCTGGTGCAGTCACTGTGTACATTCATTACATTACTTATCCTGTACTGATCCTGAGTTACATCCTGTATTATACTCCAGAGCTGCACTCACTATTCTGCTGGTGCAGTCACTGTGTACATACATTACTTATCCTGTACTGATCCTGAGTTACATCCTGTATTATACTCCAGAGCTGCCCTCACTATTCTGCTGGTGGAGTCACTGTGTACATACATTACTTATCCTGTACTGATCCTGAGTTACATCCTGTATTATACTCCAGAGCTGCACTCACTGTTCTGCTGTTGGAGTCACTGCCCACA
Source organism: Bufotes viridis (assembly GCA_033119425.1). NCBI lineage: Eukaryota > Metazoa > Chordata > Amphibia > Anura > Bufonidae > Bufotes > Bufotes viridis. Next base: position 10,586,173 of record CM065596.1, read on the forward strand.
TCAGTGGTTTTATACCTGCTCTTCAAAACTGTACTGGCCAAAGGCAAATACTCTGCATTTCATTTCGAGATCTACTGCTCGCTCTTCCTCCTGAGCGATCGCTTGCTGCAGGTGAGCAATCTGGGATTTCAGCTGTTGAGTCTCATTTTCCCTAAAATGTAAATGCAAAAATCAGTGAACAAACAATAGCGATGTGTAGTGCGCCCGATCCGGCAGCGCTGCCTCCATCTTGCTCCCCTTTTCTGCTGTCTGAGCAGGTTGGCGAGAGAGGGCAGCAGGAGTGTGGTACGACCTGTGGAGCTGTATACATGATACGATATCTGATAGTCTGGCACTTCCAGATTAAAGGAATTTGCCTGCGTTTTATTGTGCAGCGGCCTCCTTACGATCACTCACGTTTTCTTCTCGGTCATGGTGATGGTGTGCTTGATCTCCTCTAAGGCCTCTTCTGTTTCCTGCGAGTTCTGGATCAGCGACAGGTTCCGTTCCTCCATTTCGGAGAAGATGTTCAGTAGTTGTTGTGGATCGGTAAAGTACAGCTCCGGCTCCTGGTAAAAGATCTGTCATCAGCATCTCCCCTCCCTGCAGATCCACCATGTGGTCCAACCCTCTGCCGTCTATCTGAACAGTTCTGTATCAGTACAGGGCGGGGGAGAATGATAACCACCATCATCCCAGCTTCATGTCACAAGCACCAGGGACAATCACCCACTGGACACCAGGCACGAATTCACGACGCCTTTACCTTCGACCAAGTAAGATACTGGTATTAACTCTTTCACTACTCTAGACCACCAGGGATGCTGGGATTAGGCCTCATTCACTCTTCAGTGTTTGGTCAGTGATTTCCATCAGTGATCTGTGAGTCAAAAACCACAAAACAGGAGCAAATATTTCCGTTATACCTTATCTCTGTGTAGGACACACTTCTGGTTTTGGCTCACAAATCACTGACCAAAAACTGGTGAGAACAAGGCTTTAGTCCTTTTATTACCCAAGACCACCAGGGTTACTAGTATTAATCCTTTCACTAAACCTCCTCGGATGCTGGTATTAGGCCTTTCACTACTGTAGACCACAATGGATGCTGGTATTAACCTTTTCACTACTCTAGGCCACCAGGGATGCTAGTATTAATCATTTCACTTTCTTAGATCACCAGTGATGCTGGTATTAAGCCTTTCACTACTCTAGACCACCCAGGATGCTGGTATTACCACTTTCACTACTCTAGACCACCAGATATATGTCAGCATTAATCCTTTCACTGCTGTAGACCACCAGGGATGCTAGTATTAATTATTTCACTTTCCTAGACCACTGGGGATGCTGGTATTAACCTTTTCACTACTCTAGACCACCAGGGATGCTAGTATTAATCATTTCACTTTCTTAGATCACCAGGGATGCTGGTATTAAGCCTTTCGCTACTGTAAACCACCCAGGATGCTGATATTAATTCTTTTGCTACCCTAGACCACCAGAAATGCTGGTATTACAACTTTCACTACACTAGACCACCAGGGATATGTCGGTATTAATCTTTTTACTGTTCTAGACAACCAGAAATGCTGGTATTTTTTCACTACCCTAGACCACCAGGGTTATGACCAATAAATTATTTATTCCCATAAATCACTCGGGATCGCTGCCAATGTCCACCATTAACCCACAAACCAGGGAAACTTAGTTCTAATCTTTAAACTACTCTAATTTGCCGGAGACTCGGGGTCCGTTCACACAGTCAAGATTTTGCATGACATAGTGACCCTGAAAAGCATGGGCTGCTCGCCCACAGTATAAGCGACTCGGACGGTCCAACCTCTGACATCCCCTTTAACACTTTGAGTTGGAGGCCTTCCTTACCTCTTCACTGTCAGAGGACACCAGGTTTTCGGAACTGTTATCGTCTTCTAGGACTATCGTACTGCTCCTGGAAAGACAACCCACAGGTGACCCAATAAAGGTGGCAAGTATTTGTGGAGGTTATCACCCCTCCCCCACTCCAATGTATGAAGACTTCCTTAAGGTCAGGAATATAGAAACCATGATTTCTGCCGTCTCTTGTTCATTCATTATAATATAATAATCTGTGGCTGCTGGGACATTCCCACAAAGTGTAATAATCTGTGGGATTTGAGACACACCCACAAGGTGTAATATAATAATCTGTGAGATCTGGGACACGGCCACGAGGTGTAATATAATAATCTATGGCATCTGAGATATGGCCACAAGGCGTAATATAATAATCTGTGGGATCTGGGACACGGCCACAAGGCATAATATAATAATCTGTGGCATCCGGGACACGGCCACGAGGTGTAATATAATAATCTGTGGGATCCGGGACACGATCACAAGGTGTAATATAATAATCTGTGGGACCCGGGACATGACAACAAGGTGTAATATAATAATCTGTGGTGTCCGGGGACACGGCCACAAGCGTAATATATTAATCTGTTGGATCTGGTACATGACCGCAAGGTGTAATAGAATAATCGGTGAGATCTGGGACACGGCCATGAGGTGTAATATAACAATATGTGTGATCTGAGACATGACCACAAGGGTTAAATGATCTGTGGGATCTGGGACAAGATTACAGGGTGTAATATAATAATCTGTGGGACTCGGGACACGGCCACAAGGATTAATATGAGCTGTGGGATCTGAGATATGGCCATAAAGCCTAATATAATAATCTGTGTGATCCAGGACATGGCCACAAGGATTATTATGATCTGTCAGATCTGAGATATGGCCACAAGGTGCAATATAATATTCTGTGGCATCCGGGACACGACCACAAGGTGTAATATAATAATCTGTGGCATCCGGGACACGACCACAAGGTGTAATATAATAATCTGTGGTATCCGGGACACAACCACAAGGTGTAATATAATAATCTGTGGCATCCGGGACACGACCACAAGGTGTAATATAATAATCTGTGGTATCCGGGACACAACCACAAGGTGTAATATAATAATCTGTGGTATCCGGGACACGACCACAAGGTGTAATATAATCATCTGTGGGACCTGGGACACGACCACAAGGTGTAAAATAAAAATCTGTGGGACCCGGGACACGACCACAAGGTGTAAAATAATAATCTGTGGGATCCGGGACACGGCCACACAGCCTTTTACTCACATTTTCTTAGAGGCCCCAGTCTTCAGGCTGGATCGGGACGGCTGACGGATGTCCCGGATGGAATCACGGCTGGCCAGCGGTCCGGAAGATCGAGACTCTGATTCTAGATAAGAAGGGGGAGGTTATTCTTCCTTGCCAATTTTTTGAAGTGGAGTTCAGGGAGGTTATTTTTTTGGAGTTTTTGGACATAAGCCACGCCTAAATTTTACAGGCCCCACCCCTTTTAAAGGGGCCTCTCAACCTAATGTTCATGAATCATGTGTGGGAGACTTGACAACTCGTCCAGGAGTCTGGGGGGTCTCCCGTTTCCCCAGGGGTTCTCGAGAAGACTGTGGGCCCTGTACACATACTGTATACTGGTCGGCGGGGGTGCGGTGCCGCCAATCTGAATGCACTTACTCTTTCCCAGCAGCGGGGATGCAGACACCTTGTGAGACCCGGAGCTGCTCTTCTCCTTCTCGCGGCTGATAAGCGGCTCTCGCTGTTTCTTGCTCTCGCTCTCCTTCTTCTTCAGTCTTTGCTCCTGCCACTCCTTAGGAGACAATCTGAAGAGAAACTCCTTGTACATGAGGTATTCCCGCAGAATCTCCTCCGACTTTGCAATGTCACTGAGGAGGATGAAGAAGAAGAAGACGCGATATTAATGCTCATATTAACCTGGAATATAGGTGCTTTCTCTGAAACAGCGCCACCTTTGTCCCCAGGTGGTGTGTGGTATTGCAGATCAGCCTCATTCGCTTTCATGGAGCTGAGATGCAATACCAGACACAGCCTGTGCACAGGTGTGGCGCTGTTTTAAAAGAAAGTAGCCGTGTTTTTCAGTAAAAATGGTGCTACATAATACCGTAAAGACAAATGCCAGCGGGCATGTCCAGAACATAGGCTGACATTGTGATTATTCCATAGAAATGAGGCGTCTTGTACCTTTTGATGTTCATCATTTGCGCCGTCAGCCCCTTGATCTCTGCCGCTCTCTCCAGTTTCAGCTTCGTTTCCTTGTCGGCCCTAGAGGTAAACACCGATACCTGAGAAACGGGCTCCGAAATAACAGCGTCATTTTATAATATTTATTGATTTCCAGTGAAGGCCACACCCCTGCAATGAAGTCTTTTTTTTTTTTTTTTCAGGAATGATGCAATCACTTTTCACAAATCAGGTATCATTGTAACCAGCAGGATCAACCCTAGGAGGTGGTATGTCATTTTAATAGGGTGCACTCTAATTACTTAAAGAGAGGGGGGTGGTGTTATACTTAGTGGGCGTGCCTCCAGGGATGCTGGCAGGCTTGGACTGACCCACAAAGGTACAGGTGAATCCCCCGGTGGGCCCCTGAGCAAGCTGGGCCCCTAGTCTCCCACCCCCTGCACAAGTGGCACATAGACTTGCTGCCCTACATACATATATTCAGTGTACAGCTCCTCAACCAGCCGATTATTAAAGACTTGATCAGAGCGGAGACGACTTCTAGGTATAGAGGAAAGCCACCAGTGTCCTCCTCTCCCCAGGACCTACCTTCTCAGAGTCACTGCAGGGACCCCATATTCAGTCATCTGGTAGCATCCTGCCGCTGTGTGAGCAGGGAATATTTGAATGTATCTGTATTGTGGGCCCCCATAATAAATGTTACTGGTGGGCCCTAGGCACCCCAGTCCGACACTAGATGCAAGTATTAATCCTTTCACTACTCTAGACCACCAGGAATGCGGGTATTATAATTTTCACTACACTAGACCACCAGAGATATAGAGGTATAATCTTTTCGCTACTCTAGGCCACCAGGAATATATTGGTCTTTTCAATACTGTAGACCAGGCAGGCCCAACCTGCGGCCCTCCAGCTGTTGCAAAACTACAACTCCCAGCAGGCATGGATAGCCTACCGCTATTAGGGCATGCTGGGAGTTGTAGTTTTGCAACAGCTGGAGGGCCGCAAGTTGAGCATCCCTGCTGTAGACAACCTGAGATACTGGTAATCTTTCACTACCCTAGACCACCAGGGTTACGATTAATCACTAAGGATGAGCACAATAGACTTCGGGTGAAACATCCGAAGTCGATTCACATTCACATCCGTACAGTATTAGAATGTATTGGCTCCGATGAGCCATTTACCGAACTCGGGTTTGGAACCGAACCCGAGTTCGGGAAATGTTTTTTTACAGCACAAGTTAATTTATGAAGTTATTACTCGGAGTCTCGCGAGCAATAACTTCGGCTTATCGGAGCCAATACATTCTAATACTGTAGGGAGCTTCGGCTCCGTACAGTATAAGAACGAAGTTTTATGCGAATCGCCTTCGGATGTTTCATTCGAAATCGATTCGCTCATCCCTACTAATCACCTCTTTAGGCCTCCGTTTTTTGCATTCCGTAGACGGACCGTGTATGGAAACATTCCTTTCGATGGATCCGCAAAAAAAAAACGGAAGGTATTCCGTATGCCTTCCGTTTCCGTTCCGTTCAAAGATAGAACATGTCCTATTATTGTCCGCATAACGGACAAGGATAGGACTGTTCTATCAGGGGCCAGATGTTCCGTTCTGCAAAAAATGAAATGCACACAGACGTCATCCGTATTTTTTGCGGACTGCGGATTCCAGCAGCTCCCAGCATGCATACTTGCTCAGCTGCTCTTGCTCTGGGAGTTGTAGTTTGAAAACAGCAGACAGTGGTACAAGGACCGGATCCGGGCTCCTAACCCGAACCTTAGGCCGTATACCGCACCTGTTTCCCAGCCCGACCGTGGCTTTAATGACCCGAACCCACAAATCCTTTTGATGCTGTGAGTTTGGATCAGTACCGCGGTCGGCTGGTCACACGCCTGGACATGTGAATCCGCTAGTAGAAATATTAACTATATACCTAGGATGTTGCCCTCTACAGTCGGAAACTTGTGACTTTGTTATAAAACTACGCCTCCCATCATGCTCTGAGCGCCTGCACCGATCCTTACTGTTTCATGGCCTCCACCGAATTCCTGTCATTCTCTTTCAGGAACTCGTCGAATCTGATGGCGTCCTGTTCCAGAAACTGCTCTGCTTTCTCCAGCTTCTGCTCCTCCGTGGCGGCCATGGTCTCCAGCTTCTGGATCTCATCTCTTTTCACTTGGAGGCCGTACTAGTGCAGAAAGGCCAAAAGATAAATGCGGGGAACAGCGCCGCCACAGGTGAAATAAAGCATTACACGGCACCCGCTGGAATCACTGGTGGCCCCTGGCTATCATGCTATCATCTGAACCCCTATCTGATACACACACAGCATCGGCAGTCTTACCTCCAGGCGGAACATTTCTCTCTTTTTGTTGATGTAGTCATTCAGACTTTCCCGCTGGACGTTCCTGTCTGGGTGAGAATATGGTATATTTATCGCACGGCACTCATCATCTACAGCAGGCATGCCCAAACTGCGGCCCTCTAGCTGTTGCAAAACTACAACTCCCAGCATGCCCTAATAGCTGTCGGCTATCCAGGCATGCTGGGAGTTGTAGTTTTGCAACAGCTGGAGGGCCGCAGTTTGGACATGCCTGATCTACAGCGTCTCACTGTGGGCATCCTTTGGATGGAGGTTCCAAAGCACGGGGGGCTCTGCACACACTCACCCAATATTATAGTGAATGGGAACCTGCTCGCTCTCATTTCCCTCTATCTAGACGGCCATTTTTGCTCCCGCTCATCCCCCCCCCCCCATCACCTCTGGTCACTGCCAGTTTCCAGGAGGCGTTCTCCTGCAGATCCAGGGCCTTGTCCACCTCCGCTCCCATCTCTTCCATCTCCTCGTCCTCAATCTCCTTCCTCAGCCGGCCCATCTCCGCGTTCATCCGTGCATTGTACGTCGTCTTCTGGTGAACCTTCAGATGTTTGTTCCGCTCCTTTTCCTGCGTGGACATTAAGGTAGATTGGCTTTTGATGTCTCTCAGGAAACATCTGGGTTGGCATTGGAGAATGTGTGGGTACAGAGTCCTGCAGGTGCCAGGCAGAAGAGGAGCCACAGGGCAGAACTTCATGATCTCATGTATGGAACTGATACCAAAGAGATACAGGTCTACCGGAAATCTGTCCCTCTGGCTTCTGGTCTGCCATCTGGGGCTTGGGGTCCTAATGGGACCATGAATTACACAGGTGGCCCCACTGCAGGTAAGTCAGAACTGTAAGGGGTTATGGGAGAAGTGGAGGGACTTCTGAGCAGATACGTGATGCCATCCAGGCGTCCTGCATCTTCTACGTGGACCTGGTCTGCCAACTGGGGCTTGGGGTCCTAATGGGACCATGAATTACACAGGTGGCCCCACTGCAGGTAAGTCAGAACTGTAAGGGGTTATAGGAAAAGTGGAGGGACTTCTGAGCAGATACGTGATGCCATCCAGGCGTCCTGCATCTTCTACGTGGACCATACCATTTGCTTTTTCTCTCTCTCTTGGTCTCTAATCTGGAAGATGTCCACATCAGGGGGGATCTTGAACGGGTTGGCTTCATTCTTTTTCTTCTTCTTGCCCTCGTGTGCTGTGGTGTAGAATAAACCACTGCGTCAGCAGGAACCATACACTACTTGCCACCCCGACTGTAGCCCCCATTACCTGACACGACAGACTTGGCATCTGTCCAAGACTTGGCCGAGCTTAGGATGGACCTTGGGGCAGAGCGGTGAGAACCTCCTGTAGACACAAAGACACGAGTGGCTGACAGGGTAATACAGGTACTACTATTCCCATTATTTCTACTACTACTTCCACTAGTCACCTAGGCAATGAATGTATATGTGGGGGGAGGGATGATGTGACAACACTTGCCCTCCGCTCACGGCGCTCACCATCACCCGCTCTGTGTTACTTACTGGATCCCGTTCCGGTCGCCGTGCTTTCTCGTGAGGCAACGGAGCGTTCTAAAGTCATGGAAGACATTGTGAGCCGCGAGGACGGAGCCAGTGGTGTGATGCGATGGGTGTCTAGTCACAAGAGAGGAGAGAGAAGGAGGGGTGACGCAGCGAGATCTGGTAACTGTGATCGTCTACGCTATATAAGTGCTGCTCGTACGAGTCTGCTCGCATCATACGAGGGAGTTGCTACGTGTGCAATTTCCTAATGTATTTATTAAAGGGATATAAGACGCAGAGAAATCCTGTAGCGTGCACTAATCTGCGGATCAGTATTATTATGTAAAGAAATGTTCCACTTTCAAGATCTCTGCTTGCTGCTGACAAATAGTAACATTTAGGCCTTATTCACACGTCCGTAGTGTTTTGCGGATCCGTAACACACCTTGCCACCAGCCCTATAGAGATGCCTATACTTGTCCGCAATTGCGGGCAAGAATAGGACATGCTCTATATTTTGCGGAGCCGTCGTCCGGAAGATCGGCGGCGCGCTCCGCAAGTGCGGATGCGGAGAGCACAGTGTGTGCTCTCTTCATCCATCATGTCCCCATTCAAAATGAATGGGTCCGCAACCGTTCCGCAAATTTGCCGAACGGGTGCGGACGTAGATTGCGGACGTGTGAATTTGGCCTTACATGCAGAGGAGGAAACACCTGACATACAGGTATTACACATACCCAGCTATTGCAAGTGTTTTCTGCAGTTTTGTGGTTTTTGCACATGCGCGAAGGGTATGGTTTTTTTTTGCTGGTAAGAAAAAAGCTGAAGGTCAACGGGAAACATGACACGGGAGACACAAGAGCTTTTTTTTTTTTTTCTCCTGGTGTTTTTTTTTTTTTTTTCAGGCTCTCTCATTAAACTCCACGCAGAAAACGCTAGCGGTCAGAAACACTGCCTGCAAAAAATGCTGGAAAAACACCACGAAAAACAAACAAACAAAACCCCCAGCAGGTGTATATACACCTAGACATAATAGGTGTGTACGGGGCCTTCGCAGTTACTTCCTTTGAGAGTCAGGCCTCGTTCACATTTCCGTGACAGTATTACGTACATGACAAAAGCGTCCTTATCCAATCCGTGAAGTATCCGAGTGTCCATTTTTACCCTCCGTGTGTCATTCGTAATCTGCGGACGTTGCTCAGCTGAAAATTAATTTCAAGAGCATTTCCTATCAGTCTTTCATGAAAAACGGATGCACCATGGATGTCTGTGATTTTCACAGACCCATAGATGGGTCAATGGGTGCGTTTGGTGCGCATCACAGACCAAAGTAGTGCGTGAATCCACGGTCAGTAAAAAAAATACTGATGTGTGAACAGACACATTTAAATCAATGGGTACGTGTGCTGTGCGTGGAAAATGCGGACAGCACGCGTCTGTGAATGAGGCCTTAAAGGGGCATTCCATATTAATGGCATATCCACAGGACCAGTGGGGGTCCCAGAGGTCGGATACCCCTTTAAGCAGCACTAATCTCTCTCCTGTCCTGATAGTTTGATACATTGTATCTGCCTCCAGGCTCTTTGTTTGTGGACTGGAAACAATTTGTTACAATGTATCCATTCCAGCTAAACCCATCAGCAGCACAAAATGTCCCTCCTGTTCTGTTAGTTTGTTACAGTGTTTCAGTGCAGGTCCCCTCTAAATAAGCGCAGGTTTTCCGCAGCTGCCCCTTCCATCAACCACTTGCATAAGCTGTAGACATCCTGGGATTTGTAGTTCTACAAAACCTTGACGCACAAATATCGTGTACTCGGAATTGCACACCAGCTCCAGAGCCCGCGCCTCCTGTGCCTAATAACATAGAAATACAGGGTTCAATGGGGTTATTACCTCATATACGGCAGCAGCAGCCGTCCGCCATGTGTGTACAGCGTCTATAGCTGTGTGTATGCTGCGCAGGGCCGTCTCCATGGCAACGGAGCGTTCCAGACAACTCACCACGTTCTCTGCAGTGGTACTAGCGACCAGCAGGGGGCGCAGTGCGGTAATGAGGAGTGTCCAGCAGGGGGAGCAGTGCGGTAATGAGGAGTGTCCAGCAGGGGGAGCAGAGCGGTAATGAGGAGTGTCCAGCAGAGGGAGCAGTGCGGTAATGAGGAGTGTCCAGCAGGGGGAGCAGTAAATACTGAATATTACTGTATATAGCAGGGGGAGCAGTGTAGTAATGAATATTGTCCAGCAGGGGGGGCTGTGCGCAGGGTTATGTGTGTGGGACAAGAAACCTTCCAGATGTGTGTAGAAGAGACTGTGGAGTCCTGGACTCTGTGTGAGACTGTGAGAGTAGAGGAAAGCAGGCCAGGTACAGCAGATTGCAGGCAGTGTAGCTGCCACAGCCTCCCCAGCCTCCTGTATTATATGCATCTCTGCTATAGTACAGAACAGAAGGCTGGCACAAGAAGGAGTGGGCATAGGCTGGGTACCTGCCAGGTAGCCATCCCAGCCTCTGCCCACCACTTCCTGTGCCAGCCTTCCGTAATAAAGCATGCGATACATGGCAGCCTCCCCTCTCTGCTCGATGTTCTGCCATCTACTACTGCTTATCTTGGCACTTTTATATATGGACACGTGACGCCACGGGCTGGCATCGGGTGTGCACTTACATGTGCCATAATAAGCACTAGTGCACAGCGGGCAGAAAGGGGAGGCTGCCATGTACCACTAGCTATAGACAGGAGGCTGGCAGAGATTGGGGTGAAAGTTCAAATCACCCCCCTTCCCAATGTTTTATATAAAAAAAATAAACATAAAAAAAACACATCTTCACTATTAAAATATAAAAATACTAAAAACACGGGGTGGGGGGGTGACGGCGTAGAAAAATTTGCTGTGGGGCCCAGCCACTTCCAGCTACGCCCCTGCGGACGGCTCGGCCTTCTCGCTCCTCTTGTTTTAGCTGTTGACTTTTTTGTTGCTTTGGAATGTATGACTTTTTTTGTACCTGAACCCCCTGATTGTAAAGCGCTGCGGAATACGCCATATAAATAAAGATTATTATTACATGTGCAGTCCTGTCACTCGCTTTTTCCACTGTGTGTCGGTCTTCACTGTAGTTCTGGCATTATATTTGTGAACCAGCAGACACAGGATGAGCAAAACTATAGCTCCTGCCCGAATAGGAAATCCTGATTATTTATTTATTTGACGCACTTATATAGCGCTGACATATTCCTCAGCGTTATCTTCCCTCACTGTCCCCAGGAGCTGACACTCTAAGGTCCCTAGCAGTCTGTCTTTGGAGGAAACCGGAGAACATACAAACTCCATGCAGATGTTGTCCCTGGTCGGATTCGAACCCAGGACCCCAGCAAGGCACCAGTACTAACCAGTGCGTGCATGGACTTGTGGGGGGACACAGTGTGGTAATCACAGTGCGTCCTCCGCCTCACTCACCCCCTACCTGACCCGCCCGTTACAGCTACCTGCACAGCGCTTTCTCCATTCTCACAGCTCCTGGGTAGAGTTGAGCGAACTTGTGTTTTAAGTTCTGCATCCAAAGTTCGGGTTCGGGTTATCGAAGCATCCCGTTATGGATCCCGCTACCACGGACCATAACGGAATTTGGAATCCATAACGGGATGCTTCGATAACCCGAACTCGAGCTTTGGACGCAGAACTTAAAACACAAGTTCGCTGAACCCTACTCCTGGGGGTAACATTGGATTCTGCTCTGTCCTTTACGCTACACATCCAAACCCTCATTTCCATCTGCCGCTTACAACTGAAGAACATCTTTCAGGTTCGCGTCTTCCTCACCCCTGAGTCAACTAAAATGCTAGTGCATGCTCTCGTGATCTCCCGCCTGGACTACTGCAACATCCTCCTGTGTGGCCTCCCATCCAGCGATCTCGCTCCCCTCCTATCTATCCTCAACTCCGCTGCCCGGTTAGTCCACCTCTCCCCTCAATCTCTTCACTGCCCGGCAAATTCAGTGTAAAATACTTACAAGTACAGTACATATCGTGCCGTCCACAGTCTGTCCCGTCCGTAAATCTCTGACCTCCCGATCCCCGCCTGTAATCTCCGATCCTCTCAGAACCTCCTCCTCTGTTCTTCACACAATCGTCTACAAGATTTCTCACGCGCCTCACCTGTTCTTGGGGACTCTCTACCCCAGGGATGCCCAACCTGCCGCCCTCCAGCTGCTGCAAAACTACAACTCCCAACATGCCCTGATAGTGGCATGCTGGGAGTTGTGGTCTTGCAACAGCCGCAGGTTGGGCATCCCTGCCCTACCCCAACACATCAGACCCCCCCCCATCCAAACCTGCCACCTCTTTAGGAAAGCCGACCACCTGACCAATCAGATTACGAGACCGCCAGTCGGGATCAGTAACAAGCGCCGCCATATGGTGAAGTGCGGAGGGGGAGGGGGAGCAGACATATTAGACAATCTTATATCTATGGGAACAGCTTGGATTTTTACTTTTCTGATTCCTTGTTTCCTTGAGTAGCGGCGCTTACCAGCAGCCACTCCTCTCCCTTCCTTCCGTAGAGGTAACCTGGATGCTCAGTACTAGGTAGGGCTCAACCACGCGAACGTGTGACCGTTCTGTGGACCTCAATTTTGGGTCCGTGATCTACAAAATTCAATCCACACCACGGAAAAATAGACCATGTTCTGTTTTTTTGCTGTGTGGAGGCTTCGTAGTGCTTCCGTGGGCTTCTGCTCCGTGTCTTCACTCGGCTTCATATCTTGCGGAAGAAGAATGGGTCTGCATCCGTGATACGGAACGCACACGGGTGGGCCCATATAGTGCAAATCCGCTGTCCACAAGGTATGTAGACTTTTGCAACCAAACATGTATGGCTTCAGTGTATAGAACAAAAAATATTGAGGCAACATCTCCTGCCGTTATGTGTGTGCAGCACCTATTAAGATCTTTGTGTCTCCATGGCGACAGACTACAAAGCAAACCCTATGTAGTCTGGTCCTGCAGTCACATGTTACTCCATCTGTAGATCAGAGGGCTGGAAACTGTGTAACCAACTGTTACCGAAAAATGTATCCTTTCGCAGTTTCTGTTCCGTTGCTAGTAGTTACCACTGAGCCTATGATAATAACGCCCATTTTGGACTATGATGTGCCTGTTTACTGTCATGTACCTGTATTTTGTATAGTTGTATATTGTGAGTGGTGACATCACAAGTGGTCTGATTTAGCACCTGTGATGTCACTACTAATGATATAAAAACAGGAGAATGCCCATGTGAGTGATATACAGGACTTTGATGGAGGTTACAAATGTGTTTGTGTGAAAGTAAAGGGTTAATGACCATCTAGAATGCAATGGTGGGCGGCATTAGGGGGCAGTGTAGGTCTAGTACGTCCCCACGCTGTGTAGCACCCTCATATACTTGAAAGTGGAGGTGGACAGGTATGCAGAGAACTCTGCAGCTGCTGGTATAGATAGGACCAGCCACACTGCAGTTAATAGTTAGCTAGCAAGTGGGAGTGAGTGACACTGGCAGAATGCTGCACCGCCAGCTTGCCCCATAGTCAAATGGTTGTGTAGAGAGTGGAGTAGTCGCAGATATGTGTGACTGAGAGTGAGCCAAGCCTGCGGGCTCTATGCATGTATGTGAACAGCATGAAGAGGACCCACAGTCTATGCATGGAGCTATCTTCATCACCGCCACCAGGGGGAGATTCCAGGGCCGAGATGTCATCATTCATCACCCATTGAGCTGGGTGCACAAAACTGCAGGAGATTTTTAACCCTAGATGCACATGGAGCGATTTCAGACACTGTAGGTTTCATATGATCCACCCATTCCGCAAAAAGATAGGACATGTCGTATCTTTTTACGGGACGGAAGTACGGAACGTAACCCCACGGAAGCGCTCCGTAGTGTTCTGTTCCGTGAATCTGTTCCACACCGTTCCGCATCTCTGAATTTGTGGACCCATTGAAGTAAATGGGTCCGCATCCGTAATGCGGAATGGCCGCGGAACTGTGCCCGTGTATTGCGGATCCGCAAATGCGGTTCGCAGCACGGGCACGTGGAGCACACGTTCGTGTGAAAGAGGCCTCATTTGCAGCCGTCACCAAGGAGTTCCCGTGTAAAACTCCTCATTGTGTCCAGTTAGGATAATAAGCGGCTTCTATGGGGGTCAAACAGTTACCTCCCCGCCCGAAAATATCAAACACCCGTACTGCGTGCCATCCTGATAATGGCTTCCTGCAGCCGCCGCCGCGCAAAGTGGTGACCGGTGGAGGGGATAATAGAAAACAGTGGGGACGAGGGAGCGTGTGCGGCTACACAGCCCTGGACACTAGAGGGTTAATGTGTATCATTGCTGACCAAGGAGGTATCACTGTTTAGATACAGTGGGTCAGCAGACAGTATCACACAATAGGATTAGATACACTCAGCAGACAGTATCACACAATAGGATTAGATACACTCGGCGGACAGTATCACACAATAGTACTAGATACACTTAGCAGACAGTATCGCACAGTAGGATTAGATACACTCAGCAGACAGTATCACACAATAGGATTAGATACACTCAGCAGACAGTATCACCCAATAGGATTAGGTACACATAGCAGACAGTATCACACAATAGGATTAGATACACTTAGCGGACAGTATCACACAATAGGATTAGATACACTCAGCAGATAGTATCACCCAATAGGATTAGGTACACTCAGCAGACAGTATCACACAATAGGATTAGATACACTCAGCAGACAGTATCGCACAGTAGGATTAGATACACTTAGCAGACAGTATCACACAATAGGATTAGATACACTCAGCAGACAGTATCACACAATAGGATTAGATACACTTAGCAGACAGTATCACACAGTAGGATTAGATACACTCAGCGGACAGTAGAACAAATGGTACATGGTCTTTATCTGGGCCGATAATCCGCCTACCAATTATATTTACGAAAATGATCCAATAATTGAGACGTATAAATGCCATCAAACAATCTCTAGCGTCACACGTGATGGGTCTACATGCACCAATCACCCAACGTAGACTAAGGAAATGATTTTACACTAAAACTCTACATGATGGGGATTGTAGTGCTGTGGAGGTTACATTCTGCAGATGTAATAAAACACTTGGAGCGGATTATGGATTATGTGTAATGGATTTCTGTAGGTTGCAGTGACACTTCTCAGCCAGCAGATGGCGCTCTTTATGTGTTTGCTCTCCATAGTGGTGATCCTTGTTAGCGTCTGTTCACATTTTGACGATCCACTGTGTATCTCATGGCAGAAGCGGCTTCCATGATTTTTCATTTTGAATGCTGCGGTGATGTTCTCTCAGTTTAGCTCCACTCCTGACACCATCCCGGAGGGGTCCGGGCGATAACTGCGCCAATGATGGACATGTACATTGTATGTGCGGTCTGGAAAACCGCGTGTGAACCGCAGAACAGAACTAAGATTATTATGTGTGACACTGTCCGTCGAGTGTATCTAATCCTATCATGTGTGATACTGTATCCCGGGCTGTGTATCTAACCCTATCATGCGTGATATCGTATCCTGGGCTGTGTATCTAATCCTGTCCTGTGTGATACAGTCTGCTGAGCTGTGTATCTAATCCTGCCCTGTGTGGATACTGTCTGCCGAGCGGTGTATCTAATCCTATCATGTGTGATACAGTCTGCTGAGTGTGTATCTAATCCTGTCCTGTGTGATACTGTCTGCTGAGTGTGTATCTAATGCTGTCCTGTGTGATACTGTCTGCTGAGCTGTGTATCTAATCCTATTATGTGAGATACTGTCTGATGAGTTGTGTATCTAATCCTGTCCTGTGTGATACTGTCTGCCGAGCTGAGTATCTAATCCTATCATGTGTGATACTGTCTGCTGAGCTGTGTATCTAATCCTATCCTGTGAGATACTGGCTGATGAGTTGTGTATCTAATCCTGTCCTGTGTGATACTGTCTGCTGAGCTGTGTATCTAATCCTATTATGTGTGATACTCATACCGTCCCAGATCCGGTGGTACAGTCCTGGTGGGGTGATTAGTGGTTATTAACCCCCCGTGGACTGAGATGTTCGCTCCCCATCGGAGTGTAGGGTCAGACTGGTAGACACGGGATCGCCCTTCTCAGTTGTGTTTCAGGCTCGGACACCTCAGGGTCGGCCTAGGAGTCCTGCCATTGGGCTGCTTCCCTTTTCTTTTTTATGGCTGTTTATTAAAAGTTACATTTTAGGTTATTTTTCCTTTTCTGTAATTTTGGTCACTTATCTCCCTCATCTGTTGTGACTTTCTGGTGGCCGACCTACCTGTTACTGAGACTTTCTGGTGGACGACCTACCTGTTACTGTGACTTTCTGGTGGCCGACCTACCTGTTACTGAGACTTTCTGGTGGCCGACCTACCTGTTACTGAGACTTTCTGGTGGCCGACCTACCTGTTACTGTGACTTTCTGGTGGCCGACCTGCCTGTTACTGTGACTTTCTGGTGGACGACCTACCTGTTACTGTGACTTTCTGGTGGCCGACCTACCTGTTACTGAGACTTTCTGGTGGCCGACCTACCTGTTACTGTGACTTTCTGGTGGCCGACCTGCCTGTTACTGAGACTTTCTGGTGGCCGACCTACCTGTTACTGTGACTTTCTGGTGGCTGACCTACCTGTTACTGAGACTTTCTGGTAGACGACCTACCTGTTACTGAGACTTTCTGGTGGCCGACCTGCCTGTTACTGAGACTTTCTGGTGACCGACCTACCTGTTACTGTGACTTTCTGGTGGCCGACCTACCTGTTACTGTGACTTTCTAGTGGCCGACCTACCTGTTACTGAGACTTTCTGGTGGCCAACCTACCTGTTACTGAGACTTTCTGGTGGCCGACCTACCTGTTACTGAGACTTTCTGGTAGCCAACCTACCTGTTACTGTGACTTTCTGGTGGCCAACCTACCTGTTACTGAGACTTTCTGGTGGCCAACCTACCTGTTACTGAGACTTTCTGGTGGCCGACCTACCTGTTACTGAGACTTTCTGGTGGCCGACCTACCTGTTACTTTGACTTTCTGGTGGACGACCTACCTGTTACTTTGACTTTCTGGTGGCCAACCTACCTGATACTGAGACTTTCTGGTGGCCAACCTACCTGTTACTGAGACTTTCTGGTGGCCGACCTACCTGTTTTGAGACTTTCTGGTGGACGACCCATCTGTTACTGTGACTTTCTGGTGGCCGACCTACCTGTTACTTTGACTTTCTGGTGGACGACCTACCTGTTACTGTGACTTTCTGGTGGCCGACCTACCTGTTACGGAGACTTTCTGGTGGCCGACCTACCAGTTACTGAGACTTTCTGGTGGCCGACCTACCTGTTACTGTGACTTTCTGGTGGCCGACCTACCTGTTACTTTGACTTTCTGGTGGCCGACCTACCTGTTACTGAGACTTTCTGGTGGCTGACCTACCTGTTACTGAGACTTTCTGGTGGCCAACCTACCTGATACTGAGACTTTCTGGTGAACGACCTACCTGTTACTGTGACTTTCTGGTGGCTGACCTACCTGTTACTGAGACTTTCTGGTGGCCGACCTACCTGTTACTTTGACTTTCTGGTGGACGACCTACCTGTTACTTTGACTTTCTGGTGGCCAACCTACCTGATACTGAGACTTTCTGGTGGCCGACCTACCTGTTACTGAGACTTTCTGGTGGCCAACCTACCTGATACTGAGACTTTCTGGTGGCCGACCTACCTGTTACTGAGACTTTCTGGTGGCCGACCTACCTGTTACTGAGACTTTCTGGTGGCCGACCTACCTGTTACTGAGACTTTCTGGTGGCCGACCTACCTGTTACTGTGACTTTCTGGTGGCCGACCTACCTGTTACTGTGACTTTCTGGTGGCCGACCTACCTGTTACTTTGACTTTCTGGTGGCTGACCTACCTGTTACTGAGACTTTCTGGTAGCCGACCTATCTGTTACTTTGACTTTCTGGTGGCCGACCTACCTGTTACTGAGACTTTCTGGTGGCCGACCTACCTGTTACTTTGACTTTCTGGTGGCCGACCTATCTGTTACTGAGACTTTCTGGTGGACGACCTACCTGTTACTGAGACTTTCTGGTAGACGACCTACCTGTTACTGTGACTTTCTGGTGACCGACCTACCTGTTACTGTGACTTTCTGGTGGCTGACCTACCTGTTACTTTGACTTTCTGGCGGCCGACCTACCTGTTACTGAGACTTTCTGGTGGACGACCTACCTGTTACTGTGACTTTCTGGTGGACGACCTACCTGTTACTGAGACTTTCTGGTGGCCGACCTACCTGTTACTGAGACTTTCTGGTGGACGACCTACCTGTTACTGAGACTTTCTGGTGGACGACCTACCTGTTACTGTGACTTTCCGGTGGCTGACCTACCTGTTACTGTGACTTTCTGGTGGCCGACCTACCTGTTACTGAATTAGGGGCGGACTGGGAACTTAAAGTGGGCCTGGAAAAAAAAATGACGGCCCCCGTATTGTTGGTGTAACCAAATTGACAATAGGAGGTGCAGCATAAGTAGGCGGGGCCTGCAATACTATAGTGCGGTACAAAATACCGCAACAGGAGAACCACATACCACAGTGCAGCACAATATACCGCCCCCAGCAGAACCAAAAACCACAGTGCAGCACAATATACCGCCCCCAGCAGAACCAAAAACCACAGTGCAGCACATAATACCGCCACCCTCACCACATTATACAGCTGTATCACTGTCCTGAGTATGGTGGTTAGGGATGAGCGAATCGACTTCGGATGAAACAAGTTGATTCGCATATAACTTCGTTCCAAGACTGTAAAAAAAACATTTCCCGAACTCGGGTTCGGTTCCAAGGTACCACTTGTTCCACGAGTTCGGGAAATGTTTTTTTGTTTTTTACAGTCTAAATCAATTTTGGAAGTTATTACGCGAAGTCTGGTGAGTAATAACTTCGGCTCATCGGAGCCAATACATTCTAATACTGTACGGAGCGCTTGTTTGATCCGAAGTCGATGTTTCATCCGAAGTGGATTCGCTCATCCCTAGTGGTGATACAGTTGGGTTCCGAGGGCACCTGATGATCCATCATTAATGAATGGTGAGCGCATCAGCCGGTGTTCATAAGCAGGGTTCAGGCGCCCCCCTGGTCCACCGGCAGATTTCCCTGGAGGGTCTATGGCCGGTCTGCCCCTGCCCCGATTTCATATGCACTGTGCTGTGCCCCATAACTTGCTTTATTGTGGTGGAAATCCTCTATGGGACGACACAGAGACACCATATGGCGGCACACGGAGCATCTGTGGGGCAGTAATACAGACCTGTAGGGGCTCTCAGGACCAGTGTCGGCTTTGCCAAATCAGGGAATTGCTTGCAATGCAGCTCCCTAATGCAGTGGTCCCCAACTTGCACCTGTCAGCACATGCTGGGAGTTGTAGTCTGCCTACAGCTGCAGGGCCGCTAGTGCATACTTGCAGGGGTGTAACTATACTTCATAGCAAAACAAAATGGGGCCCCCACCACCTAGTGTAAGAAAATTAAAACAGCAGCAAAAGTAGCAATAACTAAAGGAATGTAGAATAGCGCCATATATCCGAAAAGCCACGCTAGAGCAAAAAGCCCCCCCCACGGCTGCTATGGCTACAGCGGCGCCGGGCATACTTGTGGGTTACAGGGGATGATATCAGATTATGAAAGCCTTGATATCAGCGTTGTGTAATGTCTGCTCCTGGGAAAACCCGAAACGCCTCATCTCCCGGAGAACATGAAGAGCCGTGTGGTGAGGGAGTCAGAGGAGACCTCCTGCTGCACCCCCATCATTGTGTCCGTGGCTGGTGAGTACCTAACGAAAGGTACAATGATCGGGGAATGCTGAGCCTTGTAGTGCTGCAGAGGAATAGCTGTATACCACAGCCCTGCCCCCACCCTACCACGTAATGTCATTTATACTCCCACCTCTACCTTGTGATGTCACCAATGCATGCACCACCTACCATGTGATGTCATTTATACACCCACCTCTACTTTGTGATGTCACATATATATTCACCCTACCTCGTGATGTCATTTATCCGCACACCTCTACCTTGTGATGTCACCTATGCAGGTACCACCCACCTTGTGAGCACATGTCCATAACGTCAGATGCCACGTGCGACAAACCACTTGCCTTCTGATGTCACATAGATATCCACCCTACCATATGATGTCATTTAGACACCCACCTCTACCTTGTGATGTCACAAACCCTAGCTTGTGACGTCACATCTTGCACACTACCCACCGTGCGATGTCACATAGATATCCACCCTACCACATGATGTCTAGTGTTGAGCGCGAATATTCGAATTGAGAATTTTAATCAAGAATTTCGGCACTTTGAGAATTCGCAAATATTTAGAACAGGGTGCTCTATATTCATATTCGTGAGGTTGATCGCAAATATTCTAATCGCGAATTTATCGCGAATATTGGCACTTAGCAACATCCCTAGCAACCAATTGGAATGTTGCCTACTCCTGAGGGTCCATTCACACGTCCGCAATTCTGTTCCGCATTTTGCGGAACGGAATTGCGGACCCATTAGTTTCAATGGGGACAGACGATGTCCCGGCCGGGTCCGCAATTGTGGATCCGCACTTCCGGGTCCGCAATTGCGTTCCCGAAAAAAATAGAACATGTCCTATTCTTGTCCGCAATTGCAGACAAGAAAAGGCATTTTCTATGAGAGTGCCGGCGATGTGCGGTCCGCAAATTGCGGAACGCACATCGCCGATGTCCGTGTTTTGCGGATCCGCGGATCCGTGGATCCGCAAAACACACACGGACGTGTGAATGGACCCTTAGTGTTGATCGTGAATATTCTAATCTATTTTTTATTGCGAATATATTACATTGCAGATTTTTGCAATCAAGTAAATAATGACGAGATCACGAATTCTCGAATTTGCTAATTTATGGCGAATATTTGGCCAAAAATTCGCAAAATATCGCAAATCCGAATATTGCCTATGCCGCTCATCACTATGTCATTTACACACACATCTCTACCTTGTGATGTCACAGAGACACTCCCCCAGCCTGTGATGTCACACGCATAGTTTCTATAAGTGGGTGTCCGATCTGTAGCCCCTAAAGCAGTCCATGCACGGCCATTATATAGTTAATGCGCTGCCGCTGATATCAGATCTGCTTGTGAAATGCAAGGTTTGCACAATCCAGCCGGCTGGCCAATCTATAACCCCGCAGGGGTCATTTACTAAGACAGCGCCGGCCGCCATAGCGCTATTGTAATGTGTGCTCAGATTGCGCCATCTCTATGTATACATGTCTGTACCACAAATATAGGCCCGATGTAGCTTCTACTTACCTGTGGGTCTGACAACTGACCTGGCCCTTTACGTAAAAACCTCAAGTTCCCACAAAAAAAAAAGACTAACTCCCCCTCATTGAGGTACAAGTTTTATTTAAAAAATAAAAATAAATCAGAGCTGCAGTGTAAAGCATGGGGAGAGCAGCAGCCTGAGCTTCAGGTGAGACACGCAATGGATTTCAGACTACCTCCGACTCCATCAGACAATGCAGCTAATCTGGAGTCACTGACCTAATGGACAAAGCTGTTGTTCAGGCATCATGCGTAGCAGGTAAGTACTCAGAAGGATTATCTGCAAGTTTGGTTTTCTGGATCAATTCTCTTTACACTGCAATACGCAGCCCTACTGAGCACGTGCATGCCCTGCCCATACTGCTGAGGATTTGTAACAATGTATCAGCGTAGGAAAGACACATCTAGCCTGCAGACTGAGCCTTAGGGCTCATGCACACGATCTTTGTAGTTTTGCGGGCCGTTTTTCACGGATCCGTTGTTCCGCATCTTAAGTTTTTTTTCTCTGATTGAAGTCCTCTTCCGTTCCGTTATTGCACAAAACATATCCATATGGTTTCCGTATGGGATCCGTTTTTTGCGGATCGTATATGGAAACAGTAACAAAATACAGTAACAGTAACAGTAACAAAATACGGATGACATACGGATCCGTTCCGTGTGTGTTCTGTATTTTTTGCGGACCCTTTGACTTCAATGGGGCCGTGGAGTGTGATTTGCGGACAATAATAGGACATGCACTACTTTTTTGCGGAACGGCCATGTGGACAAGCGGAAACAGAATGCACACGGAGTAAGGCCTCATGCACACGACCGTATGTTTGGTCTGCATCCGAGCCTCAAATTTTGCGGCTCGGGCACGGACCCATTGACTTCAATGGGGCCGCAAAATATGCGGACAGCACTCCGTGTGCTGTCCACATCCGTTGCTCCGTTCCGTGGCCCCGCAAAAAAAATAGAGCATGTCCCATTCTTGTCCGTTTTGCGGACAAGAATAGGCATCTCTATAACGGGCCGCCCGTTCTGTTCCGCAAATTGCGGAAGGCACACGGAGTGGCTTCCGTGTTTTGCAGATCCGCGGTTTGCAGATCCGCAAAACACACACGGTTGTGTGCATGAGGCCTAACTTCCGTATTTTCTACAGCCCCATTGAAATGAATGGTTCCGCATACGGGCCGCAAAAAAAACGGAACGGAAATGGAAAGAAAATACGATCGTGTGCATGAGGCCTAACTTCCGTATTTTCTACAGCCCCGTTGAAGTGAATGGTTCCGCATACACTCCGCAAAACCCCCAGAACGGGAGCGGAAGGAAAATACGGTCGTGTGCATGAGCCCTTAGGAGGCTCCAGATTCCCTTCTGCTCTATAGATAATCACTGGAACTCCCCCCCACACACAGATCCAATATACCAGGAATTGTCCTTTAAGCAGTCCCCTGACCAGTTCTAGCCATAGGTATCTGGTGACAGGTTTTATGGCATTAAGTGCAGCCCCAGATGTAGCAGAGCTGGGTCTGTGGGGCTGTGTCCCTTGTGCATCAGGATAATCCCCTGACTTGAGATAGTGTGGCAGGTTTAGCTGCAGCTGACAGACACAGCTCTGCTACATCACCTGTATGTCTCTGCAGAGAATATTTCTGCAGAAGCTCCCATCACATGCCTGCAGCATGGTGTAAGGAACATTCCTGTCCATTTACTTCTTGGCTGAGATAAGTATGGGGGGGGGGGGGGGATTAGATACTCCCATTGACGACAAGAGCACAATCCGCCCTCCCCGGGCCTGTCAGCCAATCGGCCGAGGAGCTGTGGTCGAGCCTTCTCCAAGCCTTCCCCTGCTCCATGTACAGTCATGTGAGGATCACTAGGACTACTGCACTGCCTGCTGCAGACACATTGTACCGGAGCGGCTGCTGCAACTGTCACTCCAAGGGCGCCGAGGAAAAACTCCCCAAACTTTCTCATTAATTCCCAGGGATCTGCTGTGGCAGGTAGGGACAGGACATGGCTGGTGGATGGGGTAAAGGGGCACTCTGCGGACAACTGCTCGCTAGAGCCCCAACATATGGCGACCTGCTGCCTCCAGGGACCCAGTCTGTGCTTTCTGCCAAGTGCAAAACTGAGAGGCAGCAGCTGTGGGAACTACAAGTAGCAGCATGCCCTGGCTGGGGTTTGTGTTTGCTCAACAGCTTGGGGACTAAAACCAGGTGTGGGTCTATTATCTATCTATCTATCTATCTATCTATCTATCTATCTATCTCATATCTATCTATCTATCTATCTATCTATCTATCTATCTATCTATCTCTCTATCTATCTATCTATCTCCTATCTCCTATCTATCTATCTATCTCTCTATCTATCTATCTCATATCTATCTATCTATCTATCTATCTATCTATCTATCTATCTATCTATCTCTCTATCTATCTATCTATCTATCTATCTCATATCTATCTATTTATCTATCTATCTCTCTATCTATCTATCTCCTATCTATCTATCTATCTATCTATCTATCTCATATCTATCTATCTATCTATCTATCTATCTCCTATCTATCTATCTATCTATCTATCTATCTCCTATCTATCTATCTATCTATTATCTATCTATCTATCTCATATCTATCTATCTATCTATCTATTATCTTCTGTCTATCTATCTATCTATCTATCTATCTATCTTATATCTATCTATCTTTCTCTCATATCTATCTATCTATCTCCTATCTATCTATCTATCTATCTATCTATCTCATATCTATCTATCTATTATCTTTCTATCTATCTATCTATCTATCTATCTATCTAATATCTATCTATCTATCTATCTATCTATCTATCTATCTATCTATCTATCATGTGTTTTCTGTGGTGTAACATAGGACTGCATGTAAATCTACACCATTAAACTAACCACTGATTATAACAGTATCCAGTGTGTTAAATGACAACCTCAGCTCTGCTACATCTCTGTACACAGTTGTGGTGGCATCAGATATACTATAGGGCAAATATGAATGTTTAGATTCAATCTCTTTACAGCAGAGCTGTATATAAGCATATTGCAAACCATGAATGAGTGTTGCGGTTGTGTCCCTGGGGGGTATATAGTGGGGGTGTGGGGTATATAGTAGGGGTGGGGGGTATATAGTGGGGGTGGGGGGTATATAGTGGGGGTGGGGGGGTATATGGTGGGGGTGGGGGGTATATGGGTGTGGGGTTGGGTTGCTATAGGTTCTGCAGAGCAGTAGATGGGGCAGTATGTCACTGTTACTATGTGATACAATGTTGCACACTGTACTGCCTGTGGCTACATTCACCAGTCACTGGTCTGCTCCCCTCTCTGTGATTGTGCACACTGGGGCTCATGTCTACAGGTCACCGGTGGGTCCTGGTGACGCTGCTGCGGCGGGCACATGATGGGCACACATCCTGGGCTGCAGGAAGGCTGGCACTCAGGGCAGGCAGATGAGATGTGCTGGCAGAGCTATTCCTGGGCTGTTATGGAAAGCAGAATGTTGACAGTAGAAGCAATGAGGGAGGGGGGAGGGTTACTGGCGGTCATGTTCAGCCCAGGGGCCAGGGATCGGGGAGTGGAGAACAGCACAAGGGCTCAATAATAGACCGTACAATGCGCCATTCACAAACAGTGCCAAGGCTAAGCTGCATTAACCGTGAAGCTGCTGCCGCTCCAAGGCTCAGCCCGGGAGCGGAAGGGGTTAAATGGCTTTTAGTGCACCTATAGAAAAGCGGCACATGAGACATGTCAACTTTTGCTGCCTCTTTGTTAGGACGTATTATGTAAAGGCACCATTTAATAGACAATGCCCTTGTGTTAATGCATGTGACCAGCTCTGTCCTGCAGAGCTTGCAATCTAATCCGAGCCTTGACATCAGCGAGTTATTTCTTTCACTATCAGTTCCTCGCATGGTCCTCGCAGATGTGGTCCTGGAGCAGGAACATATTAGTGACCTGATTTATCATTGGTGTGCGCTCAGTGTGGCATTCCTGCTTCCTTCGAAGGGTTAACCTGGGATTACTTGTCAATAAGGGAATTCCATAGAGACTTAAAGGGAACCCGTCATCACCTTTCTGCTTCCCATACTAACGGCAGCATAACGTACAGACAGGTGAGTGGATTTCAGCGCTCTGTCATTTATAAGTTAAAAGTAAGTGGTCGCCGAGAACCAACATCGCAATCATTGCAGACTGGGCCTAGAAAAGAGTCCCGGCCTCCTGAGAAGAGTCCTGGTTATTCATGGATTCCTGCTCTCCCCCCACCTGCTGATGACTGACAGGCTTCTCCCTAGAAGAGAACTGCCAATCATCAGCAGATGGGCGGAGAGCAGGAGATTATAATAACCAGGACTCTTCTCGGGTAGATGTGACTCTTTTCAAGACCTGGGCTGCGATGATTATGGCGCTGGTTCTCGGTAACCACTTACTGTTACCTCATGAGTGACACAGCGCTGAAATCAGCATTTCGGTGAGGTCAGCATAAAGTGGATGACAGGTTCCCTTTAAGAAGAGAGCGCCACAGTGACATGTGACCCAGAAACTGCCCTGCATAACGGAAACGGGACAGATCTGTTTTGCAGCCCATAGACTTCTATTATGACGGAATAAATAACGGAATGCCTCTAATGGCATATCCATAACGCAATTCACCCTTTACCACCAAACGAAATATGAAATTCGCTCATCTCTAGTTACAGACCGGCCTGCAATCTATCAGCGGTGGTCGTGCTCGCACACTATAGGAAAAAGCGTCAGCCTCTCTGGTGGCCGGGACCGTGGGTAGAGCGGTGCTTTTTCCTATATTGTGCAAGCGCGACCACGGCTGATGGATTGCAGGGTGGTCGTAACCATGGAAACGAGCCGTGTATAATGTGATAGAAAAATGAATCCGGCCAGCAAAGGAGGCAACATGGAGAATCCCAATACATTAGGAAGGGCCTTGTATTAACTTTCTCTACATGATAAATGCCACTTACTGAAGTGAGAGGACCCCTTTAATGTTTGCTACATCTGTATCTGTCATCTACTTTGTATTGCTACATTCAGCCTATTCCTAAGAATCATCAGTATAAGCAGTGATTAGCTTACAAAAATCTATCTATATCTATCTATCTATCTATCTATCTATCTCATCTATCTATCTATCTATCTATCTATCTTCTATCTATCTATCTATCTATCTATCATCTATCTATTATCTATCCTATCTATCTATCTATCTATCTATCTATCATCTATCTATCATCTATCTATTATCTATCTATAGTATCTATCTCCTATCTATCTATATCTATTTATCTATCTATCTATCTATAGTATCTATCTATCTATCTATCTATCTATCTATCTATCTATCTCCTATCTATCTATATCTATTTATCTATCTATCTATCTATCTATCTCTTCTTCTTTCTATCTCCTATCTATCTCCTATCTATCTATCTATCTATCTATCTATCTATCTATCTATCTATCTATCTATCTATCTATCTATTATCTATCTATTATCTATCTATCTATCTGCTTTTGGACACATTTCAGGCTTTAACATGAAAGCATTTTCTGCCTCCTGAATTCTGGCGAAAAGAAAAATGCATCTAATTACATCCAGAATTTCGGAGGGGAACTGTTTGTTCTGTCTTTAGGGGTTTCCAGCTGTGGATCCTGTTTTGCAGCTCGCTCTCTCTCTCTCTCTCTCTCTCTCTCTCTTATCTGTGATCCAGAGCACTGATATTACTATACAAACAGGCTGTGAAGCCTCAGCTGACTACTGGAGGCCGCAGAAGGTCAAGTGCATTGCACCCGCTTGTGTTTGTCACATCGCCCATGGTCCTTTAATACGGGTGTTACTTTTCTGTGGATTCACTTGATGCAACTTTTCTGGAACTTTCATTTTCTCCCCATAGAAATCAATAGAGATCACCCAATGCGTCTATGTCATGTAGCAGTAAAAGCACCGTCAGCGCGGTCAGATACTTGGCCGTGGACCCATTCTTCTTGACACCACTTTTAGGGTTCTGCTTCCTGCCAGTTCTCATAAAATCCTATGGACCGTCCCAGTTGAAAATAACTGGTCCCATTCCAATGGTCATGTTATAGCAACGGAAGTGGTCTCATAAAGGGGACCCCCTCATCTGCCTAGAAATGCATCCATAAAGCAGAAAGGATCGCAAAAATGTATCGCTGTCTAACTAGAGATTTGCCATTCAGGGTTCTAGAAACGCATAGGGAAAAAGTTGGGACGCAAGCGTCATATTACACCGGAGCGCGGGATTGGCAGAGCCGCCATCACATGTCACCGTGCGCCCAGTATCACATAACTCGGATTAATATGTAACTCTTCAAAGTCACAGATAAGATTTTAACAATCTTTCCACTTCAGTTAAACAAGGTTTAAAACACAGGAACAAACATGCGAGAGGGAAGAGACCGCCACGCTTTCCTAGCTGATTATTTCTTGTTTGTCCAGTTTTAAGCCTCAAAAAAAACATCCAACAGGCGCTGCTGTCACTGGGAAACACGGAAACCCACCGTAACCGGCGCAAAACTACTCAGACGTGAAGTGGAGAGGAGGAAATCAATTCATGGAGTCATTAGATTATCACATTTGGTGTCCAATGTATCTTAATAGCATATGGACACAAAGTGATTGCAAACTGGCGAGACTCCAAGTGTCCACACTTCTAGTGTCCTCCATTATGTCCTAGAGGGTCGTTGGCTGCATGCTAATTTCCCCATGCATATCTATTGATTTCGATCAATGCTCTTGAGAGGGAACCTTAAGATGCCCTCCTAGGGTATATGGAAAGGGGGGTATTATTACCCATCATACCAAATTTGTGAAAGGTTCTTCCACTTCTGTTACCTTTACATAGATCATGATAGATGACGCTCTAACCTCTGGGACCTACCAAGAACTGGGCACCACAGTTTCCCAGTTGACCACTTCTGCCCGGTCACTTTCCATAAAGATGAATGGAAGCACCACTGGGTATAGTCGAGTGCTGTCCAATAGATATTAATTTAGAAATGTTCTACAGCTTTCTGGTTGACCGTAGATGTTATAATTCCATGAAAGCATCCATATTGTAGCAATGTCCTTCAGGTTCAGTCTTGCTCGAGCAAGGGTAACCAAACGTTTCTTCCACCATGAGTCAGAACCAACGGTCTTTCGAAGCATCCGTTGAGATACATTAGGTGGACATGATAGATGGTGACCAAGAAAGGTTGACCTTCACCCCTGGAAGGAGAAAGGGTTAAGGCATCACATAATCCCCTATTGACTATTCATCTGGAAGAGCGTAACACAGAGCAACAGTGTAGCATGTGGAAAGGAGCTCTGTGTGGCAGAGAACATGACTAGGGTTTTCATACATGCACAGTCACAGCCCTCATATGACGGGGGGATGACTGTTACCCTTGTAATAGACTTACGTCTTCTTAGAAAGGAGCCTTTATCCTGCTCCCCTCTGGAGCCAGTAATCTTGCCCTATGTGCGGAACTGATAGCCAGATCCAGCAAACTTCGAATGTTCCTGCATTAAAACATCTCATTAACAACACATTCCACCTTCAGTTTACCATTTCGCTGCCAACGGGCGGATGAGACGACGTGTACTCAAAATGCTTTTTGGCCGATATATTGAGCCAAGTAAAGGAATGTACAAGACTTACGTAGGACTACAAATGAGGGCTGTGTGGTTTATCCACTCAGAATGTTCTTCTCTTCTTGATTTATAGATTGCTTTACACAGATCCTTCACCTTCCAAACCATGGTCTAAGCATTCAGTCATGTTTGGCCCCAGTGGGGCTCACAATCTAGTTTCTCCATCTAGGGCACATCTATATCCATCAGAAGACAATAAACCTAACTGCACGTTTTTAGAATTTTAGAAGGAAACCAGAAAACCATGTGAAAACTTTGAGCAACTTTTCCACCCAAAAAGATAGAGGCACGAAACAAGGGAAGGGTGGAACAGGCATGACATTGTAGAAAGTTTGGATTATTAATAAAAGTAAAGTAGAAAGTTTGGGATCCATGAGCATTCTAGTAGTGGTCTCGGGTACACTAGTCAATCTAGTAGACAATTGGCAAGACTACCAGAGGTGGAACCACATCATGGTTATGTAGGTGGTATAACCACAGACATAAAGCTCCTTAGATATAACCAGTTGACAGTTTCCATTTCTTCTTCTCTTGCAGGACGCATCCCGTGAGGGATATTTAACATTTTTTGTCTTATGGTGCTGGGATTTTCTCAGAAGCTCATCCAGGAATGGTGGATCATTTGCTTCTTACAGATGAATGCTTCTCGAACACACAGTCAACCCTCGGCTACACAACGGAGATGCTGATGAGAGGTAGGAGCTACCATATGTTGCCTTCTCCCACCTCGGAGGATGACAGTGACTCTTCCAGTTTCCGCTCCTGTTCCAGTCCTGACTCTCAGGTGCTAAGCTGCAGCTATGGTAGTACGTGTAGTGCGGAGGGTCAGGACAGTATTCTAGACTATCTACTGTCCCAGACGTCTTTCGGTAACACCTCTATATCTTGGTGGGACAAACGAAAACATCCTACAGTGGTCAAGGAGGAGTTCTTCAAAGTTCCCGATTTTGGGGTGGATATGGAGGAGACATCACTGTTTCATCCCACCTTGGATGAAATTGAGGAGTTTCTTGAGGAAAACATGAAAAGCGACGTGAAGGTTGAAAACCAACAGGATTTGAGGAACTGTGGACATTTGGTTTCTGAACAAGTCAAGCAGGCCCCTATGGCGGCCAACAATACCAAGGAGGATACAAAAGAGCGGTCAGATGGCACATCACAAGAAGAACCTGGTAGCGAAAGTCCAGGCTCTCTTTCTGTTGAAGGTGGAATTCCTGTTATACTGCAGATCCAACCCATAGAGATCAAAGAAGAGTCCAACACCATCCAAGCCTCGCCATCACAGTTCCCAGATAACATTAAAGTAGCGCAACTTCTAGTTAACATTCAAGGTCAGACCTTTGCTCTGGTTCCACATCTAATCCAGTCTTCAAACATGTCCTCCAAGTTCGTCCGCATTGCTCCAGTGCCCATTGCTGCTAAACCTTTGGGCCCAAGTGGTGGAGCTCAGGGACAATCGGGTATTATGGTTGGCCAGAAGTTCTCAAAAAATCCAGCTACAGAACTCATAAAAATGCACAAATGTACTTTTCCTGGATGTACCAAAATGTACACCAAGAGTAGCCATCTTAAGGCTCACCTGCGAAGACACACGGGGGAGAAGCCGTTTGCTTGCACGTGGCCTGGATGTGGATGGAGGTCAGTTCTCGTTATACATTTTGTAAAAAATATCAGCTCTGAACCTTGTATATTGATAATATTATAATATTGGAAGGCATCAGGGGTAATTTGGCCATGGTGGTGGGTGACAAGTGCTGTAAGGGCGGCCATATTGGTTGACAGTCAGTTATGGAAGGAGGGAATGGAATGCCAGGTAGGGTTGTGTTACAGTGTTTCAGTACAACTCTTGTTTGTAACCTGCAATAACCTTGTATGTTGACGTGGTGACAAAGGAAGACGAGCCCTCGTTATGTAGGATCCTCAGCAACCGGTTGTAACATGTGATGGGCCCTGTGTTTACATGTGAGCGGCGTGACTCACTCCATAAAAATTGTTCATCTGATCTCCAAGGTCCTTTATACGGACAGGAGAAGGTCGGCTGCAGATGTGAACTGCGGTATTCAGTCCTTGTAGAACCGCACTCCATGCTTCACAAAAATAGGTACCGTGTGATATGTAACATGAGTGCAGGACTGAGCAGGTCTCCAGTAGACTGCAGGGAAACATTCACATGAGCTATTTGTACCGTAAAGACCTTGTGACTGGTGCGGCGGTTTGAAAAGTCAGTGTGGATTACAAGGTCATTCTTACTCCAGTGGTCTGAAGATTGTATATGTATTAACTGGAGGCAGTATTATAGTAGTTATATTCTTATACACAGAAGGCAGTATTATAGTAGTTATATTCTTGTACATAGGGGCAGTATTATAGTAGTTATATTCTTATACATAGGAGCAGTATTATAGTAGCTATATTCTTGTACATAGGGGGCAGTATTATAGTAGTTATATTCTTGTACATAGGAGCAGTATTATAGTAGTTATATTCTTGTACATAGGAGCAGTATTATAGTAGTTATATTCTTGTACATAGGGGCAGTATTATAGTAGTTATATTCTTGTACATAGGAGGCAGTATTATAGTAGTTATAGTCTTGTACATAGAAGCAGTATTATAGTAGTTATATTCTTGTACATAGGAGCAGTATTATAGTAGTTATATTCTTGTACATAGGAGCAGTATTATAGTAGTTATATTCTTGTACATAGGAGCAGTATTATAGTAGTTATATTCTTGTACATAGGAGCAGTATTATAGTAGTTATATTCTTATACACAGAAGGCAGTATAATAGTAGTTATATTCTTGTACATAGGGGGCAGTATTATAGTAGTTATATTCTTGTACATAGGAGCAGTATTATAGCAGTTATATTCTTATACACAGAAGGCAGTATAATAGTAGTTATATTCTTGTACATAGGGGCAGTATTATAGTAGTTATATTCTTGTACATAGAAGGCAGTATTATAGCAGTTATATTCTTGTACATAGGAGGCGGTATTATAGTAGATATATTCTTGTACATAGGAGCAGTATTATAGTAGTTATATTCTTGTACATAGGAGCAGTATTATAGTAGTTATATTCTTGTACATAGGAGCAGTATTATAGTAGTTATATTCTTGTACATAGGAGGTAGTATTATAGTAGTTGTATTCTTGTACATAGGAGCAGTATTATAGCAGTTATATTCTTGTACATAGGAGGCAGTATTATAGTAGTTATATTCTTGTACATAGGAGCAGTATTATAGTAGTTATATTCTTGTACATAGGAGACAGTATTATAGTAGTTATATTCTTGTACATAGGAGCAGTATTATAGTAGTTATATTCTTGTACATAGGAGGCAGTATTACAGTTAGGGCTCATGCACACGACCATTGTAGTTTTGCTGTCCGTTTTTCACGAATCCATTGTTCCGCATCTGAGTTTTTTTTCCCCTCTAATTTAAGTCCTCTTCTGTTCCATTATTGCACAAAACATATCCGTATGGTTTCCGTATGGGATCAGTTTTTTGCGGATCGGAAATGGAAATAGTAACTTATTAATCACCAAACACATGAGCAATATGGGCTGGGCATAGCATTTCTACAGTATGGATCCGCAAAATACGGACGACATACGGATGTGTTCCGTGTGCATTCCGTATTATTTGCAGACCCATTGACTTGAATGGGGCCTCGGACAGTGATTTGCGGACAATAATAGGACATGCACTACTTTTTTGTGGAACGGCCATGCGCGCAAACGTAAACAGAATGCACACGGAGTAACTGTGAAGTGAATGGTTCCGCCTTTGGGCTGCACAAAAAACAGAATGGAAGCGCAAAGAAAATACGGTCGTGTGCATGAGCCCTTTTATCATTGGCCACTGGCTTTCAATAGGAACTCTCACCTCTCCTAGACATGTCTATTCTAGCAACTACTTGCAACGTTTCTGCAGCATGTATTCTTATGACTCTGTTGAGTGCCATTCCTCTATTATTTCTGCTAGAAGTCTATAAATGAAAGTTTTAGATGGATATTAGCAGGTAAAGGATGGGGGCACACCCCCAACTAGTAACAGCCTCCTGGACCTTAATTGCAGACTACTAAGAACTCACATATAAATTCTAGCAGGAATTATGAAGGAATGGCAGAACACAGAGAAATGTGAATTTGTGTTACACGCGGAAACGAAAATATTTACTAGCAGAGACTTGTCAGGAGGGGTTACTGCTCCTCTTCGATATAATTTATGACTGCAATCTTTCTTTAAGGATAACTTTTTTCCGCCGTTCCAAATCTTTACCCCAGGTCTCTATATGCACACTTTCTCCAGCTCTTTCATTGGTGCTAATAGCAAACTGTAAGGTGAGATAGGCAATGGTTTCTTTATGAGCAAGTGGAACAAAAATCAATTAGGGAACCCATGAATATTGTATGTTCCCTTTCAGTGGCTGATGTCACAAGATGAGGATTTGTGGCTCATTATTTGGCAGATGCTTATTACAATACTCTAAGCTTGTCTTTGTACAGTATGCAGTACGGTAGTTTTGTATGTTGTCAGGTATTATACATGATTTATATTACTTCAGTAATTACAGTTGACATGCAGGATAATCAGATGAATGAAGGATGAGGTTCTTGACCAAAGGAGCTTGCAATCTATCTTGGTCCTGTGGAGCTGTTGGTACAAATGTGTGCACTAAGGCTACATGCACACGACAGTTGTTTTTTGCTGTCCGCAAATTGGGATCCGCAAAAATAAATGATGGCCCATCAGCTTTTTTTGGAGGATTCCTTTGTTTTCACAGATCCCTTGTAATAAATGCCTATCCTCATCCTGCAAATTAGAAAAAAGTAGGACATGCACGCGGAACACAAACGGAGGAACTGTCAGCATTTTTTTGCTGACCCATTGAAAAGAATGGGTTCCTGTCCTATCCGCAAAAAAAATTGAAACGGAAGCCGAGAAAACACTCATTAGCCTAAGGCCTCATGCACACGACCGTAGGTGTTTTGCGGTCCGCAATCCGTGGATCCGCAAAACACGGAAGCTGTTCCGCGTTCCGTTCCGCAATTTGCGGACTGGAACGCGGCCCATTGTAGAAATGCCTATTCTTGTCCGCAAAACGGACAAGAATAGGACATGCTCTATTTTTTCTGCGGGGCCACGGAACGGAGCAAAGGACTTGGACAGCACACGGAGTGCTGTCCGCATCTTTGCGCCCCATTGAAGTGAACGGGTCCGCGCCCGAGCTGCAAAATATACGGCTCGGACGCGGACCCAAAATACATTCGTGTGCATGAGGCCTAAAGTGAATGAGTGCCATGCTTAGGTCAGTCTTCTGCTGTAAAGCCAGGATTTAAAGAGATCGCAGCACTAAATTGACCTGAAGTTGACTGCATTTATAAAAGCTTCAGCATATTTCTACAGTTGTATTCTATAGTTGGATTCTAACCTGCGACTCTCTAGCTTTTGCACAACTACGACTCCTAGTATGTCCTGATAGCCTGGGTGCTGTAGTTCCGCCGCATTTTTTTTTACTTCCACACAAAGTCATGTGATTGTGGTGCAGGGAAACCTATGGCTAAAGAGGGGGCTCTCCAATGGAGTCAGACACAGGAATGAGGTGAGAACAGGGGCTTATGCAGGTCTATGAAGCTAGGGTGACCCTGGGACCAAGTGATAACGTCGTAGCTTCTTAAGATCTGGACCAAGTAGAAGAGGGAGACATAAAAAGGAAGCCTAGTGATGGAGCATGAAGGTATCGCCATCATCCGCTGTCACTTTATGAGAGGAAATTCATTTGTGGCTTAAGACATGAACAGAGATTATCAACACTGCGACTTCACTTCCTGTAAAGCGATAACGCGAAGAATCCGCTATGTCCTAATCATGAGGTCGACCAGAGCGCAGAGAACTGATTTTGACTCCTTGCCTCCTGGGGTCAGAAACAGGGCAGGGACGGAAGGAGGACACAATAAATAAATAAGCTGATACAATGTAACAGAATGTACAAATCCCAACCCATGATACATTGTATCAATCGTTGCTGTGATACTTAAAGGGGAAATTTTCTGTAAAAAAAAAAATCACAACAGCGACCCAAAGTTACTCACATTGTTGCTATGGGATAAATACAAGTCAGTGACAAGATCCTGTGACTGTGACAATGTGCATGGCGTGAAGCTGTCAGGTGACAGCCGATCCATCACAAGACTATTACAAGATATATGCTATTATAAAATAGGAATTTAGTTGAAACATTCTAGCCGTGGTATGATTGGAGCCGTCCCTTTAATTGCATTTGGCAGTCAGTTGGGTTGTCCAAGGGGGATTTGGTGATGACATTTATGGAGGGGCCTCCTTTACCTGCATTTACCACATATTCTAAAGGTTGCAGATGTTTGCAGCTTTCACTAAGTTCCGCCAAATTGCTGCATTGCATTGTGGGTGTTAGCATTTTATTCTTCATCAGTGCCGTCATCTCCAGCCATACAGAACCGGCAGACCCTGAACCAGCAAGGCCTGCTGAATGAGACATCCAAACAGTATTGAGTGCAGCTTTGGATGTGAATGGAGCCTGAGAGCGCATCACAGATAGATTGGACTTGCGGAGCTGCCCTTTAATTTTCAGTATGATGCATGTAGCGCGTAATGAATTTTAATTACTTGCAAATTTGACAACTATTTCTCCTTTTTTTCTTTCTTCGCAGGTTTTCCCGCTCTGACGAATTATCCCGACACCGCCGCTCGCACTCTGGCGTGAAGCCGTACCAGTGCGCAGTTTGCGAAAAGAAATTTGCTCGCAGCGACCACCTGTCCAAACACATTAAGGTGCACAGATTTCCCCGGAGCAGCCGCTCTACACGTTTATCGAACTGATCCCATCCCCCGCCCTTAGGATCCATATGACATACCAAGCACTTTGTCCGTCTTCCTGTTCTAACTTATTGGTGCCGAAAAACATGCTCGTCCGGGCCGGACGTCCGATCTCTGCTCTTATTTAATGTGGGTGTGAATGAAGCATCGGAGGGCGCATCCTGGCGGCAAAGGGTTAATGGGGGCTCGTTAAATCATAATCCACTTGATTCCATAATCATCTGTTATAGGCAGGTCACTCAATATTCCAAAAATGTGTCATCACGGCAAGCGACGACCTTTGAGGGTCACGCCGGACGCTGCCGTGGACGCTGCCGTGGACGCTGCCGTGGACGCTCTATTTGTGTGTTAATCAGGAACAGTCAGGAGTGTCACATATGACTCACCGGCCGAGGTGGAACTACAAGTCCCAGCAAAACAGGGCAGAGGTCGCTGTGAAAGAATGGAGAGAAGGCAGAAACAGAACTTTTATGTCTGGAGTCCTTTAAGAAA
The DNA here is from genome assembly GCA_033119425.1 of Bufotes viridis. NCBI lineage: Eukaryota > Metazoa > Chordata > Amphibia > Anura > Bufonidae > Bufotes > Bufotes viridis. Next base: position 10,622,622 of record CM065596.1, read on the forward strand.
ACGTTTTGCCTTTGAGACAGTATCACCTATGATGGGTTTAGATACAGCAGCTCGGCAGACACTATCACATAACATAGCTTAGATACCTTGACTCTTCACATAGTATCACATATGACAGAATTACATAACATGACCAGGCAGATGGTATCACAGGTGACAAGCTTAGATACATGGCTCAGCAAACAGTATCACTCATTATAGGGTTAGGTACACAGTTCAGCAGACAGCATAACCCATGATGAGCTTAGATACATGGCTCAGCAAAGAGTATGACACATAATACCATTAGATAACAAGACTCAGCAGACAGTATCACACGGGACAAGCTCATGACAGGGTTAGATACGTAGCTCAACCAGCTCAGCAGACAGTATCACACATGACAGGATTAGATACGGAGCTCAGCAGACAGTATCACACTTGACAGGGTTAGATACACAGCTCAGCAGACAGTATCACACATGACAAGGTTAGATACACCAGCTCAGCAGACAGTATCACACATGACAAGGTTAGATACACCAGCTCAGCAGACAGTATCACACATGACAAGGTTAGATACACCAGCTCAGCAGACAGTATCACACATGACAGGGTTAGATACACCAGCTCAACCGGCTCAGCAGACAGTGTCACACATAATATGATTAGATACAGTGACTCAGCAGACAGTATCACACATGACAAGGTTAGATACACCAGCTCAGCAGACAGTATCACACATGACAGGGTTAGATACACAGCTCAGCACACAGTATCACACATGACAAGGTTAGATACACCAGCTCAGCAGACAGTATCACACATGACAGGGTTAGATACACAGCTCAGCAGACAGTATCACACATGACAGGGTTAGATACACAGCTCAGCAGACAGTATCACACATGACAGGGTTAGATACACAGCTCAGCAGACAGTATCACACATGACAGGGTTAGATACACCAGCTCAACCGGCTCAGCAGACAGTGTCACACATAATATGATTAGATACACAGCTCAGCAGACAGTATCACACATGACAAGCTTAGATACAACATCTCAGCCGCACACTGTCTCTGAAGATGATTATATAATGTTGGGGTCTCTGTAATTTCTTGCATTTTATGAATGTATCTGAGCGCCAGTTTACTTTTGTTTTCACTTTTTATCATTTTGTGTCCAGATATTTATACCGGAACAACCTCCGACCCCCGAGTCCATCAGTATCAGTACCGTATCAGTATTTTTCCGTTCAGTCATTATACCGGGGGCTTTCATATTGATCTGTTCACTCTGTACAATGTCATCTGCTATCTGATCCGATACCGTGAGACGCCTCGCGCCGCCCTCTGCGCGGAATGCCAAATAATCTCATTTTCTCAGGCGCTCCGCTGTCTTGTTATTTCTAAGGTTTGTACATTATTGCCGGTTTTTGTGGCCTTACCCATGAGCTTTATTCAGTGTGAAAAAGCTCAGCGCATTTATTTTTCTGAAAAAATTTAAAATAAATAAATAATTCAAAATGAAAAAAAAAATCTACAAAAATGTGAAAAATTTGAAATTAATTTAATTTTATAACAAATAATATTATATTCTCATCTAGTGAAGTTCCTATAATCTTCCACAAGATTCGATATCGATGACAGTAAATGTGCTACATTGTATCGTATGTGTCAATCATCATCATAACACAGAGGCTGTTATGTATAAGGAGATAGACTCCTTTACCTGCGCAATTCAGAACTAGGGGGCGCTCCTGAGCTTCCAATCAGATTTCTGAAGAATATTGACATATATTTTTGAATTTTTATTTTCCGGGCAAATTATCTTATTATCTAGAATGATCCTGAAAATGCTGCTTTCTGGTATCCGGTATGTAATGAACCCCCCAGCGCCTGTTTTGTGGAGCCTCCAGCTGATCGCATGACTGTGCCGCAGGATTACGTTATTTGTACCAGTCTTAGATAAATAATATATATATATTTTATTACTGCTGCTGTTTGAGCTTTATTTTTAAAATTTCTATCTTTTAATAAGTTTCTGTGAAATTTTTATGATGATGCACTTAAATTCCACCTTAATTCAGTTACAAAATTATAAAATTATTTGTAGACAGTTCGCAGGCAGGCGCAGATAGGGGCTGCTTAGTGACAAGTCCATCTTGTGTTGAAGAGGTTAATTTGTTTTGCATTCCTTAAAAAAAATATAGAATATGATTAAATTAATCTGTAGTAAGGGGCCGAGGGCCAAACACTATTTCTTAGGGCACTAGCCTATGATCGCATAACTGTGTTCTCCTAGGTCTGAGATAATAAGTCTGTGCCCTGAGTAAAGATGTAAGGTGTTGAGATACTCTAGCTGTGCTCTGTGGGACTTGAGGTAATAAGCTAGATCTCTGAGATAATAAGGCAGGAGATAATAAGCTAGAGCTGTGAGATAATACGCCAGGGCTCTGAGATAATAGGTAGACAGGCTGAGATAATAGGGCAGGAGATAATAAGCTAGAGCTGTGAGATAATACGCCAGGGCTCTGAGATAATAGGGAGACAGGCTGAGTTAATAAGGCAGGAGATAATAAGCTAGAGCTGTGAGATACTAAGCCAGGTCTCTGAGATAATAAATCAGAGCTCTGAGATAAAAAGCTAGAGCTCTGAGATAATAGAGAAACACCCAGAGATAATAATACAGGGCTGTAAGAGAATTGGGAGTAGTGGTAAGATAGTAAGCCAAAATTCTGAGATAATAGGCCATGGCTCTGTGATAATAAGTCAGGGCTCTGTGATAATAAGCCAGTGCTTTGAAATAATATGGAAAAATGCTGAAATAATAAGTCAAGGCTCTGAGATATTAAGCCAGAGCTCTGAGATAATAAGGATACTAAGCCAGGGATCTGAGAGTATAGGAAGTCATGCTGACATAGTAAGCCAGAGCTCTGAGATAATAAATCAGTTCTATGAGATAATTGGGAGACATACTGATATAATGAGCCTGGACTTTGTGATAATAAGTTAGAGCTCTGAGATAATAAGTCAGTTCTATGAGATAATTGGAAGACATACTGGTATAATAAGCCTTGACTCTGAGATAATAAGATAGAGCTCTGAGATAATAAGTCGGTTCTATGAGATAATTGGGAGACATACTGGTATAATAAGCCTGGACTCTGAGATAATAAGTTAGAGCTCTGAGATAATAAGTCAGTTCTATGAGATAATTGGGAGACATACTGGTATAATAAGCCTGGACTCTGAGATAATAAGTTAGAGCTCTGAGATAAGTCGGTTCTATGAGATAATTGGGAGACATACTGATATAATAAGCCTGGACTCTGAGATAATAAGTTAGAGCTCTGAGATAAGTCGGTTCTATGAGATAATTGGGAGACATACTGATATAATAAGCCTGGACTCTGAGATAATAAGTCAGTGCTCTACAATAATCAGTCTCTTCTATGAGATAATAGGGAGCACTGAAATAATATCTCAGATTCTTAATTTATTAAGACTAACAGCAATGACCCTGATCTTAATTTGAAAAATGTTTAACTAGTTATTCAACGTAATGGGTTTGTCCATAATTCCAAAAACATGGCTGTTTTCTTCTCCACTCAGCTCCACACCAGTCCACGGGTTGTCTTGGCTTCAATGAAGGATCTGTAATATTACACACAACCTTTGGACAAGTGATGAGAAGCTGTCTTGGAAGAAAGCAGCCATGTTTTTTTTTTTTAAGCTTGGACATCCCCTTTAAGTAGGGCTGCCATATTTCTGTATTGCTGTATCTGAGGGGCAAGTCCTAAGTCGTTCCCTCTGCTTTACTGGGCTTTGCAGCCGACAATGTCGTTCCCATGGAGGTTCCACAAGGTCTTTCTGTACAACCTGACCAACCTGCCTCTGACCAAGCGGTTTACGTCGCCCTCCTCTGAATGTATGTAAATAGAGTGTACATAGAAATCTCTATGTAGAAAATGCCTTGTAATAACGTTTCAGAAATTGATGTAAACTAAATCAAAATGGAAATATCTCTGTGATACGCTGTATATAGATAAGACTGTATTTTCTGCTACGTTCTATATAAAGTATATTTACTTTGACAATAAATTTTAAAAAAATAAGTTTTGCCTGACTGTGTTATTATTGGGATCACAGCCTGAAAATTCTGAGAGGGCTGCAAAAAATTCATTTGGAACTCAGTTTTTCTATTACAGAGTTCCAACTCCTCTGCATAGACATCACTGCATGATAAAATTCTGTTTGCTTGTAACCACCACTAGAGGGAGCTCACTGCATACTGCCATGGATAATCAGTAGACAGTAAGATCCTGAGCTCCCTCTAGTGGTGGCAGCAGGCAGACAGACTGATATCATTTAACTCTATGTCTATGCAGAAGATTTGGATCTCTGTTTCGGGTCTGTATGTGCTCATGCCTATAGATTTCCATATAGTCCAAAATTAAAGGGGGCTGCCCCTTTAGTATTAGTCAGAGGGAAAGGATATGGGAGCTGTCAGACTAGTCAGTTAGTCCAAGGGCCTGGTGATCTAGGCGCCTATTTCCATGTTGTTACTAAAATAGGGCTATGTTGGTCTTAAAGGTACAGCACCATTTACAAGAATGCCATGCCATGCATGTCTGGAACTGGTCCCAGTTTGCAGCCTGTGTCTTGTGACTGGTGACCATTAGCGGTCAGCCACATGGGTATGACCTAGGTCATCTGCAGGGGCAAGCTCGGGCTGGCCCACCGGGGAGGCGGGGGATTCCTCGGTGGGCCCCCAGTCTCCCGCGCCTGAGATAAGATGGAGGAGTAATCATTTCTCCTTTCTCAGGAGAGATAATTATTGTAGCCACTAGGTGGCAGTATCGCACAGTGATGCCCCCTCCTACTGGTGTACATTATACAGGAGGCCCCTCAGTATCTTCTAGACTTCTGGGGCTGCTGGCAGTGAAGGAGGAGAGAACATGTCTGGCCATCCTCCTGCCCTCCCTGCTGTCAGAAAACTGTGGTTGCTGGAGAGAAGGACTCCTCTGCGGTCCTGGGCTGATTTCTCAGCTGTGTGACAGTAGTGAGCTGTAGGAGACTGTAAGGGGGAAATAGGGGATTTGTTTATAACAGACTCAGATCTGTGTATGTGTGCTGCTCTCTGCAGAGCTCAGAGTGGCATTGGGGGGACTCTGCCCTAAATTCCCCCCAATGCCTCTGCTTTAGGTGCACTCCCCATTAGTGCCCCAGCTCCAGATGCCCCCACTCTAAATGCACCCCTAATATTGCCTCTTCTCCAGTTACCTCTGCTCCAGGACCCCCACTATTACCCTGCCTCAGGTGACCCTAATGCCTCTGTTTCAGTTATGACCCTCCGTTTGTGCCCTTTTCTCACATTGCTCTTCTTGCGCCTTTGCCTGGGCTTTTTTAAAGGTTGTGACCTGCAAAGGGGTTGGACTTATGCCCAAAAAACTCTGCCCAGTGCGTCACATTCTCCAGTACTGACACGAATAGTTTACATGGCGGCAGTGATGATATTCCGTATTTACAGGCATCACTGCTGCCATGTAAAGAAATACTGGTGGTGGAGGATTTAAAGGGGTTGTCCAGGTTTTCAAGTTATCCTCTCCACACCATAGGGCATAACTATATGATTAGTGGGGTCCGATTCTGAGACCCCCACTGTTCCCAGGAACGGGTCCTGTTCCCCCATTTTGATGGTGTGGCAGGCCACACATACGCCCTGCTGCTCCATTTATTCTCTTTGGGACCACTGGAAAAAGCCAGCGCTGGACTCCGCCATCTCCAGCGACCGCATAGAGAATGGATGGAGAGGAAGAGCATATGCTCCACCTGCCACTCAATCAAGAAGGGGGAATCAGTGGGACCCCCACAGATCACTTAGTTATCCCCGATCCTTGTGGATAGAGAATAACTAGAAAAGGGGACACTGGCCCTTTAACAGGCAAGCATTTCTATTTTAGTTTGACACATATTTTGGGCCATGTCGTACTTTTATTCCGTCCGCCTCTCGGCATGTTTGCCGTGCTACCGCCGAAACTTCGGCCCGCCCCCATTATAGTCAATGGGGCCGGAGCGGTATTCCAGGGGCATGCGTGCCCTAGCAGCAGCACGGATCCGACAGGCTGTTCACCCGCCGAAACACCCTGCCGGAGTCCCTTGCCGCTAGTGTGAAAGTACCCTTATCATGTAGAGAGGTGATACAAGCCACCTACTAATGTATTGTTATAATCCATATCGCCTCCTTTGCTGGCTGGATTCATTTTTCCATCACATTATACACGGCTTGTTTCCATGGTAATAGACCACTCTGCAATCCATCAGCGGTGGTCGTGCTCGCACACTATAGGAAAAAGCACCAGCCTATGTGTGCTCCCACAGTCCCGGCCACCAGAGAGGCTGACACCTTTACCTATAGTGCAAGCACGACCACCACTGATGGATTGCAGAGTGGTCAAAACCACGGATACGTGCTGTGTATAATGTGATGGAAAAGAGCCAATATGGAGAATCACAATACATTAGTAACTGCCTTGTATTAACTTTCTCTACATAATAAATGCAATTTGTTGAAGTGAGGCCGCCCCTTTAAATGTGCTACACTTAATAGGGTTAGGCAAAAAATGTCTTGGTGCGTGCATTGCGTGTTTCCTATGTGTGATAGGAACTGCATGTGTCTTGTTTCTGACTGACTTAAAGGGGTTGTCCGAGTTCAGAGCTGAACCCGGACATACCTCTATTTTCACCCCGGCAGCCCCCCTGACTTGAGCATCGGAGCAGTTCATGCTCCGATGCTCTCCTTTGCCCTGCGCTAGATCGCACAGGGCAAGGGCACTTTTGTTTATAATAATACACTGCCGGGCGGAAGCTCCTGCCCGGCAGTGTGTTCGGTGACGTCATCGGCTCTGATAGGCGTGCTTTTGCGCTGCCCTAGCCATTTTGCTGGCTAGGGCAGCGCTAAAGCCCGCCCATCACTGCCGGTGACGTCACCGGGCTCACTGCTGGGCGAAAGCCTCCGCCTGGCAGCCCTATGGAGAGCCCGATTTGTCAGCGGAACTCCAGAAAATGCCTTTGCCCTGCGCGATTTAGTGTAGGGCAAATGAGAGCATCGGACTGCCTGGGTGAAAATGGAGGTATGTCCGGGTTCAGACCCTTTTAAGAGCAGGATATCCATATATGTGTAAGATGACTTTCACACTTGTGGTAGCAGGGTTCCGGCAGGCTATTCCAGTGGGGGAACAGCCTGCCAGATCCGTGCTTACGCTAGCCCACCTTGCCGCCTCTGGTCTGCTCTGGTCCCATTCACTGGGGTGGGCCGGAGCCATCGAAGTGAATGGTTTCACATACAGGCCACACAAAAAAAAAAATTATGGTACGAAAACAGAAAAAAAATAAGTTAGTGTGCAGGAGCCCTAAGGTGGGCCCCCAGAATCAGTTACACTGGTGGGCCCCCAGAGTCCCTGTGCAGGGGCCTCTGTCCTGGAGGCTAAGCCAGCGTACACACTGTTATTCTGTTTTCCTCTTAGGATTTTAGTCTAGTCATGGTTCATCCAAACAAACAGGTGAATCTGCCCAGGAGCGCACTGGCGTCAAAGCTCTGGGGGTTAATGATTAGCGGCGCCCGTAGCTGTTTATCTCTCTCTCCTTATCCAATCAGAGGCTGGAGATCAAGTTGTTTGTGAATTCCTTCCAGTTTTTCCCTTTCGCTTGTTTTCCGTGTTATATTGTTATTATTGCGCTTTTTTTCAGATCTGAGCAAAACAGGGAAGACGTCCCTCCGGTGACCTTGGGATGTGAATCCTTATTTTCAATCGGGAGGAATTTTCTGCAAATTATAATTCAATTGCACCTATGCTATATTATTATATGATTTTAAGCTGTGGGAGACGGCTCCCTGGTATCAAGGCAAATCCAAACTCACCCGTGGGTGCCATCCACAACCAATCCATCCTTTGTTGCAGAGGTCGCTACAAAGAAGCCAGTGAAGGAAATAATTAGCAAACCTGGTTCCCATTATGGTGCCATTCATTTAAATGAAGTCATAGCTGCTAACAGTCCTCAATTTGCCAGAACCGTCCCAATTTTTTAAGGGCAAAATGTTTGTCCTGGGCACGGTCCTGCCAGTGGACAAGATAGGAAGAAACAGGTAACATATTTATTTATTACTCACCTCTCTTCCTGAAGCCGAGGAGGAGCGAGGAGAGGTGAGTGATTATTGTCTGAGGCCTGAATATGGCATAAAGTCTGTAGTATAGGGTTGATCTTGGGTCTGAAATTTGAGGGATTCAGTTTTGAGGTGTAGAATAACTCAAGGGTCTGGTCTGTATTAGAGAAATGATCAGGCTTAAAAAAAACTGAATCCTGGGGTTTTGGTAACTACATATGTCCTCCATGTAGTAACAATTCTGGAGCTTCCTGACTCTATGTTGTGTTACTCCCTTCTTATTCCTACTAGATGTGAATGAATTGGCAGACGTCTGCGGTAAAGGTCCAGCCGGGTGTTACCACTTGGAGGTGTGTCGCTGGACATTCTGCCGCTATCCAATCAGTGCTGCTAGTGTTCAAGGAGGGACACACCAGAAACTGGTAAGTCCCAGTTGGCCATTTATTGCAGACTGCTGGCAATTCATTCATAAACTTCAAGTAGGAATAATAAAGGAATGGCACAGCATAGACACAGTGATGGCTAACCTCCGGCACTCCAGCTGTGGTGAAACTACGACTCCCATGAGAACAGCCAAGCATCTTGGGAGTTGTAGTTTAGCACAGCTGGAGCGTCGCCCGGAGGTTAGCCTTCACAGGCCTAGAGTCATAAGAATAGATCGTCTACAAATGCATTGCAAGAACGGATCCGTCTCTCCGCTTGTCATGCGGACGGACGGATCCGTCTTGCAGTCTTTTTAACAGTTCTCCCGGTCTGCGCATGCGCAGACCGGAAGGACTGATCTGTCCTTCAGTTTTTTCGCAATATCAGATCCGGCACTAATGCAAGTCAATGGGCACTAATGCCGGAAAATTACTTAGTGTGGGGGCAAATTACATAATGCAGTTCTGTCTGGGGGTAAAATTAACTTGTGGGGGAGGGGTAAATTACTCAGTGGGGGTCAGTATGGCGGGTCCCTTACACAGCACGCTGCGGTATTATGTCCGCCGAAAACGCCTGAAGTGACTGAACGGACGGCATACTGATGCAAACGGAACGGATTTCTATCCACTCAGAATACATTGGGATATGCCTGATCAGTTCTATTCCAGCATAGAGCCCCGACGACGGAACTCTATGCCGGAAAAGAATAACGCAAGTGTGAAAGTACCCTAAGAAAGAGATTGCCATGTGCTATGTGATGTCTGATTTTCAGTTTTTACATGGGGTAACCCCTTTATATCCACATGTATCTCCAGAGTCACTGGTAGGGGCCACAGCACTATAATATACTATAGTATATTGGGTGCAGTCAGCCTCCGGTCATGTAGTTGCCAGGGCAGTCCTGCAAAAAGGGGCAGAGCTGATGCAAACCCAGCCCCATATTGTGGGCACTCTAGAACATTTGGGAACATTCCAATGAGTGGAACTTAAATGTCCCAAATTTCACATGTTGGTAAATATGCAGTTGTTACACGTGTCTTAGTTATATCTGTCTCTGGGAAAGCTGGGTTTTATAGATGCCACGACCTTGGCTGTCCCCAGCTCCTTGCAACAACCTAGTAGCAGGGAATGTATCGCTGTACACGTTGTCAGATTTCATGTGTTTGGAAACGTTTGGCAGCCATATTGGTTTTCACCCTGATTTCCTGGAAACATAAAGAACTGGAAACTGATACACACACGATTTAGGAGCCTGACAGAATAGCGGTGACGTTTCTAGAAATGCAGTAAAATCCCAAAGACAGAAGAATAGGCTGGAAACAATTGCTGGGATTCTCAGACAATTTACAATGTTACATTCGATGTTTATAAACGTTACACTGTATTTGTCATCTTACAAGTTCTTCTCTCTCTTAAAGGGCACCTGTCATGAACATGAAGAACTTTCCATTACACTTCTGCTTGTTCCATTCATCTGAACGATCAAACCAGCTTCCTGCACCCCTGGGGCTGTACATATAGCCGCATACGAATACGATTGCATAATATATAACTATTATGAGAGTTGGAGAGGAGAGAAGCTGCAGGGTGCACACCAATGAGGCCAGGCGGTCGCCTCAGGCAGTACCAGGAAGGGGCAAGAGGGGGGCAGCAGAAGGGCCATGGGTAACGAGCGCTTTCATTGTGGCAAAGGGGTTAGGTTAAGAAATTGACATGGGGGGGGGGGGCGTTCCAGTTTTCGCCTCAGGCAGCAGAAAGGCTAGGTGCACCCCTGACTGCAGGGAGATGAAATACTTGCACCACCAGCCGAGGAGGGAGGACCTGGGGGTGTTTGGTGACTGCTGGACTGTCCCTGCTGCCGCTCTCCATCCAGAACACGTAATATACTGGGAAATTGCTTAAAATGCAATTCCATACCATGCGGTGGAGGAGCAATTGCACAGATTTTTTATTATATTTTAAATAATATCCCAATTATAATAAAATATGAAAGACTCATCACCTCGCCCTTGCACGATCACTCATTCTCACGATCTGGGTTGGGTGAGTATGATCTCTCTGGTATATATAACGATGAAGATGACGGCGATGAAGGCTCCAGTATTGTATTTCCTGCACTTTACTAAGGTCTTTTAATCTTCTGCCATTTTCCAGGAATGATCCGAGTGAATTATAAACTTGCGGACAGACTTCTGGCCGTCCATCGGGCACACGATATCCGGTCCTGCCACAGTTCGCCAAGCACCGGCTAAGCTGACCTGCCGATGATTTCTGAAGTGAAATTGTACATTAAATGCAGTCATGTGCTTGAATCTTTTAATAGATGCCTATCCACAGCAGCTAATCTAAAGAGGTGGAGCTGCAGTGTAAAGCACAAAGGACATGCCTTATTAATTCTTGGCTTTGAGGCAATACATGGTCTTGGCTGCATTTTGTAGTTAAAGGGGTTTTCCGGGCTTTTACTATTAGTGATCTATCCTCAGGATAGGTCATCAATATCAGATTGGCGGGGGGTCCGACATCCAGCACCGCCCCCATGATCAGCTGTATGAGGAGACGGCGCGCACAGTACCCACATGCCATCTTCGTTCCTGCTCTGCTGCTGTTTGTCTATGGGACAGCGCGCGCCATCTCCTCATATAGCTGATCGGCAGGGCTGCCGGGTGTCGGACCCACGCCGATCCGATACTGATGACCTACCCCGAGGAAGCATTCATTTACCTATATGAACTCCCCAATCATCCAATCATGGTGTTTTTACCAGGGAGGATGTCTGAGAGGTCTTGGGGCTCCTAATAAATTTGCAACTGCTAGTGCAGGTGGACTCCTGGGGCCCCTATGCAGACTCTGTAAGGGGCCCCCAGGTACCACGCGCCATGGATAACACTGGTGTCTTCCTCTGTGGCACCTTTTCATCTCTGCATGGCTCTTTATAATGTAATATTTCCTCTGGTGTGGTGTCTGCCTCCCCTCTCACAGCATGCAGTCTCACTGACACCGGCTGCAGCTGCACCCCCCTCCTTCCCCTTTCCTTTGTGCTGTATTATTCCAGATGGATTGTTTGGTGACTGAGGAGGTTTCTGAATATTTACACCTGTATATTAAGCAAGAAAACCTACCGCCTGCAGGAGGAGAGGGAAGAAAAAGACTTCACTGTACCCTATTCAGACGTATTACATGTGCCACTAAATGATGAATATTTAAAGAGACAGAGCCACATGCCATCTGTAAGACTGGTGTCATCTTATGTGGAAGAGAGGCTTTTGAGGTGACTGCTACCTCTGCATCCCTTAGGCCTCTTTCACACGGGCGTCATGTTTGACGCCCGGATAAGAGGCGGGTGCGTTGCGGGAATATGCGCGATTTTTCCGCGCGTGTGCAAACGTTTGTAATGTGTTTTGCACGCGCATGAGAAAAATCGCCATGTTTGGTACCCAGACCCGAAGCCGGACTTCATCACTGAAGTCCGGTTTCGGGTAGAGTATTCTGGAGAATTTATTATTTTCCCTTATAACATGGTTATAAGGGAAAATATTAGCATTCTTAATAAAGAATACATTGTAAAATGAGGATGAAGGGGTTAAAAATAATAAATGTTAACTTACCTTAGCCACTTGATCGCGTAGTTGCGATCTCTCTTCTCTTTTCCAGCTTCAGCTAACAGCTAAAGGACCTGTGATGACATCACATCACATGGTCCAATCACATGGGTGAACTTATGGTAAGATGGACCATGTGATTGGACCATGTGATGTGACGTCAACTCATCACAGGTCCTTAAGCTGTTAGTTAAAGCATGAAGAGAGATGACAGATCGCAACTACGTGATCAAGTGGCAAAGGTAAGTTACGTTTTATTATTTTTAACCCCTTCATCTTCATTTTACTAAGCATTCTTTATTATGAATGCTATTATTTTCCCTTATAACCATGTTATAAGGGAAAATGATAAAGATCGGGTCCCGTCTCTTAGCAACCATGCGGGACAATCGCACTGCATCCGCACTTGCTTGCAGATACTTGCGATTTTCCCGCAGCTCCATTCACTTCTATGGGGCCTGCGTTGCGTGAAAAACGCACAATATAGAGCATGCTGCGATTTTCACGCAACGCAGAAGTGATGCGTGAAAATCACCGCTCGTGTGCACAGCCCCATAGAAATAAATGGGTCCGGATACAGTGCGGGTGCAATGCGTCCTCCTCACGCATTGCACCTGCACGGAAAACTCGCCCGTGTGAAAGGGGCCTTACAGCTTTATCCCTATAGATGTCAAAGACTTCCCAGGAAGACTATGCTGAGATATCTTATAGCCCACAATCCATAAGGGCTCTTGCACATACTCTCCGCTCCTGGAGCGCCACTGCCTTCTCAAACAGCTGATCAGCGGCGGTCCCAGGTGTCGGAACCCCGCCGATCAGATGCTGATAATCTAACCAGAGGATAGATCATCAGTTTAAACAAAGTGCAGGACCCCTTTAAATCAAAATACATAGTGTGGCGGCACAAACTTTTTTTTTTCCGTTTACATTCCGTTTTTTGCATTCCGTATACGGACCGTATACAGAACCATTCATTTCAATGGATCTGCAAAAAAGAACAGAAGGTACTCCGTATGCCCTCCGTTTCCGTTTTTCTGTTCCGTTCAAAGATAGAACCTGTCCTATTATTGTCCGCATAACGGACAAGGATAGCACTGTTCTATCAGGGGCCAGATGTTCCGTTCCGCAAAAAACGTAAAGCACACGGACGTCATCCGTATTTTTTGAGGATCTGTTTTTTGCGGACCGCAAAATACTGAAAAAGCCATACGGTCGTGTGCATGAGGCCTTCGTCTGCAGCCCTCCTGGTAATGCCAGTAAGAACTATCCGAGCCCTCTCTGATCTGTTTACGTCCCTCTTCTGCGGCCCTTGGCGCTGGTTCAGCTGTTTTTTCGGCAGAGTTCTCTTACTTGCAGCTTGCAGGATTGTCGGTTACACATTAACATTTGTCTCTTTCGTCGGCCTTCACATAGAACGTTCTCTGTGTGTCCCTTCCGGTTGTCACAGCAACAACAGGGACCTTGATTAGAACTCGCTAAATATCATTGGTATGCAGCGGGCCCTTGAGACAGGGAGGCAACATGGAAGGTCTTCACTGCCGAATGTGGCACATTCAAAAAAATATCATCAAAATACCTGAGCGAGGAGTCAGAGGACGCACCTCAGCGCCACGGTCCTCATTATTGATCGAAGAACTGGCTGAGTGGTAAAGAAAACGGAAAAAAAAAAAAAACATGAAACATAAACCCCAAGGATTGGAGAATTTAAAGTAATGCTTGCCCTTTAATTCTTAAAGGGGCTGTGTCATTGAAACTGATACCTTGTGTTATACCTAGTAAGGGGCCTAAGGGGGCGGAGCATGACACAGAAAGTATATCTTTGGTGTTTTTGAATCACTTTGCCAATTTATTAGTTTTAGTCAGCACACACCTTTAAGATTTAAAGGGCCAGTAAACAACCAAATTTAAATTTTTGGTGCAATCCATAAAGGCACAATACATTGTCTAACGGTATTCATCTGCAGCTATTATATTTCTATTCATGGAAAGCAGAATGTTCCTGGGCCCCTCATCTCTTGGGGCCCATAACCCTGGTGTGACCCTCCATTGTATGATTTTGCGCTCAGCATCATGTTCTATGGGCTTCTTACCTGTGTTAGGGTCCCTGACTCAGTGTGGTTTCTACACACCCATATGTCCAATGTAAGCAAGTGACAACTGCACACGGTCATGTGACAACTAAGCTCCTCCCAGAAGGAATTAGATGGAGAAAGGGTCATTTGGTGATTATCCACTGAAGTTCATTGTATTATTGTGTAAAGACTGAACTTTTGCTATAAATTTGATTTTCCGTTACTGCTTTAGGGAATGCTAGGAATTGTAGTAGCGCATCATCTGGACACCATTGTGAGATCAGTCAGGTGACCTCCTTACAATTTCACTGAGCATCACATTCTGTCAGCCTGTAACCACCACAAGGGGGAGCTCAGGTGCCTACTGCTTACTGGGCTGTTATTGAGTTCTATATATGAGCAGTATGCAGATAGCTCCTGAGCTTCCCCTACTGGTGACTGTATATATCTGTATGCAGTTATCTCCTGAGCTCCCTCTAGTGGTGGCTGTATATATCTGTATATAGTAATCTCCTGAGCTCCCTCTAGTGGCGGCTGTATATATCTGTATGTAGTAATCTCCTGAGCTTCCCCTAGTGGTGGCTGTATATATCTGTATGCAGTTATCTCCTGAGCTCCCTCTAGTGGTGGCTGTATATATCTGTATGTAGTAATCTCCTGAGCTCCCTCTAGTGGTGACTGTATATATCTGTATGCAGTTATCTCCTGAGCTCCCTCTAGTGGTGGCTGTATATATCTGTATGTAGTAATCTCCTGAGCTCCCTCTAGTGGTAGCTGTATATATCTGTATGCAGTTATCTCCTGAGCTCCCTCTAGTGGAGGCTGTATATATCTGTATGTAGTAATCTCCTGAGCTCCCTCTAGTGGTGGCTGTATATATCTGTATGTAGTAATCTCCTGAGCTCCCTCTAGTGGTGGCTGTATATTTCTGTATGCAGTAATCTCCTGAGCTCCCTCTAGTGGTGGCTGTATATATCTGTATGAAGTAATCTCCTGAGCTCCCTCTAGTGGTGGCTGTATATATCTGTATGTAGTAATCTCCTGAGCTCCCTCTAGTGGTTTCTGTATATATCTGTATGAAGTAATCTCCTGAGCTCCCTCTAGTGGTGGCTGTATATATCTGTATGCAGTAATCTCCTGAGCTCCCCCTAGTGGTGACTGTATATATCTGTATGCAGTAATCTCCTGAGCTCCCTCTAGTGGTGGCTGTATATATCTGTATGTAGTAATCTCCTGAGCTCCCTCTAGTGGTGGCTGTATACATCTGTATGTAGTAATCTCCTGAGCTCCCTCTAGTGGTGGCTGTATATATCTGTATGTAGTAATCTCCTGAGCTCCCTCTAGTGGTGGCTGTATATATCTGTATGTAGCAATCTCCTGAGCTTCCTCTAGTGGTGGCTGTATATATCTGTATGTAGTAATCTCCTGAGCTCCCTCTAGTGGTGGCTGTATATATATATCTGTATGCAGTAATCTCCTGAGCTCCCTCTAGTGGTAGCTGAATATATCTGTATGCAGTAATCTCCTGAGCTCCCTCTAGTGGTGGCTGTATATATATCTGTATGCAGTAATCTCCTGAGCTCCCTCTAGTGGTAGCTGTATATATCTGTATGTAGTAATCTCCTGAGCTCCCTCTAGTGGTGGCTGTATATATCTGTATGCAGTAATCTCCTGCGCTCTCTCTAGTGGTGGCTGTATATATCTGTATGCAGTAATCTCCTGAGCTCCCTCTAGTGGTGGCTGTATATATCTGTATGTAGCAATCTCCTGAGCTTCCTCTAGTGGTGGCTTTATATATCTGTATGTAGTAATCTCCTGAGCTCCCTCTAGTGGTGGCTGTATATATATCTGTATGCAGTAATCTCCTGAGCTCTCTCTAGTGGTGGCTGTATATATCTGCATGTAGTAATCTCCTGAGCTCCCTCTAGTGGTGGCTGTATATATCTGTATGCAGTAATCTCCTGAGCTCCATCTAGTGGTGGCTGTATATATCTGTATGCAGTAATCTCCTGAGCTCCCTCTAGTGGCGGCTGTATATATCTGTATGTAGTAATCTCCTGAGCTCCTTCTAGTGGTGGCTGTATATATCTGTATGTAGTAAGCTCATGAGCTCCCTCTAGTGGTGACTGTATATATCTGTGTGCAGTAAGCTTCTGAGCTCCCCCTAGTGGTGGCTGTATATATCTGTATGTAGTAAGCTCATGAGCTCCCTCTAGTGGTGACTGTATATATCTGTGTGCATTAAGCTCCTGAGCTCCCTCTAGTGGTGTCTGTATATATCTGTATGTAGTAATCTCCTGAGCTCCCCCTAGTGGTGGCTGTATATATCTGTATGTAGTAATCTCCTGAGCTCCCTCTGGTGGCGGCTGTATATACAGTATGCAGTAAGCTCCTGAACTCCCTCTGGTGGTGGCTGTATATACAGTATGCAGTAAGCTCCTGAGCTCCCTCTAGTGGTGTCTGCATTTATCTGTATGTAGTAATCTCCTGAGCTCTCTCGAGTGGTGGCTGTATATATCTGTATGCAGTAATCTTCTGAGCTCCCTCTAGTGGAGGCTGTAAATATCTGTATGCAGTAATCTCCTGAGCTCCACCTAGTGGCTGCACATATCTGTATGCAGTAGGCTCCTGATCTCCCCCTAGTGGTGGCTGTATATATCTGTATGTAGTAATCTCCTGAACTCCCCCTAGTGGTGGCTGTATATATCTGTATGCAGTAGGCTTCTGAGCTCCCCCTAGTGGTGACTGTATATATCTGTATGCAGTAATATACTGAACTCCCCCTAGTGGTGACTGTATATATCTGTATGTAGTAATCTCCTGAGCTCCCTCTAGTGGTAGCTGTATAGATCTGTATGTAGTAATCTCCTGAGCTCCCTCTAGTGGTGGCTGTATATATCTGTATGCAGTAATCTCCTGAGCTCCCTCTAGTGGTGGCTGTATATATCTGTATGTAGTAATCTCCTGAGCTCCCTCTAGTGGTGGCTGTATATATATGAATGCCATGAGCTCCTGAGCTCCCCCTAATGGTGTCTGTTCATGTCTGTAAGCACCTGGGCTTCCTCTAGTGGTGGCTGTATATATCTGTATGTAGTAATCTCCTGAGCTCCCTCTAGTGGTGGCTGTATATATCTGTATGTAGTAATCTCCTGAGCTCCCTCTAGTGGTGGCTGTATATACCTGTATGTAGTAATCTCCTGAGCTCCCTCTAGTGGTGGCTGTATATATCTGTATGTAGTAATCTCCTGAACTCCCTCTAGTGGTGGCTGTATATATCTGTATGCAGTAATCTCCTGAGCTCCCTCTAGCGTTGGCTGTATATATATGTATGTAGTAATCTCCTGAGCTCCCTCTAGTGGTGGCTGTATATATCTGTATGCAGTAATCTCCTGAGCTCCCTCTAGTGGTGGCTGTATATATCAGTATGTAGTAATCTCCTGAGCTCCTTCTAGTGGTGGCTGTATATATCTGTATGTAGTAATCTCCTGAGCTCCCTCTAGTGGTGGCTGTATATATTTAAATGCTATGAGCTCTGAGCTCCCCCTAATGGTGTCTGTTCATGTCTGTAAGCACCTGGGCTGCTCTAGTGGTGGCTGCAGGCAGTCAGGGTTTCTTTAATGTAATTCTATGTCTGTGTAGGAGATTTGGAGCTCCGACCACTATGAAGATTTATTAAGAAATTAATCAGTACAGAATGTTGGATCTAAATTTGACAAGATGATATCTCTATATTCAAGGAGAGTTCACGGAAAGCCCTGATATCCTGGCTGGTCCTGGCCCCTGGGGTCCCCTCGATCAGATGTTAGAGAGCCATGTTTTTCTTATCTGTGTGTTGCAGCAGATGCTGGCCGCTTGGTGGTCTTCCGGGATGTGCTCGGCCGGCAGTTTATCAGATTTCTGTCCAATCACATGGTGCCGTCTCTAGAGCAGATATTTATCTCGTAATCATAATTGATGACTTGATTGCTTTAACCCTTTCCATACCTGTTCCAAAATCCACAGAAAGATGGAAAACAGGGTTATAAAGCCACCTAACTTTCCCAGACTCCCGAATGGCAGGGTAAAAGTTATGATGTGAACCTTCTCCCTGCTCCTTTACTGATATATACCTAAGTCATGGTTCTGGGAAAGCTGATTGGTTCCACCGTGTGAGCTGTCATTGTGATTATAGTACTTGCCACCCATCTTTTCTAGAGTCAGATATAACAGAGCAACTTTTTGCAGATTTTTATGGATTTTGGGGGAAATGCTATAGATCAATGTTCCCCAACCTGTGGCTCTCCAGCTGTTGCAAAACTACAACTTCCATCAAGCCATGACAGCTTGCAGCTATTGGGCATGATGGGAGTTGTTGTTATGCAACAGCTGTAGACGGATATCGAAAAGGGTGAATACCGTTAATAGTAGGGGTCCTAGCTATAGTTGCACTGGGGCCCTGGCGCTTGAGGGGGTCCGGTGGACCTGTTGCCTTATAAGAAGATTTTGTTGCAGACTTTGCCTCTTAGAACTGGATACATTTTCCTTTCAGAAGTCTGGGAAAGCTTGGTGACAACCCCTACACACACTGCAATGGTGTCCAGATACGTTGTCAGTGTCACACAGCTTTCCCGGCAGAGTTCTTCATGGCTTGAATTTTTTTTTTGGGGGGGGTTATATAAACAATCTTGTTTCCTGACCGAGGACACACCCCGGGGAATCGAGCGTTGCTGACGTTAGGTATTGCGGTGCGGCTTATGATAACCTTGGCTCGCAGGGAGACATTTGAGGCGTGAGGTTCAATCAGGCTCGACCTACAAACACGCTCTAGGGGGGCTCCTAAAAACATTTACATTTAATCAAGAGCAGATGGAGGCTACAAGGATTTCCTATGACAACACAAGAACGAAACGGTGACCTGAGGCACCGAGACGCACCTCTGCCATATCCATTTCCAGGATCTCTGCTTGCTGTCAGTGAACAGAAACATTTTGGTTGGCACCCGGAAGCTAAAAAAAAACCTTCCTGGGTTAATACCATTCACAGCTGAGGGTTTGTTACAGTTGTATGCAGTTTTCTGACACTAAATAGACCAGCGATTGAACAATACCTCTGGTTATCTGACTACCCCCAGCATCCACAGACAGTGCTAAGCTTACACAATCCCCATAATCTCAATGGCCCTGGTTGTTTCCCTTTGGACATCACTGGCTGATATCTATGAGAAGCCAGCCAGTAGGTAGCGGCAACTAGAATCCTCAGCATCCAATAGGAGAATAGGGGTTATCCTTTAGAGTGGGTGTGTGGAGCATGCAGATTCTACTGAGCAATCTGCAAATCCTGCTTGTTGACGGTTTCCAGTAGTAGATTTTGGCATTAGGTGGAAGCTCAGAGGTGAAACACATATTTAAGAGATTGAGCTCAAACTTTACCCACTATTACATGCTTGTAGAAAAATGTTCTACCTGTTGTCAACACTAGGGGGCAACCTCTTTGTCAGGTATATATGGAAGGGAACATCTGTACATACATGGATTCCAGTGTATACGTGTAAGTGCTACCTCTTCTGGGGCAGCATAGCTAGTGAGGGTCACCTTTTGCCTACGCCTGGGGGCCCAAGGCTGCAGATATAATAGACTACTAAAGCTGCAGCAGTGCAATGACCATGCAGGCCCGTCTCATTATATGGTGGCCCGATCCTAACACAGCAATTGAATCAAAGCTGTGATTTCTGCAAAGCCCATACTCTCAGCATGCCCGCTGGGAGTTGTAGTTGTGAAAACAGGTTGGAAATCACTGCTCTGTGGTGGCGGTGGGTCCTGGGGAAGATTTTGTCACTGGGGCCTGACTGCCTTTGTGTTCGGATGTAAGCGCTGGGTCTGTAATGAGCACCAAATGTCAGGAAGCTACACCATTTCCTGCACAGACACCACAGTATTTTATTAAAATCCAGTGGAAAAAATATAAGTTCTGTCTTGAATTATGTAAAAAAAAAAATCATCTGAGCCGCGACCTACGAGGAAAACGGCGACCCTGAATGCGTGGTCACTGTTTACAGGCTCCAAACAGGAAGTAGCTAGCTGACCCCTACCATGCTCAGCCATATTGGTCCTCATGGGGCGACTCTTTGGTCACCTGGACGCCTGGATCATCCTCCTCCTCCCTTCCTCTCTTACTTGATAGACCGCTCCCTTCTGCAAATATGGATATATCATCTAGTCACAGAGTCGCCCGGCCTTCGTGGTAGTGCAAAGGCCCTTCTCTCTCCTTCCCCTTCCATCCTTGTGCCCGTTTTAATTGCTCTGCATTCGATTTTATAACAAACTGGTAGAGAAAAGCCAGAAAAACCACAAAACCATAGAAAAGGCACATAAAAGACTGATATACTCATTCTGGCCGGAGTCCCTCTCGTTCTTGATGTCCTATTAACGTGGCTCTTAGGATATAGCATTCTTCTAGGGAAACCCCTTTAAGCAAATCTTATAGAACAGCGATCTCCAATCTGTGGTCCTCCATAGCTACAACTCCCAGTATACGCCGACAGATATGAAAATCCGGCATTTATCTAGTCTGCAGGAGTTAATTCTTCATCCTTGATGAAACGATGGATTCAGCAATCAGACTGGCATTTGCCAAAATTTCTGGAACCTCGTTTGCCAAAAGTGAATTTTGTAACAGGGTCGCAGCAGGTCAAGGGGAACTGGCGTGAGGTGACTGTGCGATCCCAGAGGGCTGCGTAATTTATGACCGGGAGATGAAGAAAAACTGTAAAAGTGGAGAATGATTAATCCGAAAAAGGACAAAGGGAAATGGAACCCAATAGAACAATATGTTGCAACCATTGGCTCTCCAGCTGCTGCAAAACTACAACTCCCAGCATGCCCTGCCAGGATCATTCATTCCAGCATTCATTCACTATAACTCCCAGCATGAAAATGAGTCCTGCCGCTTTAAGTGACATGAGTATGCTGGCTTGATGATGTCATCAGTCTCTGCGCAGGATACCAGAGCACATCCAGTCCACTCCATTAAACCTTGGATCATTCATTTCATTTAAGCTGCTCAGTCTATAGCATGGGTCTTTTAAATGATTTGGTTCTGCCCCTTTAAGTGACATCATTAGGCCGGCTTGATGATGCCATCGGTCCTTGCCCAGGGTACCAGGGTATGCTTAGTGCACCCCATAAGACCCTGGATTATTAATTCATTTAAGTTACTCCTCGATCTATAACTTTGAGTCTCTTATGTGAATTGGTCCTATCCCTTTAAATGACATCATTATGCCAGCATGATGATGTCATCAGTTCCAGACCAGGTTACCAGGGCATTCCAAGTCCATCCCATGAGACTGACCCTGGATCATCCATTTCATTTAGGCTGCTCAGTCTATAGCATTGAGTCTCTTAAATGATTTGGTTCCTGCCCCTTTAAGTGACATCACTATGTCGGCTTGATGATGTCATCAGTCCCAACCCAGGGTACCAGGGCACAACCAGTCCACCCTGTAAGATTCGTTTCATGGGTGTCTAATGAGATTGGTCCTGCCCCTTTACATGACATCACTATGCTGGTCTGATGATGTCATCATTCCCAGACCAGGTTACCAGGACACGCCCAGTCCACCCAGGAGACCCTGGATTATTTATTTCATTTAGGTTGCTTAATCTAAAGCATGTTTTTTTTTATATGGGTCCAACCTACATACTTAGGCCTCATGCACACGAACTTATTTTCTTTCCGTGTCCGTTCCGTTTTTTTTGCGGACCATATGCGGAACCATTCATTTCAATGGGTCCGCAAAAAAACGGAGGGTACTCCGTGTGCATTCAGTTTCCGTATGTTCTTTTTTCCGTTCCGCAAAAAAAAATAGAGCATGTCCTATTTTTTTCTAGTTTGCGGACAAGGATAGGCATTATTACAATGGATCCGCAAAAGAACCGGATGCCATACGGAAAATCATCCGTTTTTTCTGCGGATCCGTAATTTGCGGACGGCAAAACACATACGGTCGTGTGCATGAGGCCTTACAGTGACAACCACACTGCCCACCGTTTTTGTTGTAGTGGATGGGTTGCCACTTCCCTTACACCACTCCCCCTGGACACAAGACCTTCCTAGACTAGAACGTTTGACTCAAGTCCTTCCATCAAAGCCTCGATTTTCAGGACCATGGAAAAGGCAAACAAATGCAAAGTGACAATTCTGGCACAGTGCAGTATCAACCCTAAAGATGCAGCAGAGCTGGTTTAATCATCTGGGTCTGTATAGTCTGTGCATCGGGATGGTTCTCTAGGATTGCCCATAGTCCCGCGTAAAGCGGAAGATAACACACACTGTGACATCATCCTTATGACTAATGACAAACTCGGCTCTGCTACATCTGCATCCAATATCGCCATCAGTGAATAATAGCTGCATGCTTTATGGAAAGCCAGCGGAAAGGTCAGTTGTGCTATATATTTCATAATTCCATTGCTTCATTGGTGCTGGCACTTGGCAGAGAGAGAAAGCCTCGTGCCTCCGCTGTGCCTCGTCCCAGAGATTGGCTCAGAAGCCTCCTGAACGTCTGCAAGAATTCCCAGCTGTGAAGACATCGAGTGACCCGCTCCGGGTGCCAGCGCTTTTCACAATACGCTGATGCCGCTGCTGACTTGCAGGCTGACGGTCAGTTGGCAGGCTCTGGCCGCCTGCAGGGAGCTGCTCGTCTTGATTCTGATAGATTCATTGCTTTGAAATATTCTGGGCCCCGTCTCTGTTTTCTTTGGCTGCTGCTTGTGCCAGCGGAGATAATTACTCTGACAACATCCATAATAATGCATAACTGACCCACTGACCCCTAGAGATCAGCTGTAATCTGCGGGAGAGCCTAGAAGCAAGAATTCAATTCCCCTACAGCACCACCACAGGGGAAATGAAGTATTACATGTTTCAGTCCTCCGGGGCAAGGGACTTTTAAAATCCTGCTCACACACCTCTGTCGTATCAGTGGTGGAGACCCCTGTCTAGAAAGAAAAAATGGTACATTCCTCACAGTGGTCCCTAATAATGAATTGATGCCTTATTCATGGACTTCACCATTCTACTGTGCCGACAGGGGCTGCTGCCCTGGTATCAGGACGGTGTGTGAGCAGAACTTTAAATACATTTATATGAGAATATTTTAGGATTTCCAATTCTATAAAAAATAAAATAAAGTGGACAACCCCTTTAAATTCTTCAAGGGCTTTTCCAACATCATTTTTTATTTTTAGTTTGTGCAGAAACGGGCAGCTGTATGATAATGGCAGCACTTACCGATATATTATGAATAGGAATTGTCCCCCGGTAAAATTCTATTGCGGGTGACCACTTCTTATGACCACATGGATTAGTAGAGCTGTTGGGTGGTCACCTAATCGCAGTGTATTAGGTCACTTTAGATGCAGGTGACCTGCGGCGGTGGGGTTTTACCAGCAATGGACCCGGGGTCTCGCCCTTTGGATGCCGCCATATTTTCTGAAAAGCAGATCTAATAAAAATATCTCGTTTTCTAATAAACAGATATTTACGGGGGATTTCTCAGATGATCTTTGACTAGTCGAAAGCCGAGATGCCGCCGCACTAAGGGCTGATCGTCCCAGTCGAACCAGTTCTGCGAATTAAGGGTTAAGGGGTCAGAGGTCGGGTCAGAGGTTAACAACCTCTGTGCCAAAGTTTAACTCATTTTCTTTCAACTTGCTCCCCGATGAGCAGAAATCCCTTCAACTTCGATGGACTCACCCGGACTGGGAATCCCATCTCTGCTTCATGGCAGGTCACGGGGAAATAAAGACAAGATGGAGCAAGGACGTGATGAAGGCGTTTAATTGACATTTTTTTTTTTTATTATTGTGAATGTCCCTCCCATCATACATCAGGATGGAGGGCATTTTTATCCAGAAACGGAGCATCCTTCTAAGCTCACTGCTGCCCCCCGCTGGATACACTTTGTATGAGCCTCCATGAAGAGTGGGGGAAGGGAAGTGACAACTGATCCGAGATCATTTCTGGATCAGAACTTGGATTGTCACACATCAAACCTTGTACAGCTCTGCTATATCTGTGCTGTGGAGGTATAGTGAATCGGGGGCAGACCCTCTGACATCCATCTGCCACTTTTCATCTCTTCCTTTTTGTCGGGATCGTCAGATGTTCATTAATGTCCTTCATCCGGCAGAGAAGAAAACACCATCAAAGGCCACCTATTCCCCCGCGTACAATGTAACAGAAAACACATAGCAACATAAATAAGTCATTTAAAGGGGACCTAACACCACTTTGATGCCTCTTCAGCTCTTGCAAAACTACAATACCCAGCATGAAGCTGGAGAACGGCAATTAGTCTAGAGCGGGGATCAGCAGCCTCCAGCACTCCAGCTGTTCGGAAACTACAACTCCCAGAATCCCCCTTTCACTTCTATGGGAGTTACTAGAACAGCCAAATGCGTGTGCATCCTGGGAGTTGTAGTTTCACAGCAGCTGGAGTGCCGAAGTTTGCTGTTCCCTGGTCTAGAGCAATATTCCCCAACCAGTGACTTTCCAGCTGTTGCAAAACTACAACTCCCATCATGCCTTATCTGGGCATGATGGGAGTTGTAGCTGCGAAACAGCTGGAGAGCCACAGGTTGGAGATTATGGGTCTAGAGCAGGCATGTCCAAACTCCGGCCCTCCAGATGTTGCAAAACTACAACTCCCATTATTCCTGGACAACCTACAGCTATCAACCTACAGAAGAGCATGATGGGAGTTGTAGTTCTGCAACACCTGGAGGGCCAGAGTTTGGACATGCCTGGTCTAGAGAAATGAAGAAATGGGGTGACAGGTCTGCGGTAAAGCGTAACCTCCCATTATAAAACAACTTTTTATAAATGAACACTGCAGTTGAATATAAGAAACTTTGTAATATATTGTATTAAGAAAAAGGCTTCTGGCTGCTTTTATGGGGTTGCTTTGCTCTTTTCTGCTTTTATTGATGGATGTATTTCTGGAGTGTAATAATATTACAGGCTACAGCTACTAGAGAGGGGTCGTTGATCCAGGGAGTTATTCTGATGTCTGATTGGAGGCGGTAAGGAATTTTTTCCCCCTTAAGTGGGGAAAATTGGTTTCTGCCTCACAGGTTTTTTTTTTTGCCTTCCTCTGGATCAACTTGCAGGATAACAGGCCGAACTGGATGGACAGAGGGCTTTTTCGGCCTTATATACTATGTTACTATGTTTATGGAGGGGGGAGGCGGCTGGATGAGAGATACACAAACTACAGTTTCTTAGCTCTGCTACACTTAGCACTTTAGACTCTGCTACGTCTAGTAGGACGAGGATCTAGCACTGTTCAGAGAGAGGAAATAAATCACTGATTAGCTGGCTGCAGCCTCCTCATCTCCTCTCCTCTGTCCGTTGCCTTTTGTGGGTGATTCTTGAGACAGGAGCTAATAGAGATGAGGCTGAGTGAAGGGAAGGAGGAGGAAAGCAGCCTGAGAAGCCCAGGAGGAAGCATATTTCTTTAATAAGATGTATTGCAAGGTTTCTTATACTCACCTGTACTATTCACATCTGAAAACATGTTTATAAAGTGAAATACACTTTAAGCAGTTAAAGGGGACATTTAAAATCTAGTGAACACTTTATTGATCCAGGAGCTGATCTGCTGATGTTTACACACATGTTCAGGCTACTGCTCTCTTCCTCTGTAATGCTTTACACTACAGCTCTTCTCCAACAATGGCACAGATCAGTGATACCATCTATTTTACATTCATTTTATTGATTTTTATAGATTTTTGTACAACAAAAAAGAAAAAAAACTGGACCCTGTCCAACACCACCGATACCTTGCGGATATTTGTTACCGCTGCTCTACCTTTTACGAGGGGCCAATAAGTCCCAAGAGTCTCAATGCTAATCTATTAGCCATGATCTTAGATAGTAACTACATGTCTTCCAAGGTCAAGGATTTTGGTTGATACGCCCCTGGGGCCTTCAAGTCCTTCCCCTGTTTTGGCAAAAGTCAAATATAAGCAGTTTCTGATTTGTTATATTCGAAGGATCTTGTTGAACCCTAACACTAGCGATGGAGTCATCTGTTTAACTGCTTAATAGAATTCCCCTGCGTAGCCATCAGGGCCCGGCAATTTTCCATTACTCAGATTTGAATGGCAAATTAAATATGAATGTACAGCTTCGGGGGCATTTTTTATGACTAAATTTTACTCATTTCGTGCTAAAAATACTTTTTTTCAATTGGTCTATTAAAAATGTTGAGCCTTTTCGGAGGTACAGGGGTTAAAAATCAGTCTGTCAGTCTGTTTTTTGTTTAGTCCCATCATCTGACGGCTCATGTGTATCTAATCTCCTGATGTCATTTATTTATTTTATGCAGTTATATAAAGCTGACATATTCTGCAGGGTTTTACAGACATTAGCATCAAGCTGTCCCTAATGGGGCTCACAATCTAAGTTCCCTATCAGTCTGTCTTTGGGAGGAAACTGGAGGAATCCTACGCAAACACGGGGAGTACATACAAACTCCATGCAGATGTTGTCCTTGGTTGGATTCGAATCTAGGATCCCTGTGCTAACCACTGAGCCACGGTGCTGCCCATTGTCATAAACACTTATTTAAGCCATATTAGCCATATCAGTGTGAGGCTCTAATGAGTGTTTATGAGGTCAGGAGATCAGAGATAAGAGCTTCACATATTTTTACCCATATTTTTCCTGTCCTCCAGAGTGACTGCAGCTTCAGTGCATTGTCTAGCGGAGTCTGGGGTAATCTGAACTCCACACGTTGTCGCCACAAAGTCTAAGACTGCTGCTCTGTCCCTTTTCTCATGCTTTATACAGAATCACTGCTTCTTTTGATTTGCTGCTGTTAAAAGCACAAGCTCATCGGGAAGCCAGTCCACTTTACAGACGATCCCTAACGAGCAGATTATCAGGTCGCTATTGCTCATTGCGTGGTTTTCTTTCATGCCGTTGTCAGCTGCCCTTGCCCTACAATCCGATGTCAGAGGAATGTAGCGCAGCCTGCTCCTGCGGCCATGCCTGCAGCATCGTCCTCATTGCGCTGCAGCCGCCCAGAAGACAAGTAGCGACCACTAATACACCTTTTTACTGACGTAGACAAAAGGGGGTTTTAGCCAAACAGCTGGCCTCAATCAATCATTACATGTCCTTAAAATGGTGCATTAAAAAACTATACCTTGTCCTGCAAAAAATAAGACCTCATACAAGTACATTGATCAAAAAACAAAAAAGTTATAGCTCTTGGAATGCAATTTTTTTTTTGAATGTGCGTGGTCGCTAAGGGGTTAAATTGTTACAAAGGTTAGACTGAGGGAGATTATAACTCTGTCTGCATTGAGTAACTTAACTGGGATAGAAGTGAAAGCTCTTAAAACTTGGAGACTGGTTTAACCCTCTCTGTTCTGGGACCAGCTTGCATGTCCTACCAATGACTGGAGCAGTTCAAAAACTGGAAGCTTCGGGAACCCCAGTGCAAAGTAATTAAATTAAAGGTCAACCTTTTCCCCCAAAATGCAGCGCCACCATAGGTCATATCTGGTATTACAGTGCATAGTCATTCAAGTGACTGGGGCTGAGCTGCAATACCAGACACAGCCAGTAGACAGGTGTGGTGCTGTTTCAGGAAATAAAAAAAGCAGGCAACTCAGACTACTTTTTTGATTGAGACAGAATCCCAACTCCAGCTTTGGCTCTCCAGTTGTTGCAAAACTACAACTCTCAACATGCTTTGACAGCCTAGACCTGTGATGGCTAACCTCCGGCACTCCATCTGTGGTAAAACTACAACTCCCAAGATGCACACTTGCTTTTCAGAAAAGAAAAGAACATGCTGGGAGTTGTAGTTTCACCACCGCTGGAGTGCCGGAGGTTAGCCATCACTGGCCTAGACTATATTCACACGTGATTGCTAGGGCAGAGCATTTGGAGGTACAAAGGAGCTCTTGGCCCCTGCAGATCTGGGATTCCAGACAGAAATGAGTGAAATTTTGTAGCTGCATGAAACAAGGACTCCTGAGTCTGGAGGAAGAGCCGTCTGACCTATCGCAAACAGGGAAAAGATTTAACTATATAGGCCGTGGCCCGTGTCTGCAATGCTATGGACTATACATCTTTAAATGTGTTATCCTATTGCTAATCCTTACCTAAGACAAAGCATGCTGAAAGTAAAGAACATTACAACTTTTTACTGCTATGTCCAATATTATGTACGGATTCATTTCTCCATATATATATATTTTCCAGACAGAGCTCCAAATCCTCTATACTAGACATGGAAGTACATGGTAAAATTCTTTCTGTCTGCAGCCACCACTAGGTGGAGCTAAGGAGCTCACTACATAATGTGTTATTATTGAATTCCAGGGGTAGACAGTGGGCTCCCCCTAGTGTTGACTGCAGGGAGCTATAATTTTATCATGTTACTGTGTTTACACAGAGGATTTTGAGGTCTGTATACGGAATATGACAGCTATAAATGTGCACTATAAAATTATTCAGCACACAATTTGGTGCCTCAAAATGTTAAAGGGGTATTCCCATCTCAGACAATGGGGGCATATCGCTAGGATATGCCCCCATTGTCTGATAGGTGCAGTTCCCACTGCTGGGACCAGCATCTACTGTATATCGAGAACGGAGCAGGGAGAGCTGTGGCTGGAGGACCGCAGATTTCCCGGGATCCGTCCACCACCAAGCTCTGCTCCCATAGAAGTGAATGAGAGCGTACCGTGCATGCGCGGCCCATGCTCTCATTCATTTCTATGGGGCCGACGGAAATAGCTGGCCCCATAGAAAATGAATGGAGGGCGGCTGTGCATGCGCAGTGCGCCCTCCTTCCCTTTTGGGGCTCCGTTCTCGATATAGGTGTGGGTTCCAGCGGTGGGACCCGCACCTATCAGATAATGGGGGCATATATTAGCGATATGCCCCCATTGTCTGAGATGGGACAACCCCTTTAAATGGTGCTCATGGGTGGACAGTCACTTGGAGGACACAGGAGTAGTATGTCTGACTTACTTGAAGACGTTGATAACATTTCTCCTCTGGCAATAAAATTGTTACAAGGCTTTGCTGCCCCTCTGCTTGGCTGCGGCGTGGCGCGGTCTGCACATCTGCATCCACTTCATACATTCCACATGTGGCTGAGCTGGCTTACGGCTCTGGCATTCTTGGAAATAATATATTAAGTGCAGGATATGATATAATTAACATCAAACCCCCTCAAGCTATATAAAAAGTATGTAGTTAACTGCATAGCCTATATAAAACTGTATGGTAGTAAACAGTACCCTATAGCCTATAGGCAAAACATATAGAATGTACAGTATTATACAGGGAACCACACAGAAAAAAACAGTGTCCTATAGACTATAGGAAGCCACAGAGTAGTAAAAGCTCTTACTGCTTATGGTAAACCATATGGAAATAATGTTTCCTATCAGAGCCTAAATTTGCAATGGGAACGGGGGTTGCCGTTTCAGTTTTCGCCTCAGGCAGCAGAAGCGCTAGGTGCACCCCTGCCTACCGAGTGCCATTTATAATACTGGTGTGACGCTGCTACCCCAATACACATATGCCTTTGAATCAAGGAATGAAGATGGCTGGGGATTTGATACACGGATGAGTTCTACTGACAGCAAACTGAGCTAGGAATCTGTGGTTTATCGCCTTGAGTTTTCGTACATACTGTATAAACAAGTATCTGTTATATTGCTGGGCCTCTCTCACCATTGAAGACTTTATTGGATATTAACGACCTACTGTAACTTTTAATACAAGCATTTATATTTTATATGGTCTCGGCATTGCTCAGTGTTTTTCCCAGAGAACAGCTAAGCTGTATGGTATGTGAGAGCAACAAAAATGTCTTCTACCTGGAGGGAATATAGATGGTACTGAATGAAAAACACAAAAACATGTTGTAATGTGCTAAGTCACATGAATGAGGTCTACATATTTAGGTGAAAGAACATCAATGGACGTTAGATAACAGCTTCCAATTATGATGAACAAGAAAACAGACAAGAATATAACTACTATAATACTGCTCCAATGTACAAGAATATAACTGCTATAATACTGCTCCAATGTACAAGAATATAGCGACTATAATACTGCTCCTATGTACAAGAATATAACTACTATAATACTGCTCCTATGTACAAGAATATAACTACTATGATACTGCTCCAATGTACAAGAATATAACTGCTATAATACTGCTCCAATGTACAAGAATATAGCGACTATAATACTGCTCCTATGTACAAGAATATAACTACTATAATACTGCTCCTATGTATAAGAATATAACTACTATAATACTGCTCCTATGTACAAGAATATAACTACTATAATACTGCTCCTATGTACAAGAATATAGCGACTATAATACTGCTCCTATGTACAAGAATATAACTACTAAAATACTACCTCCTATGTACAAGAATATAACTACTATAATACTGCTCCTATGTACAAGAATACAACTACTATAATACTGCCTCCTATGTACAAGAATATAATACTATAATACTGCTCCTATGTACAAGAATATAACTACTATAATACTGCTCCTATGTACAAGAATATAACTACTATAATACTGCCTCCTATGTACAAGAACATAACTACTATAATACTGCCTTCTATGTACAGGAATATAACTACTATAATACTGCTCCTATGTACAAGAATATAACTACTATAATACTGCCTTCTATGTACACGAATATAACTACTATAATACTGCTCCTATGTACAAGAATATAACTACTATAATACTGCTCCTATGTACAAGAATATAACTACTATAATACTGCTCCTATGTACAAGAATATAACTGCTATAATACTGCTCCTATGTACAAGGATATAACTACTATAATACTGCCTTCTATGTACAAGAATATATCTACTATAATACTGCTCCTATGTACAAGAATATAACTACTATAATACTGCTCCTATGTACAAGAATATAACTACTATAATACTGCTCCTATGTACAAGAATATAACTACTATAATACTGCCTCTTATGTACAACCACCTGTCTGTACTGTGGATGATCAGATATCATTGTCACATTCCATATTTGTTTTGTTCAGTGTATCTTACTATGACAATAATATAAAACCGCCCCCTCATCCATAATGTGTTTGTTCCACTGCAAATGTTAAACATTTCCATAGCTCTGCTGCCCAGATGTGTTCTCGAAGATGAGTTTTGTATGGATTCCTAGAAAAAATGATGTCACCGTCACACTAGATGTTATTTTCCTCTGTGACTGTGGAGCTCATCACTTATAAAGTGATTATCGGTGAGCAGAGAAAACAGCTAGTGTATTACCGTGAGACATAAATGTATGAACGTAATAGTGCTGCAGCATATATCTCAGACAGCCACAGTGCCACTATAACAAAGCCAGTCACAGAACTACTACAATAGAGCCAGCCACAGTGCCACTATAACAGAGCCAGTCACAGAACTACTACAATAGAGCCAGCCACAGGGCCACTATAACAGAGCCAGCCACAGGGCCACTATAACAGAGCCAGCCACAGGGCCACTATAATAGAGCCAGCCACAGGGCCACTATAACAGAGCAAGCCACAGTACCATTTTAATAGAGTCAGCCACCATGTCACTATAACAGAGGAAGCCACAGTGCCACTATAACAAAGCCCTCCACAGTCCCAGTATAATAGAGCCAGTGACAGGGACACTATAACAGAGCCAGCTACAGTACCTCTATAATAGATCCAGGAACAGTGCCAATATAACAGAGCCAGCCACAGCACCACTACAATACAATAGAGTCATCCACAATTCCATTACAACAGAAGCAGCCACATGGCCTCTTTAAAAGAACCAGCCACAGCACTATAACAAAGCCAGCCACAGTGCCTCTATAATAGAACTAGCCACAGTGCCTCTATAATAGAACTAGCCACAGTGCCCCTATAGCAGAGCAAGCCACAGTGCCACTATAATAGAGCCAGTCACAGTACCACTATAGTAGAGCCAGTCACAGTACCACTATAACAAAGCCAGCCACCGTACCTCTATAACAGAGGCAGCCACAGAGCCACTTTAACAGAACCAGCCACAGTACCGCTATAATAGATCCAGGAACAGCGTCAATATAACAGAAACAGCCACAGTACCACTATTATACAGGCAGCCACAGCGCCGCTATAATAGAACTAGCCACAGAACCATTATAACATAACTAGCTAGCTTTGTGGCTTGGAGATATTAGTTAAGAAATGGTTGATTAGGATTTTCCTATCGTGGTTTCAGTCTGGGCTCGCTATAATATGGGCTTTATAAATCAGCACTTGCAGCAGAGCTCTGAGCCTCATAGTTTACATAATGGCATCTGTGCAGGGTCCACGCTCCATATAACAAGCTTTAGCAGCATCTCGTGGCCATAGGAACAGCCGGGGAACTCTCCTGTGTTTATTGATGTTCCATGTTCCGGGGTTAGGTAAGCGAGTGCTGTCATTTGTTTGCAATAGATGCCAAATCTGCATTCTTAATGTCTCATTAAAACCCAGCCAAGACTCTCGGTGCAGACTGCTGCCTATTCATCACATTTAAGGATTCTTACAGTAATATTTTTCAAATAATCATGAATCTGTTTTGCTTTAGTTGCATCTTTATAGTGACTGCTGCACCCAGCTTTTCTAGACTCATGAAAGTAAGGGGACATTCAGACATCTGTGTCCTTTCAGCATCTGTATGTTCGTTCCACAAAAGTTAGAACGTGTCCTATTCTTGGCTGCAAAATGCTGTTCATGGAAACATTGAAATCAATGGGTCGGCAAAGAAATGGATGCAACACAGACGTCACGCAGACATTGTCTGTAGTTTGTGGGTCCGAGATTTGTAGACCAGAAAATACATTTGATCACGTGAATGTGCCCTCAAATGTATGAAGCTATTCAGTAATACTGGAGCGCCCCCTATAACAGCAGTCTGGATGTGTAGTCTGGAACGCCCCCTATAACAGCAGTCTGGATGTGTAGTCTGGAGTGCCCCCTATAACAGCAGTCTGGATGTGTAGTCTGGAGCGTCCCCTATAACAGCAGTCTGGATGTGTAGTCTGGAGCGTCCCCTATAACAGCAGTCTGGATGTGTAGTCTGGAGTGCCCCCTATAACAGCAGTCTGGATGTGTAGTCTGGAGTGCCCCCTATAACAGCAGTCTGGATGTGTAGTCTGGAGCGCCCCCTATAACAGCAGTCTGGATGTGTAGTCTGGAGCGCCCCCCATAACAGCAGTCTGGAGGTGTAGTCTGGAGTGCCCCCTATAACAGCAGTCTGGATGTATAGTCTGGAGCCCCCCCTATAACAGCAGTCTGGATGTGTATTATGGAGCGCCCCTATAACAGCAGTCTGGATGTGTAGTCTGGAGCGCCCTATAACAGCAGTCTGGATGTGTAGTCTGGAGCGCCCTATAACAGCAGTCTGGATGTGTAGTCTGGAGCGCCCCTATAACAGCAGTCTGGATGTGTAGTCTGGAGTGTCCCTATAACAGCAGTCTGGATGTATAGTCTGGAGCGCCCCTATAACAGCAGTCTGGATGTATAGTCTGGAGCTCCCTATAACAGCAGTCTGGATGTGTAGTCTGGAGCGCCCCTATAACAGCAGTCTGGATGTATAGTCTGGAGCGCCCCCTATAACAGCAGTCTGGATGTATAGTCTGGAGCGCCCCCTATAACAGCAGTCTGGATGTGTAGTCTGGAGCGCCCCCTATAACAGCAGTCTGGATGTATAGTCTGGAGCCCCCCCTATAACAGCAGTCTGGATGTGTAATCTGGAGCGCCCCCTATAACTGCAGTCTGGATGTGTAGTCTGGAGCCCCCTATAACAGCAGTCTGGATGTGTAATCTGGAGCGCCCCCTATAACAGCAGTCTGGATTTGTAGTCTGGAGCGCCCCCTATAACTGCAGTCTGCATGTGTAGTCTGGAGCGCCCCCTATAACTGCAGTCTGCATGTGTAGTCTGGAGCGCCCCCTATAACTGCAGTCTGGATGTGTAGTCTGGAGCGCCCCCTATAACAGCAGTCTGGATGTATAGTCTGGAGCGTCCCTATAACAGCAGTCTGGATGTGTAGTCTGGAGCGCCCCCTATAACAGCAGTCTGGATGTGTAGTCTGGAGCGCGCCTCTATAACAGCAGTCTGGATGTGTAGTCTGAGCGCCCCTATAACAGCAGTCTGGATGTGTAGTCTGGAGCGCCCCTATAACAGCAGTCTGGATGTGTAGTCTGGAGCGCCCCTATAACAGCAGTCTGGATGTGTAGTCTGGAGCGCCCCTATAACAGCAGTCTGGATGTGTAGTCTGGAGCGCCCCTATAACAGCAGTCTGGATGTGTAGTCTGGAGCGCCCCTATAACAGCAGTCTGGATGTGTAGTCTGGAGCGCCCCTATAACAGCAGTCTGGATGTGTAGTCTGGAGCGCCCCCTATAACAGCAGTCTGGATGTGTAGTCTGGAGCGCCCCTATAACAGCAGTCTGGATGTGTAGTCTGGAGCGCCCCTATAACAGCAGTCTGGATGTGTAGTCTGGAGCGCCCCTATAACAGCAGTCTGGATGTGTAGTCTGGAGCGCCCCTATAACAGCAGTCTGGATGTGTAGTCTGGAGCGCCCCTATAACAGCAGTCTGGATGTGTAGTCTGGAGCGCCCCTATAACAGCAGTCTGGATGTGTAGTCTGGAGCGCCCCTATAACAGCAGTCTGGATGTGTAGTCTGGAGCGTCCCTATAACAGCAGTCTGGATGTGTAGTCTGGAGCGCCCCTATAACAGCAGTCTGGATGTGTAGTCTGGAGCGCCCCTATAACAGCAGTCTGGATGTGTAGTCTGGAGCGCCCCTATAACAGCAGTCTGGATGTGTAGTCTGGAGCGCCCTATAACAGCAGTCTGGATGTGTAGTCTGGAGCGCCCCTATAACAGCAGTCTGGATGTGTAGTCTGGAGCGCCCTATAACAGCAGTCTGGATGTGTAGTCTGGAGCGCCCCTATAACAGCAGTCTGGATGTGTAGTCTGAGCGCCCCTATAACAGCAGTCTGGATGTGTAGTCTGGAGCGCCCTATAACAGCAGTCTGGATGTGTAGTCTGGAGCGCCCCTATAACAGCAGTCTGATGTGTAGTCTGGAGCGCCCCTATAACAGCAGTCTGGATGTGTAGTCTGGAGCGCCCCTATAACAGCAGTCTGGATGTGTAGTCTGGAGCGCCCTATAACAGCAGTCTGGATGTGTAGTCTGGAGCGCCCCTATAACAGCAGTCTGGATGTGTAGTCTGGAGCGCCCCTATAACAGCAGTCTGGATGTGTAGTCTGGAGCGCCCCTATAACAGCAGTCTGGATGTGTAGTCTGGAGCGCCCCTATAACAGCAGTCTGGATGTGTAGTCTGGAGCGCCCCCTATAACAGCAGTCTGGATGTGTAGTCTGGAGCGCCCTATAACAGCAGTCTGGATGTGTAGTCTGGAGCGCCCTATAACAGCAGTCTGGATGTGTAGTCTGGAGCGCCCCTATAACAGCAGTCTGGATGTGTAGTCTGGAGCGCCCCTATAACAGCAGTCTGGATGTGTAGTCTGGAGCGCCCCTATAACAGCAGTCTGGATGTGTAGTCTGGAGCGCTCCTATAACAGCAGTCTGGATGTGTAGTCTGGAGCGCCCTATAACAGCAGTCTGGATGTGTAGTCTGGAGCGCCCCTATAACAGCAGTCTGGATGTGTAGTCTGGAGCGCCCCTATAACAGCAGTCTGGATGTGTAGTCTGGAGCGCCCCCTATAACAGCAGTCTGGATGTGTAGTCTGGAGCGCCCCTATAACAGCAGTCTGGATGTGTAGTCTGGAGCGCCCCTATAACAGCAGTCTGGATGTGTAGTCTGAGCGCCCTATAACAGCAGTCTGGATGTGTAGTCTGGAGCGCCCTATAACAGCAGTCTGATGTGTAGTCTGGAGCGCCCTATAACAGCAGTCTGGATGTGTAGTCTGGAGCGCCCCTATAACAGCAGTCTGGATGTGTAGTCTGGAGCGCCCCTATAACAGCAGTCTGGATGTGTAGTCTGGAGCGCCCCTATAACAGCAGTCTGGATGTGTAGTCTGGAGCGCCCCTATAACAGCAGTCTGGATGTGTAGTCTGGAGCGCCCCTATAACAGCAGTCTGGATGTGTAGTCTGGAGCGCCCCTATAACAGCAGTCTGGATGTGTAGTCTGGAGCGCCCCTATAACAGCAGTCTGGATGTGTAGTCTGGAGCGCCCCTATAACAGCAGTCTGGATGTGTAGTCTGGAGCGCCCTATAACAGCAGTCTGGATGTGTAGTCTGAGCGCCCCTATAACAGCAGTCTGGATGTGTAGTCTGGAGCGCCCCTATAACAGCAGTCTGGATGTGTAGTCTGGAGCGCCCCTATAACAGCAGTCTGGATGTGTAGTCTGGAGCGCCCCTATAACAGCAGTCTGGATGTGTAGTCTGGAGCGCCCCTATAACAGCAGTCTGGATGTGTAGTCTGGAGCGCCCCTATAACAGCAGTCTGGATGTGTAGTCTGGAGCGCCCCTATAACAGCAGTCTGATGTGTAGTCTGAGCGCCCCTATAACAGCAGTCTGGATGTGTAGTCTGGAG
Source organism: Bufotes viridis (assembly GCA_033119425.1). Classification (NCBI taxonomy): domain Eukaryota; kingdom Metazoa; phylum Chordata; class Amphibia; order Anura; family Bufonidae; genus Bufotes; species Bufotes viridis. The sequence continues at coordinate 10,659,511 of CM065596.1, forward strand.
CGCCCCTATAACAGCAGTCTGGATGTGTAGTCTGGAGCGCCCTATAACAGCAGTCTGGATGTGTAGTCTGGAGCGCCCCTATAACAGCAGTCTGGATGTGTAGTCTGGAGCGCCCCTATAACAGCAGTCTGGATGTGTAGTCTGGAGCGCCCCTATAACAGCAGTCTGGATGTGTAGTCTGGAGCGCCCCTATAACAGCAGTCTGGATGTGTAGTCTGGAGCGCCCTCATAACAGCAGTCTGGATGTGTAGTCTGGAGCGCCCCTATAACAGCAGTCTGGATGTGTAGTCTGGAGCGCCCCTATAACAGCAGTCTGGATGTGTAGTCTGGAGCGCCCCTATAACAGCAGTCTGGATGTGTAGTCTGGAGCGCCCCTATAACAGCAGTCTGGATGTGTAGTCTGGAGCGCCCCTATAACAGCAGTCTGGATGTGTAGTCTGGAGCGCCCCTATAACAGCAGTCTGGATGTGTAGTCTGGAGCGCCCTATAACAGCAGTCTGATGTGTAGTCTGGAGCGCCCCTATAACAGCAGTCTGGATGTGTAGTCTGGAGCGCCCTATAACAGCAGTCTGATGTGTAGTCTGGAGCGCCCCTATAACAGCAGTCTGGATGTGTAGTCTGGAGCGCCCCTATAACAGCAGTCTGGATGTGTAGTCTGGAGCGCCCTATAACAGCAGTCTGGATGTGTAGTCTGGAGCGCCCCTATAACAGCAGTCTGGATGTGTAGTCTGGAGCGCCCCTATAACAGCAGTCTGGATGTGTAGTCTGGAGCGCCCTATAACAGCAGTCTGGATGTGTAGTCTGGAGCGCCCCTATAACAGCAGTCTGGATGTGTAGTCTGGAGCGCCCCTATAACAGCAGTCTGGATGTGTAGTCTGGAGCGCCCCTATAACAGCAGTCTGATGTGTAGTCTGGAGCGCCCCTATAACAGCAGTCTGATGTGTAGTCTGGAGCGCCCTATAACAGCAGTCTGATGTGTAGTCTGGAGCGCCCCTATAACAGCAGTCTGATGTGTAGTCTGGAGCGCCCCTATAACAGCAGTCTGGATGTGTAGTCTGGAGCGCCCCTATAACAGCAGTCTGGATGTGTAGTCTGGAGCGTCCCTATAACAGCAGTCTGGATGTGTAGTCTGGAGCGCCCTATAACAGCAGTCTGGATGTGTAGTCTGGAGCGCCCCTATAACAGCAGTCTGGATGTGTAGTCTGGAGCGCCCCTATAACAGCAGTCTGGATGTGTAGTCTGGAGCGCCCCTATAACAGCAGTCTGGATGTGTAGTCTGGAGCGCCCCTATAACAGCAGTCTGGATGTGTAGTCTGGAGCGCCCCTATAACAGCAGTCTGGATGTGTAGTCTGGAGCGCCCTATAACAGCAGTCTGATGTGTAGTCTGGAGCGCCCCTATAACAGCAGTCTGGATGTGTAGTCTGGAGCGCCCCTATAACAGCAGTCTGGATGTGTAGTCTGGAGCGCCCCTATAACAGCAGTCTGGATGTGTAGTCTGGAGCGCCCCTATAACAGCAGTCTGATGTGTAGTCTGGAGCGCCCCTATAACAGCAGTCTGGATGTGTAGTCTGGAGCGCCCTATAACAGCAGTCTGGATGTGTAGTCTGGAGCGCCCCTATAACAGCAGTCTGGATGTGTAGTCTGGAGCGCCCTCATAACAGCAGTCTGATGTGTAGTCTGGAGCGCCCCTATAACAGCAGTCTGGATGTGTAGTCTGGAGCGCCCTATAACAGCAGTCTGGATGTGTAGTCTGGAGCGCCCCTATAACAGCAGTCTGGATGTGTAGTCTGGAGCGCCCTATAACAGCAGTCTGGATGTGTAGTCTGGAGCGCCCCTATAACAGCAGTCTGGATGTGTAGTCTGGAGCGCCCCTATAACAGCAGTCTGATGTGTAGTCTGGAGCGCCCCTATAACAGCAGTCTGGATGTGTAGTCTGGAGCGCCCCTATAACAGCAGTCTGGATGTGTAGTCTGGAGCGCCCCTATAACAGCAGTCTGATGTGTAGTCTGGAGCGCCCCTATAACAGCAGTCTGGATGTGTAGTCTGGAGCGCCCCTATAACAGCAGTCTGGATGTGTAGTCTGGAGCGCCCCTATAACAGCAGTCTGGATGTGTAGTCTGGAGCGCCCCTATAACAGCAGTCTGGATGTGTAGTCTGGAGCGCCCCTATAACAGCAGTCTGATGTGTAGTCTGGAGCGCCCTATAACAGCAGTCTGGATGTGTAGTCTGGAGCGCCCTATAACAGCAGTCTGATGTGTAGTCTGGAGCGCCCTATAACAGCAGTCTGGATGTGTAGTCTGGAGCGCCCCTATAACAGCAGTCTGGATGTGTAGTCTGGAGCGCCCTATAACAGCAGTCTGGATGTGTAGTCTGGAGCGCCCCTATAACAGCAGTCTGGATGTGTAGTCTGGAGCGCCCCTATAACAGCAGTCTGGATGTGTAGTCTGGAGCGCCCCTATAACAGCAGTCTGGATGTGTAGTCTGGAGCGCCCCTATAACAGCAGTCTGGATGTGTAGTCTGGAGCGCCCCTATAACAGCAGTCTGGATGTGTAGTCTGGAGCGCCCCTATAACAGCAGTCTGGATGTGTAGTCTGGAGCGCCCCTATAACAGCAGTCTGGATGTGTAGTCTGGAGCGCCCTATAACAGCAGTCTGGATGTGTAGTCTGGAGCGCCCTATAACAGCAGTCTGGATGTGTAGTCTGGAGCGCCCCTATAACAGCAGTCTGGATGTGTAGTCTGGAGCGCCCCTATAACAGCAGTCTGATGTGTAGTCTGGAGCGCCCCTATAACAGCAGTCTGGATGTGTAGTCTGGAGCGCCCCTATAACAGCAGTCTGGATGTGTAGTCTGGAGCGCCCCTATAACAGCAGTCTGGATGTGTAGTCTGGAGCGCCCCTATAACAGCAGTCTGGATGTGTAGTCTGGAGCGCCCCTATAACAGCAGTCTGGATGTGTAGTCTGGAGCGCCCCTATAACAGCAGTCTGGATGTGTAGTCTGGAGCGCCCCTATAACAGCAGTCTGGATGTGTAGTCTGGAGCGCCCCTATAACAGCAGTCTGGATGTGTAGTCTGGAGCGCCCCTATAACAGCAGTCTGGATGTGTAGTCTGGAGCGCCCTATAACAGCAGTCTGGATGTGTAGTCTGGAGCGCCCCTATAACAGCAGTCTGGATGTGTAGTCTGGAGCGCCCCTATAACAGCAGTCTGGATGTGTAGTCTGGAGCGCCCCTATAACAGCAGTCTGGATGTGTAGTCTGGAGCGCCCCTATAACAGCAGTCTGATGTGTAGTCTGGAGCGCCCCTATAACAGCAGTCTGGATGTGTAGTCTGGAGCGCCCCTATAACAGCAGTCTGGATGTGTAGTCTGGAGCGCCCCTATAACAGCAGTCTGATGTGTAGTCTGGAGCGCCCTATAACAGCAGTCTGATGTGTAGTCTGGAGCGCCCTATAACAGCAGTCTGATGTGTAGTCTGGAGCGCCCCTATAACAGCAGTCTGGATGTGTAGTCTGGAGCGCCCCTATAACAGCAGTCTGGATGTGTAGTCTGGAGCGCCCCTATAACAGCAGTCTGGATGTGTAGTCTGGAGCGCCCCTATAACAGCAGTCTGATGTGTAGTCTGGAGCGCCCCTATAACAGCAGTCTGGATGTGTAGTCTGGAGCGCCCCTATAACAGCAGTCTGGATGTGTAGTCTGGAGCGCCCCTATAACAGCAGTCTGGATGTGTAGTCTGGAGCGCCCCTATAACAGCAGTCTGGATGTGTAGTCTGGAGCGCCCCTATAACAGCAGTCTGGATGTGTAGTCTGGAGCGCCCCTATAACAGCAGTCTGGATGTGTAGTCTGAGCGCCCCTATAACAGCAGTCTGGATGTGTAGTCTGGAGCGCCCCTATAACAGCAGTCTGGATGTGTAGTCTGGAGCGCCCCTATAACAGCAGTCTGATGTGTAGTCTGGAGCGCCCCTATAACAGCAGTCTGATGTGTAGTCTGGAGCGCCCCTATAACAGCAGTCTGGATGTGTAGTCTGGAGCGCCCCTATAACAGCAGTCTGGATGTGTAGTCTGGAGCGCCCCTATAACAGCAGTCTGGATGTGTAGTCTGGAGCGCCCTATAACAGCAGTCTGGATGTGTAGTCTGGAGCGCCCTATAACAGCAGTCTGGATGTGTAGTCTGGAGCGCCCCTATAACAGCAGTCTGGATGTGTAGTCTGGAGCGCCCCTATAACAGCAGTCTGATGTGTAGTCTGGAGCGCCCTATAACAGCAGTCTGGATGTGTAGTCTGGAGCGCCCCTATAACAGCAGTCTGGATGTGTAGTCTGGAGCGCCCCTATAACAGCAGTCTGATGTGTAGTCTGGAGCGCCCCTATAACAGCAGTCTGGATGTGTAGTCTGGAGCGCCCCTATAACAGCAGTCTGGATGTGTAGTCTGGAGCGCCCCTATAACAGCAGTCTGGATGTGTAGTCTGGAGCGCCCCTATAACAGCAGTCTGGATGTGTAGTCTGGAGCGCCCCTATAACAGCAGTCTGGATGTGTAGTCTGGAGCGCCCTATAACAGCAGTCTGGATGTGTAGTCTGGAGCGCCCCTATAACAGCAGTCTGGATGTGTAGTCTGGAGCGCCCCTATAACAGCAGTCTGGATGTGTAGTCTGGAGCGCCCCTATAACAGCAGTCTGATGTGTAGTCTGGAGCGCCCCTATAACAGCAGTCTGGATGTGTAGTCTGAGCGCCCCTATAACAGCAGTCTGGATGTGTAGTCTGGAGCGCCCCTATAACAGCAGTCTGGATGTGTAGTCTGGAGCGCCCCTATAACAGCAGTCTGGATGTGTAGTCTGAGCGCCCCTATAACAGCAGTCTGGATGTGTAGTCTGGAGCGCCCTATAACAGCAGTCTGGATGTGTAGTCTGGAGCGCCCCTATAACAGCAGTCTGGATGTGTAGTCTGGAGCGCCCCTATAACAGCAGTCTGGATGTGTAGTCTGGAGCGCCCTATAACAGCAGTCTGGATGTGTAGTCTGGAGCGCCCCTATAACAGCAGTCTGGATGTGTAGTCTGGAGCGCCCCTATAACAGCAGTCTGGATGTGTAGTCTGGAGCGCCCTATAACAGCAGTCTGGATGTGTAGTCTGGAGCGCCCTATAACAGCAGTCTGATGTGTAGTCTGGAGCGCCCCTATAACAGCAGTCTGGATGTGTAGTCTGGAGCGCCCCTATAACAGCAGTCTGGATGTGTAGTCTGGAGCGCCCCTATAACAGCAGTCTGGATGTGTAGTCTGGAGCGCCCCTATAACAGCAGTCTGGATGTGTAGTCTGGAGCGCCCCTATAACAGCAGTCTGGATGTGTAGTCTGGAGCGCCCCTATAACAGCAGTCTGGATGTGTAGTCTGGAGCGCCCCTATAACAGCAGTCTGGATGTGTAGTCTGGAGCGCCCCTATAACAGCAGTCTGGATGTGTAGTCTGGAGCGCCCCTATAACAGCAGTCTGGATGTGTAGTCTGGAGCGCCCCTATAACAGCAGTCTGGATGTGTAGTCTGGAGCGCTCCTATAACAGCAGTCTGGATGTGTAGTCTGGAGCGCCCCCTATAACAGCAGTCTGGATGTGTAGTCTGGAGCGCCCTATAACAGCAGTCTGGATGTGTAGTCTGGAGCGCCCCTATAACAGCAGTCTGGATGTGTAGTCTGGAGCGCCCTATAACAGCAGTCTGGATGTGTAGTCTGGAGCGCCCTATAACAGCAGTCTGGATGTGTAGTCTGGAGCGCCCTATAACAGCAGTCTGGATGTGTAGTCTGGAGCGCCCTATAACAGCAGTCTCGATGTGTAGTTATGGAGCGCGCCCTATAACAGCAGTCTGGATGTGTAGTTATGGAGCACCCCTATAACAGCAGTCTGGATGTGTTGTCTGGAGCGCCCCTATAACAGCAGTCTGGATGTGTGGTCTGGAGCGCCCCCTATAACAGCAGTCTGGATGTATAGTCTGGAGCGCCCCCATAACAGCAGTCTGGATGTGTAGTCTGGAGCGCCCCCTATAACAGCAGTCTGGATGTGTAGTCTGGAGCGCCCCCTATAGCAGCAGTCTGGATGTGTAGTCTGGAGCACCCCCTATAACAGCAGTCTGGATGTGTAGTCTGGAGCGCCCCCTATAACAGCAGTCTGGATGTGTATTATGGAGCGCCCCCTATAACAGCAGTCTGGATGTGTAGTCTGGAGCGCCCCCTATAACAGCAGTCTGGATGTGTTGTCTGGAGCGTCCCCTATAACAGCAGTCTGGATGTGTATTATGGAGCGCGCCCAATCTGTTACTGCATGCAGTCAATAAGATGCTACAAAGAAGAAACAATGCTTGAAGTCAGGTGATATTACATTGTTTGTTATCATTTTGTTTCTCTTTTCCAGCTATTTACTAACAGTAGTTTTGAAGGTTTTCCTGCTTTTACAATGTGACATTTCACCTCCTGCCTCCGCATCACACGATCAGGAAGTACAAATCACAGAATTCACTGTAATCAGAACATTTCGATCCTTTGTGATCTGTTTAATTTGTTTTGCATTAGCTGTGGTTAACCCTAGCACACCACCGTTCTGGGCACATCGCCAACTTCATGAGGAATTTACAATCTTCAGCGATTTTATTAAGAATGTAAATTCTTCTGCAGCCTCATGTCGAAGGAAATAGGGGAGCGTTCACATGTAGCATTGTAAACAGTGCACATACTTCATTTAGAGAAGCCCTGTCTTCTCACTGTGAGTTCGGGGCGACACTGTAGAATTAGTCACTTTCAGCTTGGTGACCTCAGCCATTAGGCTGCCTGTTTTTTGGCTGGGTCCATAGCTGATCCTTATCATTAGTGTTGAGCGAAGCAAAGCATTCAAAGAGGAATTCAATCCAAAGTTTAGGAAAACTTCGATTTGAAACGAATACGAATTTTCCTGTGCTTCGGGGTAACGAATTAGCTTTTCCTAAAATGGCAGGTGCACGTGTTACAAATCGAAACTAAGTATGTAGAGGAAACAAGCCCGGGAACACAAGATCACCCATAATGCCAGCCAATCCGTAGATAGCTATCCCCTGTGATGTCACAGTCCTATAAAACCCTTATCCCGCGTGGTCTCCGACATTGTCCTGTGAGCTAAGCATAAGGACAGTGCTCCTGAAAACGATTAATAGAAGAATATTGGAGAGGGAGATTGCAGGGGGACTGTAGGGGGACTGCAGATAGAATGCAGGGAGAGAGCAGGGGGACTGCAGGGCGACTGCAGGGACAGTGATGTTGCGCAGTTTTATGTATTTATTCCTACATTTACTTATTCCTACACCAACTGTAAACTAAGATATGTAATTCAATAATATGGACGCCTTTATTATTCCGGTGTCAGCATGCAACCAATAGCATCCAGTCTGCACCCCTTAGGCCCCTCTCACACGGGTGAGAATTCCACGCGGGTGCAATGCGTGACGTGCACCCTCACTGAATCTGGACCAATTCACTTCAATAAGGGCTGTGCAGATGAGCGGTGATTTTCAACCATCACTTGTGCGTTGCATTAAAATCGCAGCATGTTCTATATTCTGTGTTTTTACGCAACGCAGGCTCTATAGAAATGAATGGGCTGCGTGAATATCGCATAGCATCCGCAAGCAAGTGCAGATGCAATGGGATTTTCTGCGCGATCAAGTGGATAAGCTGAGTTAATTTTTTTTATTTTTTAACCCCTCAAGCCACATTTTAGGAAGCATTCTGTATTAAGAAAGTTATTATTTTATCTTATAACCACTTCTGTCCGGGTTCGGGTCTGGGTACCAAACATTCCGATTTTTCACACACGCGTGCAAAACACATTAAAACACATTGCACTTGCGCAGAAAAATTGTGCAATTTTCCGCCACGCACCCGCTTCCTATCCGGCCCTCACAAGCGACGCCCATGTGAAAGAGGCCTTAGGGGGGCCAGGTCTTAATGATGACCAGCCTCATCTTTTGCTGACTTTACGTCTTCCAAATCATTCTTCAAAGTCACCGTGTCCGAGAAAAGTCAGCAAGATGCAGAGAGAGGAGGTCAGTGATGTTCCTGATGACATATTCTCATCAATATTAGATGATGCGGAAAAGGAGGAAAAGGTGATGGTAGAAGAAGGGCCCCCACCTGTAGGACAGGAAAGTGCTGGGGTTGGAGAAGTGGGTATGCCAGAGCTGATTTATATTCTGTGTTTGCTGTCAAATAACCTGCAGGAGATTGCAGGCCAGAACAGCATTAATATGCATATTGTCCCCAACCTAACCAGCCAAACCCCAGACCAGCAACGGCCCCGGTTTAAAGGTGCTTTAATGGTGCCGCTCGGCCATTAACAATGAAGACCGGCTATACAGTGCGGTCTTCAATATTAAATGAATGGCAGCTGCGGGCTAATTGGCCACGTGGCTCTTTACTGCACCATGGCTGCAACCCACCTGCAGCATGGCTTCTCCGCGTGGTCATACCCTAAGGCAGAAAGTTGCCAAATTGAATTTTTCCAAACTTTGCTCATCTCTACCTATCATCCGTGTTGTCTGTGATAGACCTTGGAGTCCTGCTCAGCCCCCGACACTTCATTCCAGCTATCCCTAGTAGGATATCAGACCATGGTAGCAGTGCAAGCAAGTATAACGGGAAAATATAGGCATACTGTATATAATCATTCTTCAGAGCTGCACTCACTATTCTGCTGGTCATATTTGGACAAATGTCACTTCCATAATACAAATCACCAGAACAAGCTCTGTGTATATACTAACCAAACAGGGAATGCTGGGATAATTTAGTTCTGAAGTTTGCTGAATTGTGAAGGCCATTCTAGAGTTTATTATGGACTGTAACTCAAGATTCATACAGGATAAGCCATATAATGCAGTGATTCCACCAGCAGGATAGTGAGTGCTGCTCTGGAGTATAATACAGGATGTAACTCAGGATCAGTACAGGATAAGTAATGTATGTACACAGTGACTGCACCAGCAGAATAGTGAGTGCAGCTCTGGAGTATAATGCAGGATGTAACTCAGGATCAGTACAGGATAAGTAATGTATGTACACAGTGACTGCACCAGCAGAATAGTGAGTGCAGCTCTGGGGTATAATACAGGATGGAACTCAGGATCAGTACAGGATAAGTAATGTATGTACACAGTGACTGCACCAGCAGAATAGTGAGTGCAGCTCTGGAGTATAATACAGGATGTAACTCAGGATCAGTACAGGATAAGTAATGTATGTACACAGTGACTGCACCAGCAGAATAGTGAGTGCAGCTCTAGAGTATAATACAGGATGTAATTCAGGATCAGTACAGGATAAGTAATGTATGTACACAGTGACTGCACCAGCAGAATAGTGAGTGCAGCTCTGGAGTATAATACAGGATGTAATTTTGGACCAGTACAGGATAAGTAATGTAATGTATGTACAGTGACTGCACCAGCAGAATAGTGAGTGCAGCTCTGGAGTGTAATATGGGATGTAACTCAGGATCAGTACAGGATAAGTAATGTAATGTATGTACACAGTGACTCCACCAGCAGAATAATGAGTGGAGCTCTGGAGTATAATACAGGATGTAACTCAGGATCAGTACAGGGTAAGTAATGTATGTACACAGTGACTCCACCAGCAGAATAGTGAGTGCAGCTCTGGAGTATAATACACGATGTAACTCAGGATCAGTACAGGATAAGTAATGTAATGTATGTACACAGTGACTCCACCAGCAGAATAGTGAGTGCAGCTCTGGAGTATAATACAGGATGTAACTCAGGATCAGTACAGGGTAAGTAATGTATGTACACAGTGACTACACCAGCAGAATAGTGAGTGCAGCTCTGGAGTATAATACAGAATGTAACTCAGGATCAGTACAGGATAAGTAATGTATGTACACAGTGACTGCACCAGCAGAATAGTGAGTGCAGCTCTGGAGTATAATACAGGATGTAACTCAGGATCAGTACAGGATAAGTAATGTAATGTACACAGTGACTCCACCAGCAGAATAGTGAGTGCAGCTCTGGAGTATAATACAGGATGTATCTCAGGATCAGTACAGGATAAGTAATGTATGTACACAGTGACTGCACTAGCAGAATAGTGAGTGCAGCTCTGGAGTATAATACAAGATGTAACTCAGGATCAGTACAGGATAAGTAATGTAATAAATGCATTTACACAGTCGCTCAAAATCATTATCCTTTCTGTGTGTAACTTGATATGTCAGGCATCTTGTGGTTTTTCATCTTTGGTACAGCCCTTGGTAGGCAGAACATACTGTAAGTTGTAGTTCTACTCTTTGTTGTTCAGAACCAAGATGTCTGCACCTGGTAGGAATATCCCTTTAAGACCCGCTGGCATAGGAGGTTATCCATGTTGCACCCGGCAGGTCAGGTCTTCATTGTGATACCTTGTTTAAACATTTCTGGATTCGGTGTCAGCAGAAATCTCACTGCTCTAGTCAAACAATGACAGATTATTCTAGGCTATTTTTTTAAGTCTGAACTAATCATTTTTCTGATGGTTTGTCATAGACAAGATTAACCCCCTGCCTGTCCTAGACCACCAGGTATGCTGGCATCATCCCCTTCACTGCCCTAGATCACCACCAGTCTTATGGTGGACCAGAGCATGAACCCTCTTCTGGAATATACTCTGGTGCCAGGCCGACCCTGGCACTAATGTTCGTGGCATCGTGAGGGCTCTCTTATGTGGACAGTACCCACTAGTGAAGGCAGTGATGGTGTGCAGGTTGATGTCAGAGGATCGCGTATCCTACAATTCCCTCATATATAAGAGATGCTCCGGTCTGGAGCCAGTGAACATTTGGCGCTGGTTATAATTAAATGCTCTTCTCGTTAGTGGCCTGTGGAGCGCTCCGTGAGCTCAATGGTGTTCTGTGTGACCCTAATGATCAGTGCGCCCCCCAGGGGACGGGGCTGACATGCCTGGATCTTAAGTCTATAAATATAAATACACATCAATAGATGAAGAACAACCCAACCAGAAGATATTCCTGTAACCACCGGAGCAAGCCAAGCGGCGGCCGCAGATGAATGCAGGGATTCTTCTAAGAATACATCGCTGCTCCTTTCTAAGAACGCAGGATAAACGCCTATTGTAGCAAAGGTTGCGGCAGGTAACAGGGGGCTATTTGCGCCAGGGCAGAGGTATTGACAAACAGGCTGAGCCCCCAGGGGGACTCTTCTCCAGGGGCATAGCCATAGGGGGTGCAGAGGTAGCAGTCGCTACCCGGCCCAGGAGCCTGAGGGGGCCCAAAGACCCTTGTGTCGCATAAGAAGACACAGTATAGAAAATGCATGCTGGTCAAGTTACACCTCTGACTGGAGGGAAGGGGTTAGGTCAAGAATTAGGCATTGGGGGGGGGGGGGGGTTAATTTTTGCCTTAGGCAGCACGAAGGCTATGTGTCCCCTGCCCCTGGCCAGAAAGCACTGATGGAAGGGGGGCCCAAGCGGAACTCTTGCACCAGGGCCCATGAGCCTTTAGCTACGCCCCTGCTCTTCTCATTACCCATTAATGATTATTAAGGAATTTAATTTTCTCCCATTTTTGCACAGGTTTAACCCTTTAGGCCTTGAGGACCGGGACAATCTTTTTTTTTTTTTGCTTTGCTTTCTTTTGAATGTTTTTTATTTATTCATTTATTTTTTTGAGAGCTTATATTGAGGGCTGTTTCTATGTATTACACCAGGCATGTCCAAACTCTGGCCCTCCAGGTGTTGCAGAACTACAACTCCCATCATGCTCTTCTGTAGGTTGATAGCTGTAGGTTGTCCAGGAATGATGGGAGTTGTAGTTTTGCAACATCTTGAGGGCCGGAGTTTGGACATGCCTGTATTACACCAATTGCTCTGCTCCTGTTCACCTAGGCATGCCCGCACCTGCATCCACAAGAGATAATACTATTGTATTATTTTATTGGATTTTGCAATAAAAAATTATTTTTACAACTTGTATACCCTTTAGATGTACTTTGTGTTTCGAGTGCTCACTACTGTGAAGATTATTGCTTGCATTCAGGGAATGAGGCCATTTTTGTTTCCATCTAGGGATTTAAAGGGGTTATCCAACAGTATATCAGGCCTCACAGAGTGGCGAACCCGAAGTGGTGATCATACTTACCTGGCTCTAGTCTCGATCGTTCCATGGCCAGCTCTTCATTTCCGTGGTGCACTGATATCGACATCTATAGCTGACCGCAACGGTAACCTGCTCCCCTTGCATCATGTGACCATTTCTAATGATGCAAAGGGGAGCAGGTCGCCGCTGCGGCAAGCTATTGGCTGCAGCGGTCATGTGGCCCTCATCAACAGGATGTTGATATTCGGAGCGCCAGGGAGATGAAGAGCCGGCCATGGAACAGTAGAGACTAGAGCCAGGTAAGTACCAAACCCACTGGCAGGGACCAGGCAAGTATGATCACCACCGCTGTGTCATGCCTCATGCACACATCACTGTCAGTTTTGGATCAGTGGTAACACGGACAGTGTTCAATCCGTGTTTCCTCCCGTGACAGATCCGTGTTGGGTCTGTGGGTCAGTTTTTTGCTGACCGTGTGCCATCCGTTTTTCGCTGACACTGAGCAGCTGGAAAATATTTTTCAAACGATCTCTTTTTAATCATCCGTGAAACACGGATGCAACAGGGATGGCATCCGTGTTTCATCCGTGGTTTTCACAGACTCATTGACTATAATGGGCGTGAGGGATCCGGGAACACGGACAAGATAGGACATGCATCCGTGCCGAAAACACGGACCCATGGACCGTGCTAAAACACTGATGTGTGAATACACACATTCAAATAAATGGGGACGTGCGCCGTCCGCGGAGAACACGTACAGCACACGTCCGGGAAACACTGATGTGTGAATGAGGCATCAGGTCTGATATAATGTTGGATAACCCCTTGAAGATGTGTACAGGCCTAGCACTGCAGAGGGTTTGATACAACTGTATCTAGTGTAGACAATCCTCTGTGAGTTGGAGACATTAGCAGCACAAATCTCTCTAGTTTGTTACAATGTATCAGTGTTGGTAAACTGTGTCAGCCTGAAATCAGCACTGACAGCTCACAGAGCAGGGGTCAGCAGCCTTCGGCACTCCAGCTGTTGCAAAACTACAATTCCCAGCATGCTCCATTCATTTCTATGTGAGTTCTTAGAACAGCAGAGCAAGTGTGCATGCTGGGAGTGCCGGAGGTTGCCTACCCCTGTCACAGAGGATTGTCTAGACTGGATACAATCCAGTAAGGAATTGTGATAAATATTAGGTTTTCAGACTCTGGATGTAATCAAGATGTAGGGTCCATATTATGGCTGCATTTCCCAGCCCGACCCCGGGGCTAATAGCCTGGACTAGCAGCATCATAGGGATCCATGGGCCTCACAGTGGTTGTGCCGCCCCACGCGCTCTCAGGTGGTAAACATTGTTACTATGCGACTATTCTGCATTACTTCATAATAACAATTGACTTGTGACAACTCCCCCCACCATGCGCACTCAATAGACGCATTGTGTGTACGATGTAATTGCATGATCATGTTCTGGAGACGAGGACCCATTAAAATAAGGGGAAAACAGGAACCTGACATCATAAGCTTTCAGGAAAATATACAGTTTACTGGCATTTATGAAACACGAGAAATATGTTCCATGGCTAGAAATGAGAATTCCACCTCAGAACGGGTTTGGACAGACAGGAGGCGTCTGAGAACCGGGCCAGGTAACACATACAGAGGGTGTCTGGGTGGAGGCTGGAACACGGGCGGACTGCGCTCCTGCTCCGTCCAAACACAAATCAATATTCTAGTGACTGATCAATAAATCAGGTGACAGCAGAAATCTCAGCACGAGGTGTTATATTGACACTGGTTCCGCCAGCCCGGGAGCGCCACAGCCTCGGCTCAAAAATAATATTCACTGCGGCAAAAACTAATTTCCTGTTCCTGAGAAAAGTGGCAGAAATCTGATACTGCCCATAAAGAGAAATATCTAATATGTGCTGAATGAGAACTACCAAGTGGAGGTAGGTATCAGACAGACAGACAGATGATAGATAGAGATAGATAGATAGATAGATAGATGAGATAGATAGATAGGAGATAGATAGATAGATAGGAGATAGATAGATAGATAGATAGGAGATAGATAGATAGATAGATAGATAGATAGGAGATAGATAGATAGGAGATAGATAGATAGATAGAGAGATAGATAGATAGATAGATAGATAGATAGATAGATAGGAGATAGATAGATAGATAGATAGATAGATATGAGATAGATAGGAGATAGATAGATAGATAGATATGAGATAGATATTAGATAGATAGATAGATAGATAGATAGATAGATAGATAGATAGGAGATAGATAGGAGATAGATAGATAGATAGATAGATAGGAGATAGATAGATAGATAGATAGATAGGAGATAGATAGATAGATAGATAGAAGATAGATAGATAGATAGATAGATAGAAGATAGATAGATAGATAGATAGATAGATAGATAGATAGATAGATAGATAGATAGATAGATAGATAGATAGTTAGGAGATAGATAGATAGATAGATAGATAGAAGATAGATAGATAGATAGATAGATAGGAGATAGATAGACAGACAGATAGATATGAGATAGATAGATAGATAGACAAATGATAGATAGGAGATAGATCATAGATGGATATGAGGAATATAGATAATGGTTTATTTCCTTGTTATTCTATTATTATTGTTATTATGATTATTATGCATTTTGCGCTGACGTCGTTCAGGTTTGTTCTCGGCAGTTTTTCCGTCCTCTCCTCTCACTTCATCTCGGCCAATGGATGGAAATTACGAATGAAAGAACAAGAAATGGATCTTGTTCCAAAACAGAAACCAGAGACGCCTCTCCCGCCCCGGGGGCCGGTTAACAGGTATTAAACCATCCGTGCCCAGAGTTGTTGATTCAGGGCTTTCAATCCAACTCCGAGTGCAAGCATTACCTCACATTAACTCTGCGCTGACCGGAGCGGTGCTGCCGCTATTTGTGTTCGGGTTGGCTGGGTGATTAAACCATTAACATCGAGCAGATGATTTGGGAACATGTGACGCAGGAGCGCAGTCAAGTTTTACGAGAGCGCGATAGGTACGAGACCCAGTGGGGACATAAACCCTCGCACGCCCCGGCTCCTTTAATAATGTTTTGGCAAAAGCCTTAAGTCATTGATCTTCAGAAGAGACCAAACATGTTTGGCCAATAAAAGGAAACAGCCGGATTCTTCTAGAAGGAGAAAAAACTGAAAGGAAGGATTTTCCATCGTCCTGGGCCTCGTGCTCCACAGAAAACTTGACAAATGGAGACCTCCTGTAAGCTGCGGAGGAACCAGGAGATGCTGGGGGCCTCAGCCCCACACATTGACAGGACAGACCCAAATAGCACCAGAGCAAGTCTTGTGGGGGGCGACTGACCACCCGTTAGTTTATTAACCCCTTAACAAATAATGCCGTACATGTAGGGCATTATGCACCAGGGATTGCTTGGAGTGGGTTGCTGCGGTGAGCCTGCTCCATAAACGGTGGGTGCCAGCTGTATAACACACCAGGCACCCGGTTGTAATGACGGGGAACGGTGATCACACCCTGTAATTTTACCCCTCAGATGCAGTGTTCAAAAGCGATTGTGTCATCTGTGAGGTAATACAGAGGGATGAGGCTCCCTCTGCGTTCTGATTGGAGCCCCTGCAGTGAAATCTCAGGGCTCCAATTAGGCCTTATTCACACGTCCGTTGTGTTTATGGATCCGCAAATTGCGGATCCATAAACACACCCGGCCGGCAGCCCCATAGAAATGTCTATTCTTGTCCGCAATTGCGGACAAGAATAGGACATGCTCTACTTTTTTGCGGAGCTGCGGCCGTAAGATCGGCGGCGCGCTCCGCAAAAACTGATGCGGAGAGCACAGTGTGTGCTCTCCGCATCGTTCCGTGCCCCATTCACAGTCAATGGGTCCGCATGTATTCCGCAGAATTGCGGAATACATGCGGACGACATTGCGGACGTGTGAATAGGGCCTTAGTTACCTGACAGCCTGGGGCCTGCTGAGGCTTTCCAGCCCTGCCACGGTAAGCCCCCTGCTAAGCTGTGCATGAGGCACGGCTCAGCAGGAAGAACGTCAGAATGCCATTTACCCTAGTAGATCTCTATTAGGGTGAATGGGACAATTGATCAAAAGTCCCCAGGTTCCCAAGTTATTGTTCAAAAGAATATTAAAAGTTTAGGTCACCCCCTTTGCCAATTATACATATAAAAATATATAAAACAATAAAAAATAAACATCAGGCATTTATGCGTTCAAAAATGTCTGAACTATTAAACAAACAGTTAACAAACTGTGGTCTTGGTACTATTGGTATTGGTACCTTTTTGGGGTACGTATAACTTTTTGATCACTGTTTTTCAACTTTTTGGGGGGGACAAGGTGATAAAAAAATGTCTTTTACAGGACATTTTTTAGTCACCTTGTCCCCCCCAAAAAAGTTGAAAAACAGTGATCAAAAATTTGTACTTACCCCAAAAAGGTACCAATACCAATGGTACCAAGACTACAGTCCTCATACAGCTCTGTAGACCAAATCTATTTAAAAAAAGTTAGGGCTGTCAGAAAATTTTGAATGAAAGTTTTTTTTTTTTTTAAGTAATAAAACAAAATAAAAGCTATGCAAGTTTGGTATCATCTTAATCGTATTGAGCTGCAGAATCAGGATGTTATGTCATTTTTAGTGCACAATGAATGCTGTAATGTCAAAACCCCAAAAAAACCTTGGCATAATTGTGTTTTTTTTTTTGCAATTTTACCCCACAAAGTGTTTTTTCCCCCCATTTTCCAATATAAGAGATGGTAAATGAAATGGTGCTAATAAAAATGCATCTTGTCCCACAAACAATAAGAGTCATATGGGAATGGAACAATAAAAGTTAAAATAAGTTATAACATAAAGTTATGGATATTGAAATGTGGAGAGGAAAAATCAAAAATGAAAATAGGCTCAGTCCTTAAGGTGTTAAAGGGAAACTCCGCCCAGGACTTAAAGACTATGGCATGACTGCACTTGATAACACTGGAATCTTTCTAGGACTGAGGTGACAAGTCCTCATTAATCCCAATGTTCAAGCTGTCCACGGATCCAAAATGGGTGGGGCTTGTGTAAGCCCGGCCCATAAATAGGCGTTCCTATGTGGTTTGGAGGAATAGTTCCAGGGGTGTACTTCTTAACTTACCAATAACAATGTTAATAAGTATATTACATGTGGTTTCTGAGGCCCAGAAGACCTCACAAATTTCCAGAGGCTGTCTCCGAAAATTATGGACAGTCCCTAAACATTTTGCAAGCCCCATCCATAAGTGGGTGGTCCTGGATAGTTTGGGGTCATTTCTGAAGCAGGGCTTATATGCCCCAAATTTGATAACTACAATGGTGGGGAGTATGGGCCTGGACTCCACTGTGGACAGGGCCAGAACTGTTCCTTTCCCTGGCGCATGTGCAGATAAGGATACAGGAGAGGCATAGTTCTGGCCCCGTCCACTGCAGAAGTAATGTCCCGTTCACATAGCCCAGGCTGGAAACTTGGAAAAAAGACGTGGCGTCAGCAGATTTTTAGAAGAAGGGGGTTTTTGGTGAGGGAGAGGTATGAAACTGTCTAAAGGCAAAACTAGGCCCCGTTGTCCATAGCAACCAATCAGAAGTCAGCTTTCATTTCCTAACCTGCTGTAGATAAATGAAAGCGGACTTCTGATTGGCTGCTATGGACAAGAGGCCTAGTTTTTCCTTCAGACAGCTTCATAAGTCTGCTTTATTGGGCCTCAGTTATCATAACTGTCTGAAAGAAGACCCATCCTTGTTGCCCATAGCGACCAATCAAAGCACTGCTTTCATTTTCCTACAGCAGGTTAAGAAATGAAAGCTGACTTCTGATTGGTTGCTATGGACAACAAGGCCTAGTGTTTGTGGTGGACTGAGGCCTTAATAATATAAGTCCCCATTTGCTTTTTTTAGCGCAGCTCTGACACATGAGACTTGCTGGAGAGGCGCAAAGATACAGATGTAGCAGAGCCGAGTTTGTAATTTGCTTAGGGTACTTTCACACTTGCGTTAAAGTTTTCCGGTATTGAGTTCCGTCCTAGGGGCTCAATACCGGGAAAAAACTGATCAGTTTTATCCTAATGCATTCTGAATGGGGAGCAATCCGTTCAGCACGCATCAGGATGTCTTCAGTTCAGTCACTCGTACGGTATTTGGCCAGAGAAAACACCACAGCATGCTGCAGTATTTTCTCCATCCAAGATTCCGGAGCACTTGCCGGAATGCCGTATCTGGCATTATTTTCCATTGAAATGCATAAATGCCGTATCCAAGTGTTCCAGCAAAACGGATCCGGTTTTCCGGCCTGCGCACAGATCCGTGTTCCAATGCATTTGTTAGACGGATCCGCATCTGGATCCGTCTGTAAATGCTTTCTGTTTGCACATGGATTTCCGGATCTGGCAGGCAGTTCCGGCGACGTAACTTCTTGCTGGATCCTCACAACACAAGTGTGAAAGTACACTTACTCACTAAGTCGCCTCCTAGTCGCCTTTCTTCAGCTCTGTTACTGAGGAAGACACAATTATCAGCCCGACTGGCGTTATATGGGCGCCATAACGGACATTATTACTGGTGCACAGCTGCACATTATATCACTAGAGCACTGTTGGCGCCATTTTTATGTGGTCACTGTGGCTGGTTCTGTAGCTACATCTATTATATGGGCACCATGGATGTGGCTTTTATTTTGGCCCTGTGGGCGGTATGCTTATATAAGGTCTATATCAGGTAGTAGGATATGGGCACTACCCCATACTATAAACTATGGCACATACCAGCAGTCTTGTTTTGCTAGGACAATCCCGTAAATCGGCATACATTTTGGTGGCATTTCCGTGTGTTCCTCAAGGGCGGAGCTTAAATGTGCTTATTTTTACTTTTTTTTAAACAATCAACTATGTGGGCACACTGGGCAGTATCTGGCATAAGTATATGGGCACTGGAGGGCGCTGTCATATGGATATTGTATAGCTGGCGCACTTTTATGGGCACCTATAGGGCTCTTATGTTATGTGGGCACCATGAGCGGCGTTGGTTGTGTCACCTGTGGTTTCTCAGGTGCTCAAATAACACGCAAGAAATGACAAGTTGAGCTCTGCTACATCTGGACATTATTCAGCCCGCTGAGCTCTAGTGTTGCCCTCCGCACACAGTCAAGCAGTGAGGAGAGCTGTTAATGACGACCATTGTCAGGCCCCTTGAGTGCCCCACTACAACTGCGCTCTGCAATTCCACGGGGGAAAGCCCCCCGAGTCATTATTGAGAGAAGTCGTACAAGCCGCGTATTATCCCAAAACTCAAAGGCAGCCCTTTATCGAATACCGAGCTGCCTCGCGGTCCTCCCTGCCTTACAGCCAGACGATCCCCACGTGCGCACAGACGCCTCGGCACTGACAACCAGTATAAGCGAACTGTTTACATGGAGGAAGCCCCTCTTACCATTCAAGCCGGAGGGTCCTGTCAGATTCCCCCTGTGTAGGTATGGTCGTGATGAATGGGACACATAGTCCTTGCACCGTCCGCAACCAATATGGCAGCCATGAGAGCACCTACCGGTATTGTCACCCAGCTTTCCCACAACCCTGAACGGCAATTACTGCGTTCATTGATATGTCTCCCTTATTCTGCAGTCAGGATCTTCAATGCCTCCATGGAGGTGGAATAATAACCGGCTTGGATACAACTGCTCAGGAGACAGTATCACACATGATAGGATTAGATACACAGCTCAGCAGACAGTATCACACAGGATAGGATTAGATACACAGCTCAGCAGACAGTATCACACAGGACAGGATTAGATACATGGCTCAGCAGACAGTATCACACATGATAGGATTAGATACACAGCTCAGCAGACAGTATCACACAGGACAGGATTAGATACACAGCTCAGCAGACAGTATCACACATGATAGGATTAGATACACAGCACAGCAGACAGTATCACACATGACAGGATTAGATACACAGCACAGCAGACAGTATCACACAGGATAGGATTAGATACATGGCTCAGCAGACAGTATCACACATGATAGGATTACATACACAGCTCAGCAGACAGTATCACACTTGATAGGCTTAGATACACAGCTCAGCAGACAGTATCACACATGGTAGGATTAGATACACAGCTCAGCAGACAGTATCACACAGGATAGGCTTAGATACACAGCTCAGCAGACAGTATCACACATGGTAGGATTAGATACACAGCTCAGCAGACAGTATCACACAGGATAGGATTAGATACACAGCTCAGTAGACAGTATCACACTTGATAGGCTTAGATACACAGCTCAGCAGACAGTATCACACATGGTAGGATTAGATACACAGCTCAGCAGACAGTATCACACAGGATAGGATTAGATACACAGCTCAGCAGACAGTATCACACAGGATATGATTAGATACACAGTTCAGCAGACAGTATCACACATGATAGGATTACATACACAGCTCAGCAGACAGTATCACATAGGATAGGATTAGATACACAGCTCAGCAGACAGTATCACACAGGATAGGATTAGATGCACAGCTCAGCAGACAGTATCACACAGGATAGGATTAGATACACAGCTCAGAAGACAGTATCACACATGATAGGATCAGATACACAGCTCAGCAGATGGTATCACACAGGATAGGATTAGATACACAGCTCAGCAGACAGTATCACACAGGATAGGATTAGATACACAGCTCAGCAGACAGTATCACATAGGATAGGATTAGATACACAGCTCAGCAGACAGTATCACACATGGTAGGATTAGATGCACAGCTCAGCAGACAGTATCACACTTGATAGGCTTAGATACACAGCTCAGTAGACAGTATCACACTTGATAGGCTTAGATACACAGCTCAGCAGACAGTATCACACATGATAGGCTTAGATACACAACTAAGCAGAGAGTATTGCATGTTAGGCTTAAATATACAACTCAGCAGACAGTATCACACATGGTGGGCTTAGATACACAGGTTCATCAGACAGAATTACATGATAGGATTAGGTGCACAAGCTCATCAGAAAGTATAACATAGGTTTACATGTGGATACACAGGTTGAGGACACAAGATGGGCTTAGATACACAGCTCAGAAGACACTGTCCCTCTTTTTGATCTGAGGTATAGATTTTCATCATTACATTCACAATATTGACCCAGAAACTGTTTCTCTGGTTCCTCTCTGTATCAGAGCTCGTCTTGTAGATAACTTCATTATTTAATGCGGTTGAAATTTTAGAAATTTCTATATTCAGATTATTTTCGCACAATTTTGTAAAAGAAAACGATTGAAGTGTATAGATAAGCAGGAAAAATGGAGCTCTCACACAATGAACTGTAAGGCCCCTTTCACACGAGCGAGTTTTCCGCGCGGGTGCAATGCGTGACGTAAACGCATAGCATCCGCACTGAATCCTGACCCATTCATTTCAATGGGGCTGTGTACATGAGCATTTTTTTTCACGCATCACTTGTGCGTTGCGTGAAAATCGCAGCCTGTTCTATATTCTGCGTTTTTCACGCAGCCCTAGTTCCATAGAAGTGAATGGGGCTGCGTGAAAAACGCAGGCTGCGTATGCGTTTTTCACTGATGGTTGCTAGGAGATGTTGTTTGTAAACCTTCAGTTTTTTATCACGCGCGTGAAAAACGCATTGCACCCGCGTGGAAAAAACTGAACAACTGAACGCAATCGCAGACAAAACTGAATGGTTTTGCCTGTGAAATCGCACAGTTTTCACTGAACGCATCTGCAACGCATCCGGACCTAATCCGGACACGCCCGTGTGAAAGAGGCCTAAGGCCCCTTTCACACGAGCGAGTTTTCCGCGCGGGTGCAATGCGTGACGTGAACGCATAGCATCCGCACTGAATCCGGACCCATTCATTTCAATGGGTCTGTGTACATGAGCGTTTTTTTTCACGCATCACTTGTGCGTTGCGTGAAAATCGCAGCATGTTCTATATTCTGCGTTTTTCACGCAGCCTTAGTCCCATAGAAGTGAATGGGGCTGCGTGAAAAACGCATTGCATCCGCAAGCAAGTGCGGATGCAATGCGTTTTTCACTGATGGTTGCTAGGAGATGTTGTTTGTAAACCTTCAGTTTTTATCACGCGCGTGAAAAACGCATCAAAATGCATTGCACCCGCGCGGAAAAAACTGAACAACTGAACGCAATCGCAGGCAACACTGAATGGCTTTGCCTGTGAAATCGCACAGTTTTCACTGAACGCATCCGCAACGCATCCGGACCTAATCCGGACACGCTCGTGTGAAAGAGGCCTAAGTGTCCCTCTCTGACGGTCCAAAAAGTTGGACATATGATAGGCTGAGGTACACAAGCTCATCAGAAAGTATCACACAAGGTTTAGGCCGCGTTCACACTAGTGCTTACAATTCTGGATGCCAGTGGTGTCCAGCATATGACGGATCTGGCAATTCCGGTATTCTGTTCATTTGCAGGAACTTGCTGGAATTGTAAATGCTAGCGTGGACGTAGCCTTAGATACAATGGCTCAGTAGACAGTATCACACATGATTGGATTAGATATGCTGGCTCATTAGATAGTATCACATATTAGGCTTAGATACACAGCTCAGCAGACAGTATAGCATATGATAGGTTTAGATACACAGCTGGGCAGAAAGCATCACATATGACAGACTTCGATACACTGACGACAGATAGACAGCAGGTCTGTATCCAGTGACCGGTACATGGCGCTCGTACAGGACGCTCATGATGTACACAAAGCAACCACAGACCGTTTATCCCAAGCAGACAAGACGCCCCCACCAGACTGTAGACACTAATTACACCCCTCCGCATCACCGCCGGCTCTGTTCTCACCACAGATCCAGTCCCCGGGTTTAATTCTGTTTTATTTTTCCTTTTTATTTTATTTTCGAGTAAAGTTTTGGAAATGGTCGATTATGTTTTGTTCTTTGCTAAAGATGACAACGAATGTTCAAAATCCAGATCTGGGTCCAAAAGTTGATGAAACCAGTATTTCTATAGTCCACTACTGTCCGATGCTTCTATTAGCGTTACATCCGCCATAATCAGGGCCAGCTCTAGGTGAAATGGGGCCCTGGGGCGAAAAACAATAAGCCCCCTCCCCTCAAAAGCACATCTCTGCTCCCACTGGGACGGGTGAGATCTTGTTATTTGTACCTTGGCTGTGTGTGGGCAGAAGTTGAACGGCACGGCAGCCACGGTGAGGGAGGGCCCCCCTGGCAGTGGCTGGCGCTCGCTCCTTCTTCTTCTCTGGGGGCGGAGCTGGCAACGTCACAGACGCAAAGACGTGCCTGCGCGGCGGCACGCTCTGAGCTCCAGCAGCCACTGCTATCTTAAAAGAGGCAGAGAGGGGCTCAGAGCAGCCGCAGACCCGCTGCAGTGTGGTTCGCCAGGCTCAGCCTCTTTCCATAGTCCGTCCGCATAGCGCTGTTAGCAAGGGGGGCAATTGCCCCCGGGACCCGAGTCCTTAGGGGCCCCCAAGCCCACCACCCGACACCAGCGCCGGCCCGCAACTAACTACAATATAATATTTTCGGGGCCGCTAAAGACTCGGGCCGGGGGCAATTGCCCCCCTTGCCTATATAGAAGTGCCAGCCCTGGCCATAATGCACCACAGACGTCATTGCTGTGCACAGAACCAACATGGGGTCAGCAGCGACATGGCAGCCCTTTCTGAAGGCAACTTTGGATGGGACTGGAGTCAAGATGAACAAATTGACAGTTTTCCCGTTACTTTATATTCATATGTAGCAACTGAAACAGAAAAAAGGAAAAGGGCAGTGGATTAAAGGGATTGTGTTATAACAGACCCTGATAATAGCTGTATAATAGAGAGCGAGTTTAAAGGGGTCCTCTCACTTCACCAAGTGGCATTTATCATGTAGGGAAAGTTAATACAAGGCCCTTACTAATGTGTTGTGATTCTCCATGTTGCCTCCTTTGCTGGCCGGATACATTTTTCCATCACATTATACACGGCTCGTTTCCATGGTTACGACCACACTGCAATCCATCAGAGGTGGTCGTGCTTGCACACTGTAGGGAAAAGACCCAACCTCTCTGATGGCCGGGACCGTGGGAGCGCACATAGGCTGGTGCTTTTTCCTATATTGTGCGAGCACGACCACCACTGATGGATTGCAGGGTGGTCGTAACCATGGAAACGAGCAGTGTATAATGTGATGGAAAAATTAATGAAGCCAGAAAAAGAGGCAACATGGAGAATCACAATACATTAGTAAGGGCCTTGTATTAACTTTCCCTACATGATAAATGCCACTTGGTGACGTGGGACAACCCCTTTAAGATCTGGGCCCTAATGAAAAATTTGCAACAGGGCCCCCAACTACACATCGTTAACGTGATGGTCTATTCCTATGGAGCAGAGGGACCATTTGGGCCCCCGTCGGGCTCCAGCAGCCTCTGCATGCCTTTGGGTAAATGCACACAGTCAGGATTGTGCGCGGATTTTCATGCAGAAAATCCACACCGTAGGTCGTGTACATTGTATTCTATGAGAATTTTAAATTCTCATGCACACAATGCGAATCTTTTCGGTGCGGATTTTAAAATCGGCAGCATGTCAGTTTATTTTTCCTGACCGGATTTTCTCCATTCACTTCAATGGAGAGAGGAAAATCCGTTTGCAAATTCGCATGTAAATCCGCACCAATTGATACGCACCACGGATTTCCCTGTGAACAAACACCTGCGGAGTTCAGTGCGGATTGTCCGCACATAAATCCTGAACGCGTGCATTTACGCTTACAGTAACACCCCTGACGCTGACGGCAACAGGGAAACCACTTATGGCGGCCGCTGAGCTCAGTGGGCATCTGGATAACGCATGGAGTCCAAATGTTGCATTGGTCGATAGAGCAAGGAGTCCTGTCTGTGTTTCCTCCGTTTTCCTTGATAGAACATATGGTAAGGGGGGGGTCCACATGGAGAATATCCCTTTAAAACGTGGCAACCTTTCATGCAGAATCTATGGCCTTGCAGCGGAAGACACTGAGGCGATCTTTGTTCTTGGCACAGAAGTGTCTTGCGGTCGGCCCCACGGTCTAATCAATATCAATCAGCCCCCGCTATTCACACAATGCGCCGTGGTCAGCTCCTTGCAGAGAATTCACTAATGTTCGCGGCTATGCGAGACATTTAACACATTAAAATCCAAACATTACATCTTGCAAGAAAAATCCGGGGCATTAATCACGGCAGCGTGGCCCCTCGCTGAGTGGCCCATTGTGACTCGGGGACAGTAGAGGCCTTTGCTGTATGAAAAGCCATCGGCCCGTTCACGCTGTGCACTGGTCAGGACTAGAGCTGCTGTTTCCATAGACCGTGTGTATTTTTTTTCACTGGAGGTTTCCAGTCATTCACGATGAATGGATCAGTGTTTGCCAGAGGCCCCCATTATGAGCCGAAAGTGGAAGAACAAGGGGCGGATTTACAGCTTTAGGAAGGGGCCTTGAGAATACATTGGATATAGACTAAGAAGTTACAAATGGCTTCTCGCCATCAACTGAGTTGGGGCTTAAAGAGAAGCTCCGACAAAATGTTCCCGCCACCAGCACCTGTGCTTCCACCAAGAAATCCTGGGTACGGAGGCGCCAGTTGTGTGCACCAGCGATGGGCAAACTGCGTCTCTCCGGCTGTTGTAAAACTACAACTCCCACCATGCCCGGCTGTAGGCTGATGGCTGTAAGCCAGGCATGTCCAAACTCCGGCCCTCCAGATGTTGCAAAACTACAACTCCCCTCATTCCTGGACAACCTACAGCTATCAACCTACAGAAGGGCATGATGGGAGTTGTAGTTCTGCAACACCTGGAGGGCCAGAGTTTGGACATGCCTGCTGTAAGCAGTCTTTGCATGCTGGGAGTTGTCGTTTTGCAACAGCTGGAGGGCCGCAGTTTGCCCATCCCTGGGCTACACCATGGCTCTCGTGCATTGGTGGTGACAACCATGGTCATGTGGAAGTCTGCTGTATACACTGGCTTCTTGATACAGAGAATGATGGAACCAAGGAAACATGAAGAGTAGAGATGAGTGAACTTTAAAAAAAAGTTTGGCGTTCGGCGTTCAGGTTGTGGTAACTCGCGCATCCCGTTATGGATTCCACTACCGCGGACTATCGGGGCATATGGAATCCATAAGGGGCGGCTTCCACCAACCCGAACTGTTGAACAGCCGAGGGACCTGGGGTGACGTCACTGTCATGTGATCAGTGCAGGGGGCTGGATTTGATCCCGTGCTGAGCCACGCCCCCTGCACTGATCACATGACAGTGATGTCACCCCAGGTCCTTCGGCTGTTCAACAGTTCGGGTTGGTGGGAGCCGCCCCTTATGGTTTCCATATGCCGCGATAGTCCGCGGTAGTGGAATCCATAACGGGATGCGCGAGTTACCACAACCCGAACGCCGAACTTTTTTTTAAAGTTCGCTCATCTCTAATGAAGAGGACACAAAAACTTCAAGCAGATGTTTTTTACAGCAAGACAACAGGGCTATGGCCCCAGCTCTAGTGATTTGTAAGACACATGCTTGTCATGGACATTAGTGGTAAGACCCCTGGCAGGACATCCATGTCTGTGATTTATGGGGTTCAAGGGTCATCATACGTCCACCCTGTGATCACTGGTCCTCAGTCAACGTGTATCAGAAATGTTGGATGTTCTGCAATTACCATAACTTATCATCTCCAGCAGGAGAGCAAAAGGGCACGGACATCATGAAAGCTACCGACGAGGAAAGGGTATCATTACAGTGTGTGGAGGTCGGGTGTATGATATCCCTGACATTACTAACAACAACTCCTGGAAATGATATGTCCGAGCCTACTGTACATATGTAGATAGATAGATAGATATGAGATAGATAGATAGATAGATAGAAGATAGATAGATAGATAGATAGATAGATATGAGATAGATAGATAGATAGAATACAAAACAAGGGCAGCACAGCAAAAAGACAACAAGAAAAATAGTATGGTAGGGTGCCAGCGGCTGTGGGGGCGATCCACCCACCTTACTTACAAAAATGATAAACTCCAAGGCACATCCAGAAGTACCAAAAGTAACAAAAGTTTATTCACCAAACATACAGCAACGTTTCAATCCACTGGCGCCATTTGCTTGAGAAAGATCTCAATGAGTGGATTGAAACGTTGCTGTATGTTTGGTGAATAAACTTTTGTTACTTTTGCTACTTCTGGATGTGCCTTGGAGTTTATCATTTTAGATAGATAGATAGATAGATAGATAGATAGATAGATAGAAAGATAGATAGGTAGATAGATAGATAGATAGATAGATAGATAGATAGAAAGATAGATAGGTAGATAGATAGAGAGATAGATAGACAGACAGACAGACATGAGATAGATAGACAGACATGAGATAGATAGACAGACAGACAGACATGAGATACAGTAGGTAGTTTTCCCGCTTCGGATCTTTATGCGGGTGATGACTTGCAGTTTTGTCATGTTGCTGATCGCCTGCAGAGTTTTTACAGAAGGTTAATGATAAAACCGCAGGGATGGAGCGCAGGGCCACACATCAAAGGGTTTGGGATCCAGGGCTGCTTGTTCATTAAACACAGAGACATTCCTTTACTAATTTCCAGATGTTCACAGATGGCAGGATCCCTATTTCCTCACACTACAAGCTGGTGAGGGAAGGAGGAGGCCTCTCTGGTTCTGGATCAGTATTAGGATAGTCATCCTACTGGTGCAGATCTGGTGCTCAGTAATGGATGACACCTCAGCGTCCACTTCATCACACCAAATCAGTTTATTGGGGGCAAATTGACAACTGTATGGTATAAGGAGACGCCAGGATTGAAACACTGTAGCAAACCGTGCAAGTAAGAATATTGTGACAATGTATCAGTGTGGCAGTTACACCCTGCTGCATTGTTACATCATCTGAGTCAAAGTAACTCAGTAGTGGTGCAATCAAGTGTCTCATAACCACGTTTGTCTCACTCCCCTTAAAGGATACGTCCAGCTTTGTATTTGTTCAGAAAGAAATTGGAAGTAGCCAAGGATTCCACACTTTTCTTAAAGGGCCCATGTCACAACAAAATAC
This sequence comes from Bufotes viridis, assembly GCA_033119425.1. Taxonomy (NCBI): domain Eukaryota; kingdom Metazoa; phylum Chordata; class Amphibia; order Anura; family Bufonidae; genus Bufotes; species Bufotes viridis. Next base: position 10,687,811 of record CM065596.1, read on the forward strand.
AGTATTTACATTATATTAAAGGGTATGGGCAACTTTGCAACCAACATTACACTGTGTCCAAAATAAAATATAAAAGGTCATTTCTCAAATATGTCCTACCATTTTGTGCATACCAACAGAATGCAGACCAGTGTGTCTCCATGGTTACAGACTACAAACAAACCCAGTGTAGTCAGGATAATTTCCATCTGTCGCCTACTTCTCGATAATGTACATTGGAGCCAGATGGTAGGGAGAACGACAGGATCAGATTTCTAATATGTAATCAAGGAGACACATTGGTCAGCACTGGAGTTGTATACAAAAATCTGAATTTTTTTTAAAATCAAAACTATTGTAAATAATTATTCTTCCATTCTACCTTGGTGACATGTTGCCTTTAAGAAATTGTCTGAAGTGCTTGGAAATTTCCATTCTAGTGAATAAATACCTGGGGATCACGAGTAAAGTGACCCAGCTGTTGAGTAAGAAAGAATAATAGTGAAGAATAATACGGCCGCTGCCAGCAATGTTTTCCCACGGCCGGACTCGTGCATTATGTCCAGTGATCGCTTTGTCTTTGGTTTCACACCTGCACCTGGCATATAAATAATTACCCCCATTATCCACTAATCAGCAAAGTACTTTGAGGTCAGTCTTTGGTGGGCTACAAGGAGGTCTTTATCCCTTTCAGTGACTTGAAAATTTCTGTATTTGCAGAGGTGACAATTTTCATTGTATCTCCTGCACCATTAGTGACAAGATCATGGCATCTATCCATTCATTAGGTTTATTGTGATACATTTAGTTGAGGGTATCCAGTAATGATCCCAACATCAGTGGCAGCTGTATAGTGTGCCCTTGTTGTGGTCATTTCCAGCCAGCCACATCATACATGGTCGATGCAAGGCTCAATGATCCTGCTGATTGTCCAGACCACAGGGACAGTAAGTGTTGACATGGGGATAACGTTCTCACTGATGGCTTTTTAGTTAGGAGAAAGTTAACATTTGTCATATATTTAACACATTAAATCGGGCTTTAAAGGGGTTGTGTCCTGAAGAAGACCCCTTTCTTTATGCCCTATTAGGGCATTCAGACTTTATCAAGGGGGCCTCCGCTCAGGATCCGGTCCCTTGCAAGGATTGACATGCCATCAACATGATGCCTTTGAGACATTAGCACTTGTGGCTCTCACAGTATGCTGGGAGTCGTCGTTTCAACACAGCTGGCGAATCAAAAAAAGGGACCACTGCCTCAGCGAGAGGTTTAAATTCGGATTTTGTAGCGAGGTAGAAAAAGAATGGGATCCTGGGGTAAATAGAGTGAAACTGGAGAGGAGGACAAGGGGAAATGGAAAGGGATGATCATCCCTTTTATGTTGTAATATGATTATGGGCAGGGACATAGCTAGAACTTCTAGAAGTGACTGGGCCCCACAGCATATTTTTGTACGGGCCCCTCACTGTTATAGTCTCCCGCGCTGTATGCTAAGTAACACCATTGGAGCAATGGGGAGGAGACATCAGCTTCTCTCGCTGGACGTTCCTTCTCCCTGGCTGTGGCGCTCTGCGCTGCGATTGGACAGCGCTACAGCCATGGAGAAGGAGACGCCCACAGAGAAAGACTGCGTCTCCTCCCCATTGCTCCGATGCTGTTACTTAGCATACAGCGCGGGAGACTGTAACGGGGGCCACATCGGCGCCCAGAAATAATAGTAAGTGCAGGGACGTCTCCATGTATGCCCTACATGTCCTGCTACTTAGTTAATAAAGTATGGACCCATGAAAGGTCCTCTTTAAGTTGTTTGAGACACTGCGCCTGGGCTGCTGGGCCCGAGGCAGCCAGGGCCCCGAGGTAGCTGCTTCCCCGATAGTTATGCCACTGATTACAGGGTTAAAGGGGTGGTCTGTTATTAGAAAATGGGGTCTGCTTTTTTTTTTTTTAACTGGAAACAGCGCCACTCTTGTCCATGGGCTGAATATGATATTGCAGCTAAACCCAATTCAAGTAAAGCTGAAATACAAGGCACAGAACACTGGCGAGAGTGACGCTGTTTAAAAAACAAAAAAACAAGAAAAAACTTTTTTTCTAATGACTGACAACTCCTTTAATAGAGCGTTGTTGACTGTACATGGGGAAAGCCTCGGGGGTTTAATATTCCAGTTATTATCATCATGTCAATAATATTGCCTGTTTTCGCTCACGAGCGCTCAGGTCTGTTGGCGGCAGATTAATGTTCTGTGGAGTCTGCAGAAAGTTCCTGGAAATGCAGAATCTCTTGTGTTTTTATTTCCATTCATCTATTCCCAGGCAACCTGACAGAGAGCAGCGCTCTTGTGGACAGAGTGAGAGACGTCTCGCAGAGACTCCCATCTTCTCGCTGCGAGACCGAGGCTGAAATAAACACTTTAGTTTTACCTCATTTCTATTCCGGGAAGCCTCACGTCAGTGGATCATATATGCCCTAATTATCCTGTTTCATTTTATTTTAGTGTTAAAGGGGAACCGTACAGAAATATCATATCCGCCTAAAGTCGTGACAGCCAATCGGATATTGACTTGAAACGGGAGTAACGTCATGGGGAGCTGCCAAATTAGGGCCTGAAAATCCCTACTGCAAAGTTTGCTTTATGGCATTTGTAGTTGCAGGGGCTGTAAAAGTCCAACTGACCTTATAGTAGCCCGGGAACGGAAAAATGTATTCTCCTACCTGCTGCTGTCAGTTGTGTATTCCTGCTTATCTTGTCTCCCGCAGCACAGTAGAACTGAAACCTCACCTCCTTTTGATAATGGGTCGACCCTTACATCCAGTCATCCCAGCGAAGCTGTAAAGTGAGGGGTCCTAACATAGAGAGTGGGTCCCAACTCATCACCACCCACTTCTAACGGACCAGAGCGGATGGCCGCTAACAAAAAGCAAACAGCAACTTCCCAGGTGTCTCTGGAGCCAGACCCGCGGAGATCAGTGATAAGGCAATCCTGTTATCAGGGGCGGACTGGGAACTTAAAGTGGCCCCGGAAAAAACATTAATTACTGCCGAAAGCACGGTTTGTACCTGGCTAGTGTCAGAAAGGAGGGCTTCGGCGACCCTCTGGGTTTCGGCCCGCTGGAAAATTTCCTTGTAAGATCTATGGCCAGTCCACCCCTGCCCATTATGTATCAGCAGGGGCGTAGCTATAGGGGGTGCAGAGGTAGCAGTCGCTACTGGGCCCCTGAGGGGGCCCAAAAAGACTTGTGCCACATAGGAAGACACCGGTAATATAGAAAGTGCATCCTGGTAAAGTTACACCTCTAGCTGGAGGGAAGGGGTTAGGTCAAGAATTTGCAATGGAGGGGGTTGGGCTGGGGGGGCTTGCCGTTTCAGTTTTTTGCCTCAGGCAGCATGAAGGCTATTTGCTTCCCTGTCCCTGGCCACAAAGCATTGAGGGAAGGGGGGCCCAAGCTGAACTCTTGCACCAGGGCCCATGAGCCTTTAGCTACGCCCCTGTGTATCAGTCTAGACCAGGCATGCTCAACCTGAAGCCCTACAGCTGTTGCAAAACCACAACTCCCATCATTCCCCGACAGCCTACAGCTATCAGCCTACAGAAGGGCATGGTGGGAGTTTTAGTTTTACAACAGCTGGAGGGCTGCAGGTTGAGCATCCCTGGTCTAGATGATGTGCCTTGTAGGGAGCGAAAACTCTAACAGAAATAATAAGGATTTAAAAAGAAAGAATAAAATGTGTGAAAAAATACAACAAATTTAAAAAACTTTTCATAATTTTTATTTTTTTAAATTCTCAGATAAGAAGAAAAGATTTAGGCCTTTAGGCCCCTTTCACACGGGCGAGTTTTCCGCGCGGGTGCAATGCGTGAGGAGGACGCATTGCACCCGCACTGAATCCGAACCCATTCATTTCTATGGGGCTGTGCACATGAGCGGTGATTTTCACGCATCACTTCTGCGTTGCGTGAAAATCGCAGCATGTTCTATATTCTGCGTTTTTCACGCAACGCAGGCCCCATAGAAGTGAATGCGGCTGCGGGAAAATCGCAACGCATCCGCACTTGGTTGCTTAGCAACGGGACCAGATCTCTATTATTTCCCCTTATAACATGGTTATAAGGGGAAATAATAGCATTCTTAATAAAGAATGCATTGTTAAATGAAGAGGAAGGGGTTAAACATAATAAAAGTTAACTACCTTAGCCACTTGATCGCGTAGTCGCGATCTGTCCTCTCTTTCCGTGCAGCATCTATGATCTAAAGGACCTGTGATGACGTCACATCACATGGTTCAATCACATGGTCCATCTTACCATGGTGATGGACCATGTGATTGGACCATGTGATGTGACGTCATCACAGGTCCTGTAGCTCATAGATGCTGCAGGGAAAGAGAGGACAGATCGCGACTACGCGATCAAGTGGCTAAGGTAAGTTAACTTTTATTATGTTTAACCCCTTCCTCTTCATTTAACAATGCATTCTTTATTAACCATGTTACAAGGGGAAATAATCAATTCTCCAGTAGACCCGAAACCGGACTTCAGTGATGAAGTCCGGCTTCGGGTTGGGTACCAAACATGGCGTTTTTTCTCACGCGCGTGCAAAACGTGTTGCAAACGTTTGCACCCGCGCGGGAAAAACGCACATATTCCCGCAACGCACCCACCTCTTATCCGGGCGTCAAACATGACGCCCGTGTGAAGGAGGCCTTAGGAAGTCTTTACCGGTGGTAGAAAAAGGTCACTCGTTTTTGGGAACGCCATGTTTGCTCCAACATTGATAACTTTTTGTGTTTTTTACTCCACTCTTGAAACATGGGTGGGAAAGTAGGTGTCTTTATCCTATCTCCGCAACGGGGCCCCTGAAGGGATAGAGAGCGCACAGCGCATGCACAGCCGTCCTCCGTTCACCACTACAAAGCATAGCTCGCTTAGGTATTTCCGAAAATCCCATAGTAGCGAAGGGAGAGCAAGCCTCACAGGTGAGACCCACATCTATCTGACCTAGTGACATGCTATCAAGGTCCTAGATGGGAATATCCCTTTAACAAACGGAGCGTTTTCAGAATCTCGAAAAAAAAAAAATTTATGTAAAATTTTTGGAAAATCCGGAGTCGTCACCCAGCTTCCGTAAAGTCCAGAAAGGAAGGTCGGCTTAGTTGTGCAGTAGTACCAGCCTTGTTTGCCATGCAGGAGTCTGGTAGGACTGGCGGGCCTCAGTTGACTGGAGGCGGCGGTTATGTCTCGCAGTCGGTGTATTAATGTTACACTCTAGTGATTCCTATATTAGGAGCTCCTCAGGAGGAACACAGGAGGGATATTCTGAGCTGTAATGATATAAGGGGGATGGGAGGGGGGTAGCTGTGCTGTTATGGCTGGGATGGTGTCATTGCATCGGGCGGAATATGGAGCACGCAGGAAGGTTATTCTCTACTCTCATCAGGTTACTGATTTCCGTATTATGCTTCTATTCATAGGCCTCGGTGACTTCACAGACTCACATGACCGAGCGGCAGAGACCTTGGCTTCTCCAGAGATCACAGACAAGCATTGGAAAATACACAGGTGCCTGGGAGCCTAAGCATTTGGCCATTTCTGGTGATGTCATTACAGGTCAAGGGTCAACTTAAAGTAAATCTCCAGCTTTTAACCTCAGGGCAGCATTCTGCGCTGGCGAATTTCTTAATATATTGCTATGTAACATTTTTATGAAAACAGAGCTCCAATTCCCCTGCGTCGAGTTTAATGGCAGCTTTTTGGCTCTCTGCAGTCACCACTAGGGGGAGCTTAGAGGCTTATGGCATATTGTTATTACATTGAACATCACACCGTGCAGGGGCTCCACATGTGAGAATTGTACAAATGAAACGGAATCTGTCACCACGATTTTGGACTATTATGCACAATATTACACGAGTAGCTCTTTTTTATTTTCCTACAGCCCCCGGTTCCCCCACTGTCAGCGCTAAAAGCTGCGCTGAAATACACAGTCTGGACTGCTGTGCTGTTCTAACATAATGGAGAGGACTCATGTGCGCATGCACAGCAGACCTGACAATGGAGTGCAAAGCAGCGCTGAGCGCCGACAACGGGGGAAGGGGGGGTCAGGGGAAAAATTAAAATTAGAGATCGGAACTCTTTATCTGCAGGACTACTCAGGTATTACCAAAATCAGGGTGAAAGATTCACTGTGTATGCAGAGGGGTTAGGCTAGATGCACACGTCCGTTAAATCCGGATGTGACCAGTTCATGGTAACCAGGACTGGATTTCATCTTCACAGCCGGAGCGCACAGCGTCATTGGTTGCGCTCCCTGCCGCCGCTGCAGTACAGTAATACACTGGTATACTGTAGATCATACCAATGTATAACTGACCTGCAGCAGCGGCAGGGAGCGCAACCAATGACGCCGTGCGCTCCAGCTGTGAAGATGAAATCCAGTCCTGGTTACCACGAACTGGTCACATCCGGATTTAACGGACGTATGCATCTAGCCTACCTATTTCCTATCTATCTATCTATCTATCTATCTATCTATCTATCTATCTATCTCCTATCAATCTATCTACTGTATCTATCTATCTATCTATCTATCTATCTATCTATCTATCTATCGTATCTATCTATCTATCTATCTATCTATCTATCTATCTATCTATCTGTATCTATCTATCTATCTATCTATCTATCTATCTATCTATCTATCGTATCTATCTCCTATCAATCTATCTCCTATCAATCTATCTCCTATCAATCTATCTACTGTATCTATCTATCTATCGATCTATCTATCTATCTATCTATCTATCTATCTATCTATCTATCTATCTATCTATCTATCTATCTATCTGTATCTATCTGTATCTATCTATCTATCTATCTATCGTATCTATCTCCTATCAATCTATCTCCTATCAATCTATCTACTGTATCTATCTATCTATCTATCTATCTATCTATCTATCTATCTATCGTATCTATCTATCTATCTATCTATCTATCGTATCTATCGTATCTATCGTATCTATCTGTCTATCTTCAGATCTACTGAAGTTTGAAGGGGTTTTCTGAGACTTTATAGCTATGGCCTATCCTCTGGATATCTGATTGGTGTGGGTCTGACACTGGGACCCCCCCAACCCCCCCCCCCCCAACCCCCCGCCACTTCTAGGCTAGTGTGCAGCTCAGCCTCTATCAAGTGAGCGTGATACCAAGCGCAACCGCTATACGACAGAGCGCCGCTGCCATCTCAAACAGCTGATCGGCAGGGCTCCCGGGTGTCGGACCCCCAGCGATCAGATACTGATGATCTATCCAGAGAATAGATCATCAGTATTAAAATCTGGGAAAACCCTTTTAAGTTGACTGTTTCAATGACTTTTGTGTTAAGTGGCAATTGAGACATTGTATTTAATATGTCAAGGGTCAAGTCAACATTTGCTACATCTGTATTTGTCATCTGGTTGCTATTTGCTATATTCTGCCTATTCCTAAAAATCATCAGTATGAGAAGTGTTTTGCTTGCATGAATTACTGGAGGAATAACAAGATCGTAAAAAAAAAAGAGAGAAAAAAATGAAAAGAAAATAAATCTCTCTCAGTTTTGGAGACAGGAACAGCACCATGAATCCCTAGAGCGAGTGTTTCTTTCTCCGGAGAGGGTCTCATGAAGGGAGATAAGTTTGGAATAAAGCCTGTGTGTATGTTCTGTACTGATGACTATTTCTGCCTTCTTCATATTCAGAGGCATACAGAAAAGATATTTAAAGGCGCCTCGCAGGCTCATCCCAGCAGTCCCATGCACGGCTAATGCAGATATTGACCTAACCACCCGCCGCAATGTGAGTGCACAAACTCTTACCCTACCGCAGCGGCCAGTGGGCAGCCTCTGCCTCAACATACTTGGCAGCCATGGAGCCAGAATGTGGGCTGGAGGAAGGACTGCAAGGGACATGTGAGACCTTATTTTGTAGACATACCTGACATTCCGCATTACCATGCAAAGGACATTTATTCAGGGAAAGTTTACAGACTGCACAACTTCTACGAGGCCATTCATCTGTGAAAAAGCCATATAAAACCTAGTGTAAGAAACCAAATATAGCAGTTATATTCTTGTACATAGGAGGCAGTATTATAGTAGTTATATTCTTGTACATAGGAGGCAGTATTATAGTAGTTATATTCTTGTACCTAGGAGCAGTATTATAGTAGCTATATTCTTGTACATAAGAAGCAGTATTATAGCAGTTACATTATTATACATAGGAGCAGTATTATAGTAGTTATATTCTTGTACATAGGAGCAGTATTATAGCGGTTATATTCTTGTACATAGGAGCAGTATTATAGTAGTTATATTCTTGTACATAGGAGCAGTATTATAGTAGTTATATTCTTGTACATAGGAGCAGTATTATAGTAGTTATATTCCTGTACATAGGAGCAGTATTATAGTAGTTATATTCTTGTACATAGGAGGCAATATTATAGTAGTTATATTCGTGTACATAGGAGGCAGAATTATAGTAGTTATATTCTTACACATAGGGGCAGGATTATAGTAGTTATATTCTTGTACATAGGAGGCAGTATTATAGTAGTTATATTCTTGTACATAGGAGCAGTATTATAGTAGTTATATTCTTGTACATAGGAGGCAGTATTATAGTAGTTATATTCTTGTATGTAGGAGCAGTATTATAGTAGTTATATTCTTGTACATAGGAGCAGTATTATAGTAGTTATATTCTTGTACATAGGAGCAGTATTATAGTAGTTATATTCTTGTACATAGGAGCAGTATTATAGCAGTTATATTCCTGTACATAGGAGCAGTATTATAGTAGTTATATTCTTGAATGTAGAGGGCAGTATTATAGTAGTTATATTCTTGTACATAGGAGGCAGTATTATAGTAGTTATATTCTTGAATGTAGAGGGCAGTATTATAGTGGTTATATTCCTGTACATAGGAGCAGTATTATAGTAGTTATATTCTTGAATGTAGAGGGCAGTATTATAGTATCACTTTTACTGTATCATTGATGTTACTATGAGCAATGATGGAATGTTTACAATATTGTGTCTTCATCTCCGCTACTTGTTATGTTAGTTGTTTGCTCAGTGTCATCTGTACATGATGTCTCGCTTCCTAATACCAAAACATGTTTGTAAAATAAAACGGCAAATTGGCATCATTAAGCATGGAAAACTTTACAAATGCCTTGAAAAAGCAGTGTATAGCTAATCCTGAGGGGACCTGACGAGTAGTTTGAGGGATCCTCTGCACTCGAAATCTTATGAATATTAAACTGTTGGCATTTTACACCTTTGTATTCCGCTCACGTCCACGATGTCCGCTGTGTCAGATTCCGGGCAGCCAAAATGTAAATCCACACAACACAAATACCCTCCCTAGTACATGGGAGGTGATCATTTGTTTTTTTTACAGTATTTTGGAATTTTGCTCATCTAGTAAAATTCAATTATCCATCTCTAGTATTTGGAGTGAAGTGTAGTAAGAAAATTAGCTTAAAAAGATTGTCCACTGTGAATAATCTTCTTATGTTGGCAACAGGATGATCACAGGGAATCAGCAGTTATCTGCGGGGGAACCCGGGAATGAAATCTTTAATTGCACTGCAGCGCCACCACTGGAGAAATGGAGTATTACCCAATTTTTATGGAAATCAATGGCTCTTAATGTAATGCAGGACCTCCACGATGAGAGATGGTCTTTGGGCTGCTCTCCTTTCAAACCTGTTTAGTCAAGCTTTTGGGGGACCCGTTTCACCAAGGGGCCCCATAAACTGCTGCAGCGGTTACCTTTATGGCAGACAATATGCACTTTATCACGTGGGAAATCCCCATTGGAATAAATGATACAAAGGCGATGTTTACTGATTTTGTCCTGCATGACAGGGTCCTGTGACAACTTATTCTGGAAGGGACAGTAAGGGGGGGTAGCACATTCCTGGAGCGGGGGAGGGGTGCACATTCTTACAATCTCCCAGTCTTCTCTATGTACCTCGTTGCCTATGTAATGTGTTGTTGTACGATAAAAATGACCTAATGGATAAAATCCCTCTCCTAGCAACCTCCCCGGGGGCCTGCACTTGTCTGTCAGCACCCTCTGTGCCATGAGAATAACAAATAAAGTCCCGTCATTCATGACCTAACATAAGCCGTCACACAGCGAACCTGCTGTACCTGTTCCTTGCAGAGTCGCATTTGCAGCAGCGCCTTTTTGGTATACCTCGCTGTAGAACTGCAAGCCTTAGGCTACATGCACACGACCGTATGTGTTTTGCGGTCCGCAAATTGCGGATCCGCAAAAAAAAACGGAAGACGTTTTGTATGGCATCTGTTTTTTTTGTAGGTCCATTGTTTTCTCCGGTTCCATTGTAATAATGCCTATACTTGTCCGCAAAACGGACAAGAATTGGACATGCTCTATTTTTTTTGCGGGGCTACGGAACGGACATACGGATGCGGATAGTACACAGTGTGCTGTCAGCATTTTTTGCGGACCCATTGAAATGAATGGGTCCACATCCTATCTGCAAAAAAAACGGAACGGACACGGAAACAAAATACGTTCTTGTGCATGAGACCTTATCATGTGAGCCCTACTAATCATTGGCACCAACATTTTCTCTTGTAAGAGCGCACATCTCTATTCACATCCAAAGCTGCAGTCCAAGTTCTTTTGATTGCCTGTTGCAAGAGAGCAATGTTCTGTGGGAGCTTGGGGATCAGTAATAAAGTTGCATCTATGCCTTTCTATAACCCGTTGCACTGCAGTGTGCTGCGACACACTGCAGCTCCGGAAGTGACTGGAGTAGAACACATATTGTAACTGAAAACCAGTAAGAGAAAAAGAAAAGTGGATTTAAAGGGGTTGAGTAAGATTGAAAAGACGTGGATGTCATGGACCGTGTCTGGTATTCATGTGAGCTGCAGTTCCAGAGACAGCCGTGGAAGGGTGGCGCTATTTCTAGGAGAAAACAGCCATGCTCCTCTGCAGCCCTTTTATTGCAGTTCACCATACTTTTCATTCAGCATAGTCATACGCCATCTTTGATGTATGTCATGTCACAAAGTGCACCTGTAGGTCATGGCATGGATTGCTTGGAGGAGTTTATGAGAATAGGGGAGCTCAACCTGTGGCCCTCCAGCCAGGGGTGCACCGCCAATGAGGCAGCACCAGATTGGGACAAGTGGGGGGAAGCGGAAAGGCCACGGGCAATGAGCGCTTTCATTATGGAAGCGTTCATCTCTGCATATTCAACGGTAACGCTATATGAACCAGTATGTCTTTTAGCACTATATGTAATGTTTCCCGAGAATGTCTTTAACAGTAAGGCCTCATGCACACGAACGTATTTTCTTTCCGTGTCCGTTCCGTTTTTTTTGCGGACCATATGCGGAACCATTCATTTCAATGGGTCCGCAAAAAAAACGGATGGTACTCCCTGTGCATTCCGTTTCCGTTTGTCCGTTTTTCCGTTCGGCAAAAAAATAGAGCATGTCCTATTTTTTCTAGTTTGTGGACAAGGATAGGCATTATTACAATGGATCCGCTAAAATAACGGATCCGCAAAAAAAACGGATGCCATACGGAACGTCATCCGTTTTTTTTGCAGATTCGCAATTTGCAGACCGCAAAACACATACGGTCGTGTGCATGAGGCCTAAGGCTGGAGGGAAGGAGTAAGGTTGAGAATTCGGCATGGGAGGGGATCATTTCAGTTTTCGCCTCAGGCAGCAGAAAAGCTAGATGCACCCCTGCCTCCAGCTGTTGCAAAACTACAACTCCCAGTATGCCCTAATAGCTGTAAGCAGTCCAGGCATGCTGGGTGTTGTAGTTTTGCAACAGCTGGAGGGCCGCAGCTTGGGCATCCCTGCTTTAGGGGTACGTTCCATTTGCGGATCAGAACCACCTGCTGGACTGTGGCACACTGATGTAATCAGATCTCCGTCATTTATCATTTCCTTTTTCCATAGTTGCAGACTTCCCTGGTTCCACTTAGAATTTGCATTCTGGAATCATCGATCTCGCCTGTAGCCAAGTTCTACAGAAATAAACTCCGTCGCTGATTATTATATTTTAATTTTATGTGTTTAGTATATACTGTGTTCTGTCCTGGGCAGGTCCCTCGGGGGCGGAGAATGACATTGGGAGTCACAACCACCAAAGAGAATCCCTGTGTAACGCTCCGCCCCCTGAGGCCCTGTACTAGGTATCACAGGATATCAGTTTTACCTGGAGTGTTCCTTGAATTAGCAATGGGATCAGCATGAGGTCCTGCAGCTTTCTGATATTACAAGGTCCCTACTGTCGGGATCCAGGACCTGGGAGCTTCCAAATAGAGACGATTCATTTATATTAGTGGGGCTAATGGAAACCTCCTAGTCAAAGACTTGGAGATGAAGGAGAGCTCTTGCACTGTATATTCAACTTAATTCTGCCATCAACACTTTCTAGGAGTTTTGCAGAAGTCTTTCGTTTGAAGACTCTGTTCAACAGCTATCTATATCTCAGCTTCCTAGAAGGGCACAAGTTGAGGATGGAGGCTCGTTCTAATTTTGATTGGCTACTGGGATACACTGGCAAAAAATAATTACTGTCATTGTGCAGCCACCATTAGGGGGAGTTAAGAGCTCAATGCATACTGTTTTTGCATAAGGCATACGCAGTGAGCTCCCCCTAGTGGTGGCTGCAGGAACTTGGATTTTAATGATTTTGAACAGGGCCTGTTTATGCATTCAAATCACTAAACATCAATATCTATAGACTAGCTAGCTTTAGAAACAGAATCGGGGAGATATGAAGTGAGAGATCAACCGTTAGAGGACGACGGGAAGAGTTGTCATAGAAAAAGCTGACATTTCCAAGTCACAGTTGTCACATTTGATGTCATTTGGACAGTTTATACCAGATACTGTGCTGATGGGGGTATATCTATAGTAGCACCCGAGCCCTGGGATCAGAGGACACAAAGGCTTCTGGAGCGTAAGGAGGAACCACTTTAACGGCACATGGGAGTTGGGGGCTGCTATACATTCTGCAAATTAGTTTCAAGCTGCCCGTCTGTGTGCTGGATGGAAATACACAGGGGAGTTCTTAGCATTGGATGGCATGTGCCTTGCAACCCTGAGTCAGCGAATTTAGACTTGTAACAGAAGGAATGATCCCCGTGCCAAGCTTAGTGGGGTTTTGCAAGAGGAGACAGAAGTTTCATAAATTAAGAGAAGAAGCAAAGGATTAGAATTAGGATCATGTGTATCTTGTAAAGCGATGGCTCCAGAGCATCCAGCGATATTGCACATGAGGCCACATGTGGCAGAACAGCTGCAGGGCCTCTCAAATTTCTCAACGCTCAGCAGCGGCTTCCAGGTCTCTCGGCCAAATTGCTATTGTTAGAACCTTCTCCCCCTAGGACTCCTGATCACTGTGCTGGATAACGGCCTTCAAAAGTGCCTCAAATACCCCAATACAAAGACTCAATGTGACAGAGCAGCGAAGTCTACAGGATCAAAGAGCACACCATTACTCTACACATGAATTTCTATATTTTTATACAAAGGAGGCAGTATTATAATAGTTATATTATTGTACATAGGAGCAGTATTATAGTAGTTATATTATTGTACATAGGAGGCAGTATTATAGTAGTTATAGTCTTGTACATAGGAGGCAGTATTATAGTAGTTATATTCTTGTACATAGGAGGCAGTATTATAGTAGTTATATTCTTGTACATAGGAGCAGTATTATAGTAGTTATATTCTTGTACATAGGAGCAGTATTATAGTAGTTATATTCTTGTACATAGGAGGCAGTATTATAGTAGTTATATTCCTGTACATAGGAGGCAGTATTATAGTAGTTATATTTTTGTACACAGGAGCAGTATTATAGTAGTTATATTCTTGTACATAGGAGCAGTATTATAGTAGTTATATTCCTGTACATAAAAGCAGTATTATAGTAGATATATTCTTGTACATAGGAGGCAGTATTATAGTAGTTATATTCTTGTACATAGGAGCAGTATTATAGCAGTTATATTCCTGTACATAGGAGGCAGTAATATAGTAGTTATATTCCTGTACATAGGAGGCAGTATTATAGTAGTTATATTCTTGTACATAGGAGGCAGTATTATAGTAGTTATATTCTTGTACATAGGAGGCAGTATTATAGTAGTTATATTATTAAACATAGGTGGTAGTATTATAGTAATTATATTCTTGTACATAGGAGGCAGCATTATAGTAGTTATATTCTTGTACATAGGAGCAGTATTATAGTAGTTATATCCTTGTATATAGGAGCAGTATTATAGTAGTTATATTCTTGTACATAGGAGCAGTATTATAGTATTTATATTCTTGTACATAGGAGCAGTAATATAGTAGTTATATTCTTGTACATAGGAGCAGTGTTATAGTAGTTATATTCTTGTACATAGGAGCAGTATTATAGTAGTTATATTCTTGTACATAAGAGGCAGTATTATAGTAGTTATATTCTTGTACATAGGAGCAGTATTATAGTAGTTATATTCTTGTACATAGGAGCAGTATTATAGTAGTTATATCCTTGTATATAGGAGGCAGTATTATAGTAGTTATATTCTTGTACATAGGAGCAGTATTATAGTAGTTATATTCTTGTACATAGGAGCAGTATTATAGTAGTTATATTCTTGTACATAGGAGCAGTATTATAGTAGTTATATTCTTGTACATAGGAGCAGTATTATAGTAGTTATATTCTTGTACATAAGAGGCAGTATTATAGTAGTTATATTCTTGTACATAGGAGCAGTATTATAGTAGTTATATTCTTGTACATAGGAGCAGTGTTATAGTAGTTATATTCTTGTACATAGTAGGCAGTATTATAGTACTTCTGTGTTTGTACCAAGTATTGTATAAAATAACCCTTACATACAATTACATAAATAATAATGCCATCTAATGCTACCACCACCATTCACCAATTGTTTATTTTTCTACTAAGAGGCAGTATTATTCTCGTTTATTGTAAAGTGACTGTATAACAGTATCACAAAATGCCAAGACAAGGCTCTTATATAACTACATATAGTTTCCAGCTCTATTCTTAAAATGATCTAATAACATAATAATTTTATACAATGACTTTTAAGATTCTTGTTGGTGGTACAAAATGTCCATATTGCCCTACCACGGTACCCCCCACTGTTCACGTCAGCCCCAATTTAAATGTCTATGTCGCAACAACCCTGCTTCCCAGATCCTTACTGTACCTAGTATAGCACATTTATTAAAAATTAATAAAGGCCCCTTTACCTAAAGAGCAATCTTTGTGGAATCATTGAATCAAATTATTCATGTAAATTGCATAACAAGTTGAACTTTTCATCCAAATACGTCCAGTCCACTTAATAAAATCTAATGTATTCAGCTCATTACATCTGATTATGAAATGTTACAATGGTAATTCAGCAACCTTCCTCCAGGGTGAATACTGTGACTGCCCTACTGTTCAGCGGGTCCTTCATGAAGCAACATTGTGTCTTAAGAAAGCAATGATGACGCAGTGAGCTCCTTCCAGATGTAAAGGCCATAAGAGGTTCTTTACTGCTCCACCTCAAGATGTTTGCTTTGGCAGCCGGCACCAAAGTCTTGTAGCGGTGTCTTAATTGGCTGTACCTGAAGCTGTTTGTGCTGATAAAGTGCATGTTCAAGGCTTGTTGTGGCCCAAGAACAGAACGGCCATTTTTCTGTTAGATGTTTGATACCTGTGGTCTTGTAATTGAGGCTCCGTTGACCATAGATGCCATCCACCTGTGTCACGTCTCCAAGGAGCAATCACCTTCTACATTGTATATTCTCTTCATGAGGTGACAGTGATGGATGAGCAATAGTTGAGGCATGCATGGTCAGCACTTTTCACTTGTAGGATCGGGGGCCTGAGTTTGAATCAGACCAGGGCATCATCTTTATGTTCTTCCATGTTCTCCGAAAATTCCTTTCCTAGGTCACCCATCAATGGGTTAATGCTTTTCTGATCTGACAAGAAATTTTTTTGTGCACATGTACAGTTGCAGCAATAAGTGAGCGAACCTTTTGGGAATTCTGGATTGATTACTAATACGTTGTCTCATTGTATCAAAGACACAATTATAGTCAAGCCCAATGAAACTGATAACTCACATATTTGTGCTTCAATTGAGCACATTGAGAAAACATGCATAGCGAAGGGAGAAAAAGTAAGTGAACCCTTGAACTTAATAACTTTTAGAGCCACTTTTAACAGCAATCACCTCCACCATGTTTTTTCTGTAGCTGCAAATAAGATTTGCATTAATCGAGAATTTTGTGCCCTTCTTTCTTGCAAATGTGTTTCGGTTCATCTATATTTTTTGTATGGTTTTTGTGCACAGCCTTCTTCTTCAGATCATTCCACGGCAACTCTTTAGGGTTACGGTCAGATCTTAGACTCTTCATGCCCCCCCAAAAAAACATTCCAAAAACACAAATCTTATTTTTCCACCATTTTTAGTAGATTTATTTGTGTGCTCTGGGTCATTGTTTTGTTACATCACCAAACATTCTGTAAAATGTTCTCATACACCTTAGTTTCATTGTTCCCTGATGTTCAGGTCCTGAGGCTGCCCCAAACCTTGAGGCTCCCTCCACAAGTCCCATCGCATGATACCCTGTCCACCAGCCCTAAACCATGGTACTATTTCTACCAGCCCTAAACCATGATGCTCTCTTCTACCAGCCCCAAACCATGATGGTTCCTCCATTAGCCCCAAACCTTGATACCTCCTCCACCAGCCATAAACCATGATACACCCTTTAACAGCCCAAAAACCTTGATGCCCCTCCACCCTCTCCAAACCATGATGATCCCTGTATCAGCCCCAAACCATGATGCCTTAACAATCAGCCCCAAATCATGATGATCCTTCTATCAGCATCAGACCAGGATGTCTCTACCATCAGGCTCAAACCATGATGCCCTCTCTACAAGCTCCAAATTATGATGCCCCCTCCACCAGCCCCAAACATGAGGATCCATCCATCAGCCGTAAATCATGATGCCCCCTCCACCAGCCAAAACCATGATGTCCCGCCCCCCCCCCTCCACCAGCCCCAGACCATGAAGATCCCCCTATCAGCCCCAAACCATGATGATCCCTCTATCAGCCCCAAACCATGATGTCCCCTCCACCAGCCCAAACCATGATGTCCCCTCCACCAGCCCAAAACATGATGCCCCCTTCACTAGCCCCAAACCATGATGTCCCCTCCACCAGCCCAAATCATGATGCCCCCTTCACTAGCCCCAAACCATGATGATCCCTCTATCAGCCTCAAACCATGATGCCCCCTTCACTAGCCCCAAACCATGATGTCCCCTCCACCAGCCCAAACCATGATGCCCCCTTCACTAGCCCCATACCATGATGTCCCTTCCACCAGACCAAACCATGATGCCCCCTTCACTAGCCCCAAACCATGATAATCCCTCTATCAGCCCCAAACCATGTTGGTCCCCCTACCATCCATAAATCAGCTGTGAGAAGTATTAGCTCATGACTGGTTTCAGCCACTGGATGTAAACAAGAATATTTCTGTCCACTGACAGTAAGCAGAGATCTCGAAATGGTGAGGAACAAAGTATATAAGAGGCGCACTCTTAATAAATTTGTCACATTTTGGACTGTCCTAAAGTCAGAAAATTAACTCTACGCCTAGTAGGAACTGGCACAGATTTTTCCAAAATGTAAGCAATTTTCTGGCTTTAGGCCACACCCTTCTCAGTTAACCACAGAGTAAAAAGGATTTATATTTTATTTGCTCAATTTGCAGCATTTTAAGGCCAAAAAACTGTAGCAAAGTTTTGATAAATCCCCCCTCATTGGTTTAGTGCAAAAACAACCTCAATCAGATGAATATGACTGACTTTCAGAAAGAAATCTCTGCAACAAATCTGCCTCGTGTGAATATTCCTTTGAAGGGGTAATACAATAACAACAAAGTATCCCCTGTCCACAGGTTAGTAGGTGACTGTTAGACCAGGGACCCCCATTGTAAACGTTAGTGGGTATCCTGTGTCACCCCTTATGAATGGAGTGGTGGTCGAGCATGCTCCACTCATCTCTATGGGACTGTTGAAGAGCTCTGCTGTCTCTGGCAGTCTCATAGAGAATGAACGTGCATACCTGACCATGCTCCATTCAAATGAGCTACACGGGCCCCTATTCTCGTGAGAGACCCCAACAATCTAACAGCGATATCCCATCCACTTGTTGTGAGTGGAATACCACGTTAAAGGACAGATTGTGCCTTACACCCATTTTCAGAGAATTTTGGGTTTGGCATCGCAATGCTTGAGGATAATTGGTGTTGTGTTCTCAATAATAATAATAATATTTATAGCTCCACCATATTCCACAGCGCTTTACAAATTCAGAGAATTTTGAGAAGTTCATGTACAAAACAAAAGATATCACAACGTAGCTAATATACAAACTGAAACACTAGGAGTGAGGGCCCTGCTCGCAAGAGCTTACAATCTATGAGGAATTGGGGGTGACACATAAGGTAGTTGATTGTGATATCTAATAGTCAATCCATTATTGTACTGAAAGCAGTGGTGTAGGCCGATCTGCTTTGGGTGTGGGACCTGTTAGAAGATCGAGTTTAGTAAGGTGACCTGATATTCCGGGCCAGAGCATTCTAGAGAGTAGGTGCAGCTGCGGAAAATTCTTGAAGACGGGAGTGAAAGGTACAAATTATGGAGGATTTTAATCTCAGAACACTAGCAGAATGGAGAGCATAAGCAGGGTGGTAGATGGAGATGAGGAGGAGATGTATGGAGGTGCAGCACTGTGGAGAGCAGGAGTAGGGTGGTAGATGTAGATGAGGGAGGAGATGTATGGAGGTGCAGCACTGTGGAGAGCAGGAGTAGGGTGGTAGATGGAGATGAGGAGGAGATGTATGGAGGTGCAGCACTGTGGAGAGCAGGAGTAGGGTGGTAGATGGAGATGAGGAGGAGATGTATGGAGGTGCAGCACTGTGGAGAGCAGGAGTAGTGGTAGATGGAGATGAGGAGGAGATGTATAGAGGTGCAGCACTGTGGAGAGCAGGAGTAGGGTTGTAGATGTAGATGAGGGAGGAGATGTATGGAGGTGCAGCACTGTGGAGAGCAGGAGTAGGTTGGTAGATGGAGATGAGGAGGAGATGTATAGAGGTGCAGCACTGTGGAGAGCAGGAGTAGGGTGGTAGATGGAGATGAGGGAGGAGATGTATGGAGGTGCAGCACTGTGGAGAGCAGGAGTAGGTTGGTAGATGGAGATGAGGAGGAGATGTATGGAGGTGCAGCACTGTGGAGAACTTTGTGGGTGAGGAGTTTGAACTGTATTCTGTGGTGGATGTTCAATCAGTGAGGTGACTGGCACAGACTAGTAGCATCATTGTAGCGGGTGGATAGATAGATGAGCCTCGCTGCAGCATTTAGGACAGACTGAAGGAGGGAGAGTTTAGGGAGAGGGAGACCAATTAGTAATGAGTTGCAGTAGTCCAGACAAGAATGAATCAAAGCAACCAAAGTTTTTGACGTTTCCACCATAAAAAAAAGGGCGGATTCTGGAGATATTCTTGAATTGCAGACGACAAGAGCGAGCAAGTGATTGGATATGGGGAACAATGAAAAGATCAAACATGGCCCCAAGACAGCGGGAGTGGTGCCCAGGAGTTATGATCGTGCCGCAGACTAAAATTGAAATATCAAGTTTAGGTGGGTGAGTAGATTGGGAGTAGTTTTTGAGAGGTTTAATTTTAGATACCGAGAGCGAGAGGACATGATGTTAGAGACATCTGCCAGACAATCACTGGTGTTTTGACGTAAAGAAGGGGTGATGTCAGGGGATGAAGTGTATAGTTGCGTGTCATCAGCATAGAGATGGTACTGAAAGCCAAATCTACTGATAGTCTGTCCGATGGGGACTGTGTAGAGGGAGAAGAGTAGAGGAGTGGACCTATGGCTGAACCCTGAGGAATGGGAAGATCAAGAGTAAGAGAAGTAGAGCAGTGAGTGATACACTAAAGGAGCAGCCAGAGAGATAGGAAGAGAACCAGGGGAGAGCAGTGCCCTTAAGGCCAATTGAGTGGAGCATAGAGAGGAGGAGTTTGTGGTCTATAGTATCAAATGCTGCAAAGAGATCCAGAAGAATCAGTAGAGAATAATCGCCATTCCTTTTTGCTGTCAGGAGATCGTTAGACACTTTACTCGGGCAGTTTCTGTATAGTGGAGAGGGTGAAAGGCAGATTGTAAGGGGTCAAGAAGAGAGTTTGGAGAGAGATAGCTTATTAAGCGAGAGTAGACGAGACGTTCAAGGAGTTTAGAGATGAAGGAGAGGTTAGAAACAGATTGGTAGTTAGCAGCAGAGGTCGGGACAAGAGATGTTTTTTTTAGTAGAGGAGTTATAACAGAGTGTTTGAAAGAAAATGGAAATATACCAGAAGAAAGAGAGAGAGGTTAAAAATGGTAGTTAGCTGAGGGACTGGAGGAGGATCACTGCTACAGGTCGTGGGTCGAGAAGATGAGAAGTATGGAGATTTCTCAATATATGGGACAGGTACATTGAGTGGGGGGTACATGCCTTAAGAAGGTGGAGAGACATTGCTATGGACGACAGTACAGATGGTATTTATAGGACTAGAGAAGAACTAGGCCTTGTTTCCCATGGCAACCAATCACAGTCCAGCTTTTATCTTTTCCAGCACACCTAAGAAATGAAAGCTGGGCTGTGATTGGTTGCTATGAGCAACAAGGCCTAGATTGACAGTTTTGATAACTCTAGCCCATGTTTCTATGGCTGTGTACAGAACTTCTCCGTCCCCCTGGAGCCTCAATTATCAAACATCTCCGCAGCACAACATGCTGTTTTCCTTTAAAGCGAGTGCAGTCCATCAAGGAGGGTGACTAACAAGCCAGTTATTCAGATCCTTCCCTGGCTCCGGCCATGTCAGGTATTGATGTCAGCGGCGCACAGAGATGCCAGCGTGAGGACTTGGCAGCGAGGAGCCTGTTACATAAAACAGCCTTGTCTCACATAGAGAGACCTGTGTGAGCTCCATGCTCTGAATGGTAATGAGTCAGCCGGCTGCGCACAAACACGGACGCTCACTTTCCACCGCACGGACTGAGGCCGCTGTGTACAGCACGGTCCTGGAAAATAACACTGCCTGATTAAAAGAAAGTTCCCTTACGCAGGAAATGCCAGGGCTTTGTTCTCCTCTTTTGCTTAATCCCTGATTTCCGCGTTTATGTAAAAGGGATGGCCATTATGGTGTCAATGACCGTGAAGAGCAAAAAACATGATTAACCCTTTAAAGCTCAACCACTTGAAAATTGTATAACATTACAGACTGACGCCCCAACAATATCTATCGAAGGACGACTGTTAAGTTGGGTGCAATTCACACATAACCTGAACCATGATAGGGAAGGCTTATCCCACCCCAGGCAACAGTGACAACCATACAGGAGAGCACAGCACCACATACCTATGACATCCAATGACGTCGCCTCTAAAATACATGTTCTCTTTCCTCATCTTCTCCATTCAGATCAGACCGCCATGATGACTTCTTTCAGCCATCTCTTATCTCTGCAGAGTTTGACAAACAGACATCTTAGTTTCCTACTTTTACATCATTCTCCCCACCTTCTGACGCCTCCTACCACCCCCAATGCTGTGCCCGCTGTGCTCCCCAATACTATACTGCAGAAACAGTCCCTGAAAATACTAGTACCACATAGATGCTGCCCTCTTCAATAATTATTGCCACACAGTGTCCTCAAAAATAATTGCACCCAGCAAATCTGACATAGTGCTGTAAACGTTGTGCCCCCCCCCTAAAAATAACTGTGCTAAGTTAACACTGTGCCAGGAGGCCCCCCACAGTAATAGCACCCCCCAAAGTCCCACCAATAGAAATAATTCTCTCCCAGAGAGCTGTTAGTAATAATAGTGCCCCTACAGTGTCCCCATGAGTAATACTGTCCCCCATTGTGCCCCAGAAGTAATAATGTTGTCCATAGTACCCTGTAGTAATAAAGCCCACCATAGTGACTCCAGAAGTAGCAGAGCCCATCAAAATGCCACCTCTAGTAATAATACCTGATAAGTAATAATGCCCACCACAGTCTCCTTCGGTAGTTATAACACCCACCATAATGCCCCTATTAGTTTTAAAGCCTCTATATTGTGTAAGTATACCCCCTCAGCAGTAATGATGCCCACTGTTTTGCCCCCTAGTAGTACCAAGGCCTCCCTAGTGTGCCTCAGAAGTAATAATTCCCTCCTATAGTGCCCCCAGTAGTAATAAATCATCCGTAATGTGTGCCATGAGAAAAAATGTCCCCAGTACTACTAATACCCAATAAAAATGGTCTTTATTGGTGTTGAGCGAACCCGAACTGTAAAGTTTGGGTTTATACCGCACTTTAGGATTTCTTGTACCTAGACCCGAACCCGAACATTTCCGTAAAAGTTCGGGTTCGTTGTTCGGCCGTTTAATAAAGCTTGTTGAAAGGCTGCAGGGCAGCCAATCAACAAGCGTTTAAGATGTGTGCCCTTAGAAGCCATCACAGCCATGCCTACTAATGGCATGGCTGTGATTGGCCAAGTGCAGCATGTGACCCAGCCTCTATATAAGCTGTAGACACGTAGCGCCGCACGTCACGTCAGCTCTTACTAGTGCAGGGATAGGATGCTGTTGCTGCTGCTGCTGTGAGGGAGAGATTAGGAAAGAATCTGATATCAGAGATTGGTGTTAAGTCTGCGATCTACATCGTTTTTTTTGTGTGGGTGCAATGCAACATTTTTGTAGCCCAGTGACACAGAAAAGCAAGTTTTAATCCGTCTATTAGTTAGGTGGGCGTCGGGGGCCATTTTGAGCAAGTGACAATATTGCCAGGGACAATAATTTAATCCTGTTCTTGTAGTTCACTGGGCGACATATACCCATTTTTTAAGGACACCTGCACGGCATATGTGCCGGGGGAAGGGAAAATAATATAGGTAATCCGTCTGTGAGTTCAGGGACCCAGAGGGTGACATATTCACATTTTTTTCTGTAAAGTACCCCTGTGCTGCATATGTGGCAGTGTAAGCAATTCAGTAAATCCATCTGTTAGATTCTAGGGGGAAAAATTATTATTATTATTTTTTTTTTGCTAAAAAGTGCGTTTGCGGCCTGCACTGCATTTCTGAGTGTGAAATATAATTAGTAAATACAACTGGGACATTGTGGGTAAAAAAATGCCCTTTTTTTGCCATAAAGTACATTTGTGGCCTGCACTGCATTTCTGAGAGTGAAATATAATCAGTAAATCCAGCTCTTAGATTGTGGGTGGACATTTGCCCTGCATACCTGACTGGGAAATATATTCTGTAAATACGGCGGCGTTAAGACTGTAAAATCTCCATAATGTCTCCATGATAAATCTGCAGCGTGGGGGCCCCTTGTGGCTTCTACACACTTTCAAAATAATCCTTCAGCAAGGCGAATAGATGCCGGATGATCGGGACGCTCCATGACCCCTTTTCTCTTTCACACTACCCCTGCACTGCAAACCTGACTGGGAAATATATTCTGCACGCTGGTAGACGAGCTGCTGAGGGCATTCCCAGATGAAACACAGGGCCTGAGTGGAAGAACAAGGCGAAAGCCAGCGGAGGAGGAAGAAGTCGCCAACGCAGCTGGGGCACCGCCAGCACCTCAGAAGGCAGGGTTAGCATGGCCGAAATGTGGAAAAGCTTTGTCACCACGCCACAAGAACCAGCACCACCAGCTGAGCTTGCCCTTTACGCCTTGGAGGTGCTGGCCTGTCCTACAGCCAGTGTATTCTCCGAACGTGTGTTTAGCGCGGCAGGGGACGTTATAACAGAAAAGCGCACCCGCCTGTCCACAGCCAACATGGACAAGCTCACGTTCAATTAAAATGAACCAGGCATGGATCCCACAGGACTTGTCTGTATCTTGTTCTAAGTAGATATGTATACCGGCCTCACCCGGCCTTTGTTATACTCCAGCGCACTTTCTCTTTGTTTTCTTTTCTATATTTCCCAATGTTTTGGGGTCTATCCAAATGTAAAAAAATTAAATAGTAAAAAAAAAAAAATTTGTTGTTGGCGACTACCTCCTCCACCACCGCTTCCACCTACACCGCCACGTCCACCTCCTCCTCCTAGTTCAAGATTATTATTTTAAATTTTTATGTATTTTATGTTAATTTAAGTCATTTCCTATCTACATTTGTCTGCAGGGCAATTGTCCAGCTCTTACTCCCATTTTGCTTCAATTTCCAGCCCTTTCCATGACTTTTTAGAGCCATTCTAGTGCCCCAAAGTTCGAGTCCCCAATGACTTCAATGGGGTTCGGGGGTCAGGTTCCAAACTCGAACTTTGCGACAAAGTTCGGCCGAACCTGGCGGACCCGAACTTCCAGGTGTTTGCTCAACTCTAGTCTTTATAGATCCTCCAGCAGTACACATGGCCACTTATAAGGTGAGACAGTAGAAACAAAAGTTCGGCTCTCTACCTCTTGCCGCAGCGTTCAGCTGAATCACCATCCTGAGCATTCAGGAGCAGTATTATAGTAGTTATATTCTTGTAGATAGGTGGCAGTATTATAGTAGTTATATTCTTGTACATAGGAGCAGTATTATAGTAGTTATATTCTTGTACATAGGAGCAGTAATATAGCAGTTATATTCTTATACATAGGAGCAGTATTATAGTAGTTATATTCTTGTACATAGGAGACAGTATTATAGTAGTTATATTCTTGTACATAGGAGCAGTATTATAGTAGTTATATTCTTGTATATAAGAGCAGTATTATAGTAGTTATATTCTTGTACATAGGAGCAGTATTATAGTAGTTATATTCTTGTACATAGGGGACAGTATTATAGTAGTTATATTCTTGTACATAGGAGGCAGTATTATAGTAGTTATATTCTTGTACATAGGAGCAGTATTATAGTAGTTATATTCTTGTACATAGGAGCAGTATTATAGTAGTTATACTCTTGTACATAGGAGGCAGTATTATAGTAGTTATATTCTTGTACATAGGAGGCAGTATTATGGTAGTTATATTCTTGTACATAGGAAGCAATATTATAGTAGTTATATTTTTTTTTAAATAAGAGGCATTATTATAATACTTATATTCTTGTAGATAGGTGGCAGTATTATAATAGTTATATTATTAAACATAGGTGGTAGTATTATAGTAATTATATTCTTGTACATAGGAGGCAGCATTATAGTAGTTATATTCTTGTACATAGGAGGCAGTATTATAGTAGTTATATTCTTGCACATCGGAAACAGTATTATAGCAGTTATATTATTCTACATAGGAGGCAGTATTATAGTAGTTATGTTCTTGTACAAGGGGGACAGTATTATAGTAGTTATATTCTTGTACATAGGAGCAGTATTATAGTAGTTATATTCTTGTGCATAGGGCCAGTATTATAGTAGTTATATTCTTGTACATAGGGGGCAGTATTACAGTAGTTATATTCTTGTACATAGGAGCAGTAATATAGTAGTTATATTCTTGTACATAGAGGACAGTATTAGAGTAGTTATATTCTTGTACATAGGAGCAGTATTATAGTAGTTATATTCTTATACATAGGAGGCAGTATTATAGTAGTTATATTCTTATACATAGGAGGCAGTATTATAGTAGTTATATTCTTGTACATAGGAGGCAGTATTATGGTAGTTATATTCTTGTACATAGGAAGCAATATTATAGTAGTTATATTCTTGTACAGAGGAGCAGTATTATAGTAGATATATTCTTGTACATAGGGGGCAGTATTATAGTAAATATATTCCTATACATAGGAGCAGTATTATAGTAGTTATATTCTTGTACATAGAAGCAGTATTATCGTAGATATATTCTTGTACATAGGAGCATTATTACTGTAGTTATATTCTTGTACATAGGAGCAGTATTATAGTAGTTATATTCTTGTACATAGGAGGCAGTATTATACTAGTTATATTCTTGTACATAGGAGCAGTATTATAGTAGTTATATTCTTGTACATAGGAGCAGTATTATAGTAGTTATATTCTTGTACATAGGAGCAGAATTATAGTAGTTATATTCTTGTACATAGGAGGCAGTATTATAGTAGTTATGTCCTTGTGCATAGGAGGCAATATTATAGTACATATATGTGGCTGCTATACTCTTATATAGCATACGGGCCCACTTACAGCTACAGTCCTTCTGTCCCTTATTGCTACATCCGTCAGATGAATGTATCCATCATAACAAGGCAGTTTAGTAAATATTGTGCTTTTTCTGTGTTTAAGGATCGAATACGTTACTTTTCATGTTGACTACAACAGATTTGAGTTTTACCTCCGTGCCCAACACATACTGTCTATTTATTTCACTCTTCTTCCCATATTCCTTTGTGGCCATCTGCGAGTCAACATTGTGGTCAGCAGCAGACCACAGGGGCAAAATAGCAGCAGTGCAGGGGAACTCTAATGACAAATATCAATATCTGCTATTTATATCTCTCCAGGTATGAAAACAGAATATTTCATGTGTTAAAATAGGGGGAAAACTTTTTAAAATTCTGAGAATGAAGCCACTGTAGGATGTCAGTACACAGCACGAAGGCCATCAATTACTTATGTTTACTGAACATAGAGCTGCCTATAATGGAGCTGCTAAATATAAGACTCAATGCAAGTTATTATAATGTAATATACAGTAAAGGGTCAGATAGGGAAGCTTCTTACCAATCCGATCAATCTCTATAAATACAGATCCTACTGAGTCTGAAGTGTACAGCATGCCATGCATTACTGTGTCTTAGCTGCTGCAGAACTTCTTTTGAGGAAGATCTTTTTATTTGCAATGCGGCAATCTAGCACATGTTATGAGAAGCCTCAGCTGCTGCTGAATCATTTTCTATGGAGATGGTGAATAATACAAATCTCCCTTTCTTCTGAAGTTCTGATGTTGAACTGCTGAAAATCCCCGAATGAAGATCAGATCTTTCTATCTATCTATCTATCTATCTATCTATCTATCTATCTACCTCTTATCTATCTATCTATCTAATATCTATCTATCTATCTATCTATCTCATATCTATTTATCTATTTATCTATCTCTTATCTATCTATCTATCTATCTATCTATCTATCTCATATCTATCTATCTATCTATCTATCTATTTACTATCTATTATCTATCTATCTATCTATCTATCTATCTATCTATCTCATATCTATCTATCTATCTATCTATCTATCTCATATCTATCTATCTATCTATCTATCTATCTATCTATCTATTTATCTATCTTCTATCTATCTCTTATCTATCTATCTATCTATCTATCTATCTATCTATCTATCTCATATCTATCTATCTATCTATCTATCTCTTATCTATCTATCTATCTATCTATCTATCTATCTATCTATCTATCTATCTATCTATCTCATATCTATCTATCTATCTATCTATCTATCTATCTATCTCATATCTATCTATCTATCTATTTATCTATCTCATATCTATTTATCTATTTATCTATCTCATATCTATTTATCTATCTATCTATCTTTCTATCTATCTATCTATCTCTATTATCTATCTACTTGAGAAAAGTTCCAGTAAGAGGACTGAAACGTCGCTTTGGTGATTAAAGAACGCTAATTTTTATTTACATTTTTGGGACTGTAGGGGAGTTTTTGATTCTATCTATCTATCTATCTATCATTATTTCTAATCATTTCATTTCCTTGTTCGGGATTCATCTAGGATTTGCACCTGGGACCTTGAAGAGTGCTGCTGTTTGCTTTACTTTTCTATCTATCTATCTATCTATCTATCTATCTATCTATCTTTTTACCTGTAGGCCTATCTATTTATGTATCTACTATATGTAACTATCTAGTGTAAAAATCCTGAAATGTAGGAATATTGACATAATTTAGATGCCAGTTTACCACTTTTCTGTACATTGGCACAGAAACACGTATTGATGGTTGATGAATCACACGGAAAGTTCTACAGTGACCTGGAAATGTCAGTATGTGACCAGAGCTTTGATTTTTTTCCTAACAAACCTGTATGTGACTTATTGATGGAAAATCTTCAGAACTGTTTGTTTTCTTAAACTGAGCCTTTAAAATATTCAGACATAAACATGTGATTTCACTGCCTAAAAAATCAAACCAAGGATGCCTATTGTATGAAGCCAAACTGCAGCACTGCATTATCCTGCATGATATGTATTCCAGGGTTTATACCGTTTAACATGTCGTAAAGTTCCTTTTTTCTGACATTAGACTGAGCCAAGAAAATCCATTATTAGGCTCCTCTGATTAAATATCAGAAATAGTAGCAGGCAGGGTTTTTTTTTATTTTATTTTATTGCAATTCATTTTTTATTTATATTATTATTTTATTTATCTATCATTTTTTATTGTTTTATGATTTTATGTGTTTACTAGTTCATTATATGTTTTACTTTGTGCTATTTAAATTTATTATTTTATGTATTTATTTATGTTTTTAGTCTATGCAATTTTACAAATGCAAATTACTTTTTTGTTTTCATTTTATGTTACTTATTACTATTTTATTATTTTATGTTACTACATTTCCTATTTTTATTTTGGTTTATTTTATGCTGTTTATACCATTGTTTTGTATTATTCATACATTTTACAACATGTTATTTTGTTTTATTACCTTACTTGTTTTAACAGAATTTGCTTTCATTCAGTCTTAGGCCTCATGCACACGACCGTTTTTTTATGCTGTCCGCAAAAAGGTGTTCCGTTGTTCAGTGATCCGTGTCCGTTTTTGCCTTCCGTTGTGTTTCCGTGTGTCTTCCGTTTTTTTTAGCGGGCATGACCCAAAAGATTTTACCAAAAGACAGGCTGACAATGTTTCCCAAATGCCTGCCAAGGGATCCGCAAAAAAAACGGACACGGAACACGGATGACACACGGATGGCCATCCGCATTTTTCACGGACCCATTGACTTGAATGGGTCCGTGAACCGTTTTTCACGGACAAGAATAGGACAGGTTATATTTTTTTGACGGACTGGAATCACGGACCACGGACGCGGAGGACAAACGGTGCATTTGCCGAGGTTTCCACTGACCCATTGAAAACCAATGGGTCCGCAGAAAATCACGAAAAACGGAGCAACGGACACGGAATCAAACAACGGTCGTGTGCATGAGGCCTTAATTTGATTTATTTTTTCATTTATGCGGTGACTGACTCTCTGGCGTGTTCTATTAACTTCTCTGGCTTGGCAAGAGGGACCCTGTGACAAAGTACACTTTCAGTATTGAGATTCTTCCTCACAGGACATGATGTTCTATGGAGATCTGTGAATTTACTGTGCAAGTGAAGTTGCACGTAACGATTGCAAGTTTTCTGGGAACGGTTTCATACACTAAACTAATTTTGTCCCAGGATAGACGCAGAGTTTTAGACCTACCCCGATCAGTGTAATCTTTAAAGAACATTTACCCATAAAATAAGCAGAAAAATATATCAATAAAGTAATACTCAAACATACTCCACCTTTATTCAAGTTCATGTCCACTAATCCATTTTGTTTTTGTGCTGCTTATTTTCATGTTATATTTCTATTGGGGATCTCTATTTTTCTGACTTGATAAATTATATGTTTCCGACTGTCTCCAGTCACCACTAGGGGGAGCTAACTGCAGACAGATCTATCCGTCTTGTATTGAACACAGTGGAAGCTATGTAACTCTATAGGTAGTGAGCTCTTATAGGTGACAGCTTCATGTAGTTGATATGAGAAGCAGGAGGATCAGTTGACTGCTGTGCCATCTCCCACCATGTGCCCAATACCAGTCATATTTTCTGTTTCTGCGGTAAGTTCACCAGTACTGAGCTCACCCTGTTTGTGAGAAAAACTGTTAGGCCCCTTTCACACGGGCAAGTTTTCCGCGCGGTTGCAATGCGTGATGTGAACGCATTGCACCCGCACTGAATCCGGACCCATTCATTTCAATGGGTCTGTGTACATGAGCATTTTTTTTCACGCATCACTTGTGCGTTGCGTGAAAATCGCAGCATGTTCTATATTCTGCGTTTTTCACGCAGCCCCAGCCCTAACGCATTGCATTCGCAAGTAAGTGCGGGTGCGTTGCGTTTTTCACTGATGGTTGCTCGGTGATGTTGTTTGTAAACCTTCAGTTTTTTATCACGCGCGTGAAAAA
Organism: Bufotes viridis; assembly: GCA_033119425.1. NCBI lineage: Eukaryota > Metazoa > Chordata > Amphibia > Anura > Bufonidae > Bufotes > Bufotes viridis. The sequence continues at coordinate 10,718,143 of CM065596.1, forward strand.
CGCATCAAAACGCATTGCACCCGCGCAGAAAAAACTGAACAACTGAACGCAATCGCAGGCAAAACTGAATGGCTTTGCCTGTGAAAACGCTCAGTTTTCACTGAACGCATCCGCAACGCATCCGGACCTAATCAGGACACGCTTGTGTGAAAGAGGCCTTAAAGGGGCTTTCCAGAACTTTTATACTGATTGCAGTGTCCCAATATATGTGGGAACTTTAAACCTTTGCTGCTAAATGTCATATTTAATGTATTTTATTGCCTAATATCAGGCTGGTATTGTCATTATCTCTATTCCCCCTAGGTGGTGCTGGCGCCACATACTATATATATCTGGGGTTTGCCGATTCAGAGCTGTTGGCGAGGAAGTACAGTAGGTTGTTAATGAGGAGAGAGGAGAAGGGAGTGTATGGAGGAGAAAAGCAGGCTCAGTCTAAAATGTAGCTGCCTTTCTTTCGTCTGGGCCCTCGACAAGTCTAGAGAGGACAAATAAAAGTATTTACCGCAGCACAGACAAGTAAGTCTATGTCTGAATATAAAGCAAGTCTAGTAAAGATTAGAGCCGAGTTTAGCCAAGGGACTTCATAAGCACCAGTGAACGGGAGGAATTTAAAGGTACCTGGACACAAATGAATGATTAGTGCGCAGAATTATCCCTTTTTACTAAATGCCTTCTGGGACATAGTGAACTTGAATACTTCAGGAGAGCATCCTACATCAAATAATGTAGCAGAGAGTTTGCCTGCCACGAGGGAGAACGACCTTATTGGATTGCTCAACAAAGTAAGGAAACCATTATTTTCAGTACCTGAGTGCTAGAGATTGTTATTCTGCCTGTTAAAACTAAAGTCTTGAGAAAACTCCTTAACTGACAATTGCCAGACCTGTATTAAAAAATTCTAGTTAAACCAACATCTGGATTATTGCTTTTGCTGTATTGATGAACTGTAACAACTGCCCTGAGACGATTGATTCAGTAAATGTTCAACTGTTTTCAACTACAATTGACTCCTCATCCTTTCTACGACTCTCAACATTTGCACCTTACGGTGCTGGCGTCACGAACACAGGGGCCCAGCCACCAAAGCAACCTAAGAATACCCATTACCATCAAGGGCACCTCAACAACCACCTGGCTGGTGTTCCTTGCAATAGAGAGTGCCCCGGAGGATTTAGTGCTGTCTTCCTATCCACTGCACTGCCGGCCAAGGGAGGCTCTGCTAACCTTTAGTAAATTAACTACTACCCCTATTGGCCCACTGTCACCTAACATCTTGCCCCCCCGGCCCGGCACGCTGCATGATGATCTATCCTCTGTATACATCATCAGTATTTGATAAGTGGGTGTCCAACACCTTGGAACCCGCCGATCAGCTGTTTAAACATGCCGTCACTGACCTAGGTTAAATTGAGAGGATCCCGCTGTGCTATTCCGAGTGCTGGTGCCTTCTCAAACAGCTGATCAGTGGGGCTCCCCGGTGTTAGACCCCCTCCTATCAGATAATGATGACTTATCCAGAGTATAAAACATCAGTATAAAAGTCCGAGAAAACTTCTTTAAGGCTGCAAAGGAAAAAGCAAATGAGTTTTTCCTTTAGCTCCACTGGTCCATCTGTATCCAGTTTTGTAGACATGTTGGGCTCCAGAGTTACAAGATGTCTCTTCAGGTTCTGGTGACTGCATTATACGTCCTCCAGTTTTATTGCTTTACTCTGGATTTTTCCTGAGATGACATTGAAGCGCCTGTCAGATTTCCGCCTAGCACTGGTCTGAGCATTGCTTTGGTAGATATTATATTTTATGGTATTATTAGATGTGGAACACCATCAGTAGGAGGAATTACACTGGATATTGCTGATCTGTGACATGTCTCCTTCGTATCTTCTTCTTCCATTAGGATACATACAGTATTTGTTTAAAAAGTAAAATTATATATGTGTGCAATGTGTAGATTGGCGAGCTAGGCGGGATAATTTGCTAATCTCTATGGGCTGGGCGATAATAAGGTTGCAGGTGCCTTGTAACCATTGCTAACCCATGGAAAATGATAATGTTTCTTGTAATACTGCAATTATTTGCATAACCAAATGTTGTCATACATCCTAGACCAGAGGTGCAAAACCTGCGGCCCGGGGGCCACATGCGGCCCTCGATACCATTCTGTGCAGCCCCCAAACATCTGGTAAAAGATGTGTAGGTCTATGTCTTATGGCTTCTTACATGTATTCTCCTATTAGATGGGAGTCCTAGAACTGTAACTAGACATTTATAGTATATACTGTACATATATATGTATATATAGCAATCTACTGTATATGGACATATGGACAGAAGGTATTTTGTGCTGCTGGGGCACTGTAACTGTGGTATTTGGCTCTGCTGGGGCAGTACAATGTGCCAAAATATGGTATTGTTGGCCCTGCTTATTTGTTTTGACCCTGCCTTCCGTCCATTTGGGCCCCACTACAAAATAAGGCCACTTTTAATTTATTCCAAAACCACTTTAAGTTCCCAGTCCGCCCCTGCAGTCAGACATTTCTCCTGCCGCAATGGAAATATTGCATAACTTGGTATCCATCGGATGAATAGCCATCCATACAATACAGGGCCCCCCGAATCTGCTAGAGCAAAGGGATGTAATATGTGCCAATCCCTGTTCTGGTTCACAGAAGGGGGTCCGGAGCAGAGGACATTTGCTATGATGTCCATATACCCTAAAAGACCATATAGACAAGGGGCTGTCTTTGTGAGACAATCATTGAAAGTGCTTGGTGGAAAAATTAGAGTGCCCCTTTAATGGACCATTTACACTGGCATCAAGAGTAGAGATGAGCGAACATTTAAAAAAAGTCCGTTGTTCGGGGTTCGGGTGGTGGTTAATCGCATCCCGTTATGGATTCCACAATACCGCATATGGAATCCATAAGGGGCGGCTGCCACCAACCCGAACTGTAGAACAGCTGAAGGACCTGGCGTGACGTCACTGTCATGTGATCAGTGCAGGGGGCGTGGCTCAGCACGGGATCAAATCCAGCCCCCTGCACTGATCACATGACAGTGACGTCACGCCAGGTCCTTCAGCTGTTCTACAGTTCGGGTTGGTGGAAGCCGCCCCTTATGGATTCCATATGCGGTATTGTGGAATCCATAACGGGATGCGCAATTAACCACCACCCGAACCCCGAACAACGGACTTTTTTTAAATGTTCGCTCATCTCTAATCAAGAGGAAATACAGCTTTGTTACAATTGTATCCAGCGTAGACAATCCTCTGTGATCTAAGCAGCCTGTGCACAGACTGATTCATGTTATCTGCACTGATACATTGTATCAAAGTAAGATTAGTTGCTGCTGAAGTGTTTAGCTCCCAGAGGATTGTCTGGATAAAATTGAAATTGTAGCAAACCCTCAGCTGTGAGAAGAATTAGATCTGTAATGCCATTTGGTTTCAGAGTTGGGGTTCCTTGCAGTGTAATGTTTCTCTGTGTTTTTTCTTAGCTGCAGATCGTTCAGGGACAGGGACACCGTATCCCACTGCAGCCTTGTTTGGCTTGGAAAAGCGGATCACTTTCAAAGACATTCACATGACCAGTCACTGCGAGCCGAGCTTTACAAGTCTTAAAGCAATACGGTCACCCCATCACCAAGGAAGACAATTGCAGAAATGACATATACACATGTCAGTCTGAATCACAACCAATATGGCCGTCACCAGAATAGCAAGTGAGCCTAATAATTCATCGACACATGGTATCTCTGCATAGCTGCCTTTCAGGAGTATTGGAAAGCTGTGTATCAAGTTCTTTGTACGTATGGCAGTCATATTGGTTATTTTCACCCAGCTTTCCCAGGAGCAGATATATCTAAAAAACATCTGAATATGACAGAAGAGGACGAATAAATGATATTTACAGGGTATTTTAGGGGGAAATGCTTTTTTAAGGCATCCCGGACTCTCATTTGCACCGTAGAATATCTATGTGAAGCGGCACGAGACACGGCTGGCGACATTAATTCTTTTCGGGATTTTTTCCTCCAGCAGAGCGTCCTGACAGGAGACTGTTGTGAGCTGTAACTTCTGACACAATCCTGTAAATAGACATGAGGTTTCTCAAGACGTGGTTCATGGATCCAGATGAGTCTGGTTCACTTTACTGCAGGCGGAGGGGTTCATGAATCATAAATGCCCGATACTGTGCTGAAACCTGTTTATCTTGCTGCACACTGAGGCCTTTTTAAGCACTACAACTCCCAGCAGGGTTAGGTGCCAGTAACTACCCAGCATGCTCTTTCAGTCAGTAGTTCAGAATACTACATGCCAGTCCCTACAAGTCCCAGAATGCTGTGCCGGTCACTACAAGTCCCAGAATGCTGTGCCGTGTGCCGGTCACTACAAGTCCCAGAATGCTGTGCTGGTCACTACAAGTCCCAGAATGCTGTGCCGGTCACTACAAGTCCCAGAATGCTGTGCTGGTCACTACAAGTCCCAGAATGCTTCACCAGTCACTACAAGTCCCAAAATGCTGCACCAGTCCCTACAAGTCCCAGAATGCTGTGCCGGTCACTACAAGTCCCAGAATGCTGTGCCGGTCACTACAAGTCCCAGAATGCTGTGCTGGTCACTACAAGTCCCAGAATGCTTCACCAGTCACTACAAGTCCCAAAATGCTGCACCAGTCCCTACAAGTCCCAGAATGCTGTGCCGGTCACTACAAGTCCCAGAATGCTGCACCAGTCACTACAAGTCCCAGAATGCTGTGCCGGTCACTACAAGTCCCAGAATGCTGTGCCGGTCACTACAAGTCCCAGAATGCTGTGCCGGTCACTACCAATCTCACCAGTATACAGTGTATTAACGCTTGTATTATGTGCTTTCCATATTGCTGCAGGCCAGGTGCACCATTCAGCACTTTAGAAAAGCTGGGTCACAGATAGAGATGAGTGAATTTTTCAAAAATTGGATTCGCCGGTTTGCCGAATTTTTTGAGAAAAATTTGGTTAGATCCGAATATGTTCACGGTGAATTTCGTTAAAAACGGCTATTTCCTGGCTGCAGAGAGCCTTTATAGGGGTGTAGAACACTGTGCCTTGCAGTAACACGCATAGGGAGTCTGCTGTGGTAGTGAAATAATACTGTGAGTCCGTATGACATGTAGATGACAGGCGTCGCTCTTAGAATCACTGCACACTTCACTTATTTGTGCAGTCACGGGGTCAAAACTGACCAAATAACTCAAGTGTAAACTCAGCCTTACAGGTTGATTAGCGCCAAGAAGAAGCACAGTCCTTTTACACCCGTCGTCAGCTGATTCCACATAGATGTCTACAGAACCTGTTCTATTAAATGCTTATACAAGTAGAGCCCCCCGACAGAGTGGAGAGGTTGTCAGTAGTAAGATTGTGTTGACATCACTGATTATTTTGCCCTTCCTCTGATCCGGCAGAACTATAACCCCCAAAAAACAGATCCTGTCTGTTGAGCATCCTCCTTCACTCGGTCAGCATTTGGTCAGTTATCCATCAGTATTGCTAATGCCAAAAAAAACTGGAGTGGATCCAAAACAGAGATGACACGTGAATGGAATATTTTAATGTCTTCTGTGTTTTGTACCCACTCCGGCTTTTGGCTACCAAATCACAAGCCAATTCTGATGGGACCATACAGGCCTTACAGCTGCTACATGGACAGGATCCGTTGTGCATCTAATTTTTCCTTGCTTCTGACAGATCAGAATAAGGGTCAAATAAATGATGATGTCAACAAGGCCAAAGAGGCAAAATAGTTGCCCAGTCATGAAGTGGGGAGGGTGGGAACAGCATGAGAAGTCCACAGAGTGGTCCTATGACATAGTGGTGAGGTGGAAGCAGCATGAGGAGGCCACATAGCGGCACAAAGACAGTGTGGAGGTGGCAGCAGAAGCATCAGGAGGAGGCCACAGAGTGGCACAATGACAGTGTGGAGGTGGCGGCAGCATCAGGAGGCCACAGAGTGGCAAGGTGACATAGTGTGGAGGTGGCAGTAGCATCAGGAGGCCACAGAGTGACCCGGTGACAGAGTGTGAAGGTGGCAGCAGCATCAGGAGGCCACAGAGTGGCAAGGTGACATAGTGTGGAGGTGGCAGTAGCATCAGGAGGCCACAGAGTGGCAAGACGTCGAGAGATTGTGGAGGTGGCGCAGCATGAGAAGGCCACAGAGTGGCATGATGACGAGAGATTGCTGATGTGCAAGCAGCATGAGGAGGCCAAAAAGTGTCACGAAGACAAAGTGTGGAGGTGGCAGCACCATGAGGAGGCCACAGAGTAGCACGACGATGAGAAATTGCAGAGCCCGTAAGAGTCACAAAGTTCATCAAGATTCAAACCATAACTATACCAGCTCCTGGTCTCTACGTCAGGGAAAACATCACGAGTTCCCAGTCATCATGGAGAAAGCTTAGAATCAACGTTGAAAAATATATGGCATCAGCGGTGTGTGAGGACGCCATCACGATAGGACGGGTACGCCATCCAGGGCAGATTGTATATGTGGGTGACATACAGAATATAACCAGGAAACAGATTGAATGGGGACAATTTGATCTGATAATTGGCAGCAGTCCTTGTAATGACTTATCTGTGGTTAACCCGCACCGGAAAGGCCTTTATGGGGACAACTGTTTTTTGACTTTCCGCAATTACTCAATAAAGTGTTGCCTATGACAGGAGAGAATCCTCCAGTCTTCTGGTTATTTGACGACATTGTTGAGATGGAGAAAGCATTCCAAAAAACAATTTCTCTCCACCTGGAGACGAATCCTGTCAAGATTGATGCAAGTGCGGTATCGGCTGCTCATCGAGCCAGATACTTCTGGGGGAACCTGCCTGACATGAACAGGCCTCTAGCAGCTACAGGCAATGAGAAGACAAAGCTTCAAGATAGCTTGGAGCCCAGAAGAGTCGCGAAGTTCATCAAGATTCAAACCATAACTACCAGCCCCTGGTCTCTTCGTCAGGGAAAACATCAAGAGTTCCCACTAGTCATCATGGATGGAAAGGAGGAAACGGAGATGGAGAGGGTCTTCGGATTCCCCCGCACTATACAGACGTCTCAGAAATGAACCGCTGCTCCCGACAGCAGCTCCTGGGAAGGTCATGGAGCGTCCCGGTCATCCGGCATCTATTCGTCCCGCTGAAGGATTATTTTGAAAGTGTGTAGAAGCCACACAGGGGCCCAACGCTGCAGATTTATCATGGAGACACCGGATTTTATAATATTACATTATTATATGAAGAAAAAATTAAATATGAAGTCCCTTCGTCACCTGGCTCCCAAGTGCGATCAGCTACATCATCATCATCGAGCACTGTCTACACGTTACTGATGTCCTCCTCAACCGTCTCTGGGTCAGGAGCCTGACCTCTCTCAACACCAGCTCCCACACCACTCCTCTCATCACTACTTGCCTGCCTAGTGGAGGAAAGGACAAAGGCAGGTTGACGACAGGTGAGGGCACAATGCCTGCTCACGGGCCATGCCGACTAAGGGTTATCTGACGAACCCACTGACTCTTGGCTGGGGATGTCTGATGTCCCTTGCCACGAAGTCGGAGATCGAGTCAACCATTCAAGAACCGCTGGGTTGCTGGTTACGACACGACCGCACGCTGACACTGGGAGCTTAACCCTCTCGAAGTGACCACTGCTGCCACGGCCCCTTACTCTGCGGCGACCTCTGCCTGCGCCAGAAACATTTAGGCCTCTGTCCCTCCCCTGTGCAGAGCCTGGCACTTCTCTGTCTGACATAGTGTTAAATCAAATAATCAAATGTTAGATCAAATATTTTTAATTTTGCCACTAATACACGGCAAACTGGGTTTGAGAATATATCACTGCACCGCAGAACGGCAGTTAGGCCCTGATTTTTTTTTTTTACTTTTACACAAAAGGCTTTTCAACAGAAAAGTGCAACGCTGAACGGCAAATATATTTTTATTTCGCCACTAATCCACGACAAACTGGGCTTTAGAACATATAACTGCACTGCACAAGGTCAAATAAGACGTACTGTAGAAATATTTCCTTGTAATGAACCCTGTTAATGGCGGTATCACACAGCACTTGCACCCCAATAACAAAAACAGTTTGCTGGAACTACAGAGCTGTATAATGGCAATTTGGAGCCCCAGTCAGTGCAGCAAGGTGTAAGAGGATTCTTCCTATTACCAAGGCTGTAACCTCCCCTACTGAACCCTGTTCTACAGAAATGCTCTGGAACGATTCCTCCCTATCCTTTCCCTGCACTTATAGATTGAGTTTTCACCACAATAAATTCTTTCCTAGCACTGTCCCTAGCACCTGCTGACGTCTCTCCCTGCACTAAGTACACTGGAAAATGGCAGAATCCAAGATGGCTGAGGGTATTTATAGGGCTGTGACATCACAGGGCTGGCTGGCTGCTGATTGGCTGCATGCATGGCATTATGGGTGATCCCGCCTTCCCAGAGTTCCTTGCTCCATGTTCTCACACATGCAGCAGCCATTTTAGGAAAAAATGCGTTTCGTTACCACGAAGCGTGAGAAAATTCGGCTACGGTGCGAATGGAATTTTTCCGGAAATTCAGATCGAACTCCACTTCGTCGACTTCGATTCGCTCATCTCTAGTCACAGCCTTTATGGAATAACAATTATATAACTTGTCACCCAGCTTTCCGTGGAGCAGATTAAATCTTAGATCTTGATAGGTAATAAGGTCATACATCCCATCCTAGGGTTCGGGAACAGTTAAGGGACAATTATGGGGGAGGTGTGGTGGCAGCTTTTCCAAAAATCGGGAGAAAACAGCAGAAGAAGACGACTTGGAGATTTTAAGGAGCCATTTCTGAGGAGGAAGCAATGACTTCTCAGTGTCTTCCAGCCCAGGACTTCAGGAGTTAAGTTTAGAAGGGTCGCAGGCATCTGTGGTCCATTAATAGACTGCCCCCTGTGGTGATGTGACAGAACTGCGCCGGGCACAGCTGTGGTCACTGATCCTGCTGGGAGCTGGCCATTTGCCCGGTCATGGGACACAGAGTGGCCGGCTCTGCACAGCGGTAACCATGGACATAACTGCCCTCCCAGCCAGGACCCAGCGGAGACTTGGATCCGAGCCGCAGTCAGATGGTGAAACTGATTATAAAGTATAATCTAATCACATAGAAAACTCACCAGAACATCATTTCCCCTTTAAATCCAAAAATTCCCCGTCGGTCAAGATGCCTGTAGTTGGAAGTTTGTCTTCCAGCAAACATGACTTCCGTCCCCACCCGGCTTTTACAGAGTCCTGAATGGCAAATCTGCCTGGACACTCATAGTTGTCTGCATCAGAGCATTTACATAGGTGGACATTATACTCAGAGTCTGGGAAAGCTGGGTGACTCTGCCTTACGGAGCCATATTGGTGGTCACTCCGATTCTCCCAAAGGTCCCATACAGTCCCCCAATACCTCAATATAGAGCGATAGTCATGTCACTCAGGTGACAGAGGTGCCCACCCCATGGTTGATGTGCCCCTCAGTGTGGCCATTGACACATAGTGCCCCATAATGCTTACTTTCTTAAAGAGTCTTGGCATTGAATGGGTTAAAGTAGCCGTGCACCGGCCAGGTGCAACCATGAGACAGCATTTTCTTTATTTTTGCTGCGTCTTTTTCCCCTCCTCCTTCCCTCTGCACCAGCACACTGATGCCATCCAATTCCTAGAAGTGCCCTGGGACCTGGTGTCCTCACAGTCTGATCCAAAGTGAGACTCCAAAAATAATCGTCAGTGGTGTCACAAAGTTTGTCCTTCGTCTGATGGATAGCGCCACCAAAACAGAATTGTCCCGGTGTCAGGTGCAGGGAAAATATTTACCACTGGTTGTGACTGAGAAACAAATGTCACACTGAAAATGTAAAGAAGAAAAGATAACGAATTGTTACATTGTCTCAGATCGAAGAGATTGTTCTCTGAGCTTTTTTATGTTCTAAATCATGTAACACATAGAGATATAACATGGGTCAAATTGTCACTCTGGTTAGACAGCTTGGTGCTCCAAACATAGTTAGCAAGTACCAGATATTACAGAGCTGTAACAATAATTAGCATGTGATATACTATATACTATAGTGCTTCTAAGATAATTAGCAAGTGACAGACATTACAGAGCTGTAAAAATAATAAGCAAGTAACACACCATAGAGTACTCTGATGATAATTAGCAAGTGCCTGACATTTCAGAGCTATAGCAATAATTAACAAGTGACATACTATATACTATAGTGCTATAGCAATAATTAGCAAGTGACATACTATATACTATAGTGCTATAGCAATATTTAGCAAGTGACACGCTATATACTATAGTGCTATAGCAATATTTAGCAAGTGACATACTATATACTACAGTGCCCTCAAGTTAATTAGCAAGTAACAGGCATTACAGAGCTAGAAAAATAATTAGCAAGTAACATACCATATAGTTTAGTGCTTTGAAGATAATTAGCAAGTGCCAGATATTACAGAGTTGTAGCAATAATTAGCAAGAGCCATACTATAGTGATTTTAATATAATTAGCAAGTGACAGACATTACAGAGAAGTAAAAATAATAAGCAAGTAACATACCATAGAGTATAGTGCTCTGATGATAATTAGCAAGTGTCTGATATTTCGGAGCTATAGCAATAATTAGCAAGTAACATACTATATACTACAGTGCTCCCAAGATAATTAGCAAGTGACAGGCATTACAGAGCTAAAAAAATAATTAGCAAGTAATATATTGCATAAAGATAATTAGCAAGTGCCAGATATTACAGAGTTGTAGCAATAATTAGCAAGAGCCATACTATAGTGCTTCTGATAAAATTATCAAGTGACAGACATTACAGAGAAGTTAAATAATAAGCAAGTAACATACCATAGAGTATAGTGCGCTGATGATAATTAGCAAGTGTCTGATATTTCAGAGCTATAGCAATAATTAGCACGTGACATACTATATACTATAGTGCTCCCAAGATAATTAGCAAGTGACAGGCGTTACAGAGCTAGAAAAATAATTATCAAGTAACATATTGCATAGTTTAGTGCTCTAAAGATAATAAGCAAGTGCCAGATATTACAGAGTTGTAGTAATAATTAGCAAGTGACCTACTACTGCATATGCTATAATGCAACTAGGGTTTTTTCAGGAACTGAGTTGGGTTGAAATTTGAAAAGAGAGAAATGTAAATGAGAGACGTTACTCATCTTTTTCGGGCATATGTCTGTAGAATAGATTGTATTTCGGGCGATAGTTATGCTCAGGGTTTACTCAAGATAAAGGGTATGTAGCGAGAGGCTTTTCTGCTCATCCAGTGATGAGGTTGGCATTTGGAGTAGGGCCATATAGGGTAAGACAGGGTTGGAGACGAAATCCCTTTTGGTTGGACCCAAACAGGGAGATTGAGGAGGAATTGAAGCTTCTTTAAGGAGAATGCAGGATTGGTATTGAGGGGTGAAAAGGCTTTTCTTAAAGGAAGCATCAATCAAAAGAATCAGCTGGGGGCAAAAGAAAAGAGATCAAAAAGGAGAAAGGAAACTGAACGATCCGCTGAGGCTGCAGAGAGTACTGGATCATCGCTCAGAGGGAATATAGGAAGATACTGGTGGAGAAGCAGATATCATTAGATTGAAGGGGGTAGATGTCTGGCAAGACACAGGAATCTGCGGAGACTGGGGAGATATTGTATAGATATTGTACAGCGCTATATTATAGATGGACTGGATCCATACTTTAATAACAATCTTCCTGTTCTTTCCCCTGATAATGTTAGTTTTAGATTCTTCTACAGGAACTTCAAGAGGAGGTAAAGAATGCAGCAAAACAATAAGACCCCGGGACCTGACCGTCTCCCCGTCGAGATCGCTCAGAGATGTGGGTCGGTACTCCTTCCCTGTTTGCTGGAGGTAATTAATGTGTTTCCTGCATCTACAGTTGTGTTCAAAATGATTCAACCCCCAATGCTGTAAAGGGTTTTAGGGAATTTAGTGTACATTTGTAATTGTGTTCAGAATGAAATCTTACAAGGACTTTTTAAAGAACCAAATGCAACTAAAATGACATCAGTTGTTTTTGTAATACAGTATTTAATGTTTTTTTTGTGATTTCTTCATTGACACAATTATTCAACCCCTTAAAGACGACCACTCTTAAGAACAGAGGTTCATTCAAGTGTTTTCGATCAGGTATTGAAAACCCCTGTGGATGTCAAGGAGCAGCAATCAAGCAGAATAAGCCCCAATTAGGCCGATGTAAAATGACTGTGATACTCAGCTCCTTCTAGACATTTACTGGTGTGTTTACAGACATGGTGAAGTCAAGAGAATGGTCCAGGAAGACAAGAGAAGAGGTGATTTCTCTTCACAGGAAGGGCAATGGCTATAAGAAGATTGCAAAGATGTTAAACATACCAAGAGACACCATAGGAAGCATCATTCGCAAATTCAAGGCAAAGGGCACTGTTGAAACGCTACCTGGTCGTGGCAGAAAGAAGATGCTGACTTCGACTGCTGTGCGCTACCTGAAGCGCAAAGTGGAGAAAAGTCCCCGTGTGACTGCTGAGGAACTGAAAAAGATTTGTCAGATGCGGGTACTGAAGTTTCAGCTCAGACAATAAGGCGCACACTGCGTAATGAAGGCCTCCATGCCAGAACTCCCAGGCGCACCCCCTGCTGTCTCCAAAGAATAAGAAGAGTCGACTGCAGTATGCCAAAAGTCATGTGGACAAACCACAAAAGTTTTGGGATAGTGTTCTGTGGACTGATGAAACAAAATGAGAACTGTTTGGGCCCATGGATCAACGCTATGTTTGGAGGAGGAAGAACAAGGCCTATGAAGAAAAGAACACCTTGCCTACTGTGAAGCATGGCGGGGGGTCAATCGTGCTTTGGGGCTGTTTTTCTTCTACAGGTACAGGGAAGCTTCAGCGTGTGCAAGGTACCATGAATTCTCTTCAGTACCAGGAGATATTGGATGAAAATGTGATGCAGTCCGCCACAAACCTGAGGCTTGGGAGACGTTGGACCTTTCAACAGGACAATGATCCCAAGCATACCTCCAAGTCCACTAGAGCATGGTTGCAGATTAAAGGCTGGAACATTGTGAAGTGGCCATCGCAGTCACCAGACTTACATCCGATTGAGAACCTCTGGTGGGACTTAAAGAAAGCAGTTGCAGCGCGCAAGCCTAAGAATGTGACTGAACTGGAGGCTTCTGCCCATGAAGAATGGGCGAAGATACCCGTAGATCGCTGCAGGACACTTGTGTCAAGCTATGCTTCACGTTTAAAAGCTGTTATAACTGGCAAAGGATGTTGTACTAAGTACTAAGATTGAATGTCACTTGGGGGTTGAATAAAACTGATAATGATGTGAGCACAGAAAAGACATTTGTGGTTATTTCATTATAAATGTTATGTTATATTTGTCTGACTTACAAGGGTCTCTTTGATTTAATTGTAAACAAGATGACTGAAATGATCAAAATCAATGTCAAACTGGCCAAAACACTCAATTTCAGTGGGGGTTGAATAATTTTGAACACAACTGTATGTATGAAGCAGATATTATATTAATACTGAAGATCCGTAAGGAATGGAGTCTTACAAGGCCTTACCTCTGACAAATGTGTGGACGTAAAACGTCTTTCTAAGAGGCCCAAAACAATTTAGAGAGATATCTCACATTACGTGACGACCATGTGTTGCTCAATAAGCCTATGGGAAAAACAACAATACAGCGGTCCCTCCAGACACAATAGTAATTGGTTCCAGGGCTGATGTTATATGCTGACCACGTGGTACTTCTTTTGGAGGCCGTGCATAGTTCAATCAGTAGGTTGGTGAGTTTTTGAGATTTTCAGGTATAGAAATGAATAAAAGCAAATTGTGTATCGTTCCCTCGGAACCCTTGCCTTTGAGGAATTATTTGCTTCCAGTGTCCCTTACCATTAATTACCTAGGGTGATTTTATTAGGTGGAATATAATGCCCCTTTTGAATAAGTTGAAGCAGAGGACAAAGACCCTTTCCTTAAAGGGGTTCTCTGACCTCAGAAAACGGTATTTATCATGTAGAGAAAGTTAATACAAGGTGTGATGGTGGGTGATGGTGTGTTGTTTATCGGCCTGCGGCTGGGTGGAGGGGCAGATATAATCGAAGGCTGTGGTTTATGGTCCAGAAGCCTCCTCCATTGCAGTCGGATAGTAAGAGCCTCATCGGCCGGAGCTGCAGCTCTATCAAAAGTGAACGGCGTGCACTCCCGGACCCCTTCCCGTATTTCGGAGGGGTACTTGGCAAGAAATAGTTCGATAAAGAATTACTGTACAACACCTTCTGCAGTGAAGGCTTCCTCCGCTTCCAGCCATCTACAACCTGCCTAGGACATCTGATGGGCATACATCCTAAACAATCCCCCCGTGGTGCATGGGAGGTCTTGGAACTGGTCCTAATATGAATCTAGGGTGATAGCATGATAATCCAGGATAGTCCTTTTTACAATGTTATAATCCTGGTTCCGCAGTAGGTCCAGGGTTCGGTAAGCCTCCGCCACACTTCTGGTCAGGAGTCCCACTAACAAACGCATCCAGACAGAGTGGGGTACCTCCATCACAGCACACTGCTGCTCAAAATCCTTGAAGAACCCCTCCACATGTCTGGAAGATTCATCAATAGTGTTGGGCACGAATTTTTCGAATCGTGTTTTTTAATTGCGAATATCGAGAATGCACAAATATTTAGAATATAGTGCTATATATTCGTATTTGCGAATATTCTAGATTTTTTTCCCTCGGAAGCCATGATCCCTCCCTTCTTCTTGCTTGTGGGCCAATGAGAAGGCTGCAATGTCTTTGTCTGAGCTTAGCAACATCCCTAGCAACCAATAGGAAAGTTGCCTCCTTACTATATAAGAACCTCCCCAGCAGCCATTTTCTGCAGTTTTTTGCAGTTCTGAGAGAGACAGCAGTGTCATTGCTGTGCTCTGTGCTTTCCTGTGTCACATTACATTAGATAGTTAGTTAGTTAGTTAGTTAGTTATATATATATATATATATATATATATATATATATATATTACAGATAGTTAGTGGGAGATAGTCAGTGTAGGTGAGATAGTGATATAGTGTAGCTGACAGGTTCCAGTGCAGGGTGTTAGGTAGTGTGATAGGTTCTGCTGTCCATACATACATGCTACAGACATAGTGCTGTGATGTCACATTACATTAGATAGTTAGTTATCTTATATATATAATACAGATAGTTAGTGGGAGATAGTCAGTGTAGGTTAGATAGTGATATAGTGTAGCTGACAGGTTCCAGTGCAGGGTGTTAGGTAGTGTGATAGGTTCTGCTGTCCATATATACATGCTACAGACATAGTGCTGTGATGTCACAAGTTCACAACAATACTTCGTGCACCAATCACTAATATGTAATCAGACCTGCTAAAATGTGAAGTTGCACGTATTGCGCCAAAATATGCGCATCATTCATTCCGATTTGCACAATCGCGAATATATCAGAGCACTCGATCTGCATAAAAAGCTAAGGTAATGCTCTGCCTGGCCAACCATTTTCTCCAGTCTCAGAAAACTACTAGCAGCTTGAAAAATGTAGCAAAAGTGACCCACGCAGGTATTGCACACGCAATACACGAATATTACATTGCCGATTTTCTCAATCAAGAAAATATTGCGAATTCAAATATTGCCCCTGCCGCTCATCACTACTCATCAAATGGCTTGAAGTCCATCCAGGTGATCCGTGATTCCTGGATCGTTGGGTTTATGCTCCAAGTCACGTTACGCCCTCTTTCAGGCGCCTTTGCTTCTTGTCTCCGCTGGGCTCGGCAGTAGCCTCCTTCTTGTACTCCTGGGAGTCGCCTGGGCCCAGTGCCATCTCTTCTTCGTACTACACCAACCACTGGCTTTTAAGGGTGGGGACCCCCGTCTCCAACGCTTGTTCTTTGGACATCTGGGAGGAGGTGGTCTGGCTAGCACCCACCAGTAGATCAATTAAGGCCTCTTTAGTCAGTGCCTGGTAGTTCAGGCCCAGATCTCCGGCTCTTTATTATCAAATAAAGAAATAAGTGAGTGCCATATATTATACAGCTGTAATGATAGTTAGCAAGTGACATACTATATGGTATAGTGCTCCTAAGATAATTAGTAAGTGCCAGGTATTACAGAGCTTTAACAAAATTCTGGAAATGACATACTCTATGCTATAGGTCTCCAAAGATTGTTAGCAAGTTGCAGATATTACAGAGCTATAACAATAATTAGTAAGTAATGTACCATATACAATAGTGTTCCTAAGATAATTAACAAGTGACAGGCATCATCGAGTTGTCAAAATAATTAGCAAGTGACAGACATTACAGAGGTTTACAAATAATAAACAAGTGACATACTATGTGCTATAGTGTTTCTACGATAATTAGCAAGTGACAGACATTACAGAGGTTTACAAATAATAAACAAGTGACATACTATGTGCTATAGTGTTTCTACGATAATTAGCAAGTGACAGACATTACAGAGGTTTACAAATAATAAACAAGTGACATACTATGTGCTATAGTGTTTCTACGATAATTAGCAAGTGACAGACATTACAGAGGTTTACAAATAATAAACAAGTGACATACTATGTGCTATAGTGTTTCTACGATAATTAGCAAGTGACAGACATTACAGAGGTTTAACAAAAATTAAACAAGTGATATACTATGGTGTGCAAAAGTTTATTATCCGGTACATGTTACAATGAACAAAGCAGGATACAGACATGACACAATTCCAAAGATAACTAGTAAGGGACATACTGTACATGGCAATGCTCTAAAGACAATTAGCAAGACCTGCAAAAGCAACGAGTAAGTGACACATTTTATGATGCTCCTAAGATGATTATAAAATGACATGGTACAATGCACCTGATAGTTATCAAGTGACAGATTTTACACTGATCTATGGGTAAATAGTAAGTGAAGCGTTACAATACACCAAAGGTAGTAAGCAAGTGACAGAACTGCAAAGGCAAATAATAACAGAGAAATGATATGATGCTACAAAGATAAGTAGTGAGTTACACGACTTATGCTTTGGTGATCCAGAGCCAATTCACAAGTGACATACGTTATGGTGCCCCAAAGACACGTTACCATGCAATAAATGTTATGATTTTCCAAAGATTTTCCAAATATGTATAACCAGTTGACAAATGTTACACTGCTCCAAAGATTAACAAGTGATCATGCACCAAGGTTAGTAAATAACTGACAGACATCACAATCCTCTAAAGATAATTAGCAAGTGCCATACCTTAATGATTTACTGAGCCACAGACAAGGTGTATCATATTCAGTGATGCTTCAAAGGTAATTAACAAGTGATAAGTTACAATGAACCAACTGTGCTGTGCAAGCAGCAGAGAGCATAGTGCTGCAAAGACAATACATAAAAGATTATAGGAAAGAGGTGTGCTGCAGTGTAAAGTATGGAGGAGAAGAAAAGGAGACAGTAAGACAGGAGGAAGTTTTCTGCTTACTTCAGTCTCCAATAGACAATGTATCTAAGCTGGAGTCGCTGATCATATGCAGTGTCCTAATAAATTGGTACTAGAAGGTAGTGATGAGCGGCAGGGGCAATATTCAAATTTGTGATATTTTCCGAATATTTGGGTGAATATTCACCATATATTCGCGAATTCGAAAATTCTATTATCTCCAGGTCATTATTTTCTTGATTGCGGAAATCGACAATTAAAAAATTCGCATT
This sequence comes from Bufotes viridis, assembly GCA_033119425.1. Taxonomy (NCBI): domain Eukaryota; kingdom Metazoa; phylum Chordata; class Amphibia; order Anura; family Bufonidae; genus Bufotes; species Bufotes viridis. Next base: position 10,735,960 of record CM065596.1, read on the forward strand.
ACGAAAATTCGCATTCAACACTACTCCTAAAATCAAAGATATTGCAGCCTTCTCATTGGCCCACAAGTTAGAAGCAGGGAGGGATCATGTGTACTGTTTAAAAACGATCTCGAATATTCGAAATTACGAATATAGATCACTATATTCTAAATATTCGCGAATTCTCAAAGTGCCAATATTCGCGATAAAAATTTGCAATTCGAATATTCGTGATCAACACTACTACCTGTAGATATGCGGCACCCATGAGGTAGCGGCTTGAGTTTTTCTTGAGACTTTAACTGGAATTCCAGTTTGCTCTTAGCTGCATATTTTTTGTTTTTATCTTATGATCATGATCCGAATTGATAAATATCTTATTATAATTATCTGCACATGAATGGGTGTCTTGCGCCCTCTAGTGGTTAGTAGGATTTAGTACACATCAGATAAAATATATAGTTATTCTCAGCTTGAACATCCTTCATCCTTCCTAGGGACGCAAAACCAGCAGTCACACCCAGCGCCCGGAGGCTGAGGAGACGCAAAGCGTGCTGTGTCGCACTAGATGACATATGCTTTATAGATAGGACATGGTAGACGGAGAAGCGCAGTTATATATTTTGCGGTTCTGCCTTTCCTGATCATTCCTTCAAGATGCAGTAAAACTAATATTGTCAGAGAGGAATAAGATGAGCGACCGGCAGGGGCTAAAGGCTCATGGCCCTGGTTCCCTCAGTGCTTTGTGGCCAGGGGCAGGGGTGCGCCTAGCCTTCATGCTGCCTGAGGCAAAACTGAAACGGCCCCCCCACAATGCCAAATTCTCAACCTAACCCCTTCCCTACTGTTATAGACATTACATACAGCGCTACATAACATACAGGGTAATACAGCGCCTCATACCTCTTACATCCAGTGATGTCTCCTCTGATGTAGATGTTCTCTTTCCTCATCTTCTCCATTCAGACCAGACCGCCATGATGACTTCTTTCAGCCAGCTCTCGTCTCTGCAGAGTTTGACAAACAGACATCTTAGTTTCCTACTTTTCCATCATCCTCCCACCTTCTCAAGACCCCATGCTGCCACCCCCAATACTGTGCCCGCTGTTCCCCCCAGTACTATACTGCAGAAGGAAAATCCGCCTTGAAAATATTATTACCGCACAGATAGTGCCCCTTCAAAAATTATTGGCGCTCAGTGCCCTAAAAAATAACTGCGCCCAGAAAACTGTGCCCCTAACTGTAATAGTGTAAACATAATGTTCCCAAAAATAATTGTGTTGCTCCCCAAACACCCCCCAGTAATAGTGTTCCCAAAAGTCTTGCCAATAGAAATAATTATCCGCCAGAGTCCCCATAGTGTTAACAGTGCCCCCAATAGTAATTATGCCCCCATTGTGCCCATACTAGTAATTACATTCCCCATCGTCCCCCAGTAGTAATAATTCTCCTTAAAATGTGTGCCAGTATAAAAACACCCCCTTATAATGTGTGCCAGTACAACAAAAATCCCCCTTATAATGTGTGCCAGTATAAAAACACCCCCTTATAATGTGTGCCAGTACAACAAAAATCCCCCTTATAATGTGTGCCAGTACAACAAAAATACCCCCTTATAATGTGTGCCAGTACAACAAAAATCCCCCTTATAATGTGTGCCAGTACAACAAAAATACCCCCTTATAATGTGTGCCAGTACAACAAAAATACCCCCTTAAAATGTGTGCCAGTACAACAAAAATACCCCCTTATAATGTTTGCCAGTACAACAAAAATACCCCCTTATAATGTGTGCCAGTATAAAAACACCCCCTTATAATGTGTGCCAGTACAACAAAAATACCCCCTTATAATGTGTGCCAGTACAACAAAAATACCCCCTTATAATGTGTGCCAGTATAAAAACACCCCCTTATAATGTGTGCCAGTACAACAAAAATACCCCCTTATAATGTGTGCCAGTACAACAAAAATACCCCCTTATAATGTGTGCCAGTACAACAAAAATACCCCCTTATAATGTGTGCCAGTACAACAAAAATACCCCCTTAAAATGTGTGCCAGTACAACAAAAATACCCCCTTAAAATGTGTGCCGGTACAAAATGCACCATTGTGGCCCAACAGCATGGTGCCAAATAAAAAACAAACTCAAATACCTACCTCCATGCGGCTAACAGTGATGCTCAGGGGGCCACCTGTGCCGGCCTCTGATAGGCTACCAGCACTATACCTGAAGCCTATAGAGGTAGCGGTGAGGCATGGAGACATCGCTCCTGTGCCCCTCTGCAGCATCTAACTGTATCACCGTCATAATTGTCGGTGTGCCACTTGCAAGGGAGGCCCTGTGGGCACCATGGCGCCTGATCACAATTGTGACTGCTGTGACACCTATAGCTAGGCCCCTGGCGACAAGTGTCTCTTACAGGAACAGTATGCGCTGTCCTTTACATTTAACAGTATTCTGCTGCCCTCTAGTGGCCAAGACAAAAATTACATTGGTTAATAGTTTCCACTAAAGTGAAAATTTTCACATCATCATTTTTAGCACTTAGACTTGGGGGAGGGCAGTGTCCTGCTGAAAACCTCACCTCACCAAAAAGAAATATTATTCTAGTTAAAGCCTAAACCATATTTAGCCATACCAGACATTAGTCTCAGTCTTGGCTGACGCTTAGCTCTGCTACATTGAAGCTCAGCTGTGATCGGGAACTGCAAATTCCTTGCAGGATCATCTAAGCGGAAAATGGAATCTGCTTTCTCTTTCTTCCCCCATGCTTTGCACTGAAGTTCTGCTTGTTCAGATTGGCTGCTGTGTGTAAGGACATTCAAAAACGAATAATAAAGTACAAGGAAAGTAATAATAATACGATTATCAGGAAAATATTGCAGGTACAAAGAAAGGAGCCTCGATAAGAGGAGGAGTTCTACTTTATGGAGAGTGATACATGCAGTGAGTGAAAACAATTGTGTTTGATAGCCGACATATTCTGATAAGCTTACATGATAGATAGATAGATAGATAGATAGATAGATAGATAGATAGATGGATAGACAGACAGACCATAGGTGTAACTATCAGGCATAGCAGCTGCTCTGGGTCCCCAAAAACTAAAGGGGCCCATCTCAACTCAGACATGTGTACAGTTATTTCTGTGCGATCAGTGATTCACTTCTGTACATCGTCCTCCACATCATCCTACTATTGTGATATCACTCTAAGGGTCCATTCACACGTCCGTGTGTGTTTTGCGGATCCACGGATCCGCGGATCCGCAAAACACGGACATCGGTGATGTGCGTTCCGCAATTTGCGGAACGCACATCGCCGGCACTCTCATAGAAAATGCCTTTTCTTGTCCGCAATTGCGGACAAGAATAGGACATGTTCTATTTTTTTCGGGAACGCATGTTCTATTTATTTCGTCTGTCCCCATTGAAACTAATGGGTCCGCAATTCCGTTCCGCAAAATGCGGAACAGAATTGCGGACGTGTGAATGGACCCTAAGCCTGATTGCTGCTCTCTGACGTCACTGTGAACATTATCCCTGCGCTGTAACATCACTGTGCACAACATCGCACCATCGTGACATCACTGTGTGCATTATAAAAACCGACAGAATCATAATCTTCCCATAATCAGGCTACTGAAGGTGGTCAAGGTGTTGCCCGATGGGTCCTTGTTACACCCCTGTAGGTAGACATATAGAAAGATAGATATGAGGGAGGGAGGTAGATGGTTATGAGAAAGAAAAAAAGAAGAGATAGATAGAGAATACATAGATATGAGGTAGATAGATAAGAATAGATAGATAGATAGATAGATAGATAGATAGATAGATAGATAGATAGATAGATAAAAATAGATAGATAGATAGATAGATAAGAATAGATAGATAGATAGATAGATAGATAGATAGATAGATAGATAGATAAGAATAGATAGATAGATAGATAGATAGATAGATAGATAGATAGATAAGAATAGATAGATAGATAGATAGATAGATAGATAGATAGATAGATAAGAATAGATAGATAGATAAAAATAGATAGATAGATAGTTAGATAGATAAGAATAGATAGATAGATAGATAGATAGATAGATAGATAGATAGATAGATAGATAGAATAGATAGATAGATAGATAGATAGATAGATAGATAGATAGATAGATAAGAATAGATAGATAGATAGATAGATAAGAATAGATAGATAGTTATGAGATAGATAGATAAGAGATAGATAGGAATAGATAGATAGATCAATGATAGATAGATAGATCGATGATAGATAGATAGATAGATAGATATGAGGTAGATAGATATGAGGTAGATAGATGGATAGATAGGTAGAAAGATAGGTAGATAAATAGATAGATAGATAGATATGAGGTAGATAGATAGATAGATATGAGGTAGATAGATAGATAGATATGAGGTAGATAGATAGATAGATAGATAGATATGAGGTAGATAAATAGATAGATAGATATGAGGTAGATAGATAGATATGAGGTAGATAGATAGATATGAGGTAGATAGATAGATAGATAGATATGAGGTAGATAGATTTGTCTGGTGTCTCGCTCACAGTCAATGACCTGGCAGTTTCCATTAGGGGGGTATGTAGTGTGACCTTGGGGCCGGTAGGTGTGCGGCGCTCTACTATCTACACCCTGGAGACGCAGTTATTATCGCAGGGCTAATTCCGTCCTGTTTTTCTGAGATTTTCTGTGTCAAGGTTCCCAGTGATTGTAAAGGAGGAAAAACAAGGTGTAACAGATGGGCAGGAGCTGAGCGTCTCCCACAGAGCGGGACTATCACAGGGCTCCGCCGTGTACGGTATGTGGCCCTATGGACGCCGTGTACTGGGCGGCCCTCACAGGGGTCTATCTGATAGCTGCAGAATATCTGGGGATCGGTCCACATGACCGTATTGGGAGAACAGCGTCCTGTAAGAATAATGCATCCCGCCAACCACGTGGCCCCATCTTCGGGGCCCCATCACTGAGCCATAACATTTCATGGAGCCAATGATTACAGTAAGGAGAGTAAGGGAAAATATCACCCCCTATCCCCTATCAGGAAGTTCTCTGCTCCATTATGGGCTTTAGAGGAGGTTGTCCAACCCTGGACCATATGGGCAGAGGAGGAATACAGCTGAAGACCGCACGGATCAGATATTATTTCGGAAAGTCGCCGGATCACTGACCCTCGACGTCAAGAACTTTACAGTAAAAAACAGAAAAACCTCAGTGTACATAAGAGAGCCGACCTTGTGCCAGTCACACCATCTGTGAATGAGTAACTACAGCCCCGCCAGACACAAGTAATACCGCCATATACCTGTATAATATAAAACCTGAAGATTCCTACCGCAAGTCAGGAACCGAGACAGAAACTCAGCCCTAACTAGAACCGTGTTATCTGATGTGTGAAATCTCACTATTTACACTAACCAAGCACCGAGCAACAGCAGTACATGATCAGACATTAAAGGGGTTCTCCGGGTTTTAACCTATCCTGAGTATAGGTCATGAATAGCGATCACTATTAGATAGTTGAGCATCCGTTCTGCTGCAGCTCTCCAGTGAGTGCAGCGCCCTTCATACAGCTTAACAAGCACAGCGCCATCTATAGTAATGTGGCCGTGCTTGTTAGTGCAGTCCCTAGGCCATGTGACCAATAAAGGTGACACATCACATGGCCAAGGAAAAGGCCTAAGCGCTCACAGAAGGACGCAGGTGTCCAGGGAGTTGGATATGCACTGATAAATCATCAGTAGTAAACCCCAGAGAATCAGCCCCTTTAATTTCAATGCAGAGCAATATTATAGTAGGTATATTCTTGTATATAGGAGCAGTATTATAGTAGGTTATATTCTTGTACATAGGAGGCAGTATTATAGTAGTTATATTCTTGTATATAGGAGCAGTATTATATAGGTTATATTCTTGTACATAGGAGGCAGTATTATAGTAGTTATATTCTTGTACATATGAGGCAGTATTATAGTAGTAATATTCTTGTACATAGGAGCAGTATTATAGAGGTTATATTCTTGTACATAGGAGGCAGTATTATAGTAGTTATATTCCTGTACATAGGAGCAGTATTTTAGTAGTTATATTCTTGTACATAGGAGCAGTATTTTAGTAGTTATATTCTTGTACATAGGAGGCAGTATTATAGTAGTTATATTCTTGTACATAGGAGCAGTATTATAGAGGTTATATTCTTGTACATAGGAGGCAGTATTATAGTAGTTATATTCCTGTACATAGGAGCAGTATTATAGTAGTTATATTCTTGTACATAGGAGCAGTATTTTAGTAGTTATATTCTTGTACATAGGAGCAGTATTTTAGTAGTTATATTCTTGTACATAGGAGGCAGTATTATAGTAGTTATATTCTTGTACACATGAGGCAGTATTATAGTAGTTATATTCCTGTACACAGGAGCAGTATTATAGTAGTTATATTCTTTTACATAGGAGGCAGTACTATAGCAGTTATATTCTTGTACATAGGAGGCAGTATTATAGTAGTTATATTCTTGTACACATGAGGCAGTATTATAGTAGTTATATTCTTGTACATAGGAGACAGTATTATAGTAGTTATATTCTTGTAAATAGGAGCAGCTTTATAGTAGTTATATTCTTGTACATAGGGGCAGTATTATAGTAGTTATATTCTTGTACATAGGAGGCAGTATTATAGTAGTTATATTCTTGTACATAGGAGGCAGTATTATAGTAGTTATATTCCTGTACATAGGAGCAGTATTATAGTAGTTATATTCTTATACATAGGAGGCAGTATTATAGTAGTTATATTCTTGTACATAGGAGCAGTATTATAGTAGTTATATTCTTGTACATAGGAAACAGTATTATAGTAGTTATATTCTTGTACATAGGAGCAGTATTATAGTAGTTATATTCTTGTACATAGGAGCAGTATTATAGTAGTTATATTCTTCTACATAGAAGCAGCTTTATAGTAGTTATATTCTTGTACACAGGAGGCAGTATTATAGTAGTTATATTCTTGTACATAAGAGGCAGTATTATAGCAGTTAGAATTTTGTACATAGGAGCAGGTTTATAGTAGTTATATTCTTCTATATAGGGTTAGTATTTCTATTCTTGTCCATACAGAACAATATTACTGTTACTATGCATTCTTGCACATAGGGAACAGTATTATAGTAGTTAGATTTTTGTTCATTTGTGGAAGTTTTATAGTAGTTATATTCTTGTACATAGGATTCAGTATTATACTAGTTATATTCTTGTACATAGGAGCTGTATTATAGTAGTTATATTGTTGTACACAGGAGGCAGTATTATAGTAGTTATATTCTTGTACATAGGAGGCGGTATTATAGTAGTTATATTCTTGTATATAGGAGGCAGTATTATAGTAGTTATATTCTTGTACATAGGAGCAGTATTATAGTAGTTATATTCTTGTACATAGGATCAGTATTATAGTAGTTATATTCTTTTACATAGGAGCAGTATTATAGTAGTTATATTCTTGTACATAGGAGCAGTATAATAGTAGTTATATTCTTGTACATAGGAGGCAGTATTATAGTAGTTATATTCTTGTACATAGGAGGCAGTATTATAGTAGTTATACTCTTGTATATAGGAGGCAGTATTATAGTAGTTATATTCTTGTACATAGGAGCAGTATTATAGTAGTTATATTCTTGTACATAGGATCAGTATTATAGTAGTTATATTCTTTTACATAGGAGCAGTATTATAGTAGTTATATTCTTGTACATAGGAGCAGTATTATAGTAGTTATATTCTTGTACATAGGAGCAGTATTATAGTAGTTATATTCTTGTACATAGGAGGCAGTATTATAGTAGTTATATGCTTGTATATAGGAGGCAGTATTATAGGAGTTATATTCTTGTGCATAGGAGCAGTATTATAGTAGTTATATTCTTGTACATAGGAGTAGTATTATAGTAGTTATACTCTTGTACATAAGAGGCAGTATTATAGCAGTTAGATTCTTGTACATAGGAGCAGTATTATAGTAGTTATATTCTTGTACACAGGAGAAGTATTATAGTAGTTATATTCTTGTACATAGGAGGCAGTATTATAGTAGTTTTATTCTTGTACATAGGAGCAGTATTATAGTAGTTATATTCTTGTACATAGGAGCAGTATTATAGAAGTTATATTCTTGTACATAGGAGCAGTATTATAGCAGTTATATTCTTGTACATAGGAGCAGTATTATAGTAGTTATATTCTTGTACATAGGAGGCAGTATTATAGAAGTTATATTCTTGTACATAGGAGCAGTATTATAATAGTTATATTCTTGTACATAAGAGGCAGTATTATAGCAGTTAGATTCTTGTACATAGGGTCAGTATTTGTATTCTTGTCCATACAGAACATTATTACTGTTACTGTACATTCTTGCACATAGGGAACAGTATTTTATTACTTATAATTGTTTACATTTGTGGCAGTTTTATAGTAGTTATATTCTTGTACATTGGAGGCAGTATTATAGTAGTTATACTCTTGTACATAGGAGGCAGTATTATAGTAGTTATATTCTTGTACATAGGAGCAGTTTTATATTAGTCATATTCTTGTACATAGGAGCAGTTTTATATTAGTCATATTCTTGTACATAGGAGCAGTATTATAGTAGTTATATTCTTGTACATAGGAGGCAATTTTTATTAGTATAAACAAACATAACAATACATTCAATCAGAATGAACAGAAAAAATGGTCATTTACCAGAAATCATACATATCCAACAGTATAAATAATAATTATAGTAACTTTAACTTAACAATAGTCCATCGCTGTTAAAAGGGAAAGAAAGTAAATAAATCAGCAATACTTTGCATTATGAAGATAAGCCCACATCCACCAGATGTACATTCCTCCATAACCTCCTGTTTCTCTCCTTTTTCCTACATTCTAAGTTCTTTATCCACCTCAGTTCTGACAGGATCAGGTTCACCGCTTGCCTGTGATGGAACGGTTCGCTATGTACTGACACTTTTGTTCTCGTATGCCACTGGTAATATTTGATGATGGTGATGATCAGGTACATGGTTCCCCGGTCAATGTCGGGTATACTGGCTGGTACCCCATAGATGACATCTGGGTATGTAAGACACTGCAGTCTTGGGATTTTTAATCTGGAGGATACTTCCCGCCATATTTTCCGACCTTCCTCACACTCAGAAATGAAATGCGCCATGGTCTCCTCCTGTTGACATCCTAAGGGACAGTGACGCTCTGACACACTCAGATGTTTTAGATTCCCCTTAACATAAAGCTTTCCATGCAAGGACAGCCAGGCTATATTGAAAAATTTAGCGGGAGCCTCACTCCATTAAGAAACCTCAGACTTTCTTTTAAGGTTACCGTGGTACAATCTTTTAGTACTGGCTGTATGTAAAAGAAAGTCCTACATATGGTCAGGTACAGTTCTTTCCTGGTCTTACTCCCAATAAACACTTTAGCGATGTTCCACTTTCTCAAGCACCTAAGACCATACTCCAGGTACTGGGGAGGAAGCCACGAGTAAACCGACCCCTCTTGAGACTGCCGCCTTGCACCCAAGACTCTGCAAAGGCAATATCCAGTCCCTGACACTGTTCACCCACAGGGAGCTGTTGTCCGAGTCCAAGCAACCAAAATTAACTTTTAGGAACAAGGAATCGAAGAACACCCTTGGATTTATCATATCCAGCCCACCCTCTCTCCTCTGTAGGTAGGTGATCCCTCTTTTACTGGGTTCAACCTGTTCCCCAAAGAAGCTGGAAGAACAGGCTAAAGAGCCTAGCCGAGAAAGATTCTGGCAAAGGAAAGACAACGGACACATATAAGAAGACAGGGACCAGGTAAGTCTTCAACATTTTAACCCTTTCTCTATAGGTCAGCCTCCAGTTTTTCCAACGCTGAACCTTTGCATTTCCGGCATCCAACTTCTCCTCCCAATTTAGACTGCCATTATCATCCCTCCCAAATTTAACCCCTAAGATCTTAATATAGGTGGAGGCCTTTGCAAATTGTGGCAGATCAAAGTCTGGATCAGTACTTAAAGTCCAGAGAGCTTGACTCTTCTCAAGGTTGACCAGAGACCCTGAGGCCTCCGAGTAGCTTCTGATGGCTGCAGACAACATCTCCACCTCACGAGGCTCAGATATCACCACAGTCACATCATCCGCGTAGGCAACAACACTCAGGGGCAGGCAATGGGGACCGGCACCCCTGAAAATCACACTCCTGCAGTGACCTCAGGAACGGGTCCAAGGCAAACACATACAGCAGTGGACTCAACGGGCAACCCTGTCTCACCCCAGCCTCAACCCTGAACGTGTCACCCTGCCAACCATTGATTAGAGGAAAGCTCTTCGCCTCACAATATAAAGTTTTCAGCCAATCGATGAATTGTCCCGAATACCGTACTTTGACAAAGTGGCCCATAGATACTCGTGGTCTACTCTGTCAAAGGCTTTAGCCTGGTCCAGACCTACAACATATCTCCCACACCTCAGAGCTTTACATCTCTCAAACATCTCCCTTATCGAGATGACTGCTCCAGAGATGTTCCGCCCTTTACTGTGCCGAACTGACAGCCTGCCAACAGTGCCCGGGACAAACAGACTAACCTAGAGAACAGGATTTTTGACAGAATCTTCCTGTCGACATTCAAGAGGGCAATCGGCCTCCAGTTCTTGATGTCACTAGGCTCCTTACCTTTAGACAGCAGAATTAACGAGGACACCCTCATGGACGGAGGCATCAGGTGACTTTCTAGACAATTTTTGTACACGTCCATGAGGATTGGAGCTAAGTGGTCTCTGAACTTCTTGTAGAATTCTGCTGTTATACCATCTGGACCTGGTGCCTTCTTCAGATGTAACTGGTCAATGGCCACTTTAACCTCCTCCACCGTTAATTCTGCTGTTAAAGGAGAAAAGTCCACATCGTTAGTATCAGGGCCTGGAGTTGCCTCCAAGAATTGGGTCACTTTTTCCTTATCCAAAACCTTCCTCTGAAATAAGTCAGTATAGTAAGATCTCACCACCCCCAGGATACCCTCCCGAGATTCCTGCAAAACACCCTGGGAGTCAGTGAGACCTGCGACCACTTTGTTTGCCACACGCTCCCGACAGTTCTCAAAGGGATCAGGAGCCCCTAAGGTCCCATAATCCCGTTCCAGAACCAGGGAGGTGTACCTGCTGTACTGATACTGCCTTATCTCAGATTTCAGTCGGTTTATCTTTTGTTGGTCCCCCCCATCTGCCGAATACAGTGACTCCAATTCTTTCCGCAGCTTGAGATACTGGCTATACTTACTCTTCCCTTTTCTAAATGACAGTCTCCTTAAGAGAGATCTGATCTCCTCCTTGACATCCTCCCACCAGTCAGCCATGCTATCATAAAAGTCCACTCTGTCAAGTTGTTGCTGAAAAAGAGAGTGGACACAATCCTGGACATGAGGATCCTCCAGAAGGCTGGAGTTAAGTCTCCATAGCCCCCTACCAACATCAGGGCGCTTAGTGGCTCCTAAGCAGAAAGACAAGGCCAAGTGATCAGAGAAAGGGACGACCTTCTCACACATCCCACTAACCACTTCTGTTGGGTTCACAAAAACCATATCAATGCGACTACTTCTGTCAGCACATGAGTATGTAAATTTTGGTTTCCTACCACCCTGTGTGAACACATCGCTGAGGCCTGCCTGCTGGATCATGCTATTAAGGACCTTGGAGTCCCTGGTCACTGCTCGGCCGGAGGATCTGTCACCGGATGTCCTAGTGACATTAAAATCTCCAGCCAACACCACTGGGACTGAGGTAAAAGATATTGCTTAACCTCGGTAAATAACTGGATCCTTTCCGCCACTGACTGTGGGCCATAGATATTAATGAGCCGGAGTCTTCTGCCATGGATTGTGACCTCCAGGACCAGACACCGACCCATAATAACTTCTGTCAGTCTGTGTATGATGACGTCATTGGTGGAGAACAATATCGCAACCCCGGCATAAGGCTCCACAGCCAGCGACCAGAAAGAAGGACCAGACCTCCATTCCCTCTCAGCCTCACGTAGAAGTCCTGATGTGGTCAGACGCGTCTCCTGCAAGAAGATGACATCTGCATCAAGAGATCGCAGGTGGTCATACACTATGTGCCTTGTCTTTCTTACTTTAATACTGTTCACGTTGCTGGACAGCAATTTTAAAGAGAACCCAGCCATCATCACACAACATAAAAGGATAGAGCAGCGATGTCATACCCATCATCATAGGTCGGAGTCGCCCTGCTGACCACCCGTCTCCATGTCTGACTCTACCTGGGACTCTGCAGTATGGGGTTTCCTTTTGGTCGGGGGATCCTCAGTGTCCCTTTCACATTCGTCATCTATTTTCTGCAGTTCTCGCTCATAATCTCCCTCAGACTCTGACAGGACCTCGTACCTGTTGGATACGACCATCACCTCTGACCCCTTATGGACTTTCTTCCTGACACTATCGGCCGTGCTGTACTCTCCCTCAGGCTTACGGGAGGACTTGTCTTTTTCCTCCTCTTGTTGCTCCTAATTTCCTCAAATACTGCTAGTGATGAAGAAGAAGAGGCTACCTCTGACTGTTGCTGGCCCTCAGGGACAACCTCCATACTGCCCTGTGCAGTATCTGGGCCCTCATGTTCTGGAGCTGCAGTACCTGATCCCTGCTGGACTTCTTGTCTGGTCAGAATGGACCCTGACATTAAGGCCTCCTCCTCTACAGCATCTGCCTCCAACAATTCCTCATCAGGAAGCTCCTTACATATATTGTGCCATGCGTCCGGACAATCCCTGTGAGGGTGACCCATCGTGCCACATAGATTACATCTGATGTTCTGACAGTTTGCACTTATGTGGCCGACCTCACCGCACAGGTTGCACTTGACCACAGTGCACACACTCGCGACATGACCGGCTCTGCCACACTTGAAACACTTCCTGGGCTGACCTGGGTAGAAGCAGACGCCTTTCTCTCCCAATGAAGAAAGAGTTTGGTAGATGCCACGTGACATTATTATGCTGGCGCAGCTTCACCAAAACCTTCCACCCTCCAGTCCAGATACCGTCATCATCTCTGTTCTTGGTGAGATCAGACATCATGTCACAGTGCCTCCTGAGCCACACCACAATATCCTGGGGAGGGACGGCTTCATTCCAGAAGATGATATTTACTGTGACGGTATCTGGCCTGGATATTGGAATAAAAATAAATTTATTCCAATCGGCAGTGTCTCTGAACCTGGGAAATTAGCCCAGAATCTATCCAGATTAGACATAAGCTTGAAGCTGACGTCATAGCCTTGTCTATCTGGTAGATTAATGACTGCCAAGATGTCCGCTGGCACAAACCCCATCTGGCGACACAGGAGTTCCCGGACCACAAGCCTCCGATCTGGGAGGTCTTCTTTGGCACCTCGATGTTTGAATCGCACTACATTCCTCCTTTTAAAGGCCTGACCAGTATAGTGAGCGCCGGAGGAAAGAGATGGAGCGCCGCGGCTCCAGGCATTACTGGGGGAACCTGGCGGGGTTCAGGGCCCTGACTTATTGGGGGTGTCTGCACTAGGGGGCCACTCACACCTTCTGTGCTTGAGGGTAAAGGTGGAAAATCACCCTCATTACTCTGCGGAGACTCCTCCAGCCCGTCCACCTCTATGCCATCCTCAGATATCTCCCATACAGACTGTGCATTCCCCCAGACACTGACCCCTCAGGTACATGCCCACCATCACCCCCAGTCTCTGCCCCAGCAGTAGAGCTCTGCTCTGCCACCCCATCACCTGGATGTACAGATAGATGTCCATTGTCCTGCTAGCTGCTGCGCTGTGCCTCCTGGGACTTGTAGTGCTGGTGTCTGAGGTCCATGCATCTCCTCAGGGACAGCTGCAGGTTCTTGTGGCCGCTGTTGCACACTGTCCTGTTTATGGATCTCTCCTTTTTGAAAAGAAAACTTTGCAGCTTGCAGCACAGGTCTTGTCACCGGCTGGGCCTCTTCAGGGATAACGCTGGAGTCCAGTTCAGCATCAGAAAATCCAGATTCAAGGTTCAGGCCTTGGCTGGCAAAACGCTCCTGGTTCCTATAGGACTCAGCAAGTGGTCCCATCCTGTCCAGGACAGTGTCCATCTGCTTCACCAGGTCACCAAGTTCCAGGCTGAGTGCATGTAGCTTACGGTTGTATATGGCTGCACAGGTCGGGTTCGCAGTCTTCAGCTTATACACACAGTCAATCTCCATTTGCAGCATCTGTTTGTGTCCCTTCAGCTCCTCCATTTTCCTCACCAGGGCAGGGATCTCCTCTGCTAGCTGCAGCTCAGGTGCACAGGTCTCTCTCGTTTGGTCTCCAGTCTTGGGCAGCTTCTCAGGCTGTTTGAACTCTGCAGACCTGGAGCCTCCAGGAGATTTCTCTGCTGGTCTCTCTTGCACCAAAGCCACAGATCTTTCAGCATTATTGGTGCTGGCACTTCCAGACTGAGACCTGGTGCGGCCCAAGCGTGCCACGCTGCTCGCCACCTCACACTGCTGCAGGTTCTGCTGTAATGTCAGCCTCTCCAGAGATGTTCTCCGCTGCCTGTGTGCTGGAGGGTGAGCGGCACACCTGATGCATGTGCTGCGCCCGTCTCACCTCCTGTGCACCCTGCAGGTTTGGATTGCCACTTTTCACAGAGGATACTTTTGGGAGTCACTGTACTGTACTGGACGCTGCATGCCTGGGCTGGAGGACTGCTTCACCTCACAGGTCTTAGAGGTACTCACTGCTGCTGAATCTTTCTTTCCTGCTGGAGCCACAACCGTTACTCCATCTTTCTTACTTGCACTGGTGTTTCTTCCATTCTGGTCATTCCTTGTCACAGGATTCACTTTTAGACTTGTATCCATACTGGAAAGAGCCTGGGAGTTTCCCCCCAGTGGAGGCCTGGAAGCCTGGGCCTTGATTGGGGAAGTTCCCCGCCCAGGGAGGCTGGTCCCTGGGCTGGATAGAGACATCAGGAGAACCACCAACACACGTCCTCACAGCTAGGAGGCAGTATTATAGTAGTTATATTCTTGTACATAGGAGAAAGACAGTATTATAGTAGTTATATTCTTGTACATAGAAGACAGACAGTATTATAGTAGTTATATTCTTGTACATAGGAGCAGTATTATAGTAGTTATATTCTTGTACATAGAAGACAGACAGTATTATAGTAGTTATATTCTTGTATATAGGAGCAGTATTATAATAGTTATATTCTTGTACATAGGAGGCAGTATTATAATAGTTATATTCTTGTACATAGGAGCAGTATTATAGTAGTTATATTCTTGTACATAGGAGCAGTATTATAGTAGTTATATTCTTGTACATAGGAGCAGTATTATAGTAGTTATATTCTTGTATATAGGAGCAGTATTATAGTAGTAATATTCTTGTCCTGAAGAAGAAGCATTATTGTAGTTGTATTCTTGTACATAGGAGGGAGTATTATGGTTCGTCAAACTCATCAGTATTACCTTTGTTACACAATTTTCTGCTTTTTGTTCTGGAACCGTTTTATATTAGAGATCACTGGTGTACTAGGTGGCTGTTGATGAATGTTGACGCAGCTGATCAAGGACCTCTATCAGCGGTGGTGATTCTGAGGGTCATGTATTGGAATGTGCTTTGGTGTCCTCCCTTGTTATGGCAGCCCTTTGTGTCTATCCCCGGTAATATCTATCTGCACTTTCTGCTTTTTATCTTGCGGTCTTTACCTGCGGCCTTGAGTTTTAGAGATTGAATATTCTGCTGTGACCTCTTCATACATTGCCCTGTGTGTTACTGCAGTTATCAGTAACTTCCCTGGATCTTGTCCCTCTCACAGACTCCTCCTCTGCTTCTCTCTCACCTGCTTCTAGAAAATAGCTCCACACTGCACGGGGAGACTTAGCCCAGCAGAACCTTTCCTGTGTCCTGCATCCAGGTGGGTTTTTGGGGGTTGTCTTCTTATTTGTACATGCCTTCAGTCTCCGTCGGTTTAATTCTATTCTTGACCCTTTTAAATTTGAGGGATTTTCTAATTTTATATAAATGAAACTCACTGAAAACGTTGTAGATTCTGTGTGTCCATGGTCCATTATATTCAAGGTCTCTGCAGGTTGTCAGTGAATGAAATTGATCTTGCTTACCTCCAGAGATTGAAAACACGTCCTGGCCAAAAACAAATACAGCGTAGGCTTTGTTACAGTTTCATCGAGTCTAGACGATCCTCTGTGAAGTCATCATCATTCTCTCTTCTGCTCTGAAAGTTTGTTACAATGTATCAGTGCAGGTGAACTGTATCAGCCTGAGGTCCATTCTCTTTCGGTCACAGAGCAATTTTTAGTCTGCAGTGGAATTCAGATATACATGTTTTTCCTGCACTGATACATTGTAGCATGCAATCTTGATAGGGGGAGATGCAACCAACTAATGCCTTTGGAAACTCTGCTCTTGTTATAGTCGGTGTTCCCCTTTTAAGGGTCAACTCATGAATGGTGATAAGTTATATTTAATTTCATTGCATGATTCAATGTATTTTACAGTTTCTAAGTGAAAGTAAACCAGGCTATAATGTCTGTAAGTGTCAGGGTCATCGCCTCAGGGTAACCAGGGTGTAATTACATGAGTGTCGCTGATTGGGCAAACCTCTCAGGAGGCTCGGATAGAGCTGACGTCTGATTGGTGAACAGAAGACAGCGCCCCGAAGCACACACCTCTATGTAAAGTATGTGTGAAAGGTATCAGAGAATTTATATCACCTGTTACACCTATACGGTATTATGTGTCTTACTTTAGAGAGAGAGAGGGCAAAGTGCTCAAGAAATAACATTTATACTGCTATAGCTACAAACATACATCGTATCGTGTCTTCCTTTGTTACATTCCCAACTATTTCTTTCTATATTCTTGTACATAGGAGCAGTATTATAGTAGTTATATTCTTGTACATAGGAGCAGTATTATAGTAGTTATATTCTTGTACATAGGAGCAGTATTATAGTAGTTATATTCTTGTACATAGGAGGCAGTATTATAGTAGTTATATTCTTGTACATAGGAGCAGTATTATAGTAGTTATATTCTTGTACATAGGAGGCAGTATTATAGTAGTTATATTCCTGTACATAGGAGGCAGTATTATAGTAGTTATATTCTTGTACATAGGAGGCAGTATTATAGTAGTTATATTCTTGTACATAGGAGCAGTATTATAGTAGTTATATTCTTGTACATAGGAGGCAGTATTATAGTAGTTATATTCTTGTACATAGGAGGCAGTATTATAGTAGTTATATTCTTGTACATAGGAGGCAGTATTATAGTAGTTATATTCTTGTACATAGGAGCAGTATTATAGTAGTTATATTCTTGTACATAGGAGCAGTATTATAGTAGTTATATTCTTGTACATAGGAGGCAGTATTATAGTAGTTATATTCTTGTACATAGGAGCAGTATTATAGTAGTTATATTCTTGTACATAGGAGGCAGTATTATAGTAGTTATATTCTTGTACATAGGAGCAGTATTATAGTAGTTATATTCTTGTACATAGGAGGCAGTATTATAGTAGTTATATTCTTGTACATAGGAGCAGTATTATAGTAGTTA
This sequence comes from Bufotes viridis, assembly GCA_033119425.1. Classification (NCBI taxonomy): domain Eukaryota; kingdom Metazoa; phylum Chordata; class Amphibia; order Anura; family Bufonidae; genus Bufotes; species Bufotes viridis. Next base: position 10,753,641 of record CM065596.1, read on the forward strand.
TATTCTTGTACATAGGAGCAGTATTATAGTAGTTATATTCTTGTACATAGGAGCAGTATTATAGTAGTTATATTCTTGTACATAGGAGCAGTATTATAGTAGTTATATTCTTGTACATAGGAGGCAGTATTATAGTAGTTATATTCTTGTACATAGGAGCAGTATTATAGTAGTTATATTCTTGTACATAGGAGGCAGTATTATAGTAGTTATATTCTTTGTACATAGGAGGCAGTATTATAGTAGTTATATTCTTGTACATAGGAGCAGTATTATAGTAGTTATATTCTTGTACATAGGAGCAGTATTATAGTAGTTATATTCTTGTACATAGGAGGCAGTATTATAGTAGTTATATTCTTGTACATAGGAGGCAGTATTATAGTAGTTATATTCTTGTACATAGGAGGCAGTATTATAGTAGTTATATTCTTGTACATAGGAGCAGTATTATAGTAGTTATATTCTTGTACATAGGAGCAGTATTATAGTAGTTATATTCTTGTACATAGGAGCAGTATTATAGTAGTTATATTCTTGTACATAGGAGCAGTATTATAGTAGTTATATTCTTGTACATAGGAGCAGTATTATAGTAGTTATATTCTTGTACATAGGAGCAGTATTATAGTAGTTATATTCTTGTACATAGGAGCAGTATTATAGTAGTTATATTCTTGTACATAGGAGCAGTATTATAGTAGTTATATTCTTGTACATAGGAGCAGTATTATAGTAGTTATATTCTTGTACATAGGAGGCAGTATTATAGTAGTTATATTCTTGTACATAGGAGCAGTATTATAGTAGTTATATTCTTGTACATAGGAGGCAGTATTATAGTAGTTATATTCTTGTACATAGGAGGCAGTATTATAGTAGTTATATTCTTGTACATAGGAGCAGTATTATAGTAGTTATATTCTTGTACATAGGAGCAGTATTATAGTAGTTATATTCTTGTACATAGGAGCAGTATTATAGTAGTTATATTCTTGTACATAGGAGGCAGTATTATAGTAGTTATATTACTGTACATAGGAGGCAGTATTATAGTAGTTATATTCTTGTACATAGGAGGCAGTATTATAGTAGCTATATTCTTGTACATAGGAGCAGTATTATAGTAGTTATATTCTTGTACATAAGAGCAGTATTATAGTAGTTATATTCTTTTACATAGGAGCAGTATTATAGTAGTTATATTCTTTGTACATGGGAGCAGTATTATAATTGTTTCTTCTTTCCCCTACTTCATATGGCAGCTTTTGTACATGTGCACTATCCTTCTGAGAGCTATGCTGTGTACAGGCAAAAGCTGTTCCCAGGATGAAATATATATGAAATAATGTCATAAATAATCAATAATAAAAAGTAATTTCACAGAATCTTTATTTTTAGGGCACATTTGCAGAACAGATGCAGACCCATTCATATTAATGTGGCTGCAAAAGATGTGGAAAGCACACTATTTGCTGTCCGCATCTGTAGTTCTGTTCTACGGCCCCACAAAAAAAGATAAAGCATGTGAATGTACCCTTACTGTGTAATCCAACAATTCCCATTCACCTATTGATTTGATTATTTGTAAATATTGCAGTCAGTGATGAAAAATGTATAAATTTTCCTCATAATTTAGTTTTTCATTTTATATGTCTTCATCAGTCCATCACAACAACTACAGTCATGCGGATAGCTGTGATTGGGCAGAGCATCTTTGGTAAAGAAGTATATAAAGAGCTGGTGAAGGAGGGACACCAAGTGGTGGGAGTGTTCACGATTCCTGATAAAGCTGGCGGCAAGCCAGACCCACTAGGTATGTGCTTCATCATCACCTCCAGCGGTATTTACATTGATTCCTACATGAATTACCAATAAGTTGCAGTTGAAAGTTTAGAATTGACTTTATTACAAATTTCACATAAATTAATCCGCCAAACAAATCTAACGTTTTTGCAATTAGTTTTGGACAAATCACGTAAAAATGCACGCAGCGGCCAGCGCCATTTTACTGTGATTATTGGTGAAGAATTGCAAGAGAGAGGAAGAAGATTGAGAATCACATGATGCTTGAAGAAAGTGTGTGTGTGGGGAGGTGCTGGCCCTGATTGGCTCAGAGGCTGACAGACAGCAGATCAGCCAATTTAGGGGCAGAATTCCGGAAAGTTCTTTGTTGAGAAAGTCATAGAATGCCATTCTGCCTTCAGCCTATGATCTGGAAGGATGTGTCATGGCAGTGTCTGCCAAAAAACTGTTGCAGACACAAACGACTAATGCAGTGTGATAGGGACATTATAAGGATAGTATAGGGAGAGAATAAGGATATATAGGTATATTTTAGGGACTTTTTTTTATCAGGGAAAGCATATACAGAGTGAGGAACAGGGTTTTGTATTTAATAGAGCTGCAACAAAAGGTGGGCAATTGCACTTAAAAAAAAAAATAAAATATTTAAAATTATCATTTGTAATTCGTTGGATCAGTGCATGATACCTGTGTTACTGCAAGATAGAGGGTAATTAAAACAAACGCAATAATGCAATAACGTCATTTTTATACCTGTATTATTGAAAACGTTTTAAGTTTACTGGAAAAAAAAGTGTTGTATTACTGCATCAGACCGTCTAGTTCAAAGACATTTTACTGCAAAAACTCAATTAGTAAATTGTCAATACCAGTGTGCAGTGTGTTTGAATTACAGCGAAAAGACTTGGAATTTTGCTACTACCGTTTAATAATCTTAGTGTACCAAACCTGTGACTTTTCCTTTACAGGAAACCTGTCACTTTTCATTCATAGGCCTTATAATGAAATGTCTGGAAAATCGAAGAGAGCAAAACAAAAGACTTAGGTCTCATCATTCGAGAGTCAAAACATGGGTAGTAGCAGTGGTAGCCGCACCACCAGACATCCAGACAGTAGTAGTAGTAGGCCACAGTTCTCCATGGCTTCCTATAGGTGACATTATTATTGAGGACAAAGAGGAGAAAATTGTGGACTTGATGGCTCACTTCTCGTCTTTGTCACAGCAGGATGACATCTAGGTCCCCTCTGAGTCTGAAACAGTGACTTGGAGCCAGGGATCACTGCATTCCTCCTGCTTCTCCTCCTTGCAACCCCAGAAAAGCCTTTCAGTTGCATTATCTGCCTTAACTTCCCTCTCCTAGTGGGTTGCCTTTTTTTTTTCTAAGAAGAGGCAACAACATCCCATGTGCAATGGAAGATACTCAACATAAACTACCTGTTGACGTCCTGGTGATGGTGGTAGCAGTGGCACCTGTAGCTTTGGTGGTGGCAGTAGGGACAGTGGCACTCGGGGCAAATACAAGGCAGGGAATCTGGAGGGGGCCATGGAGCCCATGATGACATATCACAGTCTGATAAAAGTATCATTGAGGGTGAGGATTATGACTATGACAGTGTGTTGGGAACAACCTGGTAGCTGCATAGGGGTGATAAGGAGTAGGTAACAGGGTGGTAGCGGTGGCAGCAATAAAGAGCAGAGACAACGTATGACCAGAACCTCCCAAAAAGCAGTCAGGGTCACATATGCTTCTATTTTAGTCAGCTTGGGAACAGGTGAAGCTGCTTATACTGTGGGCACAGGCTCAAAACATGCCAGACCTAGGCTAAGCTTGGCTGCTGCAAACAATGTGCGAGTATATCCCATCTGGCAGGTTTTCTCCACAGTGCTAAAGGACAAAAGCATCGCCGTGTGCAAGATCTGCAGGATTAAAATAAGCCTTAGGAGTTCAAGTACAAACAGGTCTCTATCGCAGCACATGATGCTGGATCACCAGTTACTGTGGGAAAATCGAAGTAGCCACCCGCTAGCTCAGCAAAAGTGTCCTCCTTCTCCCGGTCTGTTTTGCGGCAGCCAGACCTCTTCCAGGAGCAGTGCAGTGTTCTTGTTGTCATCATCATTACATACTGATGGCAGCAATCTTCTGGTGCGTAAGTTTAATTCCCACCTGGCTAAGTTGCTGAAGGTGCCATCTCTGCTGTACCATTTACATACCTCCCAAACTTTCCGCATCCGGCAGTACAGTCCCGGATTTTGGTGGCAGTCCCATAGTCCCGGAATGGCTGAGGTATCTCCCATTCTTAGCTGTCTCTATATCCATAGGATGCAAAGAAAGTTGCCTGTAAGGCTCCATTCACACGTCTGTAAGTGTTTTGCGGATCTGCAAATTGCGGATACGCAAAACACGGACACCGGCCATGTGCACATGGCCTGCACTATCATAGAAAATGCCTATTCTTGTCTGCTATTGCGGACAAGAATAGGACATGTTCTATTTTTTGGCGGAAATGGAAGAGTGGATGCGGAAGTGCGGATCCGGAAATGCGGATGCGGACAGCACATTGCGGACCCATTTTGCGGACATGTGAATGGACCCTAAAGGTGAGGTTGGGAACTGTCCATTCTCCGCTTCACCATTCAGCTCAGTCAGTGTCCCACAGCAGCAGGCAGGATGCGGTCAGAGATCCCACTATCACACTGCTGGGCTGTGTAGGAGGAGCGATGCCGGCCCAGGAATCAGCCTCTGCTTCTTCTGCACAGACCAGCAGATCGATGTGTCACTGTATGCTGCCTGCTGCTGCTGAAGAGCATCGGTACCTGAGCTCTGATCATTGGAGGAACTAGGTGAATATTTACAGTTTTTTTTCTTCCTGTGAAGGGGCACATATCTGGGCATAACTACTGTTAGGGGGGCATCATACCGCATCGTGCCACAGTGCTGTCTGCCTGCCTACCATTATGTCATGTACCACATAGCTTCTGCTGCCGCCATCATGCCACTTCTGCTGTCTGCCTGCCTACCATAATGTTCTGCACCGTATGGCTGCTACTGCCACCATCATGCCACTGCCTGCCTACCATCATGTTCCATACAGTATGGCTGCTACTGCTGCTGCAGCCATTGTGCTGCTGCCTGCCTATTATCATGCTATGTACTATATGCCTGCTGCGGTCACCACTCCCTGCTGTTAATCCCCTACTGCCACTACCAATCACTACTACGACTACTACTACCACCCCTAAACACAGGCACACACTTCTACAGCCTTGTCTGTTCTGCTGTGCTACTATTTTTGCCATCACATGCCACTATTACCCTACCCTTTCCACTTTTTTCAGCCTTCTTTACAACCTTTAGAAAACGGGGTGTGGTGTTTAACAAGCAGGATATGCTCAACCCATATGCAGTTGTGAATGTATATAGGGGAGCACATCCTGCAAGTACCACAATAACCATCCTACATACGATAACGATAATTTGGATGTGGAGAACAATCAAAAACATAACCATAGCAAAGGCAGGTGCACTCTGCGGCAATACTAAACCCTCACACTGATGTTAAAATTGAGAGGTTAGTTCGACACATCCTACTAGGAGGACATGTCTTAAGCTCGGACACCACGTCAAGGTCTCTCAAGTAGTCCGAGACCCTACCACTCAACCTACCTGTGCCGTATGGGCGATACCAGGGGCCATTGGGCATTACGGGAGCATAAGGCCTGACTCACAAACAGCTCACCAGTGACCTCCAGCATGTAACCATGCTTGCAATGGAAGGTTTGCTTGTTCACAACCTGGCGATCTTTCTTCTGACAGTATTATTTGTGAGGATCTGCCCCTGTTAAGGCATAATTTTTGGCTGCTTGGTCCTAACAAGCTACTGTTTTTTTTCCCATAACATGTTTAAACACCATCTGCTATCAATAAGAGATGATTTTTTGGAAACTTTTTAATATGAAAATGCGACAAAAAAAAAAGAGCGAGAGAGAGAGATAATGAAAAGATATAAAGAAAATCCGAGTCCTAGAAGACCTCAGAGTATCATTTACCAATTTGCAGGACAATTGAAGCATACTTGATTCCTGTAGAATTGATTCGGGTACATCAAAAAAAAAAAAAAAACATTTGATGAATCAGATACAAAATAGATTTCAAGAAATTCGCTGATCTCTAGGGTGGACCCCTATCACCTTACATTTTTGAGGTCTCATTTTTGAGGTAACAATGGTTGTCCATTTGACCCAGTGTTACTGGATTTTCCATCTAATGAATCATTTCCATTTCATTCCTTGTATCTGTAGGAGCAGAAGCGGAGAAGGATGGCGTTCCTGTCTTCAAATTCCCGCGCTGGCGAGTGAAGGGTCAGGCGCTTCCGGAGGTGGTGGAGCAATACAAATCAGTGGAGGCCGAAATGAATGTCCTTCCATTCTGCTCTCAATTCATCCCCATGGAGGTCATCGATGCTCCAAAATATGGATCTGTCGTCTATCATCCCTCCATCCTGCCGCGACATCGGGGGGCCTCCGCCATTAACTGGTAATCATCACAGGTCAAACCTACATTTCGGGTTTAGATAGTTTTTATACCATAGATTAACTCTAGTTACATCCAGAGCTGAATTCAGAATTCTGCCGGCTTGAGAATAGCATTCAACAAAGTGTCTACAGGAGGGAATAATTGCCACTTGGCCCTAACTCCTTGGGAGCCGTAGTCCACACAGCCACATGGCATACCGTACCACACAACTGTATCATTTATGCATGGTGTATATAGCCTTTTATCACATAGGGTTAGTCATGGAGGACCCTGGTATCACTTTGGTACAAGTGCCCGGGTATCCAAGCCCTACTGCGGACTGTGCCCTTCATACTCATATGACTTTTCTTTTGCAGGACGCTGATGCAGGGAGATAAGAAGGGCGGCTTCACCATATTCTGGGCAGATGACGGGCTGGACACGGGCGATATTATCCTGCAGAAAGAGTGCGACGTCCTCCCAGATGACACCGTCAATTCAATATACAACCGATTCCTCTTTCCCGAGGGAGTTAAAGGCATGGTCAGTATATAATTCATCGCATATTAAAGGCAATGTCCATCATTAGAAAATCTTGCCTGCCTTCTTCATTTACAGCGCCACACTTGTCCACAGGTTGTGTGTGGTATTGCAGCTGAGTCCTATTAGCTTCAATAGAGCGGAGCTGCAATACCAGATGCAACCAATGAAGAAGTGTGACTCTGTTTCTGGAAGAAAGCAGCTAATCGTAGATTCCGTTAATTCTGCATCCTTTACTGGCTCCTGTAAACTACAGCTGTGGTCAGTGGGGTTGGGCAGGATTAACCCTTTAAGTGGCTCACTTTTGGGGAGCGATGACGCCACAAGTTAACTACAAACAGTCCAAGCTTAAGAACTTTTTTTTAACATGATTTTCTTATCTAAATATTCTGCTCCAAGTTCCAGAGCTGCATTCAGAATTCTGCTACATGGAATACAGCAGAATGATTGATGCAGCTTTGGATGTGACTAGAGTATAATGTATGATTGGGACGGGTAGATTAAAGAGGACTGAGCGGCTGTGGGGGTACTTACTTTACACAACAGTAAAACATCCTTGACATGAAAAGGACCCAGGGGTTGAGAATCCTGTTTTATTTCCAGGCTGAGTAAATATTTTTTTTGGCTCATTGCTCGAGGGGTCAGGGTCACATGATCAGCGACCGAGCGGCAGTTCGTGCTCAGCATTTTTTTTCCCCTCATGTGACTTTATAGTAAAATGCCAGTAATTCAGCACGCCACTGACATGCTGGATTATTGGAAATTCCAAACCATTGAACCACTATCGACATGGGACTATGTTGTTGCTGGAGATGTTGGCCCCCGGGTAGTAAAACCGATGTAGAAGTACCACCGACCCCTGAAAACATGTCTGCAGAAGCACAGTAATTAGAAGACAGGGGAAGAAGGGGATGCAGCTGCAGGTTCTCTCTGTGTATCTGTGAGGCTGCTGCCCCTCTCCCCTCTCACAGCATGCAGCCTCACAAACACACAGAGAGAACCTGACGCTGCAACCCCCTCCTTCCCCTGTCTTCTAATTAACGTGCTTCTGTAAAGCTGCATGCTGCGAGAGGGGAGAGGGGTGCAGCTGCAGCTTCTCTCTGTGAGGCTGCTTGCTGTGAGAGGGGAAAGGGAGCTGCGGCCTCACAGACACACAAAGAGAGGCTGCAACCCCCTCCTTCCCATGTCTTCTAATTAATGTGCTTCTGTGAGGCTGCATGCTGTCAGAGGGGAGAGGGGATGCAGCTTCTCTTTGTGTATCTGTGATGCTGCAGCTACCTTTCCCCTCTCACAGCATGTAGTCTCAGACACACAGAGAGAAGCTGCATCCCCTCTCACAGCATGCAGTCTCACAGACACACAGAGAGAAGCTGCAGTTGCATCCCCTCTCCCCTCTCACAGCATGCAGTCTCACAGACACACAGAGAAAAGCTGCAGTTGCATCCCCTCTCCCCTCTCACAGAATGCAGTCTCACAGAAGCACATTAATTAGAAGTCAGGGGAAGGAGGGGGTTGCAGCTGCAGCTTCTCTCTGTGTGTTTGTGTGGCTGCATGCTGTGAGAGAGGAGAGGGAGCTGCAGGGAGTACACATCTGAATGGCTCAGAGCGTACAGCATATGCTGAGAGGAAAGATGTATATATTTAGGATATGTAGGTTTTCAGTGATCAGTCGGGCGTGCAGGGTGCGGACGTCTCTCTCAGCTGTGTCACTGGAGACATTTAACATACACAATAATGTAATAACCCTGCGCGGTGACTGCTCTGCTGCAAGTTAACACCATAGAATATTCTGTGAATGTGCAGATACTTTGCTTTGCTCATGAGGGTCTATCTTTCAGGTGGAAGCCGTGCAGCTCATTGCACAAGGCTCCGCTCCCAGGATCCCACAACCAAGTGAAGGGGCCACGTATGACCCAATACAAAAGAAGGAAAATGCAAAGGTCTGTGCAAAGTCTAGTGTCCAGATAAGAAATTTCTGAGATGATCGTCCTCACTCTGGTGTTTTCTGTGCCAATCTGTAGATTAACTGGGACCAACCAGCAGAAGCAATACACAACTTCATCAGAGGGAATGATAAGGTGCCCGGAGCCTGGACCGAGGTCAATGGAAGTGTGAGTGCAGATCTGAAACAAGGACATCTAGGGGAGGGGGACCAACGATAGATAGATGGATGGATAGATAGATAGATAGATAGATAGGAGATGGATGGATAGATAGATAGATAGATAGATAGATAGATAGATATGAGATAGACAGATAGATAGATAGATAGATAGATAGATAGATAGATAGATAGATAGATAAAGATAGATACTTTAATACTTTTGTTTCCTTAATCCAGAAATTTACTTTTTTTCGGTTCCTCCTTCACGTCTAATGGACCAAACCCAGATGGAGAACCTCTGGAGATTCCTGGGCGTCACAACCTGCTGTGGTCACAAAGAATGGCCTGGTGCTTTATGGAAATGATGGAAAAACTGTAAGTGCTGTTTTTGGATTGTTAGTGATATTTTCATGCTACTGCTTAGGCCGGGTTCGCACTTAGTGTATTCCGTTATAGGTTCCATTTATAGGGAAAGTCGACAGGACCTTGTTTACCGTCCTGCATAATGGAAACCAGACGGATCCGTTATGCTTGCCCGTAGACTATGGGCATCTAGTCTATGACAGATCAAAATGGAATGCCTCTTAAAGGCTTACGTTTTGCATTCCATCTACGAATTCCGTTATGTTGCGTTATAAATGGAATCTTTAATGGAATACCCTAACGCAAGTGTGACCAGAGTTGTATGCTTGCTCTGTGGTAATCTTTGGTCTGTTGAGCGCTTTAGTTCCACAGGTCCACATACAGGCTATGAGGATTGGTAGAGTACACCATCACCTGCCGCTACCTGTATTGTGAGATACTGCCAGCGTCATCTTATAAGCTGCTGGGCCCCCAGCATTATTGCATTTATTTCTGGACTGCTATTTTTGTTAGGGCTTGTTCACACAACCGTATGGTTTTACTGTCCGTTTTTTAATGATCTGTTGTTTCGCTTTTTTGCTTCTAATTAACGTGCTTCTGTAAAGCTGCATGCTGCGAGAGGGGAGAGGGGGTGCAGCTGCAGCTTCTCTCTGTGAGGCTGCTTGCTGTGAGAGGGGAAAGGGAGCTGCGGCCTCACAGACACACAAAGAGAGGCTGCAACCCCCTCCTTCCCCTGTCTTCTAATTAATGTGCTTCTGTGAGGCTGCATGCTGTCAGAGGGGAGAGGGGATGCAGCTGCAGCTTCTCTTTGTGTATCTGTGATGCTGCAGCTACCTTTCCCCTCTCACAGCATGTAGTCTCACAGACACACAGAGAGAAGCTGCAGTTGCATCCCCTCTCCCCTCTCACAGCATGCAGTCTCACAGACACACACAGAGAAGCTGCAGCTGCATCCCCTCTCCCCTCTCACAGCATGCAGTCTCACAGACACACAGAGAGAAGCTGCAGCTGCATCCCCTCTCCCCTCTCACAGAATGCAGCCTCACAGAAGCACATTAATTAGAAGACAAGGGAAGGAGGGGGTTGCAGCTGCAGCTTCTCTCCGTGTGTCTGCAAGCTGTGAGAGGGGAGAGGGAGCTGCAGGGAGTACACATCTGAATGGCTAAGAGCGTACAGCATATGCTGAGAGGAAAGATGTATATATTTAGGATATGTAGGTTTTCGGTGATCAGTCGGGCGTGCAGGGTGTGGACGTCTCTCTCAGCTGTGTCACTGGAGACATTTAACATACACAATAATGTAATAACCCTGCGCGGTGACTGCTCTGCTGCAAGTTAACACCATAGAATATTCTGTGAATGTGCAGATACTTTGCTTTGCTCATGACTCTCATGAGGGTCTATCTTTCAGGTGGAAGCCGTGCAGCTCATTGCACAAGGCTCCGCTCCCAGGATCCCACAACCAAGTGAAGGGGCCACGTATGACCCAATACAAAAGAAGGAAAATGCAAAGGTCTGTGCGAAGTCTGGTGCCCAGATAAGGAATTTCTGGGATGATCGTCCTCACTCTGGTGTTTTCTGTGCCAATCTGTAGATTAACTGGGACCAACCAGCAGAAGCAATACACAACTTCATCAGAGGGAATGATAAGGTGCCCGGAGCCTGGACCGAGGTCAATGGAAGTGTGAGTGCAGATCTGAAACAAGGACATCTAGGGGGAGGGGGACCAACGATAGATAGATGGATGGATAGATAGATAGATAGATAGATAGATAGATAGATAGATAGGAGATGGATAGATAGATAGATAGATAGATAGGAGATAGACAGATAGATAGATAGATAGGAGATAGATAGATAGATAGATAGATAGATAGATAGATACTTTAATACTTTTGTTTCCTTAATCCAGAAATTTACTTTTTTCGGTTCCTCCTTCACGTCTAATGGACCAAACCCAGATGGAGAACCTCTGGAGATTCCTGGGGCGTCACAACCTGCTGTGGTCACAAAGAATGGCCTGGTGCTTTATGGAAATGATGGAAAAACTGTAAGTGCTGTTTTTGGATTGTTAGTGATATTTTCATGCTACTGCTTAGGCCGGGTTCGCACTTAGTGTATTCCGTTATAGGTTCCATTTATACCGAAAGTCGACAGGACCTTGTTTACCGTCCTGCATAATGGAAACCAGACGGATCCGTTATGCTTGCCTGTAGACTATGGGCATCTAGTCTATGACAGATCAAAATGGAATGCCTCTTAAAGGCTTACGTTTTGCATTCCATCTACGAATTCCGTTATGTTCCATTATAAATGGAACCTTTAACGAAATACCCTAACGCAAGTGTGACCAGAGTTGTATGCGTGCTTCGTGGTAATCTTTGGTCTGTTGAGCGATTTAGTTCCACAGGTCCACATACAGGCTATAAGGATTGGTAGAGTACACCATCACCTGCCGCTACCTGTATTGTGCGATACTGCCAGCGTCATCTTATAAGCTGCTGGGCCCCCAGCATTATTGCATTTATTTCTGGACTGCTATTTTTGTTAGGGCTTGTTCACACAACCGTATGGTTTTACTGTCCGTTTTTTAATGATCTGTTGTTTCGTTTTTTTGATCCGTTGTGTTTGCGTTTCCGTTCCGTTTTTCCGCAAAAACAGGAACTTTGTAATCATTGCACACACTAAACACATGTGCAAAATGGGCTGGGCAAAGTATTTCTACAGCATAGATCCGCAAAAAACGGATGACATACAAACCCATTGACTTGAATGGAGCCACTGAACATGATTTGCAGACAATAATAGGACGTGACTCAAAATGTTGCGGAACGGAAATACGGAAAAGAATGCATACGGAGTAGATTCCGTTTTTTGGCGGACCAATTGAAATGAATGGTTCTGTATACGGACCGTATACGGAAAGCAAAAAACATTTGTGTGAACAAGCCCTTAACTGTATCTAGGCTATTGCTACATTATATCGCAGTTAAATGTATGTTTTATTTGTTACATTTTTTTTTTTAATATACTCCTTGAGGCACTCACTTTCTAGATTTATAGTGTCCTTTTTTGTCTGTTGTAACCAGACACGAGATGCCTCGGACTATATTATAGGTATAGTGATATCAAGTTAAACATAGTTATATAAGTTTATTTGATAATTTTAACTTTATTTCATTATTACTGTATAAGATGAGCCGTTCATTATATATTCTTATTATATATTCAAACCTGTTACACTGTAACAAACCCAACAGCTGTTTCCATTATTATTATTTCCATTGACGATTCCTCCCGATTGTCATGACCTCCTCTTTCTCTATAGTTTACTTCCTGGGGGGAGAATATGACTTGCAAGTCTTCGGCACGTGCTCGTCATTGTCCCAAAAGGAGGCCTCACCCAACCCCAGGCCCATGTCTCACAGGTCTCTGTATTTGATCGCAGCTGACAGTGAAGAACATCCAGTTTGAAGACGGGAAGATGATTCCAGCATCTCAATACTTTAAGTCGTCGGACAATGCAACCTTACAGCTGTCCCCAGAGGAGCAAGCCGTAGCGGATGAAATGCGAGTACGTCAGTCCAGAACCAGCCTCCATGAACATCCAGTAGACCAGTAGATAGTCGGTAGGTCAACCACCTCTGTGTTTATTTCATAGGCTGCCTGGAAGAGAATCCTCACCAATGTATCTCAGATTGAAGACTCCACTGACTTCTTCAAGGCTGGAGCTGCATCTATGGATGTAGTCAGGTGGGCTCATCACCATCAATATGTCATTAAAGAGTGTCCGTCAGCAGTTCTGACTAGGCTAAACTGCTTATAGCACTAGGTAGTAGCTGAGAAAAGCAGGACAAACTTAACTTTTCTGGAGCTTTTATAATCAGGAGTAGTGTGGATATGAAGCTTTATTCTGTCAGGTTCTGCTCCTGCAAGTGCCTTGGCGGCTAAGACCCTCCTCTCTGCTCTGGGTGGCAGCTGTAGAAACCAATCATAAGACTACTACAGCAAAGGGGAAGGGTTGTGAAGACGCTCACTGCACGGAGACCTTCATGGTAAAGCCCTGCTTCCTGGACATTTGCGGGAGCAGAGCCTGGCAGAATAAAACTTCATAGTCACACTACTCCTGATGAGAAAACCTCCAAAAAAGGTTTGTTCTTCTTGCTTTCTCCAGACCCTACCTAGTGCTGTCAACAGTTTTGCATGTTCTAAACTGCTGATAGACGCCATTTATTAAGAAATATGCATAACCTGGCTCATTACAAACACCAGCTACACCAGAAAAGGTTGAAAATACCCCTAAAAATGTATTGCTATAAGAGCGCCATAGGGAAGATTTATCAAACGTGGTGTAAAGTAAAACTGGCTTAGTTGCCCATAGCAAACAATCAGATTGATCCTTTCATTTTCCAAAGGGGCCCTGAAAAATAAAATGTGGAATCTGATTTGTTGCCATAGGCAACTAAGCCAGTTTTGTTTTACACTAGTTTTGGTAAATCTCTCCCCTTGAATATTGTAATTGGGCACTATGGCTAGTATAATGTGGGCAGGATGACCGGTATTGTCACGGAACCATGGCTGCTATTAAATGGGCGCTATGGCTGATATGGACTATGACTGGTATTACATATGGACTATGGCTGGTATTACATATGGACTATGACTAGTATTAGATATGCACTATGACTGGTATTAGATACGGACCATGACTGGTATTAGATATGGACTATGGCTGGTATTAGATATGGACCATGACTGGTATTAGATACGGACTATGGCTGGTATTAGATATGGTTGGACCATGGCTGATGTTAGATACGGACCATGGCTGGTATTAGATATGGACTATGACTGGTATTAGATATGGACTATGACTGGTATTAGATACGGACCATGGCTGGTATTAGATATGGACTATGACTGGTATTAGATACGGACCATGGCTGGTATTAGATATGGACTATGACTAGTATTATGGACTATGGCTGGTATTAGATATGGACTATGACTAGTATAATGGACTATGGCTGGTATTAGATATGGACTATGACTAGTATAATGGACTATGGCTGGTATTAGATATGGACTATGACTAGTATAATGGACTATGGCTGGTATTAGATATGCACTATGGCTGGTAGTAGATACGGACCATGGCTGGTATTAGATATGGACTATGACTAGTATTATGGACTATGGCTGGTATTAGATATGGACTATGACTAGTATTATGGACTATGGCTGGTTTGGTTACAGTGTTATTCGTGCACCGTAAATCCCTTTTGGGGTGTTTGTACAATGGGGTCTGCTGAGTCCTGTGTACGTCCCTGGTGACCATCTTCCCTCTTCCTGCGCCCACATCTCCAGGCTGGTGGAGGAAGTGAAGCTGAAGTGTAAGGGGCTGCAGCTTCAGAATGAAGACGTCTATATGGCCACCAAGTTTGAGGAGTTCATTCAGCTGCTCGTGAGGAGGCTCCGAGGGGACGATGCGGAGGAGGAAATACTCATAGATCACGTAAGATGGGGAACTACTCATCGGAACATGAATTTGTGGTGATACCCCCCTAGTATCCCCTCCTATATCAGGGGTTCAGGAGGCTGAGATATGGCGGGTCACTGTTTGAGGAGGTCCTTACACTGCAGAGCTCCTTTTTCTGTCCCTCTGCAGGTGGAGAAGGACGTTAACAATATGAAGATCAGGATTCCTCATCAGCTTTTCATCAATGGACAGTTTGTAGACGCCGAAGGTGGGAACACCTACGACACCATTAACCCCACGGACGGGGAGGTAAGTGTAATAAAAATAAAAAAATATACTAACATTCTCCTGACTGGATGAAGCTGGGAGACAGTGAAGGCTCTGCAGGGGCTTCCCAATGATAACCCCTCCCACCAGTATGAAGCGTCCTCCGAGGACCAGTATGGCCAGGTGACCCCCCGGGTTCATCCATGTTTCCTTCTCACAGGCCATTTGCAAAGTGTCCCTGGCCCAAGTGTCTGATATCAATAAAGCCGTAGCTGCCGCCAAAGACGCCTTCGAGAATGGTGAATGGGGCAAAATGAATGCAAGGGATCGGGGCCGATTGATCTACAGGTGAGCTCCGTTACATGTTCCTGTAAGTTGGGTGTCTGAACTTCAATACCTGAAGGCTGAACAAGTGTCCGGATCTCCACGTACAGATGCATGCTCGGTTTGGCTGGGGGTACATGTATTCCTGATGGGGAGTAAAGCCATTTCCAGACACTTCTGTCCCCTCTAGACAACTCTGTTCCTCTGAAGGTGACTTAACTCCCTTGGGAACAAAGGATTGGACATGTTGAAATCCTTCTTTGAATGAACAGCAGTGAACATGTTATAAGAAGATGGTCGGCCAATCCCATTGGTGGGTTCAGCCCAATGGTAGTCTTATGTGTATGGCCACCTTTAGGTTGCATAAGGGGTCATCTGCTGGTCTTGCTGAAAGTGGGCGTGCCACAGATGACCTGACATCCCTGGCTTGGGACCACCAAAAACCTTTAGGCCAGGTCCACACAGCAGATTTTTCACAGTATGGCGGTATTTACTGTACAGTGAATTATTCTTGCGGTGCTATTCAGGTAGCCTGAATAGCACCGCAAGAATAATTCACTGTACAGTAAATACCGCCATACTGTGAAAAATCTGCTGTGTGGACCTGGCCTAAAGGTTTTTGGTGGTCCCAAGCCAGGGATGTCAGGTCATCTGTGGCACGCCCACTTTGTATGGAACTGATTTGGCGCTTATAGCTAGGCACGGTATGGTGGTTTGGGGGAGGCTACTGTAAAGTCTATTTCCCAGTGTCCCTTTTTCTTCTGTGTTGTCCCAGGCTTGCTGATCTCATGGAGGAGCACCAGGAAGAGCTGGCCACCATTGAGTCCATAGACTCGGGCGCCGTGTACACGTTGGCGCTGAAGACTCACGTGGGGATGTCCATACAGACCTTCCGATACTTTGCCGGCTGGTGTGATAAAATTCAGGTGATGCCCGTGAAAATAACAGCCTCATGGTGCCATCTATATAGCATCCGGTGTCAGGGGAGGCCACAGGGCAGTCTGCAATAGATTGGGACCCAGGTAATGGTCAACCCTTGACCCTAAAGCTCCCAGCAGACTTGACTTGTGACATCTGAAGACCACCGCAGGGTAGATTTACAATGTCAATATTAGGCAAAGAAGAGGATGAAATCGGCTTAGGATCTAATATTCTTCATGGCAATTTGACCATAGGGGGGCGCTATTCCATGTACTTAGCGATAATTCGAATATTGCATGGAATTTTTTCCAGGGCTCCACCATCCCAATTAATCAAGCTCGACCGAATCGGAATTTGACCTTCACCAAGAGAGAGCCCATTGGGTAAGTGTGCCATGCAGAGCTGTATGCAGCACGCGGGTAAACTGCACGCCTGGTACAGAAACTTTCCTGACATTACCATGAAAGGTTTGGCATGTTGTGAGGGTGCCACCAATATCTTAGGGTAAGAAGATAAAGGAAAGTCCAGCTTGAAAAAAATCGTCCAACTTTATTCTTTACGGTGCAATAAAAACCAGTAACATATTGCGTCTACGCGTTTCGGATCAAAAGACACTAGCGATCCTTATTCATGATGATATCTTAGGGTGGTCCACGCAATGCCACGACTAATGCCATCTTGACAAATATGTAAGAGAGGCACTGATGGAAATACAACAGCACCTCATCGAACCTTGTGCCGCCCCCTACCCGCCACCAGAAGCCCCTTCTGCTATGCTCAGTCAGCGGTGGACTCTTAGGCATTGTTTCCGGCCCCCAGAGACTCTTGATGTTTCCAGAAAGTCACAGCAATGGTGATTACATTTTACAGGTCCTCTTGGCTCTTCTGTGTGGCCACAATGGCTCCTGGGGGGCGGGGAATATATACATATATTAGCATAACTTATTCACCATTTTACTGCCATACTGTTTGCACTTTAGGGTGCCCTCTAGGGACATCTATGAGCTGTTTTAGTTTAAAGGGACAGTTCTGGTATCATGTCTCCTTTAAATGTTGCCCTATGTACATGTGAGATAGATGATAATAATATACTGATAACATAACATGTGGCAATGAAATATGATTTTTCACGCAGAGTGTGTGGAATCGTCATCCCCTGGAACTACCCACTCATGATGTTGGCGTGGAAAACCGCAGCTTGTCTGGCAGCAGGTAACACGGTGGTGCTGAAGCCAGCTCAGGTGAGATACATCGGATGTGCTGAGCTCTGTGGGTGCACATTGAAATTTCCTGAAACAAGTTGCAACATAGTGACTCCACCAGCAGAATAGTGAGTGCAGCTCTGGAGTATAATACAGGATGTAACTCAGGATCAGTACAGGATAAGTAATGTATGTACACAGTGACTCCACCAGCAGAATAGTGAGTGCAGCTCTGGAGTATAATACAGGATGTAACTCAGGATCAGTACAGGATAAGTAATGTAATGTATGTACACAGTGACTGCACCAGCAGAATAGTGAGTGCAGCTCTGGAGTATAATACAGGATGTAACTCAGGATCAGTACAGGATAAGTAATGTATGTACACAGTGACTGCACCAGCAGAATAGTGAGTGCAGCTCTGGAGTATAATACAGGATGTAACGCAGGATCAGTACAGGATAAGTAATGTATGTACACAGTGACTCCACCAGCAGAATAGTGAGTGCAGCTCTGGAGTATAATACAGGATATAACTCAGGATCAGTACAGGATAAGTAATGTAATGTATGTACACAGTGACTCCACCAGCAGAATAGTGAGTGCAGCTCTGGAGTATAATACTGGATGTAACTCAGGATCAGTACAGGATAAGTAATGTATGTACACAGTGACTGCACCAGCAGAATAGTGAGTGCAGCTCTGGAGTATAATACAGGATATAACTCAGGATCAGTACAGGATAAGTAATGTATGTACACAGTGACTCCACCAGCAGAATAGTGAGTGAAGCTCTGGAGTATAATACTGGATGTAACTCAGGATCAGTACAGGATAAGTAATGTATGTACAGTGACTGCACCAGCAGAATAGTGAGTGCAGCTCAGGAGTATAATTCTGGATGTAACTCAGGATCAGTACAGGATAAGTAATGTATGTACACAGTGACTCCACCAGCAGAATAGTGAGTGCAGCTCAGGAGTATAATTCTGGATGTAACTCAGGATCAGTACAGGATAAGTAATGTATGTACACAGTGACTCCACCAGCAGAATAGTGAGTGAAGCTCTGGAGTATAATACAAGATTTAAGTCAGGATCAGTAAAGGATAAGTAATGTATGTACACAGTGACTCCACCAGCAGAATAGTGAGTGCAGCTCAGGAGTATAATACAGGATGTAACTCAGGATCAGTACAGGATAAGTAATGTATGTACACAGTGACTGCACCAGCAGAATAGTGAGTGCAGCTCTGGAGTATAATACAGGATGTAACTTAGGATCAGTACAGGATAAGTAATGTATGTGCACAGTGACTGCACCAGCAGAATAGTGAGTGCAGCTCTGGAGTATAATACAGGATGTAACTCAGGATCAGTACAGGATAAGTAATGTAATGTATGTACACAGTGACTCCACCAGCAGAATAGTGAGTGCAGCTCTGGAGTAAAATACAGGATGTAACTCAGGATAAGTAGAAGATAGGTAATGTAATGTACTTTATTTATTGTAACATTTTTTTTCCGTCATGCTATCTTCTGAAGGTCAGCTAATGTAAAGCAGTTGCCAAAATGTACTGTGTGTAAATTAGAAATCTACATTTTATAATTGTCATTTCCGGCAGGTGACCCCATTAACAGCCCTGAAATTTGCTGAATTAACTGTAAAAGCCGGATTTCCTAAAGGAGTGGTTAATATCCTGCCTGGAGCTGGTAGGTGCCGTACACCCAAGATCACAGATCCAAACCTCACCCTCTGAATAAAGAAACAAACGTGATAAATAAATACATAAATAATCAGACTCTTCCCCAGAAAACCGTACTGTGCAAATTAAAAGGTTACAAAAACGCAGCACATCACGTTCTTGTATCCTGCACAGTCCGATAAATAGAAAGTATCCGTTTTTTTTTTTTTTTACAGTGGCACTCTATGGTGAAGAGATGCCGCTGTATGACATCTGTCTGAGGCGTCCGTTTAATGTACACATTATATTTGTCTACAATAATTTAGGCTCTCTTATTGGACAACGTCTTTCGGACCATCCTGATGTCAGGAAAATAGGATTCACAGGGTCCACCCCCATAGGGAAGCATATCATGAAAAGGTGAGTTTCGAGGATTCTTGAAATATTTTTGAACATATAGGGCAGTATTTGAGAAGTTTTGAGGTGTCATGTATTAGAGGGGTTGTCCCAAGATTCAAAAGTATAATATTTACCTGATCTGATATTGATGACCTATCCTGAGGATGGAATATTAATATTATATCACTGCACAGTCCCTTTAAATATTTTTTATACACTATACATATACTATACACATTAGATGAACCTCCGATTTAATTGGACTGACCATCTAATATATTTAGGGCTGTTGGATTTCAGCATAAGGAAGGTAAACTGCCGCCGGGAGGCGTCTGGCAGTATTTTCTCCCTCCCTAATGAGAACACCTGCATGCTCAGCCGTCCGAGCATGCATGTGTATGGGGCTGTCAGGGGGAGTCGCTTTCGGCTATCTAAAAAGCATGTCCAGCTTAAGTATCTTGTTTCCTCTTTCAGTTGTGCAGTGAGTAATGTGAAGAAGGTGTCGCTGGAGCTCGGAGGGAAATCTCCTCTGATCATCTTCAGTGACTCTGACCTGGACAAAGCTGTACGGATGGTAAGGTTTTAGGTCCAAGAATTTTATTAATTAAGGGAATTTTCAGGAGCTGATCACAGGCAGTGCCGCAGCTGCTCTTCTTATTTGGTGTATCGCCACTAGGTGGCGCTCCGGACCATTCTTGCACTTTTTTCTTTCTTTGCATTGGACTAAACCAGTGCTTCTCAATTATTTTCTGTCATGCTCCCCCTAGGAAGAAGAAAACATTTTGCGCCCTACGCGCGACTGTAAATAGTATCATTTGTCTATAAAATTGTTATAAGTACACCAATCTCCCCACAGGTGAGGGCCATTAACTCCCCCCCCCCCCCCCAAATCATGTGCAGGCTCCATTAACCCCCCTCCCCAAATCATGTGCAGGCTCCATTAACCCCCCTCCCCAAATCATGTGCAGGCTCCATTAACCCCCCTCCCCAAATCATGTGCAGGCTCCATTAACCCCCCTCCCCAAATCATGTGCAGGCTACATTAACCCCCTCCCCCAAATCATGTGCAGGTTCCATTAACCCCCTCCCCCAAATCATGTGCAGGGTCTCTCCCCCAAATCATGTTGTGCAGGCTCCATTAACCCCCTCCCCCAATCATGTGCAGGCTCCATTAACCCCCTCCCCCAATCATGTGCAGGCTCCATTAACCCCCTCCCCCAATCATGTGCAGGCTCCATTAACCCCCTCCCCCAATCATGTGCAGGCTATATTAACCCCCTCCCCAATCATGTGCAGGCTACATTAACCCCTCCCCCCAAATCGGGTGCAGGGTGCAGGCTCTCCCCCAATAGGGTCCAGGGTCCCCCACCCAATACTTACCTCCCTGGAAGCGCTGGATGCAGGCCTCTTCCGGCCTGTGTCCCGCTCTGATAGGCTGCCGGCACAAGGCCCGCAGCCTATCAGAGGAGCAGGGAAGGGAGACGCCTCTCCCTCCCCTGCCGCACAGCACAGCCATCTGTATCGCTGTCCAGAGGATGGCGATACAGATCACTATGGAGATGAACGCTTCCACAGTGGAAGCGTTCATCTCCTGTCATCTGGAGCCCCCCTTTACGGAGCCTCGCGCCCCCCCTGGGGGTCGCGCCCCACTATTTGGGAAACGCTGGACTAAACCCACAATGACCCATTTAGCTTTATTCGATGTCTGTATGAAATTCTGCAGCGATATAGAAGATTTTTTCCTGTTCCATCAGGGGATGGGTGCCGTGTTCTTTAATAAAGGTGAAAACTGCATCGCTGCCGGCCGCCTATTTGTGGAGGACTCAATTCATGATGAGTTTGTGAAGAGAGTGGTGAGTAAACTGACACATGAAGACACGTCTTCTGTTCTGCAACAACCATAATCCCAACTTTTCCAGGTGGAAGAAGTAAAAAAGATGAAGATTGGAGACCCACTGGACAGGTCCACAGACCACGGACCCCAGAACCACAAGGCCCACCTAGATAAACTAATTGAGTATTGCCAAATGGGCGTGACGGAGGGCGCCACCCTGTTGTACGGTGGAAAACAAGTCCCAAGACCAGGTGAGCTCTGAGCTAGGAGACCAAATGAAAGTGGCCATGAATGTCAGAACCGGTATGTCCTGTTATCCCCTGGGTCATGGGGCATGCTGCGACTTGTAGTGCTTCAACAGTCACAACAGGCACCATCCCTAGACATCATGCTATGGGGTCAGTGATAGGAAATACCTCTGGGTGGCGCTCACCGATTCCTGCACTGGGTCGGGATCCTCTGCCAGTCTGGTCATATCTGTGCACCAGGCGGCGGGTATCCTGCCAGGAACCCCATGTGCAGCATTAATGCAGGAAGGGGAGAAAGTCACAGAGCAGCTGAGGACAGAACACGGGGCGGCTGGAATGTACAATGAGCCGGCGAGACCAGCGGGACACTAAAATCTGCTCCATCAGACTTCCCTGGTCTGCTGTGTCAAGCTGCATCATAAATCATGTATGGAAGGACGCTGCATGATTCCCATGCATTTCAGTTCCCCACCATTTCAAAATCTCTGCTTGCTGGCAGTAAATCGGAGCATGCTTCTTAGGACTCATGTACATGACCGCACCGTGTTTTGTCTGCAAATTGCGGATCTGCAAAAAAAAGGATGCTGCCCTTAATAGAAATGGCTATTCTTGTCCGCAAAATGGACAAGAATAGGCCATGGTCTATTTTTTATTTTTTTTTGTGTGGCTACGGAACGGAGCAACGGATGAGGACAGCACACGGAGTGCTGTCCGCATCTTTTGGGGCTCTATGGAAGTGAACGAGTCCGCATCCGAACCGCAAAAAATGCGGCTTGGATGCGGATCCAAACAATGTTCGTGCGCATGAGCCCTTAGTACTTCTTACAGCTGAGTGGATGCTACAGTTGTATCCAGCGTAATAATGTATCAATTTATCTTCCTCCATAAGTTAACCCCCCCCCCCTCTGATCGTCATTTCCCGTCTGACTAAATCTTATATTTTTTATTTTTTTTATCTGAAGGCTTCTTCTTCGAGCCGACCATATTCACAGATGTGGCAGATCACATGTTCATTGCTAAAGAAGAATCGTTTGGTCCCGTAATGATCATCTCGAGGTTTTCGGACGGGTAGGAGGTTATAGAAACTGAATACAGAAAAAGATTTGCTACGGAGTAACCATTCTTGGCAAACAGACAATAGCGCCCCCTGATGTCAGCATAGACTACTGCAGATCTGAGAAAACATGGCTGATTCCTTCCAACAACAGCGCCACTATTGTCCACAGGTTGTGAGCGGCATTGCGGTAATACAGCTGTAATATCAGACACAACCCACGGACTGAGGTGGAGCTGTTTTAAATGCACATGCATCCTCTTCCCCACATCTGTTTGGGAATCACATAGATGTTTTATAGCAGAGATCTGTAATCTTCCGCACTCCAGCTGCTGCAAAACTACAACTCCCAGCATGCACATTTACGCGGCTGTTCCTGTAACTCTTATAGAGGTGAGAGGAGGATTCTGGGAGTTGTAGTTCCTGGATCCCCAGAGGTTGCAGATCCCTGTTTTATAGGGATATGTCCTGTCTAATTTCCTAGTCCTGCAATGACGTGTTCTTCCATTGGAGGGCGCTGCTGCTGATGGGTCATCATTCCCCTTTTCTTGTTTTACGTCTTCCAGTGATATTGACGGAGTCCTGAAGAGGGCGAATGACACCGAGTTTGGTCTGGCATCTGGAGTATTTACCCGAGACATTGGCAAGGCCCTGTATGTGAGCGAGAAGCTCCAGGCCGGCACCGTCTTCATCAACACCTACAACAAAACCGACGTCGCTGCGCCATTCGGGGGCTTCAAACAGTCCGGGTTTGGGAAGGATTTGGGTGAGCATCAATGTCGTCCTGCATTATTATATTACATATCTGATCTTGTCTGGGGAAAGCTGGGTGACAACCAATAGGGGGTACCATCTAGCTTTTTTGGGGTCCTGAAAAGCGAATACAGGGGTGCAAAACATGTGTCCATGGCAAATATGATTAGCTATGGATTTCACAGCATACTTTTTACTAAGTTTCCCACTCAGGGAATGAGGCCATATTGTCATAGTGACATGTCAGACGTTTTGATCAGCTTGGTCCGGATACAGAGGGCCCCTTCCCCCCATCCCCAGGAGGGGGCTGCAGCGCTCAGCTGGAGCTTTATTTCCAAGAACCATATGAGGATTTTCACATTTTGTATTTCCTGTTGCCACCTTCTGGTCCTAGAGGGGTACTGCACCCAATACGAAAAAAATCCTGCTTTTAATGCTTTTTTTTTCTTATGCAGGTGAAGAAGCGCTGAATGAATATCTGAAGACGAAAGCCGTTACTATCGAGTACTAGAAACAGGACACCGTGTACAGGGTCGTATTATAACTACCGTCAAATCATTGCTCTGAGCAAAGATGGATTTAGAGAGAAACGCTTAGGACGCTAAGTAAATAGATGTAATAAATGATAAGAAAATGTAAAAAATAATTATTATTTGTATATATATCATTAAAGACGAACAAAAAAGATTACAGCCCTCCCCATCTGAAAGGTAAATCTGCCTAGATATCTATTGCTGATGGAAAAAATGTTATAATAAATAAAGAACATTTCATTACCTATCCTGTATTATACTCCAGAGCTGCACTCACTATTCTGCTGGTGCAGTCACTGTGTACATACATTACATGACTTATCCTGTACTGATCCTGAGTTACATCCTGTATTATACTCCAGAGCTGCACTCACTATTCTGCTGGTGCAGTCACTGTGTACATACATTACTTATCCTGTACTAATCCTGAGTTACATCCTGTATTATACTCCAGAGCTGCACTCACTATTCTGCTGGTGCAGTCACTATGTACATACATTACTTATCCTGTACTGATCCTGAGTTACATCCTGTATTATACTCCAGAGCTGCACTCACTATTCTGCTGGTGTAGTCACTGTGTACATACATTACTTATCCTGTACTGATCCTGAGTTACATCCTGTATTATACTCCAGAGCTGCACTCACTATTCTGCTGGTGCAGTCACTGTGTACATACATTACTTATCCTGTACTGATCCTGAGTTACATCCTGTATTATACTCCAGAGCTGCACTCACTATTCTGCTGGTGCAGTCACTGTGTACATACATTACATTACTTATCCTGTACTGATCCTGAGTTACATCCTGTATTATACTCCAGAGCTGCACTCACTATTCTGCTGGTGCAGTCACTGTGTACATACATTACTTATCCTGTACTGATCCTGAGTTACATCCTGTATTATACTCCAGAGCTGCACTCACTATTCTGCTGGTGGAGTCACTGTGTACATACATTACTTATCCTGTACTGATCCTGAGTTACATCCTGTATTATACTCCAGAGCTGCACTCACTATTCTGCTGGTGCAGTCACTGTGTACATACATTACTTATCCTGTACTGATCCTGAGTTACATCCTGTATTATACTCCAGAGCTGCACTCACTATTCTGCTGGTGCAGTCACTGTGTACATACATTACTTATCCTGTACTGATCCTGAGTTACATCCTGTATTATACTCCAGAGCTGCACTCACTATTCTGCTGGTGCAGTCACTGTGTACATACATTACTTATCCTGTACTGATCCTGAGTTACATCCTGTATTATACTCCAGAGCTGCACTCACTATTCTGCTGGTGCAGTCACTGTGTACATACATTACTTATCCTGTACTGATCCTGAGTTACATCCTGTATTATACTCCAGAGCTGCACTCACTATTCTGCTGGTGGAGTCACTGTGTACATACATTACTTATCCTGTACTGATCCTGAGTTACATCCTGTATTATACTCCAGAGCTGCACTCACTATTCTGCTGGTGCAGTCACTGTGTACATACATTACTTATCCTGTACTGATCCTGAGTTACATCCTGTATTATACTCCAGAGCTGCACTCACTATTCTGCTGGTGCAGTCACTGTGTACATACATTACTTATCCTGTACTGATCCTGAGTTACATCCTGTATTATACTCCAGAGCTGCACTCACTATTCTGCTGGTGCAGTCACTGTGTACATACATTACTTATCCTGTACTGATCCTGAGTTACATCCTGTATTATACTCCAGAGCTGCACTCACTATTCTGCTGGTGCAGTCACTGTGTACATACATTACTTATCCTGTACTGATCCTGAGTTACATCCTGTATTATACTCCAGAGCTGCACTCACTATTCTGCTGGTGCAGTCACTGTGTACATACATTACTTATCCTGTACTGATCCTGAGTTACATCCTGTATTATACTCCAGAGCTGCACTCACTATTCTGCTAGGTGCAGTCACTGTGTACATACATTACTTATCCTGTACTGATCCTGAGTTACATCCTGTATTATACTCCAGAGCTGCACTCACTATTCTGCTGGTGCAGTCACTGTGTACATACATTACTTATCCTGTACTGATCCTGAGTTACATCCTGTATTATACTCCAGAGCTGCACTCACTATTCTGCTGGTGCAGTCACTGTGTGCATACATTACGTATCCTGTACTGATCCTGAGTTACATCCTGTATTATACTCCAGAGCTGCACTCACTATTCTGCTGGTGCAGTCACTGTGTACATACATTACGTATCCTGTACTGATCCTGAGTTACACCCTGTATTATACTCCACAGCTGCACTCACTATTCTGCTGGTGCAGTCACTGTGTACATACATTACTTATCCTGTACTGATCCTGAGTTACATCCTGTATTATACTCCAGAGCTGCACTCACTATTCTGCTTGTGGAGTCACTGTGTACATACATTACTTATCCTGTACTGATCCTGAGTTACATCCTGTATTATACTCCAGAGCTGCACTCACTATTCTGCTGGTGCAGTCACTGTGTACATACATTACTTATCCTGTACTGATCCCGAGTTACGCAGATCAGCCATTCAGGGCTGTAGGAAAGCGGATTGTCCACCTCTGTGGCAGCGGTAATGGAGGCCGTTTCGCTTGTCACTCAGCTTTCCCAGGGACAGATATAACAGAGAAATGGCTTGTTCATATTTGTAATGACTTTAACAGAAGGCGAAAGCTCCGCATATTGTACGAAATCAGTAAATAGAATACTTCTAATCACAGGATCGTCCTCCCCGTCCTCCATCCATCCAGTTATTTACTGTATTTTCTGTTGCTTTAAAATTCCTGAATAAATTTGGGGGAAAAAATTCCTCCAAACCTTGTGTAACTATATTGGAGCTCAGCTTTCCCCAAACACTGAACTTCATAAAAATCTACACAGTTATTATGTAGCTACAACCCCCCCCCCCCCCCCCCAACTCTCTCTGCTCTGCTCTCTTCTGTCTGTGTGTCAGTCTTTATTGCAGTTCTGGCATTTTATTCATTACCATAAAGATCCAAATGAACAGAGCAGAGTAATATAATCTCAACATTAATAGGACCCAACAGTTTTATGGGAGTAGTCCCATCTTATAGGGTTAGATCCGATGGGGGTGGATGGAGATTGTCGAGTTCAGCGCTCTGCCATTTGTGACAGTCTCACAGACTTTGGATGGAGGAGAACTGCTCATGCTCGACCATCACTACATTCAAAAGGGTATAGAGACCCCTTTCTTTTCATGCAGCCTCCCACTGCAAAGCAGCAGTACACTGAAAAAGGGGATAAAAATGTGATCTTGTATGGTATAGATATGCAGTTACCGTATTAATAGGTGTTTATTGGCCATATTCACATCCACCACTAGATGGGGCTGGTGTGACCCACTCTATGTAGAGAGGAGGAGGGAGAACATTCTAGTTATATCAGTCCCGTGTCTAGACCAGTATCTGTTAGGATCCATTCACACGTCCGCAAGCATTTTGCGGTCTGCAAATTACAGATCCGCAAAACACAGACACCCGGCCATGTGCGTTCCGCATTTTGCGGACCACACATGGCCGGCACTTTAAAAGAAATGCCTTTCCTTGTCCGTGTCTGCGGACTAGAATTGCACATGTTGTATTTTTTGGGCAGAACGGAAGTGCGGATGCGGAACTGTGTGCTGTCCGCATCTTTTCTGGCCCCATTGAAAATGAATGGGTCTGGATCCGTTCCGCAACGTTGCTGGGTGTCCGTGTTTGCAAATCCGCAATTTGCAGACTGCAAAACACTTTCGGACGCGTGAATGGATCCTTAGTGTGTAAGTCTAAAGACCCGTGTGTGTGTCAGCCAGGCCTGTGTTGCGGCCCGCAAAAAAGCAGGCATCGGCCGTTTGTGCACCGCAATCCGGAACGTGCTTGCACTACTTTTTTGTGGTGCGGATTATCGGATACGGATCGCTGACCCCATTTAGGTGAACCTACAGTCGGTGCCCCCATCACAGGCCTGGCCGGAACACGTTCGTGTGCATGAGCCTTAAAAGCAAGGAGACAGAGCAGACGTTAAAGGTGTATTCCGGGTGTTTCAAGCTATCCCCTATCCACATGATAGACTATGACTATTAGCTCGGTGGGAATGCCACCACTGGGACCCCCACCGTATACCCATACCCCCTGCAGCCCCCCGAAAATGAGCGAAGCAGCCACTACATTCATTTCTTTGGGAGCTCCAGAGATTGCCGAGCGCTGTTCAGTGGGGTGTAGGGGGCCCCTTCTTGTGATTGGTGGGGGTCCCAGCAGTAGGACTCCCACTGAGCTAATAGCTATCCCCTATTCTGTGGATAGGGGATAACATGAAACAACTGGAATACCCCTTTAAGAATCCAAGTTGAAAGGAAAGCCGTCCCTGCATCTGTTGCCAGCCAGAGCAAAGCCAGAATAGAAGGAGGTGTCGAGCGAAGTTCTGTGGAGAATTGCTGTCTGCACTAAGTCTCCATTGCCAGGTGAGGAGTTTAAAGTCTTACGGTCCCTGGACACGCTTGAGGGAAAGATTGATTGCCTGCATGGGAGAAACTATCCATGTCTCACAGAGAACATTCTGGAAATGTACATTGTAAGTACAGCAACCTGTTAAAAAGGTGCAGAGTGTCATCTGACATTAGGGTCTGCCCTGAGGTTGCATTGAAGAAAGAGAACTGTAACACCTGTGGTAAGGTGCAGGGTGCCGTCGTGGATGGCAGGTATGTGTCACCGAGGTTCATAGCCTCGGTGAGGTAAGAGCCCGTTTTTGTTGATGTCAGCAGCAGCTAGTGCTACTGACAGAGTTTAAATAGCATGGCTGCAAAGCCGATCCGGGCCGGCTCTTACCGGGAGCAGCTAAAGTGTAGGGTGGGTGGCTGCTCCCCACGACCCAGTCCTGGTTTTGGGCTGGGTTTAAAAGCTCAGCCAGCTCAGCAGCTGGAGGTGGTGATTATCCTGGAGCTGCTAACAGGGCTGGGAGTTCTCTGTCCAGGAGGAAAGAGCTCAGTAAGGAGGTATTTTGTTCCTGGCTACCTGAAGCTGGATTCTCCTGCGGCTGGGCCGACAGCGTGGTGCGAACCTGCACCTACACCTCCCAGGTGACTGAACCTGTGTTGGCCTGTTTTTGTTTTGCCACGTTATTTCCGTTGTGTGTGAACTGTCACCAAAGAGACTGTTTTTCATTTATGGTGTGCAAGTGTGAATAAAACACTGTTTGTTGCACAATCTGGACTCCTTGTTTTTGCCTCTAAACTGCACCCGCACCGCTGTCTACCAGAGCGACTCCCACATTTGGTGTCGGATGCGGGCATGCGCAGTGAGGCTGGCGTGAACGCCGAAGTTTTGTTTTTCTAAAGTGCATGGAATATATTAAGCCAGCAAAGCTGCAAGCAGGAGTTTCTGGCAACATGGAGGCTGCTGTGAAGGCTCTCATAGAGGCTAACGTGCAGCAGCGGGAGACCAACCAACTACTGCTACAACATGTGATGGCGTTACAGGCGGCAGGAGCGTCCCACCACGTCCATGATGCCCGGAAAGCGGTCCGTGCGGCGATCCCAAAAATGACCCCCGCAGACGGCGTTGAGACGTACCTGGCGGTTTTTGAGAAGGTCGCCGTGAGGGAAAAGCTACCCCGTGACCAGTGGGCCGAGGTGGTTGCTCCGTTCCTGGCATCCGGACCCCAGCAAGTTTTTTGATTTGGCAGACGACCAGGCTGCTGACTATTCCACGGTGAAGGGGAGATCCTGGCCAGACTGGGGGTAAGCGTGTTGGTCCGGGCTCAGCGGGTCCACCAGTGGGACTTCAAAGTGGCTGAACCCGCCAGGCCGCAGTACTATGAGTTGCTGCACAGGTTGCAAAAATGGCTGCAGCCTGAGGTTCTAAGTCCGACTGCTATGCTGGACCGGCTGCTGGCTGACATGTTTTGGAGGGCCTTGCCTTACCCCTTCAACACTGGATCGGCCAGGTATCCCCCACCAATGCCCTTGAGATGGTCGACCTGGTGGAGCGATATGAGGCCACCAGAAACCTGCAGGGGGTTCTTTTGGGAGGGGCCAGTCAAACCCCGGAAATCTCCACCCCAGTCCCGGCGGCCGGCCAAACCCGCCCGGGATGTACCTCTTGCAGATCCGTCCTCAGTGGTCTGTTGGCAGTGTCGGGAGCCTGGACACATAAGGGCCAACTGTCCACAGTGGGGGAACCCATGGAGACTAATTATGGGTACCGGGCTTCCATGTATGCCCGGAGACTGTGTGCGACCGGCATCCCGGGACAATAGACAATCGTCATCTGTGCCAGGTGCAAGTCGGGGATAACCTGGCAGTGGCGCTGTTGGACTCAGGGAGCCTGGTAACCCTGGTAAGTGCTGCCCTGGTACAGCCCACCCAGTATACGGGCCGGACAGTGGGTGTGGTGTGCATACACGGAGACTTAAAGGACTATCCACTGCTGTAATGTCTCTGTCCACGGCGGTCGGCACCTGGACTTGTGAAGTGGCGATCTCCACAAAGCTGCCCTATGAACTAATAATTGGGAGAGACTTCCCTGGTTTTCCGTCACTGTGGCCTGAGATGAAAGTGACTAATAGCCCTGAGACAGGGGTAACCTAGCAGAGTGGCCTGATACCCCTGGAAGGCCAGAACCCTGGGAGCCCGAGTCTGAAGGGCCAGCGGTAGGGGTGACCCACTGCTGCAGCGGTAGTGGGGAGACAACCCCACTGAGTGTAATGGTGGGAGACACGGAGGACTTGCCACCGGGACCTGAGTTGGCAGACCTCAATGTCTCCGGGGAAAATTTTGGGACCGCACAACACCGGGACCAAACCCTAACCAGGGCCTGGGAGAATGTGCTGGAAATTGATGGTAAACCCCAGAAACCAGGGGCTGAATTAATGTTCCCACGATTTATTGTTCTGCAGGATATGTTGTATCGGGTGAACCAAATCCGAGGTGAACCTGTTGAACAGTTGGTGGTGCCCACAGCGTATCGCAAGCTTGTCATGGAGCTTGCCCACCAACATGTTCTTGGGGACACCTGGGGTGGCAGAAAACCCAGGACCGCATACTGCAGCGGTTTTATTGGCCCAGTGTGTTCAAGGAAGTAGAAAATTATTGTAAGTCCTGTCCAACCTGTCAGGTAACTAGCCCCCAGCCACATTTCCGTAGTCCTCTGGTACCTCTGCCAATTATTGAAGTACCGTTTGAGCGAATCGCTATGGATTTAATTGGGCCTGTACCAAAGTCTGCTAGGGGCCACCAACACATTCTGGTAGTTCTCGACTATGCCACTCGGTATCCGGAGGCGGTGCCTCTGCGACATACCTCAGCTAAGCTCATTGCCAAAGAGTTAATGGAGATGTTTTCCCGTGTGGGCCTGCCAAAAGAGGTTCTGACAGACCAAGGGACCCCTTTTATGTCCAAAGTAATGAAGGAACTGTGTAAATTGTTGCGTATAAAGCAGATTACGGACGTCCGTTTACCATCCGCAAACAGACGGTCTTGTTGAGAGGTTTAACCAAACTCTAAAAAATATGTTAAAAAGGGTGGTGTCTAGAGATGGGAAGGACTGGGACCTGCTTCTGCCCTATCTCATGTTCGCAGTGCGAGAGGTACCCCAGGCCTCTACTGGGTTCTCGCCCTTCGAACTGCTTTATAGCAGACACCCTCGGGGCCTGTTGGATATCGCCAAGGAAGCATGGGAACAACAGCCTGTCCCCACAAAAGTGTCATTGAGTATGTCGCCCAGATGCAGGAACGGATGGAAAGGGTGTTGCCCTTGGTCGAGGAGCATATGGAGGCAGCGCAACAAGCCCAGAGTAGGGTGTACAACCGTCAGGCTCGGGTGCGGGACTTCAATCCGGGAGATCGGGTTTTGGTTCTGGTACCCACCCTTGACAGCAAATTCCTAGCTAGGTGGCAGGGCCCCTATGAGGTGATCGAGAAGGTAGGGAAGTGAATTACAAGGTACACCAGCCAGGGCGGCGCAAGCCGGAGCAGGTGTACCACGTGAATTTACTTAAGCCGTGGAAAGATAGGGACGCGGCCGACGACCACAGCCCCGGCCAGGGCTTCTAGGTGAAAGGGTCCAGCCCCACAGTTCGAGGCCTGTGAAGCCGTAACCACGGTAAAAATTGCAGACAGCCTGTCTTCCAAACAAGTTCAGGAAGTCAGGGAGTTCCTCAGTCGGAACACGGATGTGTTCTCGGACCTCCTGGCCGCACGTCTCTCATCCGACATGACATCGTCACTGAGCCTCAGGCCAAGGTCGGTTAAAACCATACCGGGTACCCGAGGCTCGGCGGCGGGCCATCGCGGAGGAAGTGCAGTTAATGTTGAAGCTTCGATGTCATTGAGGAGTCGAAAAGTGAGTGGGCCAGTCCCATAGTCCTAATACCCAAGCCGGATGGGACGTTGCGGTTCTGCAACGACTTTCGTAAGTTAAATGAAGTATCCAAGTTTGGCGCGTATCCCATGCCCCGAGTAGACGAGCTTGTTGAAAATTTAGGACAAGCCCGTTATTTTTCTGTGCTGGACCTCACTAAAGGGTACTGGCAGGTACCCTTAACGGAGCGGCTAAGGAAAAACCGCGTTTGTTACCCCGCAGGGCCTGTATCACTACAAGGTGTTACCCTTTGGCCTGCATGGCGCCCCGCCACTTTCAGAGGTTAATGGACATAGTGCTGCGACCACATCGTCGGTGCGCCTCGGCCTACTTAGATGATGTAGTCATCCACAGCACCGACTGGGAAAGCCATTTACCCAAGGTGCAGGCGGTAGTGGATGCCCTGAGGAAAGCTGGACTAACCGCCAATCCAAAAAAGTGTGCGATTGGGTTGGAAGAGACCAAATATCTGGGATATGTAATCGGGCGGGGAGTCATCAAACCTCAGGTAACTAAGGTAGAGGCCATTCGTAACTGGCCCCGACCGGTCACCACCAGGCAGGTAAAGTCGTTCCTGGGGATTGTAGGATACTACATGAGGTTTGTGCCCCACTTTGCCACAATAGCAGCGCCATTGACAGACCTGTTGAAGGGCGAAAGTCTGGGAGGGTTAGCTGGAGTGAGAAGGCGGAGGAGGCTTTCTCCGCGTTGAAGTCGGCCCTGTGTGGGTCCCGGTTTTGGTGACACCCGACTTCAACAAGGAGTTTGTCGTACAGACCGACGCCTCGGAGGTAGGCCTCGGTGCAGTACTGTCGCAGGAGGTCAACGGGGAAGAACATCCCGTTGTCTTCCTGAGCCGTAAGCTCAGTCCCGCCCGAGTCCAGATATAGTATAGTGGAGAGGGAGTGCCTGGCTATCAAGTGGGCACTCGAATCTCTCCGCTACTACCTGTTAGGGAGGAGGTTCCGTCTGGTGACCGACCATTCCCCCTCAAATGGATGAGTCAGGCCAAGGAGAGGAATGCTCGGGTCACCAGGTGGTTCCTGTCCCTTCAAAATTTCAAGTTCTCCGTGGAACATAGGGCAGGTCGCTTGCAGGGAAATGCAGATGCCCTTTCCGCGTCCACTGCCTCACATGTGTCCACCCCCTCAGGGTTGAACAAAGGGGGGTGTGTGGTAGGTGCAGGGTGCCGTCGTGGATGGCAGGTATGTGTCACCGAGGTTCATAGCCTCGGTGAGGTAAAAGCCCGTTTTTGTTGATGTCAGCAGCAGCTAGTGCTACTGACAGAGTTTAAATAGCATGGCTGCAAAGCCGATCCGGGCCGGCTCTTACCGGGAGCAGCTAAAGTGTAGGGTGGGTGGCTGCTCCCCACGACCCAGTCCTGGTTTTGGGCTGGGTTTAAAAAGCTCAGCCAGCTCAGCAGCTGGAGGTGGTGATTATCCTGGAGCTGCTAACAGGGCTGGGAGTTCTCTGTCCTGGAGGAAAGAACTCAGCAAGGAGGTGTTTTGTTCCTGGCTACCTGAAGCTGGATTCTCCTGCGGGTGGGCCGACAGCGTGGTGCGAACCTGCACCTACACCTCCCAGGTGACTGAACCTGTGTTGGCCTGTTTTTGTTTTGCCACGTTATTTCCGTTGTGTGTGAACTGTCACCAAAGAGACTGTTTTTTCATTTATGGTGTGCAAGTGTGAATAAAACACTGTTTGTTGCACAATCTGGACTCCTTGTTTTGCCTCTAAACTGCACCCGCACCGCTGTCTACCAGAGCGACTCCCCACACACCCCATACCTGGATGCTTGTGCAAGATTCAGCTAGCGAAGTGCAGTGTGAGGAGAATCACTTTAGAGCAGGGTGCACAACCTGCGGCCCGGGGGCCACATGCGGCCCTCGATACCCTTCTGTGCGGCCCCCAACCATCTGGTAACAGACATGTATGTCTATGCCTTGTGGCTGCTCACATGTATCTTTCATGTATTCTCCCATTAGATGGGAGTCCTAGAAGTGTAACTAGACATTTATAGTATATAATGTATGTTCAATATGCCATAAAAACAGTATTTTAGTTGGTAATACCCCCGACCAGAAAAGGCTGTGCACCCCTGCTTTAGAGAGACATCGTGGCCTATTAACTACCTTTGCACCGGTATATCCTGTAAGAACTGTGGAAAGTGCACCTGTGTAACATCTGCCACTCTGTGCATGCTGAGATCTGTAACTGATTGAACTTGATCTCCAGCAAAGAACTGTTCTGCTGCACAATTGCTTCATCATGGGCTCCTCTGCCACTGAGCAGGACCCTGCACCTCATCTCCACCCAGCACACCCTGAACCACCATCAGGTAGCAGAACCCCAAGACCAGGGTGTGCCCCAAAGGGAGAAAAGGGGCGCCCTTCCCATCACTGCATGACCGAGGGGAGCATCAGAGTGAGCAGTGACTACAGCCACCATTCTTGTTACTATGACTCCTATCCTCTCCTCATCTATCCTCCCCTGGGCTTGCTGCAGTGGGAGATAATTTATTGTACCTGGAATACCCTTTTAAGTATTTATGTCTATGCCATATGAGCCCCCACCTATTGAGATAATGACAGGGTTCCTCGTCTGAGGGTTAGTTTCGTACTCTGGCTGTCGAACTTGCACGAAACAATGAGGCTCAACTGTATACTGAATCAACTGAATACAGGCGGTATTCTGGGAGGGCCTTTCTGACCGGATTAAGGATAAATTAGCTGGTCGAGACCATCCGTCTACTCTGAATGACTTCATCACCTTGGCCACAAGGATAGATATGCGTTTCAGGGACCTTTCTAAGGATGTCGCATGCACCAGAAGACCACCTCGTTTGGCTCCATCCTTCCAGAGGCCGGTTTCTCTAGTGTCCACCCCATCTGAAGAGCCCATGCAAATAGAGCGCCTTCAATTGTCTGACCAGGAACGTTTACGCCGCAAAGCAGAGAACCTGTGTCTGTATTGTGGAGGCAAGGCCCACTTTGTCCTTAATTGTCCACAGAAGCCGTGAAAACCAATGTCTAGGGTCAGTTGGAGAGGTGGTCCTAGACAAGGAGAAGTCCTCTCTGAAACTTTCCGGTGACTCTCTCTCACCAGGGAGTCACGCTGTCTGGGCCTGCATTCTTGGACTCTGGGTCAGCCGGTAACTTCATTCAGCAAGCTCTGGCCCTTCGGTACCGGCTTCCTACCATCCGTCTAGAAAGGCCTCTGTCTGAGGCTTCCGTAAATAGACTACCACTTCCCGAACATGTACTTTCTGTTAAGTTGCAAATAGGGGTTCTGCATTTAGAGATGATCTCCTTCTATGTGCTGCCAGCGTCCGTGAATCCGGTTATCCTTGGTCTTCCCTCGCTCTCTGGCACTCCAGTCAGATTCTGCGTTGGGGATCATCCTGTCAGTCCACCTGCCTATTGGAGGTCCGACCTGCTTCCTCGCCTACTGTACCTGTAGACCTGCCTGGACTTCCACAGCAGTATGCCAGTTTTGCAGAAGTCTTCAGTAAGAAAGAGGCCGAGACCCTGCCTCCTCATCCTCCATATGATTGTCCAATTGACCTTTTGCCTGGTGCCACTCCTCCTCGTGGTCGAGTCTACCCATTCTCACTTCCCGAGACCCAAGTGATGTCTGATTACATCAAGGGAGGGGGTTTATCCGGAAATCTACTTCAAAAGCCATTGCCGGGTTCTTGTTTGTGCAGAAAAAAGATGGATCCTTATGGCCCTCTATCGACTATCGAGGTCTGAATAAGGTCACAGTCAAGAATCGATATCCTCTTCCGCTAATCTCTGAACTCTTTGACAGAATGCGGGGACCTGCGCGGCGCATACAACCTTATCCGCATTCGAAAGGGCGATGAGTGGAAGACTTGTGATGGACACTACGAGTATCTCGTCATGCCCTTTGGTCTGTGCAATGCTCCCGCAGTATTCCAGGTTCCAAGAGTTGGTTAACAATATTTTCCGGGACCTGCTCTATGTCTATGTGAGTTTACCTGGACGATATACTGGTCTATTCTCCAGATCTGACCACTCACCGGAAGCATGTACGTTTAGTTTTACAGCGTTTGAGAGAGAATCGACTTTATGCCAAATTTGAGAAATGCATCTTTGAAAAATCTACCGTACCGTTCCTCGGATACATAATGTCTGATGCCGGGTTGCAGATGGATCCTGAAAATTGAATGCAGTAATGGACTGGACCCGCGTACAGGGTCTTCACAGTGGACGCCTCCTCCATAGGAGCCGGTGTTGTTTTACTTCAGAAAGGTTCCAGGGGTAAGATGTTTACATGTGGGTTCTCTTCCAAACATTTCTCACCGGCTGAGAGGAATTACTGTATAGTAGACAGAGAGCTTCTGGCCATAAAACTTGCCTTGGAGGAGTGGCGTTATCTATTGGAGGGGGCCCAGCATCCAGTGATAAGCTTCACCGACCACAAGAACCTCACATATCTGCAGACGGCCCAGCGTCTGAACCCTCGTCAAGCCAGATGGGCACTCTTCTTCTCCCGTTTTGATTTTGAGCTTCACTTTCGCCTGGCCGAGAAGAACATCTAGGCGGATGCTCTGTCTCGGTCATTTGACTTCACCGACCAGCAGGAGGAGACCGCTTCTCCAAGATGGTGCACTTCGTTCCTTTGGTTGGACTGCCCTCGGCTGCTGAACTTGCTAAACTGTTTGTGAGACACATATTCCACTTGCATGGTTTACCTTGGCATATTGTGTCCGATCGTGGAGTCCAGTTTACCTCTAAGCTCTGTAGAGCTCTTTGCCAGCTGCTCGAAATTGAGCTGGACTTCTCTTACGGTTATCATCCCCAGACCAACGGGGAAATAGAGCGGTCAATCAAATATTAGTGAACTACTTCCGACATTTTGTTTCAGCCCAACACGACAACTGGACAACACCCTCGTACTCCTCTCCCTGTTCCTACATCTTCTGGGGTACCAGCTGCGGATTTCTCTTGTAGGGATTTTTTGAAGATTTGGCGTGACACCAAGGACTGCATCAACAAAGCAGTGACCCGCATGAAAACGAATGCAGACAAGAGAAGAAAACCGCCTCAGTTCTCGTCCGGAGATAAGGTATGGTTCGCCTCTAAAAACATCCGCTTAAGGGTTCCCAGTTGCAAGTTTGCTCCTAGATTCCTTGGACCCTTTAAAGTATTGAGGAGGATTAATGAAGTAACATACAGGTTACGTCTGCCTCTCTCTCTGTGTATTCCCAATGCCATCCTTACTAAAACCAGTAGTCCTTAATCGCTTCTCGACGGCTTCTTCTACTCCAACTTCGGTATCTGAAGATTCTGACGAGATATTTGAGGTCAAAGACATCCTGGACATCAAGAAGCGTGGCAAGAAGACCTACTATCTTGTGGACTAGAAGGGCTTTGGTCCTGAGGAGAGGTCTTGGGAACCAGAGAACATTCATGCTCCAAACTTGATAAAAAAGTTTCTGTCTCATCGTGGACTCAAGAAGAGGGGGCATAAGGGGGGGTACTGTAACAGCGGCTGCTGTGCACCGCTGTTCCCCTGCTTACTGCCGCGGTCCCCGGCGCCATGTTCAGCGGGTATCTGCGGCCAGTGCTTCCCGCTGCAATCCTGGGCTCTGTCTGTATAGGTGCTGTTGTTCTGGGATCCGCTCCACAGTTTCCTCTCAGCCCTGGCCACAGCATGCTTGCTGCTTGTTTCTGCTTGTTTCCAGCGCGCATCACTTCCTGTGGTTTATGGGTTAGACCATGTGACCTCGCTGACCAATCCTAGCCCTCCTGCACATATATTAGTGGCTCAGCCCCCTTCCCAGATGCCTCAGTGTCAAGGTCCTTGTCTCCTGCTAAGGTTCCTGCTATCCGCTTGTATTCCTGGACTATGCTAACTGTTTGATCCCTGTCTGCTTGCCTTGACTCTCCTGTTGCCAACCCCGATTGCCTGACCTGTACCTGCGCCGCCTGCCCTGACCTATTGCATGTCTGACTTTGCCTGTGCCTCATCCTTCGGTCCTGCACTGTTGCTCCTGGTAATGATTCAGCCTGCTGACAACGCCTGTACCTCTGGTACCTTTCTCAAGTACCTCCTGGTCCGCCTGGACCAGCTGCCTCGTGTGCCTATCCTCCTCAAGAGATAGCGACCTGGTTTCCCCTCGGGAAAGTCTATCCCCACCATCAGGGGTACTGTGAAGATCGAGGGGTTCACTTAGACAACGCCCTTAGAGGAGGTAGGACACGCGGTACAGTGGTTTCACACCCGCTGGTTCGTGACAACATCCATGTGACATCCGTAATGCATCCGTTTTTTTTTTTTTAACAATGCCTATCCTTGTCTGCAAAATGGACAAGAATTAGACATGTTCTATCTTTTTTGCGAACCATTGACGTGAATTGTCCTAAATACGGGCCGCAAAAAAACGTAACGAACACTGAAAAAAAATATAAGTTTGTGTGCATGAGCCCTAAATGTACGGATTATGCCCCTACGGCAGCAGATTTCCCGACCCCCCCCCACAATCAGATTCCATCAGAGTACATGGTTTTATTGCAAACAGCATCCGATTCCTATATAAATAAAACATCTGGATACTTCTCTATAAATCCGCTGTTTCGGCTGAGATTTTTCGCTGATGATAAATGTCAGTGGGTAAGTCGTCCGTCTATTGTCCTCTATTGTTCCTTTCAAGTGCAAGTTTAGTAGCAAAAAAAGGAAAAAAATAAAAACCAATCCGGATCGGTCCATTCAGTCTCCCAGGTTCGACTCGGCACCAGTAAGGAGCCAGACAAGCCGGAAGCAGACAGCCAGGAATCCGGTGCCCAGAAGGTCGCCGAGGGCGGTGAGGTACGGGATGGAAAAGTTGTCTGGATCCAGGCCTCTTCTCCACACGAAGCGCACAATGAGGTCAGCTACGTACAGTAAGATGCAAACCTATAATATAAAAAAATCAAAATCAAAAGTTATACTTTGTAGTTTAAATACTCCATTTACAAGACCTTTAAGTGCTGTCAGTGAACGGAAACATTCTTGCACAGGGTGAAAGCTGTACTGCTCACGCAGCTGAAGGGCTTGTTACAATGTATCGTTGCTTTCTTTTTGCACCTGTGTTGGACATGATAGAGACGGGTTTTCTGCCTCAGGATGTAAACAGTTAATGGTTCCAATGAGTGACAGCAAGCATAGATCTTGCAAATGGTCAGGAATTCAACCACAAAGTCTATTGGGAAGTCGTATAATTTTGACAAATGTAATGAATTTTCGGTAGTTACGTTCTCCCTCCTAACAGGCTGACGCTTCCTGTTCTGTAGAGCAGTGTTTCCCAACCAGTGTGCCTCCAGCTGTTGCAAAACTACAACTCCCAGCATGCCCGCACAGCAAAAGGGCATGCTGGGAGTTGTAGTTTTGCAACAGCTGGAGGCACACTGGTTGGGAAACACTGCTGTAGAGATCACTCCTCAGCAGTCATCTCAGTATCACCATGGCCAGGATTAAAACTGACAGGTAACATATATATATACATATATAGCAAAGTCCAATACATGTAAAGTATATAGTATTCGGGTGCCAGCTGCTGATGGAGTGATCCGTACCTCCAAAACAAATAGTACAAAGTATCCACGGCACTTCCTTGGGTAAAAAAGTGTAGATTTATTCACCAGTAGCAACTGGTGAATAAATCTACACTTTTTTACCCAAGGTAGTGCCGTGGATACTTTGTACCGTATATATATATATATATATATATATATATGAGACAGGATCCACCATTCACAATAAATGATGGTCACAGCTCATCTCCTTCCCCTCCCTGCACAGTGACCCCTGCATAGGTCACAGAGCATGCTCACAAAGCTCCTGCATATAATTCGATGAAGTCCTTGCAAGTCTGTTGTGTCTAGGGTCCATGATGGCTGCTGTAAAGCATATCTCTGAAAGTTGTTAACAGCTGCTCAGGAAAGATGGCCGCCGCCATAATCATATACAGAAAATAGAACTAAAAAAAATCTACAATCAGAATAAAAAAAATAAAAATAAAAAAAGAGTATCTATCAGTATCTAAACTAGTAAAATAAATATAAGTGATATGTTCTCTTTAAGAGCAGATCTGAGAATTTGAATATGCAAATGTCCAATGACGGGAAGCCCGCCTCTCGGTAGTGACTCCTCCCTTACCTGTAGGAGGGCTGCGACCAGGTAGAAGGTGGCAAACAGTAGAGTGATGGAGGTGTGACCGCCCTGCAGCAGGTGGATGGTGTACATGAAGACCAGGTGCCCGGGCACCACCAGCAGCAGTAATACTCGGGCTGATTTCGAATTAACACCTAAAAAAAAGCAAAGACGGAAGGAAAATGACAACCGGGCGGAGGTCGTAGGGCAAATAATATGCGGAGTGTCCCTCCCAACATGCCTCAGGGTGGAGCGCCTATTCCTTCGCACTGGGAGGCTCATCATCTCATCATGTGGGCGCTACCACGAGGAGTGGGGGAAGGGCAGTGACAACTCATAATAGGCCCTGTGCTCCTACCTGAGGAGAAGAACGTCGTGCAAGGGTTGGGCCAGTGCTGCCTCATCTTGTACGGTAAGACGCCGGGCATGCTCCAGAAATGGAGGAACGTGGAGATCCGACTTGCCTGAATGGCCACCAGATTCCCGGCTACTCCTGTGACCAAAAGCAGAAAAAAAAGCTAAATAATGAGGTAAAATAGAGCAGGCGCCTTCAAAGGCAAAAACAGCGCTTAACCGTACCGTTTATGACGGGCGTGAAAACCGCCATGCCCTCGAATTTGGGGTCCGTTACTGTCTTGTCTAAGATGAGTCCACCAATACTAGAAAAGATCAGAAGAAAAATGCGAAATGCAGAATTAAATTAAATTTATTTATGCTCCTCCTCCAACCGAGGGACCGCCCCCATTTCCAGCGTAGTCTTGCATAGAGGACAATTTAGACCTCTCCACCGGTTTCCATTACCTGCTAATCGACATGGCCACAATCACCGGCTGCCAGCCCGACTTCAAGACTTCCGCAATGGACGGGCTCTGTTTGGCTACGGCCACCCACAGCGGGATCAGGATGATGAAGACGGAGCAGATCAACGGAGAGAGGTACTGGACATCTAGTGGGGGCAAAAGAAACCTCACGGTTAGACTGCCGCGCGTCCGCCTCCACCTGTCAGATGTCGCCGTCTCGTACCTCTGTAGTCAAACAAGAAGCTGCTGATTCCCGCAAGCAACGACAGGGTGATGAGGTCCCCCAGGCTGGCCGCGATGGGGGTAGCAACGTTGTCAGGGTTGATTCCCAGCTTCCTAGAGGCAATGATGACCCCAACCATCACCAGACCTGATGGACAGAAGGAGCAAAGCAAAATCAAAAAGACCATCGGGACGAGAGGGATTTAGACAGAAGCGATCACGGGTCTTACCCAAGGACAGGGCGGCGATGAATGCTGTGGTCACGCTGCTGGCACAGAGGACGGCGGCCTGGTCCAATTCCACGTAACCTTTAGATAACGCGCCCAAGATGATAGCAGCAACAGCGGCCAAAAGACCGACAACGGTGGCCTGAACCTGCAACCGAAGAACTGTATAAGGCCTCAAGCTCAGGGGTGTGCCGTCAGAATGGTGCCATATGGCGGTGAATGGCCTGCACAACAGATGGCGATACGAGACTATAGACGCTCTGTCTGCCTTTGCGTGGTGCCTCATTTTTGGTAAAAGTGTCCCTTTTAGTTGTCTCCACCACAACAGGTTAATTCAGCACCGCCATAGGGATGCCATTTCTAAAATAGATAAGCAGCTACCAAAAAGCATGGCACCGCTTATCTAGGGAGAAACACAGGACTGGAAAAGTAAAACTTCTACTTATTTTATCCCTGTTGATGGATCCTGCCACCGCACATGTGAATATGCCCCTAAAGATGATTGCACCTGTTCCATGTTACCTTCCCCGAGTGTCACATAGGAAGATGTCAGCAGAAAGAGACGGATGATGAAGAGTCAGAGGCACAGGAGAGGCAGGAGACTGCGCCCTGTGCTGCAGCGTGCAGCATGTCACGGGCAGTGGTGCAGTTCAGGCTGCTGCAGTGCCTAGTAAGAATAATTGCTTGCTAACAGCTTTATATCATCTACAGGGGATGGAAAGCAGCGTGGAGAACATGATATGTGTCTCTTTAAAGTCCATCTGTCAGCAGATTTGTCCCTATGACACCGGCTGACCTGTTACATGTGCGCTCGGCAGCTGAAGGCGTCTGTGTTGGTCCCATGTTCATATGTGCCCGCATTACTGAGAAAGATGAAGTTTTTATATATGCAAATGAGCCTCTAGGAGCAACGGGGGCGTTACCATTACACCTAGAGGCTCAGCTCTCTCTCCCGCACTCCCTGCACTTTGATTGACAGGACCAGGTGTGATGGTGTTTATACTGCTTGGTCCTGTCAATCAAAGTGCAGAGGGTGCGGCAGTTGCAGAGAGAGCAGAGCCTCTAGGTGTAATGGTAACGCCCCCGTTGCTCCTAGAGGCTCATTTGCATATCATAAAACCTCATCTTTCTCAGCAATGCGGGCACATATGAACATGGGACCAACACAGACGCCTTCAGCTGCCGAGCGCACATGTAACAGGCCAGCCAGGGTCATAGGGACAAAACTGCTGACAGATGGGCTTTAATTCGCCGGGTCACAATGAGGCATTCGTGCACAGCATGAAGACAAGAAGACACATGGGGCAAGCGTTTCCTCCGATTTCTGCTACATGTAGAATTAGCCATGCATAAAAAAACTAGGGGCGCTACCACTGACTCAAATGTCCACTATCTCAGCAAATATACATTATTTTTACTGCATTTATATCACAATACAATATGACATTTCATGGGATGATCCCTTGGAGAAGACGAACCTGGATTAAAGCCAAATTACTGATCGCCATCTTCCATCTCTCGTTGGGGTCGTCCAGCTGTCCTGTGTTTGCCTGCGGACAGGATAAAGTGAGTGAGGACGCAAGACGCTAAAATGGAAGGACGCCGCCCTGGAAGCAAAAACTCACCGCTGTGGAGAGCCGAGAGGCCAGCGTCATCTCCAAGTTGCCCTTGAGGCCCACCAATGCTGGAACCAAAATGAAGACCTCTGTGATGGTCCTGAAGACATCCCAGTGCTGGAACAGAGGAGATAATACACAGAAGGTGAGGAATCGTCTCCACTTAAAGGGGAACACCATTTTGTTTTCCATCATAGGTGAATACAACAGGAGGATCATACACTGATACCCGCCATCGTCTGTATAATAAAACCTTATTGCACCTTGAAAAGAATTGAGAAAACAGCAAGACCCTTCATTACTGACTGATCCCGTAACACTGGCGCCCCCTGCAGTCTGGGACTGCCTCGACTTAAAGGGGTATTCCGGCAGTATAGGGGATAACTGTCAGATCGGATCACGTGAACGGGGCCCTGTACCTCCTGCTGCTCCCCTGAAATGACGGGGCAGCAGGTTGCACATGCGTGCAGCTGCTCCATTCATTTCTATGGGAATTGCAGAGACTGGAGCGCTGCACTCCCATAGGAATGAATGGAGCGGCTTCACACGTGTGCTTCAGGAGAGCAGCAGGGATTCTCGTGACCGTCGGGGGTCCCAGCGGTAGAACCCCCACCGATCGATAGTGGATACGGGATAACTTGTACCTACTGGAATACCCCTTCAAAGAGGACCTCTCCCCTCTCCTGACAGCTCTGTTTTAGTAACTACTTACACTCCCCATGTAATCACAATTCTGGAGCATCTATTCTTATGACTCTATGTTGTGCCATTCCTCTATTATTCCTACTAGAGGTTTATAAATGTATTGCCAGCAGTCTGCAACAGTGGTCCAGCTGGGTGTTAGCATTTGGGGGGATCCCTGCACGGTCTGACAATAATCAATCAGTGCTGTCAGTGTCAGACTGTCCAAG
Organism: Bufotes viridis; assembly: GCA_033119425.1. Taxonomy (NCBI): domain Eukaryota; kingdom Metazoa; phylum Chordata; class Amphibia; order Anura; family Bufonidae; genus Bufotes; species Bufotes viridis. The sequence goes on from CM065596.1 coordinate 10,797,992, forward strand.
GACAAACTCGTACCTGGTAACACCCATCTGGACCTTCATTGCAAACTGCTGGCAATTATTTCATAAGCTTCTATTGGGAATATCAGAGGAATGGCACAACATAGAGACAAGCGAATAGATGCTCCAGAATTGGTATTACATGGTGGATGCAAGTAGCTACTAAAACAGACCTGTCAGTAGAGGTGAGAGGTCCCCTTTAAAGTGAGGTGATTACCTCGCCCCATGGTTGATCCCATCATACAGTATAGCTAAAAGGTCTAGAGACAACACCATAGACCGAACCCCAACATATTGGGTTTTCGAGATCAGGAAACTCTTTTTGTCCTACACTGTGAGGGCATCTAATCCCCAGAATGTGATGGGGGACGTTCTACTTCTCTTTTTACATTTATCGGGTCCAAAAAATTATTTTTTTAGTCGTTTGATCCCAAACATTTTACAAAACAGAAGCAAAAAGTTAGGTCCTAACAGAGGCGCAACAAGGTTTCTGGACCCCAGTGTAAGGCTGATATGTTGTCAGTTATAATACTGCCGTCGTCTCATGTGGCAGTGGGGGCTGTGGACCCCCTTAGGCACCAGATGCAACCACCACTTCTGCAGCCCCTACAGCCAAGGCTCGTGGCCTAGTAACAAAGCTTCTTGGCTCCCGAGATTCTGACAACCCATTTCCAACCATTCAAACCGGCCAAGCAAGGTGCAGCTGATGTTGAGGAGGGAGACCCCCGGGCCATCAGTATGTAAGGTGGACTCTTGAAACATTCTTCTGCCTCTTGACTAGAAGGTTCATCATTCCGGTTCCCCACAGCCTGATCAGTAGATGACCCCCCGCACACTGTCTGACATCCATCATCCTACCACCATTCACACCTTCCCAACTCCAATCCCTGTGATTGAAACCTTTGGTCTAAAACCGAATAATTGCAATAAATTCCAAAAATGTGCAGTTTTTTTTACCCCTTAGGCTCTGTTCACATCTGCGTTGTGACGTCCATTTTTCTAAGTAGTTTAATGCCGCTTATAACAGAAGCCACAATGCTGTGTTGGATCGCCCATTTTCTAATAATGGGATCCCTCCATAACGTGTCTGTCATTTTGATGGGAGAAACGATGAAATCTGCAACTGAGGCTCCTAACGGAGATGTGAACAGAGCCTTAAAGAATACCGACGGGGTTGTGGAAAAACATGGCGGCCAGTAACAGCACCACACTTCTGGTACTGCCACTCAACTCCATTGCAGTGAACAGGGTCAAGGTGCAATACCACACACAACCTGTGGACAGGTGGGGAGCTGTGTTTGGAAGAAAGCAGCCTTGACAACCCCTAGAAGCAATCTCCATCCACAGTGCTACTTTTCCATCCCGACCTTGGTGGAACCTGAAGGACCTCATCAGCTAGGTCATCAGGGTCCTTTTACCCAACTTTCCAAAGCCTGAGGGCCCAATCAGCCTAGTTATGCAACCAGAAGGGTGTGGAGGACATGTCGTTGCATAACCAGATTGTAAACTGAGCTCAGTGTGATTTCAGGACATCAGAGCAAAAGTCGTGGAAAGTCACTATCCCGATCCACCATTGTGTAAACTGCAATAATGTTACACAGGAAGAAAGCCAGGTATATGGAGGGGGGGGGGGGGGGCAATAATGATAAAAATCTCCTCTATTACATTTATAACTCGCTATAAAGAAGAAACTAACTAGAAACGCAATTTATCCGGGGTAATTCAGCCATTCCAGAACCTTTATGGCCCCACTATAAAGAATAGGAGCGCTGAAGTTAATGAGTCACCGAACCTGGGGGCAACAGATTATGACCGAGGAAGCCCCAAAAACATCATCATGGGCCCCCTCAGGAGTACGTACTTGAAAGATATCCATCAGCAGTCCAGCCGCCACCATGCCCAGTCCGGCCATCAGGAAGGGCAAGAGCACCTGGGCTGCAATGGAGAAGACAGTCTCCGGAAAAAAACCATGGGGTAACCTTGAGAGCTTGCATCTAAATCCTCTCAGCTTCTTCCCGTGATAGCAGAACTCCAGTTCCAAGTGAGTAACCACCATTTCTTTGCCTTACGACCGGGATTGTACAGAACTGAGGAGCCTCCAGGATCTTCCAAAGAGCCGGGGAAGACCTGCATCCATTGACGTCGAAGGGGAAGATTCCAAAAAATGCTTGAAAACTTTTTAGACTGAATCCTGGATTTCCAGAAATGTCTTAACCCATAATGAGTCCAAGAAGGAATGAGATGGCTGACGTAAGCTCGCAGTCCGTCAGTTTACCTGGGCCCATCCGCATGGTCCGCTTTTGGGAACGCGTGGGAACCTCTTGTCGGCGGCTCCAGGAGGGTGAAACTTTTTGAATTTGCAAAGTAAACCTCTTAAAATTTCCTTTGAGAAAATAAATCTGACCTTCAGAAGTGTGGTCTGAGGGTTCTCCTGTTGCTTTCTCCTGCAGGTTTCAACTACAAACGTCATGAAAGTGAAAAAAAAATTGAAAGAAAAAAGAAAAACTTGACTGACCAGCTGCGAACACGAGGACTACAGGTCCTTGGGCAATAATAGTTGCTACAATGAACCGTGTGGTGATTGCTGATAATGCACACGTGCAGAGCTATGCATAGGCGGCATATCTTTCCAGCACAAGATCCAGGATGCCGTCACGTAGTGACCGTCTCGCTCCACGCCTTCAGCCTATCAGCGGGATGTCGGCATAGTTGCCTCCTTCAGTTATGAAGAATAAGCGACTTTTACTAAGAATGCAGAAGACGAGTAATTCACTCTCTCTTGTGCTGGACAGGAGATGTAATGTCAGAAGTGTTTCAGCGCGGTATCTGTAGGCAGCGTTCCCTGGAAGAAGCCAATCACCAGCCAGAGATTCTTATCAGATGTCCTCACTTTTTTGTCACTAGTTTATGAGAACCTAGATAAAGATCCTGGTGGTGAGACTTTCTCCAAGGTAGCTGAACTCAGAATAAATGTAATGGTTTACAAAATAGAACACAGATCAAACAAAGCAAAAAAGTGCTTTTTTTAAAAAAAGACTGACACTAAATAACTGATATTGGTAGAACCTTTCCGCCCACAAACTTAAATGTATTTTATTGGGATTTTATATGATAGACCAACACAAAGTAGCAAATATGTGTGAAGTGAAAAGAAAATGATACATGGTTTTCAAAATGTTTAATAAATAAAAACCTGAAATGTGTGGGATGCATTTGTATTCAGTCCCCTGCACTCTGATACCCCTAAATTAAATCCAGTGTGACCCATTGTCTTCAGAAGTCACCTAATTACTAAATAGAGTCCACCTGTGTGTAATGTATTCTCAGTATTAATACAGCTGATCTGTTCTCAGAGGTTTGTTAGAGAACATTAGCGATCAAACAGCATCATGAAAACCAAGGAACACAGCAGACAGGTCAGGGATAAAATTGTGGAGAAGCGTAAATAAGGGTTAGGTTATTAAAAAACTATCTCAAGCTCTGAACATCTCATGGAGCACTGTTCAATGTATAATCCTAAAATGGGATGAGTATGGCACAAGTGCAAACCTACCAAGACATGGTCGTCCACCGAAACTTACAGACCAGGTAATGAGAGCACTAATAAGGGAAGCAGCCAAGAGACCCGTGGTCACTCTGGAGGAGCTGCAGAGATCCACAGATCAAGTGGGAGAAACTGTCCACAGGACAACTGTTATTCGTGTTCTCTACAAATCTGATCTTTATGAAAGAGTGGCAAGAGGAAAGACATTTTTGCAAGCAAGCCATAAGAAGTCCAATTTGAAGTTTTCGACAAACCATGTAGGGGACAAAGCGATCATGTAGAAGAAGGTGCTCTGGACAGATGAGACCAAAGTTGAACCTTTTGGCCCAAGTGCAAAATGTGATGTGTGGTAGAAAACTAACCCTACAATCACCCTGAACATACCATGCCCTCCGTGAAACATGGTGGTTGCAGCATGATGCTACGGGGAGGCTTTTCTTCAACAGGGACAGGGAAGCAGGTCAAAGTAGATGGGAAGATGGATAAAGCTAAATACAAGGCAATCCTTTTGGCTTGTATTTCTTAAAAATGTTTAAAACAATGTATAATTTTCTTTTCACTTCACATATATGTTCTACTTTGTGTTGGTCTATCACATAAAATCCCAATTAAATACATTTAAGTTTGTGGATGTAACATGAAAAATGTGGAAAAGTTGAAGAGATATGATTACTTTTTCAAGACACTGTAGTACATCAGCAATAATTAATACAATACTGGCCCCTATGTACAAGAATATAACTACTATAATACTGCCCCTATTTACAAGAATATAACTACTATAATACTGCTCCTATATACAAGAATATAACTACTATAATACTGCCTCCTATGTACAAGAATATAACTACTATAATACTGCTCCTATGTACAAAAATAAAACTACTATAAAACTGCCTCCTATGTACAAGAATATAACTACTATAATACTGCTCCTATGTACAAGAATATAACTACTATAATACTGCCTCCTATGTACAAGAATATAACTACTATAATACTGCCTCCTATGTACAAGAATATAACTACTATAATACTGCTCCTATATATGAGAATATAACTACTATAATACTGCTCCTATGTATAAGAATATAACTGCTATAATACTGCTCCTATATACAAGAATATCACTACTATAATACTGCTCCTATGTACAAGAATATAACTACTGTAATACTTCTCCTATGTACAAGAATATAACTACTATAATACTGCTCCTATGTACAGGAATATAACTACTATAATACTGTCTCCTATGTACAAGAATATAACTACTATAATACTGCCTCCTATGTACAAGAATATAACTACTATAATACTGCCCCTATGTACAAGAATATAACTACTATAATACTGCTCCTATATATGAGAATATAACTACTATAATACTACTCCTATGTATAAGAATATAACTGCTATAATACTGCTCCTATGTACAAGAATATAACTACTATATTTATTGCTCCTATGTACAGGAATATACCTACTATAATACTGCTCCTATGTACAAGAATATAACTACTATAATACTGCTCCTATGTACAAGAATATAACTACTATAATACTGCCCCCTATGTACAAGAATATAACTACTATAATACTGCCTCCTATGTACAGGAATATAACTACTATAATACTGCTCCTATGTACAAGAATATAACTACTATAATACTGCCTCCTATGTACAAGAATATAACTACTATAATACTGCCTCCTGTGTACAACAATATAACTACTATAATACGTCTCCTATATACAAGAATATAACTACTATAATACTGCTCCTATGCACAAGAATATAACTACTATAATACTGCTCCTATGTACAGAGAAAGCTATGCAGGGAATACTTAGAAGGAGATACATTGCTAAACCAGTGCCCTCGGCCCTTCATTCTCAGAATCATAGGGGCCCCAGAGGTCGGACCACCACCATTCATAAAGTAATGGCTGTCACTTTATAAGGCTTCAGTCTGTACAGTGTCAGTCAGGGGCTGGGAGCAGCAGACCACAGATGAGTGTGCGGTCTTCATTCACTCTCCGTTTTCTTGTGACGCTTGTTTTCCCAGTGCACCCAGCCACGTGTCGGCCTCGCTAAGCTGACAAGTCACTGGCATGAGCACACGCTGTCCGCCAGGGCCTTATCTGATAACAGGGGGTAGGATGACCTGTTCCCACTGCCAAGCAGAATTAAAGGAGACCTAAAATAAATTTCAGACCGAAAGCTCCGAACCTTCTTGTGAGCTGGGGGTGAAATCACATCAGTACCCATCTCCCCCCCCCCCCATCCAACAATGCCTATAGAAAGTATTCACACCCCCACATTTTACTGGAATAGTGAAGTTACCTTGTATCCATCCTCTGACTGTCACTTTTATAAAACCAAGTCCCTTTGTGACATGTGGGGATATTGACAAACAGAAATGATACAATGTAACAGCAGCAATGTCCTGCTTCTCCTACCTGCACGACATCCAGCACCATGCCAGCCATCACCATGCCCAGCCCTGCCAACAGGTAGGGGAACAACACCTGCAGGGTGATGGAGATAGAGGACTCATCTCCTGGTCTGGGCATGGGAACCTTCTTCTCTGGTGGGGGGCGCTTTTCCGGAATGAGTGGCAGATCTTCCTCCACAATCTCTCTGTGGACGCCTCGGTTCTCATTCTGTTTGCCTTTGTTCTTTGCTCTGTTTTTGGTGCGCTCTCCATTCCTGGCTCGGCCCTCCTTCCTCCTCTGCCGGGTCTCCTCACCCTTCATGGTGACCTGGCCGGGCACGGGGACCTGTCACTCTGCAGAGATAACGGTTTTGTTTACTGATGACAAAAACTGATTAAAAAAACACAAAAAATCAATAATTATTTTAATTTATGGGAAGAAATCACTAGGTGAAAAGAGCCTGGGCTCGCACCTTCAGCCAGACAGTCATGGGTAATACGAGGGCCATGAGAGGACGCCACAAGAAAGCCTCTACCTCACTCCACAAATAGGTGATCTGCCCACCTAGCGATGTGCCCCCATTGTCTATGATGGGACAACCCCTTTAACTTTGGAGAGTCTTGGGGTGCACTCTATGCTTAGAGGCAGTTAGGTTTGGAGGGTCTTCTAGTGTCCCCCTAGATCAGTGGTGGCGAACCTATGGCACGGATGCCAGAGGGGGTGCTCAGAGCCCTCCATGTGGGCACATGGCTCTTTGTGGGCAATGAGTAGTGTTGCCACCTGTGCACCATTACTTTGTGGAGCGCTCATTAGTGCAGCCCTTACTCCCCCTCTTCTGCTTGTGTTAAAAAATAAAATAAATAAAACTCACCTTATCCATTAATCCTGCCGCGGGAAACACTCGCTGCTCCCTGGATGCGCAAGACAAGACCTGCCCTCTGGCGAGATGACGTTTCGTAGCATTGACTGGAAGCAGCAGGACCTGCGAAACGTCATCATTCTGGGGCCCGGGTCCTGCACATCCAGGGAGCAGCGAGTGTTCCCCGCGGCACGATCAATGGATGAGGTGAGTTTTATTTATTTTATTTTTTGCTCAAAAAGAGTGTGGAAGGGGGCATTAATAATACTGCGAATGGAGGACAAATAATACTAGGGGGGCACTAATGGGGGCATTAATCTTACTGGGGGCCATATTAATACTGGGCGCCACTAATGGGGGCTTTATTAATACCTTAATATTAAGACCTGCAGGGCTGTATGTGTGAACGAGACACTGAACTGCCCCAGACTATGTCCCCATGGTGCCTGTCTGACTCCTCTGCTGACAACCGCTCTGCACTAGTGCCCCAGATTCACTGTCAGGATCCAGTTCCAGAGGAGCCTCCCAGATGATCTCAGATGATAAAAATACATCTGCACCTGTCTATAAGCCGGGGCCCTCCGACCAGCGCACAGAAGATGGAGTGACAGGGACACAATGATCGACCGGCCTCATGCAGATTGCTGCTCTGAATGAAGACTGGGGAGATTCATCACAACTGGTGTAAAAAGTGGCTTAGATGATCATAGCAACCAATCAGATTCCACCATTTTCCCAAAAAATGAAAGGTGAAATCTGATTGGTTGCTTCAGGCAAATAAGCGTTTACAACATTTTTGATAAATCTCCGCCATTGTATATAACATTACATCCAATTGTGGGTACAGATATTTGGGAAGATCCCACAGACGGCACACGTTCAGAAATACATTATTTTTAATTCCTTAATATCTCAGCTTGCTGTCAGTGAATGGGAACATTCTGTTTACATCCAGAGGATGAAAATCCCTCAGAGCTGTTACTTCTCACAGTTGATGGTTTGCAACAAGTGTATCAGGTATGGAGTTAGGGCTCTTTCACACTTGCGTTTTTGTTTTCCGGCATAGAGTTCCGTCGACGGGTCTCTATGCCGGAAAAATCCTGATCAGGATTATCCCAATGCATTCTGAATGGAGAGAAATGCGTTCAGGATGCATCAGGATGTCTTCAGTTCAGGACCGGAACGCTGTTTGGCCGGAGAAAATACCGCAGCATGCTGCGCTTTTTGCTCCGGCCAAAAATCCTGAACACTTGCCGCAAGGCCGGATCCGGAATTAATGCCCATTGAAAGGCATTAATCTGATCTGACCTTAAGCTAAACGCTGCTTTGGCGCATTGCCGGATCCGACGCTTAGCTTTTTCTGAATGAGTTATCATGGCAGCCAGGACGCTAAAGTCCTGGTTGCCATGGTAAGTGTAGTGGGGAGCGGGGAGCAATATACTTACCGCCGGTGCAGCTCGGGCGCTCCAGAGTGACGTCAGGGTGCCCCACACGCATGGATCACGTGATCCATGCGTATGGGGCGCTGTGACATCATTCTGGAGCGCCTCAGGAGCCGCACGGACTGTAAGTATACCGCTCCCCCGCTCCCCACTTCTACTATGGCAACCAGGACTTTAATAGCGTCCTGGCTGCCATAGTAACACTGAAAGCATACTAAAGACGGATCAGTCTTCATATGCTTTCAGGTCACTTGCGTTGTTACGGATCCGGCGCGCATTTCCGGCAAATGGAGTACACGACGGATCCGGACAACGCAAGTGTGAAAGAGGCCTTACCTGCGACCCAGATACATGGTTTGTCTTTTGATACATTGTAACAAACTAGCAGGACAGGTGAGGGGTGTGTGCTGCCGATGAGCGGATTTCACAGAGGACTGACTGTAATACCATTGTAACAAACCTTCACCTGTGAGAAATATTAGGTCACATAGTGAGCATCCAAAATGTATTTTACTACAAGATCCAAGTCCAAAGCTGGCGCTCAGATTTCTGCCTCGGATGCGCCGCCGGTTTGCAGCAGAACCACAAAGGACTTTCTCCGTTGCTCTTCAGTGTGGATCAGGGATCTGTCGTGTGAACAAAGATCGCAGTGTAGCCGGGCTGCCACAGGAACGACTGGGGTCACAGCACGACCAGGGTTACCAACTGTCCAGATATTTCTGGACAGTCCATAAAAATAGGCGACTTTTTTCCTGTAAAAAGGGGGTCAGTCGGCACATCCCAATGTACAATGTACATCATTTGTACAAAATGATTTGGGCCCATCCGCCAACGTAAAGGCGATCTCTATGAGACGGGAACCAAACACTAAATACTACCTGTAATGTGCCAAAATGGCCACCATAAAATTCAGAGAGTGCAGGTTCCACATGCATGCTAGGTCCCCACTTTTTACCATTTCTGGTGCCATAACGGCCTCAATTAAATCCAGGGATGCTTATTGTATTTATTGGAAGCCATTTGGCACCAGGAGAAGTATAGAGTGGACCCAGCATACATGTTGGTACCTGCATCCCTGGATTTAATAGAGGCCGTTATGGCACCAAAAATGGTAAAAAGCAGAGTGGACCCAGCATGCATGTGGAACCTGAACTCCCGTCTGATAGAGATCGTCTTGACGTTGGCGTATGGGCCCAAATAATTTTGTACAAAATGTATTTGCCAAGAATCTCAATTATGCAAAATAGGTGTAACATTAGCGCCAGAATATTTTCTATAATTATGGCATTATTGTACTTTATTTGGCTTGCAGAGTGCTGCTGCATTGACTTTTTTCCTGTGTCCGTAAAAAAAGAAAATAGATGTGTCCGTAATTTTTGGGGAATCTGGTAGTTCATGACTGGATTATTTTGGTGGTAATTATCATCATTTTACAGCTCACAGTAAAGGCTGGTGATGCGCTGCTATCAGTATAGACCTGTATTACTTATAATCTTTATCAATCATTGCGTTTTTACAATTTGTCCGTAAAAATGTTGGCTGTCCGTGATTTTGTCCAGAAAGCTGTCCAGAAAAAAGAAATATTCCCATTGGCAACCCTGAACGTAACTCGTACATCAGTATTGGAATTTTTGCGATTCACGTGTCGTGCTCACAGGAAACATGCAAGTCGCGTTGCAACTCCACTGGTTCCTATGGCGGTCCTGTTACAATGCGATCGTTGGTTGCTGTCGTGGCCAAAATCGCCATGTAAACAAACCCTTATCCTCAGCATTCCCGCCTGCAGCCTACTTATTTTTATGGCGTAATTTTCCCACGCTGATGATAAGATTTCTGCTGCATGCGAATGGCGCTACGGAAATCCTATTCACACGCAGTGGAAACGGATTGTTGCCGGATTTGAATCTGTCACCTATCCTTTGTGGAAACAAGAATAACAGCAAGCAGAGATCTTGAAAATATTGAGAACTTGAAAGAAAAAAAAACTGCATAGCTTTCCATTATACTATGAATAAAGAGCCATATTAGGACTTCTAGACGTTGTTGGGGGGCCGGTGGGGGGCACCCTCTTGGGATTCCGCTCTATTGGCTCCAACTCCGGAGGACGCAGCCTTCATTTGGCAGGGCGCCATGTACTACATCCCCCCATTCAATGCCAGTGAGTGGAGGTGAGAGTTTCAGGCACCAGTACAATGCCCACCCTCCATCTGAACGGGCATTAAACAAATAAATTATTTAAAAAATCTTATACATGATATATGGCGGTGTGATACTCGTGTCCGCCATTATTACTACAGTATTGTGCCATCACACCGCCAGAGCACCCATGTAAAGCACTGATGTCTCCGCCCCTCCCTTAAAAGCAGATGTTTATCAGACTGAGGCCTTATGCACATGACCGTATGTATTTTGCGGTCCGCAAAAAACGGATCCACAAAAAATTCGGATGACATCCGTGTGCATTCCGTATTTTGTGGAACAGAACAGCTGGCCCCTAATAGAACACTCCTAGCCTTGCCCGTAATGCGGACAATAATAGGACATGTTCTATTTTTTTGCAGAACGGAAAGACGGACATACGGAATGGACACAGAGTAACTTCCGTTTTTTTTGCGGACCCATTGAAGTGAATGGTTCCGCATTCCGGAGCGGACACAGAAAGAAAATACGTTTGTGTACATGAGGCCTGACTTATAGGGCGTCATTTAGCCTGGATTCACATCACGTTTTTCCCATCCGTCAAACGCGTACGTTAAACGGATGCCTCAGACTGATGTCATAGACTTCCATTGTAAAAAAAAATGTATACTTTTTTTTACTGGACTTGGCAGGATACAAGCTGCGTTTGTATCCGTTTTTTTCTCTAAGGTATACGTCAAACAGAGGCATAAAACGTGATGTGAACCCACCCTTACTAATGCTTAATTGGCGTAAATAGTGGGTTCACATCACGTTTTATGCCGCCGTTTGACGTATACCTCAGAGAAAAAAAGGACACAAAAATGCAGCGCACCACGTTCTTACATCCTGCACAGTCCGGTAAAAAAAAAGTATCCTTTTTTTTTTACACTGGAACTCTATGGCATCAGTCTGAGGCATCCGTTTAACATATACGTTTTTTGTATACGTTAAACGGATGGGAAAAACGTCATGTGAACCCAGCCAAAAAAAAGTTGCACGACCCCATTTTAGGACTTTATGGGCTCATGCACACGACCGTATTTTGTTTCCTTGTCCGTTCCGTTTTTTTTGTTGATAGAATGCGGACCCATTCATTTCAATGGGTCCGCAAAAAATGAGGACAGCACACTGTGTACTATCCGCATCCGTATGTCAGTTCCGTAGCCCCACAAAAAAAATAGAGCATGTCCTATTATTACAATGGATCTGCAAAAATAACGGATGCCATATGGACGTCATCCGTTTTTTTTTGCGGATCTGCAATTTGCGGACCGCAAAACACATACGGTCGTGTGCATGTAGCCTATAAGGCTGGGTTCACATCACATTTTTCCCATCTGTTTAACATATACAAAAAGCGTGTACGTTCATTGTAAAAAGAAAATATACGTTTTTTTACCGGACTGTGCAGGATACAAGATCGCGGTTGCGCTACATTTTTGTATCCTTTTTTTTTCTAAGCTGTAAAACGAGATGCGAACCCAGACTATTACTTATAATACGCTTTGTCGCACAATGCGTTTTTTTTTTGTGTTTGCCACTTGGGAGTGACGGGGGAATGGTTAAGGGGGGGGCATATTCGATGGCACAGCCCCAGCTTATTCACTTACATTTACGCCAGTTTTAGCCGTAAAAGATTCCGGAAATCTACTCCGTTCGATGCTCATGGACTGTCGCAGATGCGCCTAATGATGCATGGTTTGGCAGTGAAGGGAATGAGAGGCGGGTGTAAAACGCTGGTCTTTGTAAATGACCCCCATAAAGCCCATGTTATACCATGTCAGGGTGTGGGCACCGCACTGCGCCCCCTGTCGGGGAGAAGCTGCAGCTACAGCCACAGTGCTGCTGTTTTCTTGGGGTTAATAGGGCGTATTTTGGGGGCCGGACCTAGAATATTGGTCAATTATTGCTCCTAGAAGAGGGCAGGAGAACAGGGGCCCAATGCTGTATGCCAGCGCCCTCTACTGGGCAGAACCTGCTACTGCAGCAGCCCCAGGGGGTAACGATAGGTGAGTAGTCATTTATCGGGCCCCTAGGAGGGTGGAGGTTGGGGCCACGTGGCGTTTCCGGGGAAGGGTGGGGTGCAGGGGCTGCAGCAGGTATGTCCCCGCCACTACCTACCTTCCTCCTGCGGGTGACGGGGGCCCCCTCGGTCGGCAGAGGATGGGGGGCAGCCCCGGGCAGGGTGCGGGAGGAGGATCCCGGGGAGGAGGCCGCCGGGTGTCGGGACCCGCCCGCAGGAAGCGCCGCTCCTTACATTGCTGCCATGGATACATTGTAACAATCCGGGCTGTACGGGGGCCCCTGTGTCCGCGGGGCCCTATGAAGAGCGCTGCTGGACTGAAGGACTCGCCCCATCTAGCACAGGGGTACATAGTAATTTGGTGGGGGCCCAGATATGGCGCTAATACCACTGATGGGGGCTGAGCCATTATCAGGACTGCACCTCTGACTGCTACACTATGTGTACAGGGCGGCAATGTGTCTGTGCACAGCCTAGAGAAGTATATCCCTGCGGAAAATAAATAAATACCAATATAACATCAGCCATAGGGACCATACAACAGTACTGCTGATAGTAACAATATAACATTATCCATAGGGACTGTACAACAGTGCCGGTGATAGTTACAATATAACATCAGCCATAGGGACCATACAACAGTACTGCTGATAGTAACAATATAACATTATCCATAGGGACTGTACAACAGTGCCGGTGATAGTTACAATATAACATCAGCCATAGGGACTGTACAACAGTGCCGGTGATAGTAACAGTATAACATCAGCCATAGGGACTGTACAACATTGCCGGTGATAGTAACAGTATAACATCAGTCATAGGGACTGTACAACAGTGCCGGTGATAGTAACAGTATAACATCAGCCATAGGGACTGTACAACAGTGCCGGTGATGGTAACAATATAACATCAGCCATAGGGACCTTATAACAGTACCGGTGATAGTAACAGTATAACATCAGCCATAGGGACTGTACAACAGTGCCGGTGATAGTAACAGTATAACATCAGTCATAGGGACTTTATAACAGTACCGGTGATAGTAACAGTATAACATCAGCCATAGGGACTGTACAACAGTGCCGGTGATAGTAACAATATAACATTATCCATAGGGACCATACAACAGTGCCGGTGATAGTAACAATATAACATCAGCCATAGGGACCATACAACAGTGCCGGTGATAGTAACAGTATAACATTATCCATAGGGACCGTACAACAGTACCGGTGATAGTTACAATATAACATCAGCCATAGGGACCATACAACAGTGCCGGTGATGGTAACAATATAACATCAGCCATAGGGACCATACAACAGTGCCGGTGATGGTAACAATATAACATCAGCCATAGGGACCATACAACAGTGCCGGTGATGGTAACAGTATAACATCAGCCATAGGGACCATACAACAGTGCCGGTGATAGTAACAGTATAACATCAGTCATAGGGACTGTACAACAGTACCGGTGATAGTAACAATATAACATCAGCCATAGGGACCGTACAACAGTGCCGGTGATAGTAACAGTATAACATCAGCCATAGGGACCATACAACAGTACCGGTGATGGTAACAATATAACATCAGCCATAGGGACCGTACAATAGTGCCATTGATGGTGACCATAATATATTAGCCATTAGGACCAGTGATAGTGACCATATAGTGTCCGCCGTAGATAGGGATCATATAGTAGGCCCATTCGCGGTGTCCATATACTATTGTCCATTAGGACTATACTGTAGTACCATGTGTAGTAACCATATAATATTAGCCATTGGGACCATACGGTAGTACCAGTGATACTGATCACATACCATCACACATAGTATTAGCAGGCAGTAGGACCATTCATAGTGACATATACTATTAGTACCATGTGTAGTAACCATATAATATTAGCCTTAGGGACCATACGGTAGTACCGGCGATAGTGATCATATCCTATAGTAGCAGCGGGCGGAGGATTTATAGCTGTTATCTTTCCAGTGTCATGGAAGAATCTGCTCCGGTATAGCAATGCGTCTGTACAGGTTTCCAGCTTCTACCTGTGACAAGGAATGTTCCCATTCACTGACAGCAAACAGAGACCTTGAAAACGTTCAGGAACTGAAGCTCGAAGTCTACTAATCAATCTTATCAATGAAAGCCCCTTCGGACCCCCGCACTCCTTCAGAAGCAGGGACCTCCATGTTACTGGGGTTCTGCAGCGTCACCCTTGGACCCTGCGCAGGATTGTGCTGCCTCCCATACACAATAGCATTGGATACGGATCCGTTACCTGGGGATAATTCATACACCGCGGCAGTAATGTGCTGGTGGGGTGGCCCCGGTAGTTAGCGGCTGCAGGTTGCGCTGGTGCCTCTGTGACTGTGACGACCCCACAGCTGTTGGCTCGCTGGGGCCACATTCTCAGCGTCACGGCTAATGTAACCGGGTTAAATTTCTGCCGGCTCAGCCTTACTCCTCTTTCACGAGCGAGGGTGTAGGTGGCGGTGGTGGGGTGCAGGAGGGGGGGGGGGGCGGGCGATAGATTTATCCCTCAGGAGGTCACGGTACAAAATTGGGTTATGTTACATGACATGAAAAAAAATCCTCGAGATGAGGAACGGAAGATACTACGAGCGGCGCGGTGCAAGATTAGAACAACACGGCCGCTTTCTTCCAGAAACGGCGCCACACCTGGCCACGGGTAGAAACGCAGCTTGGCTCCATTGACGTAAATGGGGCTTAGGCTCCTTTCACATCTGCGGCATGGATCCGGCAGAGAACAGCCTCCCAAAATTCTCCAGATCTGGCACGACCGGGATGCCCACAGCCCCATTAACTACAATGGGGTCCAGCGGAGATCCGGCCGCAATCCGGCAAATATGCAGGGAATCGTCCGGACAGAAACCGCTGCACACGGTGTTTTGTGTCCGGCCAATTCCCGGCATTCTCTGCTGGGCCGCAGTGGTGAAAGTAGCCTTAGCTGCAATGCCACACACAGCCTGTGGGGCGCTGTGGCGCTGATTTTGCAAGCAGTTATGTTTTTCTGATTCCGGACACATATTTTTTTCCAAAAACAGCGCCACCATTGTGCATGGCCGTGTTTGGTATTGCAAGAAAACGCTCAAGCTAAGGGCTCGTGCACACGGCCATTCTGTGCATTGGGCGACATAGTTTGCAATCCCCAATGCACGGGGGCATCATCCGTGTGGATTCCACAGACGGATCCAGGCCCCTTCAACTTGAAAGGGTCCGTAATCTGTCCGCACCGCAAAAACATAGAACATGTTCTAATTTTTTGCAGTGTGGCGGCACAGAAAAACCCCAGGGAAGCGCTACGTAGTGCTGGGGTTCTGTGCCTCCGTTCTGCACCGGACCTTCCGGATTGTGGACCCTTCAAGTGAATGGGTCTGCATCCGTGATTCGGTGCAAAAACGGCTGGTGCCCGTATATTGTGGACCCGCTGTTTGCGGGTGGGTGACAAACTGGGCCACCCCATATATTGCATGCATATGGCATGGTGTCATGCTCCTGCAGGGGCTGTGTTAATTTCTATGCAGCGTCCCTGGTGCTATAGTGAAGAAATTGCCCATGAAGACCGCCATGGATCCCTGGAACAGCGAGGGGCAGCTCTGCATAACTTAGGGGGTGGGGTGAGCACTTTCTGTCCGCCTTGTAGACCCCCGGCTGGTCCGCCCTGCCTTATTCGTCTTTCTGAACATTGGGCGGTATGGTGCTGTGTCTTCCTCCCGGAGCTGCGGGCAGCGGTAGTTGGCACAGCAGACTAGGGAAGTCTGATGGAGCAGATTTTAGTGTCCCGCTGGTCTCGCCGGCTCATTGTACATTCCAGCCGCCCCGTGTTCTGTCCTCAGCTGCTCTGTGACTTTCTCCCCTTCCTGCATTAATGCTGCACATGGGGTTCCTGGCAGGATACCCGCCGCCTGGCGCACAGATATGACCAGACTGGCAGAGGATCCTGACCCAGTCCAAGAATCGGTGAGCGCCACCTAGAGATATACAGGGTATACCCAATTAATCTACAGGTACCAGTAAGGGGTTAATACCTTGCTAATTGGTTGGGGGCAGTTGTCAGACAGGGACCTCAGTGCTGCTAAACTCAGTCTTCTGTCCAGCGACTTATGTAGCCAATAATGAAATGGCGGATAACGGGGAACTACAGCTTGCATTATACTAGACCAGTGTTTTCCAACCAATGTGCCTCCAGCTGTTGCAAAACTACAACTCCCAGCATGCCCGGACAGCCTTTTGCTGTGCGGGCATGCTGGGAGTTGTAGTTTTGCAGCAGCTGGAGGCACACTGGTTGGGAAACACTGTACTAGACAATGGGCTGAGCTGCAATACCAAGCACGGCCTCTATAAAATGTGCGGCGCTGTGATTGGTGAGCAGGGAGAAGGCAGTGGCGCCACTGAGCACAGGTGCCTGCTCAAACAGCTAATCGGTGGGGGTCCCGGGATTCAGACCCTCACCGATCAGATACTGATGACCTATCCTTTAAATGTATTGCCTCTTGGAGGGAAAAGCTACAGAGAGAACTTGCTGCACCTACAATCTGCGTATTATATAAAGTATAGCTACAGTGGGGTTCTCAGCTTTTTATACTTCTGCAACATTCCAATAGGCTTTACATTTGAATTCTACTCAAGATCTCTGCTTGTTTTCAGTGAATGGGGACATTTTGGGAACAACCTTTTAAGAAAAAAAAGGTTATGTATCATTAAGGGAACAGGAGTTTTATGCCCACTTCGTGAAAAGACATGTACTACTCAGCAGCTTGGGAAAGCTGGGTGAGAGGCCTGCTGGGGCAGTAATTGCAACTATCCTGGTTGTCCTGAGTACATGGAAATGCTTTAAAAGGGGTTATTAAATATAGTATGGCTCCACCTGACGTTCAGTTACTTACATAGTATGGCTCCACCTGACGTTCAGTTACTTACATAGTATGGCGCCACCTGGTGTTCAGTTACTTACATAGTATGGCACCACCTGGTGGTCAGTTAGTTATATAGTATGGCTCCACCTGGTATTCAGTTACTTACATAGTATGGCGCCACCTGGTGTTCAGTTACTTACATAGTATGGCTCCACCTGGTGTTCAGTTACTTACATAGTATGGCTCCACCTGGTGTTCAGTTACTTACATAGTATGGCTCCACCTGGTGTTCAGTTACTTACATAGTATGGCTCCACCTGGTGTTCAGTTACTTGCATAGTATGGCTCCACCTGACGTTCAGCTACTTACATAGTATGGCTCCACCTGGTGTTCAATTACTTACATAGTATGGCTCCACCTGGTGTTCAGTTACTTACATAGTATGGCTCCACCTGTTGTTCAGTTACTTACATAGTATGGCTCCACCTGGTGTTCAGTTACTTACATAGTATGGCTCCACCTGGTGTTCAGTTACTTACATAGTATGGCTCCACCTGGTGTTCAGTTACTTACATAGTATGGCTCCACCTGGTGTTCAGTTACTTACATAGTATGGCTCCACCTGGTGTTCAGTTACTTACATAGTATGGCGCCACCTGGTGTTCAGTTACTTACATAGTATGGCTCCACCTGGTGTTCAGTTACTTACATAGTATGGCTCCACCTGGTGTTCAGTTACTTACATAGTATGGCTCCACCTGGTGGTCAGTTACTTACATAGTATGGCTCCACCTGGTGTTCAGTTACTTACATAGTATGGCTCCACCTGGTGTTCAGTTACTTACATAGTATGGCTCCACCTGGTGTTCAGTTACTTACATAGTATGGCTCCACCTGGTGTTGCTTTACTTACATAGTGTGGTGCCCCCTTGTGTTCATTAATAGGAATGAGTGAATCGACTTCGGATGCTACATCTGAAGTCGTTTTGCAAAAAACTTTGTCGTAATACTGTATGGCGTTCCTGCTCCCTACAGTATTAGAATGTATTGGCTCCGATGAGACGCGAGATTTGATGTAATAACTTCGGGAGTTAATTATTACTACAAAACAACTGAAAGGTGGCATGAAGCAGGATGTGCTCAACCCAAAAATGCAGTTGTGCATATATATATATACAGGGGAGCAGATACTGCACTTGTGGCGGACCACAAGTACCACAATAGACATCCTACACAATTAATTATTACTGTAAAAAACCTTGGTTTTTACAGTAATAATTAATTCCCAACGTTTTTACAAGAACTCTTGCTCGACTTTGTGAAGCATTAGCTGCCAGTGGGGGAAGGAGACTAATTCTGTCCACAGCCTGCCCTAGCAGTTCCAAGGGGGCCACATCAAATTACTAAAAAGCAGTGATTTTCTGAACTTTTGGAGTGAACCCCTTTGTATATATTCTGCAGTATGGTGGTGTCTATGGAAAGGGGGTCAGTCAGCACATCCCACAGCGCAGGCGCACGCTGCTATAACTAGAAACACAAAGAAAAAAAGGACAATGCAGCAGCGCTCTGCAGACACAAATAAAGTACAATAATGCCATAATTATAGAAAACATTCTGGTGCTAATGCTGCGCTTATTTTGCAAATTTGAGATTCTTGGCGAATACATTTTGTACAAAATTATTTGGGCCCATCTGCCAAACGTCAAGGCGATCTCTGTAAAGCGGGAACCTAACATTAAATTCTACCAAAATGGCCACCATAAAATTAAGGGAGTGCAGGTTCCACACGCATGCTGGGTCCACTCTGCTTTTTACCATTTTTGGTGCCATAACGGCCTCCATTAAATCCAGGGATGCAGGTACCAGCATGCACATGTTATCTGGGGATGTGCACAGTGACTGACTATAGCGATGTTTGTGGTCCCCGCACTAGTTTTACACTGATACATCAAGGTCTAAAATGCCATTAATACTAGTTGTGAATTTACATAGTGGTCTACGGTAATGATGTGCCGGGACGGTAGAAAAAGGGGTATTTCGGTAGGGAATAACTTGTTTTTACCAGAATATCCCTTTAACAACTGTCACTTTGTAGTGGTGACAGTTCTTTTCTAACTTAAAGCCAGAAGAATTTTGAATTCAGCTCCGGATATGATGAAGTGCTACTTCAGATCAGTAACTGTGTGCCGGCCGTTCCCTGCATTAGGGACCGCAATTGCGGTCCCTAATGCACGGGCAACATCCATGCGGCTGCCGCAGACGGATGGGTCTCAACTTGAATGGGTCTGTGATCCGTCCGTTCCGCAAAAAAGTAGTGCATGGCATGGCCAGAAACACCACGGAAGCACTCTGTAGTGGTTCCATGGGGTTACGCTCCGTCCTTTCGCACCGTATCTCCCGGATCGTGGACCCATTCAAGTGAATAGGTCCGTGATGCAGGATGCACATGGCCGGTGCCCCGTGTATTGCGCACCCGCTGTATGCGGGACACAATACGACCACTGTCGTGTGCATGAGACCTTAAGCAAAGTATTTTCACTTTTTTTGGTATATTTTAAACTGTAAAATGTTTATATGCAGCGTCCTGAAAAAAAGGAACATGCTTATGCACACGGATGGGGTTTTCCTCTGCATCTGATCCACATTTTTTGTGGGTCGGATGCGGACCCATTCACTTCAGGGGTCCGCAAAAGATACAGACAACATGCCGTGTGCTGTCCACATCCATATGTCCGTTCTGTAGTTGTCATATCCACTTTTACCAGCAGGTGTCAGTGTTTCACAATTCTGCTCTGCAGCACTGACTTCCTACATCAATAAATTCCCCAGTTAGGGCTCATGCACACAAACTTATTTTTTTATTGTTTCCGTGCTGTTTTTTTTGTTTTTTTTTTGCAACTCGCTTGCGGATTTATTCACTTCAATGGGTCCGCATAAAAAACGGAGTTTACACCGTGTGCATTCTGTTTTCATATGTCCGCAAGGCCATTTTGTAAAAAAATAGAACACTTCCTATTATTGTCCGTATTACAGGCAACGGTCATGTGCACAAGCCCTCGTCATTATTGTTTTCTGACGAGCTGCTGTATTCAATTTTTTATGACTTTTACCTCTTTCTAAACCTCTGCTTTCCTGTGCTCTCTATTGGAAATCTTTGCATCTATAAAGGGGGTAAGTGATAAATAATACATTGCTGCCATCAGCAGAATAATGAGTACAGCTCTGGAGTATAATACAGGATGTAACTCAGGATCAGTACAGGATGAGTAATGTATGTACACAGTGACTGCACCAGCAGAATAGTGAGTGCAGCTCCGGAGTATAATGCAGGATGTAACTCAGGATCAGTACAGGATAAGTAATGTATGTACACAGTGACTGCACCAGCAGAATAGTGAGTGCAGCTCTGGAGTATCATACAGGATGTAACTCAGGATCAGTACAGGATAAGTAATGTATGTAGACAGTGACAGCACCAGCAGAATAGTGAGTGCAGCTCTGGAGTATAATACAGGATGTAACTCAGGATCAGTGCAGGATGAGTAATGTATGTACACAGTGACTACACCAGCAGAATAGTGAGTGCAGCTCTGGAGTATAATACAGGATGTAACTCAGGATCAGTACAGGATAAGTAATGTATGTACACAGTGACTGCACCAGCAGAATAGTGAGTGCAGCTCTGGAGAATAATGCAGGATGTAACTCAGGATCAGTACAGGATAAGTAATGTATGTACACAGTGACTGTACCAGCAGAATAGTGAGTGCAGCTCTGGAGAATAATACAGGATGTAACTCAGAATCAGTACAGGATAAGTAATGTATGTACACAGTGACTGCACCAGCAGAATAGTGAGTGCAGCTCTGGAGAATAATGCAGGATGTAACTCAGGATCAGTACAGGATAAGTAATGTATGTACACAGTGACTCCACCAGCAGAATAGTGAGCGCAGCTCTGGAGTATAATGCAGGATGTAACTCAGGATCAGTACAGGATAAGTAAGGCCTCATGCACACGACCGTTGTTTGATTCCGTGTCCGTTGCTCCGTTTTTCGTGATTTTCTGCGGACCCATTGGTTTTCAATGGGTCCGTGGAAACCTCGGAAAATGCACCGTTTGTCCTCCGTGTCCGTGGTCCGTGATTCCAGTCCGTCAAAAAAATATAACCTGTCCTATTCTTGTCCGTGAAAAACGGTTCACGGACCCATTCAACTCAATGGGTCCGTGAAAAATGCGGATGGCCATCCGTGTGTCATCCGTGTTCCGTGTCCGTTTTTTTTGCGGATCCCTTGGCAGGCACTTGGGAAACATTGTCAGCCTGTCTTTTGGTAAAATCTTTTGGGTCATGTCTGCTAAAAAAAACGGAAGACACACGGAAACACAACGGAAGGCAAAAACGGACACGGATCACTGAACAACGGAACCTCTTTTTGCGGACAGCATAAAAAAACGGTCGTGTGCATGAGGCCTAATGTATATACACAGTGACTCCACCAGCAGAATAGTGAGTGCAGCTCTGGGGTATAATACAGGATGTAACTCAGGATCAGTACAGGATAAGTAATGTATGTACACAGTGACTGCACCAGCAGAATAGTGAGTTCAGCTCTGAAGTATAATACAGGATGTAACTCAGGATCAGTACGGGATAAGTAATGTATGTACACAGTGACTCCAGCAGCAGAATAGTGAGTGCAGCTCTGGAGTATAATACAGTATTTATTTTAGGATGAGGTATATTTGTACTAACTGTTCTCTCTGTCGTGCTTCGCCCCTCATACTCTGCTCTACGTATAATATATTGGCCCACATATGATAATGTGAGTGCACCTAGATTTTGGCATAAATTATGTTAAAATGTGGTGCAGATTGACACATCTAGGTTTTGAAACATTATGTACCTGACCCAACAAGAGGTTAATGAGGAAGGGGATGTGACCTAATATACTGTATTTTTCATACAAATGTTGGTGTAGTAATTCTGTCTGAAACCAATAGTTGGTATAGAGCAGGCATCCTCAAACTGCGGCCCTCCAGATGTTGTAAAACTACAACTCCCACAATGCCCTGCTGTAGGCTGATACCTGTAGGCTGTTCAGGCATGCTGGGAGTTGTAGTTTTGCAACAGCTGGAGGGCCGCAGTTTGAGGATGCCTGGTATAGAGTCACAGAAAGGCGCCTCTCCCTGCACCAGATTTATCATCCAGCCTGTGCTTAATGTGGTGCCGGTCTATAGGAGGAGTAAACCCGCCTCATTGTGTTCCTTTTTGGCCGGGGAATTACAGATGTGGAGGGAGATCATATAAGATAACAGGCAGATGATGGAGAGTTTTTCGAGGAACTGCAAAATGCTGATTTGGCAGAGATTTGATGATGAAGCTCTACGATATGTGCTCAGCAGATGTGCTGATACCGCACATTCATCATAAACCGCTCCAGCCAGTGATTGTGCCGCATTGTGAAATACAGCTGGATGTGCATTCATAGTCGTGATCAGCGGAACGTTCTACTGCAACGAAACTACACACTTCCTTCCACTGATCGTACCCACAGATGACGTCCACCCCCGCACTGCAACCGGACCTAAAAGCCGCGCTGTCACGGAAACAGTTATATACGAAGTTATATAGGTTTTTAAATTTAATTGGAAAAATGTATTGTAATAAAAAGAATAGACCGCTATATGTAGAATATGGTGCCATTCATAAGGAAGTTCTAGTATAGTGTTATAGTACATCTTCTATCTGCCATAGGGAGCAATATAGTATTATAGTAGTTATATTCTTGTACATAGGAGCAGTATTATAGTAGTTATATTCTTGTACATAGGAGCAGTATTATAGTAGTTATATTCCTGTACATAGGAGCAGTATTATAGTAGTTATATTCTTGTACATAGGAGCAGTATTATAGTAGTTATATTCCTGTACATAAGAGCAGTATTATAGTAGTTATATTCTTATATATAGGAGCAGTATTATAGTAGTTATATTCTTATACATAGGAGTAGTATTATAGTAGTTATATTCTCATATATAGGAGGCAGTATTATAGTAGATATATTCTTGTACATAGGAGCAGTATTATAGTAGTTATATTCTTGTACATAGGAGGCAGTATTATAGTAGTTATATTCCTGTACATAGGATCAGTATTATAGTAGTTATATTCTTGTACACAGGAGCAGTATTATAGTAGTTATATTCTTGTACATAGGAGCAGTATTATAGTAGTTATATTCTTGTACATAGGAGGCAGTATTATAGTAGTTATATTCCTGTACATAGGATCAGTATTATAGTAGTTGTATTCTTGTACACAGGAGCAGTATTATAGTAGTTATATTCTTGTACATATAAGGCAGTATTATAGTAGTTATATTCTTGTACATAGGAGCAGTATTATAGCAGTTATATTTTTGTACATAGGAGCAGTATTATAGTAGTTATATTCTTGTACATAGGAGCAGTATTATAGTAGTTGTATTCTTGTACATAGGAGCAATATTATAGCAGTTATATTCTTGTACATAGGAGCAGTATTATAGTAGTTATATTCTTGTATGTACATAGGAGCAGTATTATAGTAGTTATATTCTGGTACATAGGAGCAGTAATATAGTAGTTATATTCTGGTACATATGAGCAGTATTATAGTAGTTATATTCTTGTACATAGGAGGCAGTATTATAGTAGTTATATTCTTGTACATAGGAGACAGTATTATAGTAGCTATATTCTTGTACATAGGAGCAGTATTATAATAGTTATATCCTTGTACATAGGAGCAGTATTATAACAGTTATATTCTTGTACATAGGAGCAGTATTATAGTAGTTATATTCTTGTACATAGGAGCAGTATTATAGTAGTTATATTCTTGTACATAGGAGCAGTATTATAGTAGTTATATTCATAGGCGTGCGCACTGGGTGTGCCTGGGCACACTTTAATCAAACCAACTCAAGTTTCTGTCAAAGCCAGGAAGCGCTAAAAGCGCTATACTCACCTTTTCCTTCCTGGTTCTCGGCGCTCCCACTGTGGAGGCTGCGCACAGTGTGAGGCTGCGCTGTGACCTCACACTGTGCGCGCCCACACAGCAGACTGTACAAGAGGATTACCGAGTGCGGGTGGTGAGGAGCGGCGGCATCCGGAGCAGGAACGGTAAGTGTTTGTTTTTTTTAATTTGGGGCTGAAGAGAGGCTGCTGGGGTCAGATATAAGGCACTGGGGCTCTTATCTGAGGTCTGATTGGGGGTCATTCACATTGGGGTCTGATCTGAGGTCTTATTGGGCTCCTATTAACATTGGGGGTCTTAATAAAATATTATTATCCCCCTCTAAAACCTAGGTGCGTCTTATAGGGCGAATAAAACGTGTACGTTTAAAAATGATTTCTTCTCCCTTCATTATATTGATAGTGTGGGTCTGTATGTATGTATGCAAGCAGAGTGTATTTATGTATATATATGTGTGTGTATGTTTGTGTGTGTGTATATAATTTTTACATACATACATACACGGCGTGTGTGTTTAGGCTTTAGGGTGAACACCCTAATGCAATAGGTTGCGCACGCCTATGGTTATATTCTTATACATAGGAGTAGTATTATAGTAGTTATATTCTCATATATAGGAGGCAGTATTATAGTAGATATATTCTTGTACATGGAGGCAGTATTATAGTAGTTATATTCTTGTACATGGGGGCAGTATTATAGTAGTTATATTCTTGTACATAGGAGTAGTATTATAGTAGTTATATTCTCATATATAGGAGGCAGTATTATAGTAGATATATTCTTGTACATGGAGGCAGTATTATAGTAGTTATATTCTTGTACATGGGGGCAGTATTATAGTAGTTATATTCTTGTACATAGGAGGCAGTATTATAGTAGTTATATTCTTGTACATAGGAGGCAGTATTATAGTAGTTATATTCTAGTACATAGGAGCAGTATTATAGTAGTTGTATTCTTGTACATAGGAGCAGTATTATAGTAGTTATATACTTGTACATAGAAGCCGTATTATAGTAGTTATATTCTTGTACATAGGAGGCAGTATTATAGTAGTTATATTCTTGTACATAGGAGCAGTATTATAGTAGTTATATTCTTGTACATAGGAGGCAGTATTATAGTAGTTATATTCTTGTACATAGGAGGCAGTATTACAGTAGTTATATTCTTGTACATAGGAGGCAGTATTATAGTAGTTATATACTTGTACATAGGAGCAGTATTATAGTAGTTATATTCTTGTACATAGGAGCAGTATTATAGTAGTTATATTCTTGTACATAGGAGTAGTATTATAGTAGTTATATTCTTGTACATAGGCAGTATTATAGTAGTTATATTCTTGTACAAAGGAGTAGTATTATAGTAGTTATATTTTTGTACATATGAGGCAGTATTATAGTAGTTATATACTTGTACAGCAGTGTTATAGTAGTTATATTCTTGTACAAAGGAGTAGTATTACAGTAGTTATATTTTTGTACATAGGCGCAGTATTATAGTATTTATATTCCTGTACATAGGGGCAGTATTATGGTAATTATATTCTTATACATGGAGGCAGTATTACAGTAGTTATATTCTTATACATGGAGGCAGTATTACAGTACTTATATTCTTGTACATAGGAGGCAGTATTATAGTAGTTATATTCTTGTTCATAGGAGGCAGTATTATAGTAGTTATATTCTTGTACATAGGAGGCAGTATTATAGTAGTTATATTCTTGTACATAGGAGGCAGTATTATAGTAGTTATATTCTTGTACATAGGAGGCAGTATTATAGTAGTTATATTCTTGTACATAGGAGGCAGTATTATAGTAGTTATATTCTTGTACATAGGAGGCAGTATTATAGTAGTTATATTCTTGTACATAGGAGCAGTATTATAGTGGCTGTATTCTTGTTCATAGGAGGCAGTATTATAGTAGTTGTATTTTTGTTCATAGGAGCAGTATTATAGCAGTTGTATTCTTATACATAGGAGGCAGTATTATAGTAGCTATATTCTTGTGCATAGGAGCAGTATTAGAGCAGTTATATTCTTGTACATAGGAGCAGTATTATTGTAGTTGTATTCATAGACGTGCGCACGGGGTGTGCCTGGGCACACCCTCATCAAGCCGACTCTAGGTTCTGTCAGATCCGGGAAGCGCTATCCTCTTCCTTCCTGGTCCTCGGCACTAGGGTTGACAGATTATCGGTATGGCCGATATTATCGGCCAATATTCCGGATTTTGTAAAGTATCAGTATCGGCATGTGAACTGCCGATATTGCATCCACTATGCCAGTGCACTTGTCAGTGTCAGAGACGAGTCACCACCGTGCCTTTGCGCTGCCAGGGCTAAGCAAAGATGGCGGGAGTACAGCAGGGGTGTGTGCCTGCCTGAAACGCCCCCGAACTGGACTACGTACGTAGACTACGTAGGCTATGCTGTGGACGTTACTGCAGTGTTCAGTACTCTGGCTAGTGGCGGGAAAGTGTGCGTGCACTGCCTGCAGGCCTACAAGAGTGCCTTGCCTTCCTCCTGCTGCAGGGATCGCAATTTGAGTGAGCCGTACCCACCATTCACTCACGCAGTTACTATACTGCGATATAGTAATTACTCCGTGTTAAACTCATATTCTACAAGTGTGCACACCCGACCTTATTGTATCATACTATCATACATATACAGCCGTGTCATGTACCTACCTAGTCCTACTACGTCATACACACATTAGTATGTAATTTAAATGTGTGTATAATGTAGTATGAGGGTATATAACACATGTATAATAGTATTAGTAAGTATGAGCCCCTGAGCGGTATAATGCATTGCATTTCCAAAAGATAAACGTGTTAATTTTCAGCAGATTTGTGTAGAATTATTTTTTTATCTCAAAAATGAAAGTTCACATAATATCAGTATCGGCACTAAAAAATCAATACAGTCGATCCCTACTCGGCGCTCCCACTGTGAAGGCTGCGCTGTGACCTCACACTGTGCGCGCCCACACAGCAGACTGTACAAGAGGATTACCGAGTGCGGGCGGTGAGAATCGGCGGCATCCGGAGCAGGAACGGTGAGTGTTCTTTTTATTTATTTGGGGGCTGAAGAGAGACTGCTGGGGGGCTGATATGAGGCACTGGGAGGTTGAAGAGGGGCTGCTGGGGGGCTGATATGAGGCACTGGGAGGTTGAAGAGGGGCTGCTGATGTGAGGAACTGGGAGGTTGAAAAGGGGCTGCTGTGGGGCTGATATTAGGAACTGGGGCTCTTATCCGAGGTCTGATTGGGGGGTCATTCACATTGGGGTCTGATCTGAGGTCTTATTAACATTGGGGGTCTTATTGGAGGTCTGACTTCAGGGCTAATGACAAATATTTTTTCGTATTGTCTCCCTCTAAAACCTAGGTGCGAGTTATAGGGCGAAAAATACGGGTAAGTTTAAAATTGATTTGTTCTCCCTTCATTATATTGATTGAGTGTGGGTATGTATGTATGCAAGCAGAGTG
This sequence comes from Bufotes viridis, assembly GCA_033119425.1. Classification (NCBI taxonomy): domain Eukaryota; kingdom Metazoa; phylum Chordata; class Amphibia; order Anura; family Bufonidae; genus Bufotes; species Bufotes viridis. Next base: position 10,825,898 of record CM065596.1, read on the forward strand.
TATTTATGTATATATATGTGTGTGTGTGTGTGTGTGTGTGTATATAAAATATACATACATACACACGGCGTGTGTGTTTAGGCTTTAGGGTGAACACCCTAATGCACTAGGCTGCACACGCCTACGGTTATATTCCTATACATAGGATCAGTATTCTACTAGTTATATTCTTGTACATAGGAGCAGTATTATAGTAGTTATATTCTTGTACATAGGAGCAGTATTATAGTAGTTATATTCTTGTACATAGAAGCAGTATTATAGTAGTTATATTCTTGTACATAGAAGCAGTATTATAGTAGTTTTATTCTCGTACATATGGGCAGTATTATAGTAGATATATTCTTGTATAAAGGGGCAGTATTATAGTAGTTATATTCTTGTACATAGGGGACAGTATTATAGTAGTTATTCTTGTACATAGGAGGCAGTATTATAGTAGTTATATCCTTGTACATAGGAGGCCATATTATAGTAGTTATATTCTTGTATATAGGAGCAGTATTATAGTAGGTATATTCTTGTACATAGGCGGCAGTATTATAGTAGTTATATTCTTGTACATAGGCGGCAGTATTATAGTAGTTATATTCTTGTACATAGGCGGCAGTATTATAGTAGTTATATTCTTGTACATAGGAGCAGTATTATAGTAGTTATATTCCTGTACATAGGGGCAGTATTATAGTAGTTATATTCTTGTACATAGGAGCAGTATTATAGTAGTTATATTCTTGTACATAGGAGCAGTATTATAGTAGTTATATTCTTGTACATAGGGGCAGTATTATCGTAGTTATATTCTTGTACATGGAGGCAGTATTATAGTAGTTATATTCTTGTACATAGGAGGCAGTATTATAGTAGTTATATTCTTGTACATGGAGGCAGTATTACAGTAGTTATATTCTTGTACATATGAGGCCGTATTGTAGTTATATTCTTGTACATAGGAGGCCGTATTATAGTAGTTATAATCTTGTACATAGGAGCAGTATTATAGTAGTTATATTCTTGTACATAGGAGCAGTATTATAGTAGTTATATTATATTCTTGTACATAGGGGGTAGTATTATAATATTTTACAGTGAGCAGTAGCAAATAATCTCATAAGAAAATATGGTTATGTTGGATGTCAAGTCTGATGAATGGAATCACTGTGATAATTAATAATAATAAAGTTTCTATAAAAATCCAGCAATACATTTATGCATCATAAAAATGCAGTCAAAGGGTTAACCTTCAGGGAAACCCTCCACACATCTTGCCTTCAGGGTACACGCCTGGCTGCAGTCCTGGACTGTAAGATGAACCCTCTGGGGGATAATGGGCGTTATAGGCCGGGTGATTGCCAGTGGGTAAACACAGACTGAACCACAGGGCACACAGGAGAACAGCAGCGACTGTTCTCACCTCAATGGAGACTTCTTCTCCACTCACTGCTCCTGTTTACCAAACTGTTGCCTGTTCCGATCCTCCTCCGGCAGCTTAAACTCCCAACGCGCAGATCTCCACGCAAACGTTCCAGAAATAGGATTTGGAAAAGACGCATCACTGTAATGTTATAACAAAGGGAGCCTCAGATATCAGGGGTATACAAGGAGTATGAGCAGAGGTTGTCTCAGCTTCCATCCGTGTACTAGGCATGTAATCCCAGGCAATCATATGTCCAGCACACCCGCTGTGGTGAAAGCACAACCCCCAACATGAACGCTTTTTCTCCGAACTCCCAGAGAATTGAATGGAGCATGCTGGGAGTGGTAGTTTCACAACATTGAGTGCTGGAGGTTGTTGAATCTGAATCTAGTGCAGGGATGTCCAACTTGTGGCCCTCCAGCTGTTGCAAAACTACTACTTCCATCATGCTTACACAGCCTATAGCTATCAGGGCATATTGGGAGTTATGATCCAACTGTCCATCACAGGTAAGAAAAATAAAGGGAAAGTTTCGCATAATTTAATGAATTTTATTGAATGAAATGTGAGGCTGTAGGTGAGAACTGATGGGTTTATTCTGTTATTGAAATGTTGTAGCGACCTAGATTTTTAAAAACTTGTAGGACAGCCATATTGGAGCCACATATTTCCTTGCTGTATAGACAGTGAGGCAGGGAGTGTGCACTTTGTGGCAGCTGCAATAAATGGAAGTTCGGTCAGTGGCCTGAGTCTTCGGGAAGCGATGGTGTACAGCCCCTTCCCCACAGACAAGGCTCTGTGTGCAGCTCAGCCGCCACTCCCTGATTTGTGTGTACAGTGTTTTATCTAGGCCAGGCATGTCCAAACTGCGGCCCTCCAGCTGTTGCAAAACTACAACTCCCAGCATGCCTGGATAGCCTACTTCAATTAGGGCATGCTGGGAGGTATAGTTTTGCAACAGCTGGAGGGCCGCAGTTTGGACATGCCTGATCTAGGCAGTCTGCATCTCCCACCATGAAGTGACTCTGCTCATTCTGCCCCAATCTATACAGCAAAGCTCATAAGTCACCTGCAGCTAACAGGATATACCAGCTCATTTTTTTGTTCTGTCCACTAGGCCACAGTGGGAAAAAAATGCTACATTTTAGGATTTTTATTATAGATAGGAAACAATGTTTTTAATAAAGAACTAAATTAAAAAGAATGACTTTTTGATGATTAATTCCCTTTATATCCAGTTATACTTCCTTCCATGGGCCCCACAATTGTTAAGCCTTAGATGTAGCCAAGTTTGCTAATTTCAGTAGGATCTGCCAACAATCTAGGTGGTTAACGTCCTGTCCTTTTGTTCTCAAGGAGATAAACAGCAGCTACAGGTTATGATTAAAGGGCATCTGTCAGCAGTTCTGTCCCTATGACACTGGCTGAGGTTTTAATATATGCAAATGAGCCTCTAGGAGCAACGGGGGCGTTACCATTACACCTAGAGGCCCTGCTCTCTCTGCAACCGCTGCACCCTCAGCTGCGAAGTGCTCAAGGAACAGGTCAGCCGGTGTCATAGGGACAAAACTGCTGACAGATGGAACATATAAACCCGTCATAATGCGCTACTATGGAAGCGTTTTTACGAAGAGAAAGATTTTTTAACTGGATCGCACGTGGTGCTGGAAGATTGTTGTTAAAGCTGGAGACAACATACGTGTGGCAGGTTACCAAGATTGAGAGGGCAGATAAAATGACTACACAGGGTATGTTTGGTGTCTGTTACCATGGAAACACATAAGCCTGGATGGTAGCTGTAGAAATGTTATAAAAATTAAAATAAAAAAATGTATATAAAAAATTACCTGAACTTAGGTTTGTAAGAATTAAGGGGCCCATGGAAGGAAGCATTACTGCAGAATCAGACTACACAGAGTGTTGGGTGTCTGTTACCGTGGAAACATAGGCTTGTAGAGGGTCCTGCATTGCTTCTTTCATTTAAAAAAAAAAAAAAAAAACACAGAAGAACCCAAAAACAGAAGGCTGTCCTCATAAAGGAGGGCCTAATAGGAACATTATCATGTTTCCCACAGCAGCTAATCAGAGCCCAGCTTTCATTCCTTAAATGCTCTGGAAAAAAGAAAGCTGAACTCTGATTGGTTGCTTTGGGCAATAGAGACCGGTGGTCATAAAAACTAAACCAAGCCACCAGTGACATCATAGTTAAAGATGGACGTTTGGAAATCCATCCATCAAGAAAAATCTTTGCTCAGTGCCTCTAAGCGTTATGCAGGTGGCATGGGGGGTTGACCTAAATAATAATAATAAAAAAAAAAAAATCTCCCAACTGATAAGCGCTTGTGCTGCCCACCGTAGAGCAAAATGGCCGATTCCTGCAGCCTCATCTTGCCGACGGAGAAGGCGACGACTACTTAACACTACAGCATTCAAGTCCTGGTTGCTAGGAAAGGTTGACTAGAAAAATATATAGCGCTGGCACAGTCTTCTCTGCGTTCACAGCCGAGGCAAAAACACTTGAAAAAAAAGTTTCATGTCACAATAAATAAAGTTTTGGCTCCATCGTATTATTTTAAGTGCTAGAGAGCTCCAGGCCCCTGCACCTTCCTCCTCCTGCGCTTAATGTATCTGCAAGTAATGTGGAATACTATAATTGAAGAGCAAGAAGTCCATCTTGTAGAGGTTGAAGAGGCGCCGTTGGTAGAAGCGCTGGATGCCCTTGAAGAACTCGGCTGCCATCCCATCGGTGGTCCGCGTGGTCTTGGAAGAGGATGGGAACTTAATGTAATCTCCTACCCCTATCAGCTGCAGGAGGTAGTTGGCGTCCTCTTCCAGAGTCTCGTATTTGCCCACTATGTCATACTGGACAATACACGGGTGGCACAGGGAATGGACTCGCTCCCAGTGCTCATTGAATGGCTCTTCTCGTTGGGTCTGGGGGTCTACCAAGTAATATAGGAATTCCTCAAAGGTGACATCGTCTCCATGTTCAAGTGCTTCGAGAGAAGGGTCTCTGCGATGGCGCTCTATTATCTTGGTGCCGTATCGTTTGTGAAAGGCCGTGTTGTACGTGCGAGTAAATTTATTCCTGTAGGCAGAGACCAGCCTCTCGAAAGGCTCCCTTACGAAGATGAACTTGAGGTAGTTCCGGAGCCGGTAATTGATCTCGGAGGTGCTGAACTCAGAGAGGGTGCGAAGGTTAGTCGCAATGTGGGCCTCGTTGGCTGGAATGAGCGCGGGGTCCTTATGCTTGCCCTGGCTGGTGAGGACCATCATAACCCTCTTCCAGTTGGTGCATGCCACCTTCGGAACGTAACAATACAGCAACCCGTGCGCGTCATCCACAATTAGGTGTTTGAGGTCATCGGCGGTGAGGACGCGCCGTTTTCTGGTGTAGACCTTGCAGGCGCTGGCCAGCAGCTCCCGACGCTTCTGGTGTTTAGCTTGGACTGAAGAAGGCTCAAACTAAGGGCGAAAAGAAAAATATGCAGGTAAAAAGAAAATGAGAGCAACAACCTCCAAATCATAAATAGTCAGACGTTTAGTTGATCCTCAAATTCCCCCTCCCATCCCAGTCTACAAAATTTAGTGGGAAATGGCCTTGAAATGCTGAAATCTTGGCAACCTTGTTCTGAAGAACACAGTGACTGTTTATGTAAATGGCGAGACATCAATGACGTCTTTCCAAGGCTAGTGAGGGAACAGGGATTAGGTTATGTTCTTTTCACTAGAGCAGTCAAGTGCCCAATGGCACGGGTGGGTGCTGCCAAATCCCAATTGTAAACTCTAGTCCAGTGATGGCTAACCTCCGGCACTCCAGCTGTGGTGAAACTACGACTCCCAGCATGCTCTATTCATTTCTATGAAGTTCTAAGAACAGCCAAGCAAGTGTGCATCTTGGGAGTTGTAGTTTTACCACAGCTGGAGTGCCGGAGGTTAGCCATCACAGCCCTAGTCTGAATTGGAAGAACTTAGGCCTCTTTCACACTTGCGTTCTGAGGATCCGGCAGGCACTTCCGTCCCGCCGGATCCATCAGAACACAAGTCGCCTCAAAGCATTAGAAGACTGATCAGGATCCTGATCAGTCTTCGAAATGCTTTGAGGTTACTATGGCAGCCAGGACTTTAAAGTCCTGGTTGCCATAGTAGGAGCGGGGAGCAGTATACTTACAGTCCGTGCGGCTCCAGGGGCGCTCCTGAATGACGTCAGAGCGCCCCATGCCCATGGATCACGTGATCCATGCGTGTGGGGCGCCCTGACGTCACTCTGGAGTGCCCCGGGAGCCGCACGGATGGTAAGTATACTGCTCCCCACTACATTTTACCATGGCAACCAGGACTTTAGCGTCCTGGCTGCCATGGTAACAATTGAGAAAAAGCTAAACGTCTGATCCGGCGAAACGACGTTTAGCTTAAGGCCAGATGCGGATTAATGCACTTCAATGGGCATTAATTCCGGATCCGGCGTTACGGCATGTCTTCCGGATTTTTGGACGGAGACAAATCCGCAGCATGCTGCGCTTTTGTCAACGTCCAAAAAACGTTCACATACTGAACGGAAGACATCCTGATGCATCCTGAACGGATTTCTCTCCATTCAGAATGCATTGGGATAATCCTGATCAGTATCTTTCCGTCCTAGAGACCTGAGGACGGATCTCTAGGACGGAAAACAAAAACGCTAGTGTGAAAGGGGCTTTAAAAGCACAGAAGGAGCAAGTTGGTCATGGAAGGTGAGAAGCAAGGATGTATGCTACACAGCAGCCTCTGTGACCACGGGATCCATATCGGGTTGGCCTCATCTTTCTTACAGGATGCCTTATCCATCTCTTCTACAGACGGTGGCAACATTTGACTTTGCTATGGATCCACCCAGTGTCGGACTGGGGTACATAGGGCCCACCAGTAAAATTTATTTTTGGGGCCTACCGTATGGATACATTCAAATACAATAAATAATCTAACACGTTTTTTTATATGAACATAAGCTGGTTGAGGGGCTGTACATTGAATATGTGTGTAGCGCAGTAAATCTAATGTGTTATGTGCCACTTGTGCAGGGGGTGGGAGACTAGGGGCCCACTGAGGGATTCCTCTGTACCCTTGTGGGCCATTACAAGCCCGGGTCCACCCTATGTGCATGTCATGGCGTCTACCCTTAAAAGGCTTGTCCTATCCACAGGACAGGTTATAAATGCATAATCCTCAACAATCCTAAAATGGAGGGTCTCTAAATTCCCCATTTGACTAGAGTGCAAGAGCGCATGTCTGTCCACAGCTGCATTCACATCCATGTGACAGCTGGAGCATCATTTACATCAGTCCCACATAGGTGAATGGAGAGGCGGACAGACTGGGGGGGTTGCACTGGTCTGACCTCCATCAATCAGAAATGTATCACCTATTCTGTGGATCGGTGGTCAATGCAGTTCAAGGGATAACCTCTTTAAAGGAGTTGTCCGATTTATTTATTTTTTTTAAGTTCTCTACCACCTGCTCCTTCATGTAAACTTCCTGCATGGACGGGGGTCACATGGGCTACTATAGCCAATGACTGGCCTTAGCAGTCATGTCCCTGTCCATGCAGGAAGTTTACTTGTGGGGATCGGAAGACCATGGAAGCCATGGTGCTTGAAAGGAGGAGCAGGTAAGTATAGATGTCTAAACAGGACCCCCAAAATTGCAAACATTTTCTTGGTTGGGTGACTTGATGTTGCTGTGCAACTCTAGCCTTAAAGGTGAAGGAGGGATTAGGGTAGGACTAGACACTGGCTTTGTGAGACCTGCGACCAAAAATCCATCAGGTTTGGATTTTTCTTTGCAACTGTTGCATTGTGGGGCTGCAATCTGGAGACGGGGCGTCCACTCACCTGTTCACTGTCGTACAGCGCTTGCAAGGGGCTTCGTCTTGGCTTCCCATTCCAATGGCCCACAGAAAAATGATCCTCATCTTGAAGAGTTAGAAGAAAAAAAATAAAAAATCTAATCAAACAATCTTATATTTGGGACATGGATGTGAGGAAGGAAGGAAGGAGAGAGGAAAAACAAAGAAAAAAAACAAAAACACACTAAATCCCCATCATTCACATAATGGTTTAATAGAACTTCTGGCAGCTTTACCGGAGCCCAGACTGTTTGGTTTACAAGATGTCGGGCTCCGTGACGTCCTTAAGAAAACTTTACGAGCTACTAGTGAAAGCTCTGCGGTTCTTCCAAACGTGACACAAGGGATTCTCCAAATATGTAGTAGCATTTACTTCTAGCGAGCGCGAGGTTACCTCATCACCTGGAGTCTCTCCAACCCCCCCGCATCATTACAGTCATCAATCTCTGACATTTAAACATTCTTTCCAGGTGATATAATTGATATTTAAAAAAGAAAATAAATTATTATTCCTTTTCCCCCCTCCCCTTAATATATCCGGAAACAAACTGCAAAGACCCAAATAAAAAGGTCTAAAAAATAAACCCAAAAATAAAAATTTGAAAAACAAAACAAAAACCTTGTTTATTCTATTTTATACACATCAGTCAGCCTTGCGTGAGAGCATTTAGCGTTGCGCTCGCCTCATCAGGATTTAATCCCAAAAATGATGGTGGGGGGGGGGGGTATAGTCTGGAAAGTAAAGTCATCTCCCATGGCCCCTCAGGAATCCCAAATCACATCTGTTTCTTATTCCCCCAGCAATGCGGACTACATTAAAAAAAAAAAGTGCAAGAACTGGGAAGGTTTGGTATGTGATGACATCACAGCATTTACCAGGATGACATCACAGATCATTCAGAGCGTGAACCGATCAAAGCTTATTAGTCATGGCACGTTTAAAGAGGAGCCGTCACGTCAGCTTTAGTAACTCCTTTCATTCACTTGTAATAATTTCGGGAGCATCTGCGCTTATGTCTCTATGTTGTGCCACTCTTCTGTTATTCCCGCTAGAAGTTATCAATGGATTACTAACGGTTTGCAATGAAGGTGCAGATGGGTGTTAATAGTTGGGAGCGTGTCCCTGCACAGTCTAGTTTAGTGCTCTCATTAAGAGAAACAAAAGAAGAGTATTGCAGGTTTGATACCATTTAATGGCTAACAAAAATAGAAGTAATGATGTTACATAGCGAGCTTTCCAGAGATCACCAGTCCCTTCATCAGGCGACTACAAGAATATAGGAAAAAAAACTGCGATATATACCATAAGAACGGACACAGGGGACGGAATGGGCATTTGGAAAATTACAGAACAACGTGTCAAAGATCTTGAGAATGAGTCCTTAACTATCGTACAGATAAGGGGTGTGAAAGTTTTATGGTCTCTAAATTGATGTTCTCGCAGAGACCTGGTGCCCGGACTGCGTCTATAGAAGACTCTCTAGATCTTGTAGGGTGTCATAAAATTCAGTCCAGTATTCAAAGTATCAAGCAGTGTATAAATTTGTATTCCCAAATTCTTCTGGCTCTTTGGGATTTAAAGTTACCTCTTAATATGAGAACTTTCATGTCTTCTTCATTGTGTCCTGGGCTACGGAAATGCATGGCCATAGGAAAGTGCAGCTTCTTCTCTTTAATTGTGTGGCGGTGGGACCTCCACCTTGCATTGAGTTTCTGTCCTGTTTCTCCAACGTAGAGGCCCCCAACAGGACATAGAGGCCCCCCAACAGGACATAGAGGCCCCCCAACAGGACATAGAGGCCCCCCAACAGGACATAGAGGCCCCCCAACAGGACATAGAGGCCCCCCAACAGGACATAGAGGCCCCCCAACAGGACATAGAGGCCCCCCAACAGGACATAGAGGCCCCCCAACAGGACATAGAGGCCCCTAACAGGACATAGAGGCCCCCCAACAGGACATAGAGGCCCCCAACAGGACATAGAGGCCCCCAACAGGACATTTAGTGCAGAGAATCAGATAAACCACATTAGATGTAGAACATGTGAATGTCCCAGGGATCTTATAGTCCTGCTGTGTCTTGGGGATCGTTATATGGGCACAGGTTTTGCATCTTCTGCTATTACAGGGACGGGTTCCTTTTTCGGTGGTACATGGCCTTGAACTTGATTTGATCAGAATATTCCTTAGATTTGGAGGTTGTCGATAGGCTATTAAGGGGGGGGGGGGGGGGATCTGGGAAGATTGTTTTTAGTCGATCATCCTTACATAGGACATGTAATTTTTTGGGCAGTTTTCCTCAGTACGTCTAGTTGTGCGTTGTAGGCCTCACCCGAGTTACGGGCTGGTTCTGTTTCTTTTCATTGTATTGAAGAAGTTGACTTCTGGGGATCTTGGTGGCTCTTGTGATCTGATCTTCAGTTGTAGCAGGAGGATAGCCCTGGTGTAAAAATGTCCTTTTTAGATGTTGTAAACGCTCATCCCTGTCTGGGCTGGAACAGAGGCAGTTCTATCTGATGGCTTGACTATAGACGATGGACTTTTTAATATGTTTGGGAAGGAAGCCGTCCCATTTGAGGTATGTAGGCCGATCAATAGTTTTTCAATGTCTGTATTGAGCCGTCTTGAAATTTTATGGTGGTGTCCAGAAAGCGGACTTCTGTGTGTGAATAGTTGAGGGTCTGGTTTATGGTGGGATGGAATTTGTTGAATTGTTCATTAAATTTTACCAGTTCATGTTTAGAGTCGGTGCAGATTATTAGGAAGTCATCAATGAAACGGAAGTAGGCCAAGGGTTTTTTGGGGCAGGATACCAAAAAGTCTTTTTCCAGTTTTGTTATGAAGAGATTAGCATATTGCGATGCCATTTTACTGCCCATGGAGGTCCCGGTGCACTGTAAATATATCTCCTTGTCAAAAGAGAACTAGTTATGGGTGAGGATGAATTTGGTCAGTTGTAGTACAGACTCTGAGACGATCCCATTTGCCTCCAGATAGGGAGGGGACCATGGTACCAGACTTTCCTTTTTCTTCACAGTCTGACACTATCCAATCTGTGCTGCCAGTGTAGAGACACACCCTCAACTGGTAACACCCATCTGAACCTTCACTGAAGATTGCTGGCAATTCATTTATAAACTTCTAGAGGGAATGATAGAGGGATGGCACAACAGAGTCATAAGAATAGTCGCTTCAGAATTATTGCATAAGAAATGCAAGTAGTTACTAAAACAGACATCTCAGCAGAGGGGAGAGGTCCCCTTTAAACTTGCCATGACTAACGAGCTTCGATCTAATCACTTTCCTAATGAGCTCTGATGTCATCCTGTTAAATCCCATGATGTCATCACATACCAAACTTTTTTTTTTGTTTAGTTTGTCTCTGATGTAAGTTTTTTAAAAGTGTTTTCCATGACTGTAATCTCGGTAGTTTATCTGTAGGATTATTCATCCATATAAGTGAGGGTCCGATCAGCCTTCTGAAAGAGGTTGGCCCACGTCATACATTGGGGGCATATCGGCCATTATCGGAAGTCCTATAGAAATGAATGGGAGGTCCACCGTGCAAGCGCAACCACCACTCTATTGACTTCTATGAGGTTGATGGAAATAGCCGAGGTTCGGCTATTCTCCGCAGTCCCATAGGAATGAATGCGGGCTCCGTTCTAGAAATGGGTGCGGGTCCCAGAGGTGGGACTGCACCTATCAGACATTAGGGGCATATCCTAGCGATATGCCCCCAATGTATAAGAGGAGCCAACCCCTTTAAGGGGCTGCAGTGCTCCAAAAACAGCACAGCTCCATACACTGGGCAGTGGCCATTAATGGTACTGCATGCCCCTATTTAAAAAGGGTTATCCGTATATATGAGATATCAAAAGGATTTCCCCATACACGTCCAATAGGTTACGGTCATTACCTGATGTATGGAAAGTATGACCCGTGTGGCTGCAGCAGCCCTCGTATAGATTGTATTTCCCTTTAATGCTTTCCTATCTGGAGTCGGTCCTGCCGACAGCCGCAGGACCGACTCCAGACAACATATAGGAAAGGATGGCGGTGTCAGCCAGTAGGACCAGACCATGGTAGACTGAGGCTGTAATAGGAGAGACCTCCCGTATGAGGGAAACGGAAAAGTACTCACACATAAATCAACGTTAGGACTAAAACCGTATCACAGCATGGGCTTAGATACACTGGCTCAGCAGACTGATATCCATAAGAGGCCTAGATACAAAAGAACAGTTTCACATAGAAAGATACACTGGCTTCAGAAGATAATGAGTCTATCATGTGTGATACTGTGTAGCTGTATCTAAGCCTCCTATGTGTTATACTGTCTGCAGAAACAAATGTAACACATAAGAGGCCTACATACCACATCATAGTATCACTCAATAGGCTTGGATACATCGGCTCAGCAGACGATACCAAACATAAGGGGCTTAGATACAGCAGGGCAGTGTCGCACATAATAGACTTAGATACACTGGCTCAGCAGCCCAGTATAACACGATAGACATAGGACACATCCATATATAAGCTGCCGATTTTCTGTTGTGGAAACGCGGGCAGAGCATTCGCAGCAATTTACTGTAGCAGCCAAATGGAGGAGACTTAAACCTAATCCACACACTGCATTCAAAAATTGACCTGGGATGCATAGAGTGAAATCTTCAGCAAAATGTGCAAGTAACTTATTGGAATTTTGATCCTTGGAGGGTTTCTCCTGCTTCAGTTTGCATCCTGTGTGGGCCTAACCTTAGATGATCAAGTATATTCAACCCTCCTGCCAATTAATAGTTGTCATGTATGGGAAAAGTGGCTCATACCTGGTTAGAAAGGGAAATTCCTCAGAGGCCTACTATTTATTCACCCTCTTATAATATTATGTTGAGGTGGGGCGGGGGACCATTTTGACCCTGGTCTATTCCTGGATGCTCCATTAAAATTTAAGTTTTATAGCTGTATTATTGGACACATAGGGAAGATAAACCTCAGGCTGTACATTGGGGATCAGAGAAGATTCTCAAGAAGCAGACAGACAAAGGACAAGTCCATGATGAGCTGAAGACAAGTCCTGTCCTGCAAGAAACCACACAGTCTTGAAGACCCAAAAAGGTACAAAAAATCTGATGGTGAAAGAAGAAGGGCAAAAGGGTCATGCTTGCCACCAGAAGGTTCTCCAGGAGGACTGAAGACCCACCACAAAAATCACCTATATGATCCTCTATGACCATCCTCTTTCTGGAAAAGCTGGGTTCTAGAAAGCTTCTAATGGTCATCATCCGGTTTTCCTAGACCCACAAGCAGTACTACGTTCATAAATTGGGTGGGTTACCACTTAGGAGTCATTTCTTAACATGTGCACAACCCATGGACTTCTATTTACTGGGATATTTTGTGTCTTTCATCAGCTACAATCCTGTGTAATATGGCGACTAGTCACCCTGCGGTCCTTTGTCTAGGATTAGCAGTGAACTGTGTTCTCCTGAATCAGGACTGGAATTTTGTAGCAGTTAAACATCTGGAAGAGATTAGACCTTCTTCAGAGGTCACCATCTACAGAGGAGCAGGATTGATGTATTTAAGGAACCTTTTGTAAAATACTGTCCTAGACGTCTGGTTTTGTGTATACGTTATAATAAAGGAGACCGTGTGAGGACAATGGCTCCTTTCATCATTGGCAAATTGGATCATACAAATCAGGTATTGGAAAATGGAGGAACCCAATTCTACAGCAAGTGTGACGCCAGTTGCATTTCAGCAATGAGGGACGAAGTTCCTAAGTAGATGGTGTTGGTGGTACCCAGGTATAGGAATGCCACAGTGGTATAAGGGTAGTGGTAAAGGTGTCCCTTTAGGTGGTGTGGCTGTGCACGTGTCATGGTGCTCCTACCTGGATTTCCTGGAACCCCAGTCATTGTCGTCCGAAGCAGTGCAAATAGGGTGAACAGTTGAGGGGGTTGGTAGAATAAATTGAGTCCAGACTGGTGTTGAAGTTGATAACTGCTTTACTTGAATAAACTTGCATCAGTGAACAGTTTTCTAACTTTATCTTGGTTGCCAGAAGGCTTTAGCATCAATTCTGGCAGGCAAACCCATTCGACTCTGCTACATCTGTAACTCTCTAGCTCTGGTGTGTCAACTGGATCAAATAGAAACTTTTCCTTTGCTGTAACTTATCTTTCTGTAGTCTGACTCTGTCTTTGTATCTTTAGCTTTATCTTTCTCTTTGTCTTTGTCCAGGGAATCTCTCTTCCTGGCTTCTGAAGCTTTTTGTTCTTCTCTGTTGTTCCAGCAGAGCAGAGTGTGCTCTGCTGGCTGGCACACAGCCTTCCCCTTACCGGGGCTAAGCTAGACTGACTTCTAACTGAACTCCTCCCTCTCTAGAGAGGGCTAGAATGGATAGGAGGTTCCGCTCTAGACAAACTAGCTCTACCATCTGCTGGTACACCAGGCACATTACATGTTAACATAACAATTACAAGGAAATATGAATACACATCATGTAGGACCTGGCAAAACGTGCACGCGATGACTTAAAATCAACCATAGAAGATAGTAGAGGGGCGTAAAAGGTGGGGCGTTACACAACCAGAACGATTTGCGCCCCTGCTTGAGATAAGACAGGGCAAGACCCCCTACAAATTACAATGGGAAACAGCTAAAGGAAAATGCAGGAAGATCTCATTTTGGAAGATGTAAATAAGTCACATCTTCTTCTCTTGTGATGTTAGTGTCACTCCCCTCTAAGGGAACATTTGTTAAATTATGGCAGTTGAGCAATAAAGTTGCATACAACAAGTCGTAAAAATTCCCAGCGTCATTGGGTTTTTTGCTCAACTTTGTGGTTTGGCTTCTAACAGTTTCCGTTTCACCCAGTCACCTGGTCTCAGGAAATCTAGGGATTCTTCACTGTTTAGGCAAAAGTACAAAAATCTAGGCGGAAAAGATCAGAGCTGAGTGTCCAAGGGTTCGGGGCCCTGAGTGTGAGGTCAAGGCCATCTCAATAGGCTCCATTTCTTTATCAGGTTCTCCATTTGGTTACCCTAAATCTCAAGTACCTGGCATGTTTGCATACTACATGGACAGCCTGGTGTTGGTATCAGTGGGCATCATAAAATGATGAGCGGAAAGAGGGAGGAGAGAGTAAAGACCATTAACAGGACAGGGACCGTCAAGGTGGCCTAAGGCATCCAATAGTGCCCAAATCCCTACAGGAGGGTCCATTGCTGAGGGTCATTTCAGTTGAATAAACTAGTTGAACAATGATCAGACATGTTTGGGGCCATAATCTAAAGGGAACTTGTAATATTCTCAACAATAGACAAATGTTCCTGAGTGGTCCATCAGCGACCTCCATTGAATGACATTGTGCACGGCCTGGGAGACTAGCACTGTTATTCAATATAGGCCTGTGCATCTCCATGGATACAGACTACAACCAAACCCAGTGTAGTCTGACCCTGCAGCCATACTCACTTTTGTCTATCCCGTACTTAATGTTAAAGGGGTTATCCAAGACATTGCGGGAGACGCTAGGGAGGCTCGTCCCCATCCCCGTCTGCCATTGGCAGATGTTTTCATCTGCACACGGGGAGAAACTGCATCAAGGGGCAGACTGGGAACTTAAAGTGGCCCTGGAAAAAATACTAAAAAGGGGCCCTGTTTTGTAGTCTGGTCCAAATTAATGGAAGACAGGGCCAACGCAAGTAGGCGGGCAGCAATACCATATTGTGGTACATTATACCACCTCAACAGAGCCAAATACCACAGTCAATTACAAAGTACATCCCCAAAAACTTCCAGTGGCTGGCCATAAGGAGGGTTCAGACAGCCGCCTGGGCATCGGCCCACCGGGAAATTTGGTCAATGGCCAATCTGCCCCTGGCTGCAGCGGCAATGCGGGGACCAGGAGAGGCGCGGGGAGCTAGGTAAGTATATTCAGTGTGAGGGGCCCGGGCATATGGGAGTTAAGCAGTTAATAGTCTTGGATAACCCCTTTAAAGTTAGATTAGCAAGAAATTATTTCTGCGAGATCTGACAACACAGATTGTTTTTAGTCTATCACCATAGAGGCACATAAGTCGGCATAGGAGCTGTAGATACAAAACGGCAGCATGTATTTAAAAGAACTGCAAAATGAAAGTGTACATAGCCTTTAAATTTACAGAATTATAAACTTCCCTGAATTCAGAAGATTTTGAAACTCAGCCCCAGATCTGTTGCTATAGGGGGGAAAAAATAAAATAAATTCCACAAAAGTCTTTGTACAAAAATTGCAATTCACTATACGCATCCCCCAGGCAACACGAAACATGGCGAGAGCGCGATGGAAAATTACCAGCCGATATTTTTCCTAGGATCATAACTTTCAGAGTCTTCATTTATCCTGAGGGCGGATTTCGAGACTCTCAATAGGGTCCTATCATCGGACGGCCGTAGAAGGTTTACCGGACACATTATTATTCCAGACTCCTGCCAACACTACGGTTTACTGTAGCGACGTTGAGAATTATATTCCGTTCCGATCTGCGTTTAATAACTATCCAGCTGTTCCTGATGTGAAAACGGGCTCTTTGTGGTCAACACCTGTCCACCGGCCATCAAAGCAACAACCCGGTACTCCAATAGCTCTGGCGTAGCAATCGGACAAGTGAACTTAAATGGTAAAATAAATAAAGGTGATCACCGACATGATGCTACGTGGCTCCAACCTATGGTCCCTATAAAGAAACCAGCCATCAATGTCCAGCCAGCATCCTATAACGTGGCGTCCTAGATCTCGCAGATGTAGCTTCAGGTCAGTTCTTCCAGACATCAGACACTACTGCAATGCGAGTACCTAGGAAGTCCTTGAAAACGGATGATCTAATGCAAGGCCAGGTTCTCTGGTTACACTGGGACACACGTCCTCGGCTCTAGTTTCTGAGGACCTGACCTTCCTTATTCAATATTAACAGTGTCCATACACAGAAAGCCAATCCAGCAGAAGTGGCAAGTAAAGGACGTGATGGACATTCTGCATCTTCTCATTCAGTGTTCTTCTCACACCCCAATAAAATGTCTGAGGCTGGGAGGCAGCTTGCTGCAGTAATCTCCCTCCACTGCTCAGACTGCAGTAGGAGACCAATAGCTCTGCCTCCTCGCTCCAGGCCAAGATGGAGCTGATCAGGACGCGAAGGATCCTTATTGCCTTTGCTGATGGGCGGTCTTACAGACTAATAGCATGGGGGCGTCAATTGCAATGTCAAAATGCAAGTGACCCCCAGTCCAGTTCAGTCTGCAGCACTCACATTT
Organism: Bufotes viridis; assembly: GCA_033119425.1. Classification (NCBI taxonomy): domain Eukaryota; kingdom Metazoa; phylum Chordata; class Amphibia; order Anura; family Bufonidae; genus Bufotes; species Bufotes viridis. The sequence goes on from CM065596.1 coordinate 10,842,502, forward strand.
GTGCAGGAATATTACTGAAGAGCGGAGGGGGAAGTGTGACGTCTGCAGTGACTTTTACCCTGTGTGGAGCTAGAGACGGCAAATATCACACAGAATACTGAGCAAACAACTGCACTTTAACCCTTTATTTGGCAGCACTAACTCGGTTATGTATAGATCCCATGGGAAGTGGGAAATCAATGCAACCATAGACGATACCCACAACCACCCGCTCTGCTCACAATTATACTGCACGCCATTTTTCACACATTTGAAAAGGCTGACAAGGAAGAGAGTGTACATGTCACTGCTGGGGGGGTAGGATAGGTCATCAATATCAGATTGGCGGGGGTCCGACTCCCAGCACCCACACCGATCAGCTGTTTGAGGACCAGAGCTCTACTGAGTGCAGCGGCCTCCTGACTGCTTACCAAGCACAGCTCCATCCATTGTATAGTGGCTGTGCTTGGTATCGCAGCTTCACCTTCCTCCAGGCCACGGATGCCCAACCTGCGGCCCTCCAGCTGTTGAAAAACTACAACTCCTAGCATGCCCGGACAGCCTACAGCTATCAGGGCTTGTTGGCAGTTGTAGTTTTGCAACAGCTGGAGGGCCACAGGTTGACATGTGACAGATGAACGTTACGTCATCGGCCTAGGAAGAGAACTCGGCGCTCAAGGGACGCTGTGGTCTTTTCGTACAGCTGATTGGGTTAGGTCGGGGGCGAGGAGACAGACCCTCACCGATTTGATATTGATGATCTATCCTGAGCTTAGGTCATCAATATCAAAATCCCAGAGAACCTCTTTAAAGGGGTCGTCTGGGTTAGAGAGCCTATTATGCAGTTAACAGAGGAGTCCGCCATTTCAGAACCTCCATCTATTAATGAGAACACACAGAATGGCTAGAAAGAGTCTCTCTCTCTCTGGAGGACCTGGAACGTCCATTCATTACATGATCTAGATTGATTTCAGTGGTCTCCATGTAATACTTCATTCCCCCTGTGGTGGCGCTGCAGGGAAACTGAAGGCAATGCAGAGACCCGTCATGGTCAGCGATCACACAAGTGGTCTTCACACAACTGAATAGAGTATTCCGGGAAGACAGAGATAAGCAGATGTATTTCACCGGTCTCTGGATGCCGCTGCATGCTGGACATTGTAGTTCTACAGCCTGTTGTAAGTAACTACAGTCAGTCCTAAACCACATTCCTCTACATCACAAGGATTGCTCAGACAGATTGCTATGTTATCTGTTTTCAAGCAAAAAGGTCGTAAAGATTGCAATTTACCATCCCCTCCAATGTCTCTGTGACAAAGTGAGCGTCAGAGCGGGGGATGGTAAATACATACTAATGCCTCACACCTGCTGCTGCAAAACCACAACTCCCAGCAGCCACAGGATGTAGAACACCGCCATATGCACTGCCACCTGGGGCCAATAGCAGCTGCTTTGACTATAGTCACGGCCATGACCCTTTCATCAGTCTATTCCCCCATCATCACCTCCAGCTTAAAAGGGTTCAGCCATTTCACATCTAATATCAGATCTGTGCGAGTAGCGTTGGTGGCGTTCTGGACCCCTTCTCAATTACCAAAGGTAAGGGGTCTTAGTAAACGTCTGGTCTGCTACAAGTTTGCTGAGCCCTCTTCATATTAATGGAGAGAAGCATCGAACAAAATATATAAAAACTGGACTGCCCCTTTAAGCCAGCCATATTTCTCATAGAAATAGGTGCCAATTGCATGAGCTCCCGGTGGTGACAACTGAAGAAAGGGCAGCCACCTAGTAATGGGGTGTAAATGAGGTGCTATTTCCCGGTGTGTGGTCTCCTGGGGTGTGACAGGGACATTTGCCATCTGTGACTACACTGGCATGGCATCAAAACTGTCCAGCACAAAAACTGGGACTCGAGGCCCATAGCAACCAATCAGAGCACAGCTTTCATTTCTAACACAACACTGGAGAAAAGAAAGCTGTGCTGTGATTGGTCGCCATGGGCAACTGCTTGTATGAGTGAGGCCTAGTGTACACCTGGGGCAGACTGGCTTTACTTGCCCACAAAATGGAGCGTGACCCCAGACGCCGTGAGGTCACTAGTCCACTGGCGTGCTCGGTCTAGTATATAGCGGCCCTCATTTAGCTCTATTTACATAGTGCAATTATCAGTCGTTATTGTGATGATGTACAATTTTCACCACTTTCAGCAGCACATTCCTTTCTCATAGTAACTAACAGTCCTAAATTTGCAGGGAATGCCCTGAATTTTCAGAGACATTCCTGGCTAATCTGGCTTGTCCTGGCCTGAAAATGGGTAGGCTTTACGGAAACAGTGCCCAGAAGTGTTATTGAGCAGGACTGGGGTGTGCCAGAGACAAATTTACCTTCACAAACGTTGGTGAGGCTGGGTTCACATCTGCGGCACGGAGATCCGGACGGTTGATCCGGCAGAGAAGGCCGGATTGTTGCCAAACAAACCCCAATATACTTAATGGGCCAGGTGGACATTCCGTTTGCATCCGACAGTGGCGGATCCAGAGAATTCTGGCAGGCTGTTCTGTGCCGGAACAGCCTGTGGGAATCCATGCCGCAGATGTGAAACCAGCCTAAGAATGCCGTTTACATAGGGCTGCCGACAACTGATGGATTTTTAATTCTGCGTTTGCTCATTTGTATGACAATTGGCGTACACGTTCACGCTGGGCAACTGAACAATCGCTTCCGATCGTCGGTCCTAATGGTGGGATTATTGCAATCTATTCCTCCCTGCCCCGCACAATCATGACTCCATATCACATATCTCCCATATTTACATCCACGTGTGTGACGGATATCAGCTGTGGAGCCATCATAGGCTCCCAGGTAGCGACCGACGCACCAAAAACTTTATTGGAAACCATTAGAAATGCCTACCTTATGCCTCATTCACACGTCAGTGTTTCCCGGACGTGTGCTGTACTTGTTCTCCGCGGACATCACACGACCCTATTCATTTGAATGTGTGTATTCACACATCCGTGTTTTAGCACGGTCGTGGGTCCGTGTTTTCAGCACGGATGCATGTCCTATCTTGTCTATGTTCCCGAATCCCTCACGCCAATTATAGTCAATGATTCCGTGAAAACCACCGATGCCATCCGTGTTTCACGGATCATTAAAAAGAGATTGTTTGAAAATTATTTTCCAGCTGCTCAGTGTCAGCAAAAAACGGATGGCTCACGGTCAGCAAAAACGGACCCACTGACCCAACACAGATCTGTCACGGGAGGAAACACGGATTGAACACTGTCCGTGTTACCACTGATCCAAAACGGACACTGATGTGTGCATGAGGCATTAGGCTGCGTTCACATGTGACTGATTAACTGCAGATCTGCCGCTGCGGATTTTTGTGCGGCAAATCGGCAGCGTTTTACAGTACTAGCAAGAATTCCCATCCACATACTGCCTAAAGAAAGAAAAAATGCTGCGATATCACGGATTTGCAATCTGCAGTGTGACACTTTATACTGCGGATTTCACCCTTTTCAATGCAAAGAATGACACTGCGTCTAATCTGCAGCTTTTCTGCAACAAAATCCGCAGCGTGTGCATGCCCCTCCAGCGCATTTTTCCCCCGCTGCAAATTAGACGCAGAAAATCCGCAGCTACTGAGTAACGTGTGAACCCAGCATTAGGGTTAGTAGCCCTTTAAGAATTGTGCCAGGAAGTCTTGAAGGAGGAATTTTTTAACATTTTTTTTCATAAATATTGCATGGAGGGGCAGCGAGGTTCTGGGGTGATGTCAGCGTTAAAATATTTCAGTGTTTTTATAAGCCCACCGCCTCCAGGGGTCTGAGACAGATTGTGAGGCCGGAGGAACTTCCACAATGCAGCCAGACATGGGGAGCATGTGTTGGGGCGGACAGGGGGGGGGGGGGGAATGGTATATGGGGGGGAAACATGGAGGTGTTTATTTTGTCCTGCCACATTGGCAGAGGGGCGGGCAAAGCCTAAACAATTAACCCATTCTGTGCCGTTCTGTGTTATTTTGAAAACACTGCTGTCTATGGTATGTATATGTATACAGTCTGGACCGCAGAATGAATGAACGGACATTTCCTGGGGGGGGTTCTCAAGATAGATGTAGCAGAGCTAAATTTGTCAACTTGTGCATTATTTTTTGCACGATAATAAAGCCTAAGGCCTCTTTGCGAGTGTACGGGCTGTTTTTTGCGTTCCGTATACGGAACCATTCATTTCAATGGGTCCGCAAAAGAAAAACACGGAAGGTACTCCGTTTTTTCATTCATAGCTAGAACATGTCCTATGAGGGAGCATTCACACGACCGTATAAATGGATCCGCATCCGTTCTCCAATTTTGCAAAACGGGTGCGGACCCATTCATTTCAACGGGGCCGCAAAAGATGCGGACAGAACTTCGTGTGCTGTCCGCATCTGTTCCTCCGTTCTGTAGCCCCACAAAATATATAGAGCAGACAAGAATAGGCATTCTCTATATAGCGCCGGCCATGTGCGGTCCGCAAAATGCAATTTGCCGTATGTTTTTTGCGGACCGCAAAACACTTGCGGTCGTGTGAATGCACCCTTATTGTCCGCATCACGGACAAGGATAGGACTGTTCTATTAGGGGCCAGATGTTCCGTTCCGCAAAAAACGGAATGCACACAGATGTCATCCGTTTTTGGTTTTTTTTGCGCACCGCAAAACCATACGGTCGTGTGAAAGAGGCCTTAATGTGGAAGACGGGGTGCAAGACAGAATGGTGAAGTCTACCTATAAGGGTTAATAGCAGGGGGGGGGATTAACCCCACGAGGTGCAGGCTCTACCCGGCGTCTAAAGTGGAAATATACAGAGAGTTGCTGAGAGGTTCCATTCATTAAACTGCAAACCCAAGAAGGGAACATTCCTGCGCCAAATGCCGGGAGGCAATGCATGAATAAAGGGAATATTTCATGCCCATAGCCCGGCGAGGGGGGCACATATTATTTATAGGGTGCCTACAGAACTGGCTTAACACTTTGCCTGCCACACCGTGACAAATAAATGAATGGAAGTCAATGGTCAAGTGAAATGCAGGAGGGAAAAAAGTGCCAGACTCTAGCAATACTCATAGGACAGATTTGGTCAAAGAGCTTGCAATCTGTACCAGCCAGGAAGCTCCAAGGAGTTTGTGAATGTGCCAGTCTTGCACGTCTTAATCCTAATAGAAGGGCCAGCTCTTTATCTTATGTGGGAAGGTTTCCCACCCACTAAGCTCGGAGCTATGCAGATTTGGACTTGCATGCAACTTAGAAGTGTCTTTTTGCAACTTTGTAGCACGACTCAATGTATTCCTACGGACGGCGACTATGGCGCGAGGATTGCGATGGTCTCAGACGTCACCGCGGTGACAAATGACGGAATAGTCACAGACCGGCCACATCCAATACATTGGGAGAATTGATCTTTGGTTGAAACCAATCATTTTACCGTCACAGACGCACCAATTGTCATGACGAGAGTGAACAGTCCCTCTCGTGGACTATTGAGGGGGACTGTGGCCAGAATTAGTTACTGACCCAGGAAGCTTATAGGGTATAGGTTAGTGGATTGTGCGTTCCTCCTCCCAGCCCCCCTACTTCCAACCCTTCCCGGAGCGCAGTCGTCGCTTACCTGAGCTCAAGCTGCTCTGGAAGTAGAAGATAATCAATATGAAGGATCCCAGACAGGTAGCCAGGACCATCACTTTGCCTCTCCTCATGCTGCGCAGGGAGCCAGCCCTGGGTGCTCATTGCCTGCAAAGTGTGCACAGATCCACTCTGTCCCTGCACAGCCACAGAACCCACAAAGGAGTGTACCACCTGCCTCCACCTTGATGGGGGTGGATCACTCCACATATCCTGGAACATTTTCTTTACAAAACCCACCCTGTAATTTTTGTATCTTACAATGGCGTTTCCCTGAGCTCACTCTAATTCTATAAGGGATCATATGGTTTCAGGAATAATGTAAAGTAAAAAATAACCAACGCTTTGCCCACCCTCCTCCTATGTGAGAGATGGTACGGACCGTCCTGGGAGCTTCTGTTCTTACACAGTCTGCTGTATCTGGAAAGTTTGATAGTGTGTGCAAATAGTGTAATGTATGAGAAACAATAGCGCCTTGTGATACATTGTAACTGTGTGGTACAGTCCTGTATGTGATACATTGTAACTGTGTGGTACAGTCCTGTGTGATACATTGTAACTGTGTGGTACAGTCCTGTGTGATACATTGTAACTGTGTGGTACAGTCCTGTATGTGATACATTGTAACTGTGTGGTACAGTCATGTATGTGATACATTGTAACTGTGTGGTACAGTCCTGTGTGTTACATTGTAACTGTGTGGTACAGTCCCGTGTGTTACATTGTAACTGTGTGGTACAGACACATATGTGATACATTGTAACTGTGTGGTACAGTCCGGTATGTGATACATTGTAACTGTGTGGTACAGCCCTGTATGTGATACATTGTAACTGTGTGGTACAGTCATGTATGTGATACATTGTAACTGTGTGGTACAGTCCTGTATGTGATACATTGTAACTGTGTGGTACAGACACGTATGTGATACATTGTAACTGTGTGGTACAGTCCGTTGTGTGATACATTGTAACTGTGTGGTACAGTCCTGTATGTGATACATTGTAACTGTGTGGTACATTGTAACTGTGTGGTACAGTCATGTATGTGATACATTGTAACTGTGTGGTACAGTCCTGTGTGTTACATTGTAACTGTGTGGTACAGTCCTGTGTATTACATTGTAACTGTGTGGTACAGTCAGGTATGTGATACATTGTAACTGTGTGGTACAGTCCGGTATGTGATACATTGTAACTGTGTGGTACAGTCCTGTATGTGATACATTGTAACTGTGTGGTACAGTCCTGTGTGTTACATTGTAACTGTGTGGTACAGTCCTGTATGTGATACATTGTAACTGTGTGGTACAGTCCTGTGTGTTACATTGTAACTGTGTGGTACAGTCCGGTATGTGATACATTGTAACTGTGTGGTACAGTCCGGTATGTGATACATTGTAACTGTGTGGTACAGTCCTGTGTGTTACATTGTAACTGTGTGGAACAGTCCGGTATGTGATACATTGTAACTGTGTGGTACAGTCCTCCCTGTGATTGATTGTAACTAGAGATGAGGGAATTTCATGTTATGAAATTCGTTTACGCTTCGTTTGGTGGTAAAAGCAGAATTGCGTTATGGATTCCGTTACCACGGACTATAACGCAATTCTATGACGGAATGCATAACGGAATACCTTTAGAGGCATTCCGTCATAATAGAAGTCTATGGACTGCAAACCGGATCCGTCCCGTTTCCGTTATGCAGGGGAGTCCTCTCCTGATCCTGAGTCCTCTCCTGTATAACGGAAACGGGATGGATGCTTGTTTCAGTGCAGCCATAGATCCTATAGCTGCACTGGCCGGACAGCTACCGGGGCAGTCTTTGGAGGTAGTTGACCTCCGCACGACCGTCTCGCAGATGCAGAGACCACAGGCTGGTCCTGGTGGTTGTGGTGGAGACCAGGCCTATCTGGAGCCTAAAGTTGCCCTTCCGGATAGATTCTCTGGGGGAAGTGATAATTCCATTTTGTTTAGGGAGGTGTGCAAACTGTATTTTAAGCTATGTCCACACTCATCAGGGGATGAGAGTCAGAGAGTTGGTGTGGTTATTTTGTTGCTTAAAGGGGACGCTCAGTCATGGGCTTTTTCTCTGCCGACCGGATCGCAGTGTCTCCGGTCGGTGGATGAATTTTTCAGAGACCCAGATCGGACCTCCCTGGCCGAGACCAAGCCACGTGGCCTTCGTCAGGGAGAGCCTTCTGCTGAGATCTATTGCTCTGAGTTTAGGAGGTGGGCTACGGATACTGAGTGGAATGATCCGGCTCTCCGTAGCCAGTTTTGTCAGGGATTATCATAGAGGCTGAAGGGCGCTTTGGCCTCTAATGAGAATCCTGAGTCTCTGGAAGCCGCTATGTCTCTCACTGTATGCATTGATAGACGCCTGAGAGAGAGATCTAGGGGCCCCCACTCTCAGAACGTACTATCACATAACATATCGTCTTCCTCTGACACTTTGGGTGAAGATACTCCTGGGTTTATGTCTGGGGATGAACCCATGCAATTATTATTAGTCGTAGGAAGGGAGTGTGTTTTTTCTGCGGGCAAAAGGGACATTTTATCAATGTATGTCCATGCATTCAGCGTCAAAAAGAAAAAAAAAGGAGATGTCTAATTCCCATCTGACTCTTGGAGGGGTAAGGAGGAGTCAGAGAAAGTGCATTTGTCGTTGGTAGTACCCAATTTCTCTTGACTGCCAAGGTGGCGCTAGAGTCCAAGACTGTGGGGATTGAGGTGTTTATCGACAGCGGGGCCGGGGTGAACCTAATTGATGCTTAGTTCGTCCGTATGCACGGGTTGTCTCCAAGTGCATTAGAGAAAAACATTTCCATTTTTGCTATTGATTCTGCACCTCTAACTCATAAGTGTTTATCTCAGATGGTGCATGACATCAGATTAAGAGTGGGTGACTTTCATCAGGAATTCATGTCGTGTTTTGTGTTGGAAAGTCTGCCTGCTCCAGTGGTTCTGGGTTTACCGTGGTTAAGCAAGCACAATCCAATTATCGATTGGCAAGGTATACAGATTCTGGATTGGGGTGATTATGGCGTTGACAATATTTTTCTGCTTTAACCACTAAAACATTACCCTCTTTTATATCTGATTTTGCAGATGTTTTCTGAAAGTGGATGCCAGATTTACCTCCGCATCGGGAATATGATTGTCCTGTCCACCCTATTCCCGGAACTAAGTTGCCCAAATCTAGGTTGTATAACCTTTCTGGACCCGAAAGAACGGCCATAAGACAGTATATTACCAAGAGTTTGGCAAAAGGACACATAAGACCTTCCAAATCTCCAGTGGCAGCAGGGTTTTTCTTTGTTAAAAAAAAGGACGGAGGTCTTCAGCCATGTCTGGATTTCCGTGAGCTCAGTCGGATTACTGTCTGTGATCCTTACCCTCTTGCTTTGATTCCTGATTTGTTTAACCAGATGGTTGGTGCCAAGGTGTTCTCCAAGTTGGACTTAAGGGGGGAATATAATCTGGTCAGGATCAAGGAAGGGGATGAAAAAAAGATGTCTTTTAACACACCTGAGGGGCACTTTGAGAACCTGGTAATGCCTTTCGGGTTGACCAATGCTCCTGCGGTTTTCCAGCATTTTGTGAATGACATTTTTCATCACCTGGTGGGGAGGTTTGTTGTCATGTATTTGGATGATACTAATTTATTCTCCAGACGTGGAGACACATCAGGATCAAGTTAGACAGGTGTTACAGATCCTAAGAGATAATAAATTGTACGCAAAATTAGAGAAGTGTTTCTTTGCAGTACACGAGATGCAGTTTTTGGGCTACCTGCCGTCATCTTTAGGTTTTCGAATGGATCCAGAGAAAGTCCATGCTGTATTGGACTGTGATCGACTCGAAAATCTGAAGGCTCTTATGCGGTTTTTGGGGTTCACCAACTATTACTGAAAATGTATTCAGAATTTTTTCGACAGTGGTGAAACCCTTAACTGACATAACTAAGAAAGGGAAAAATGTCTCAGGGTGGTCTGATTCGGCGTTGCAAGCCTTTTTTGCGGTTAAGGAATGCTTTGCTTCCGCCCCTATATTGGTGCAGCCGGATGTATCACAACCTTTCATTGTGGAAGTGGACGCATCCGAGGTGGGGGTAGGAGCAGTTTTATTGCAGGGCCCGTCACCTGGTAATTGGCGCCCATGTGCATTTTTCTCTAAAAAAAAAAACTCTTTTGCAGAGAGAAATTATGATATGGGGAACAGAGAGTTACTGGCCTTTAAGTTGGCTTTTGAGGAATGGCGTCATTGGTTGGAAGGGGCGATTCATCCGATCACGGTGATTCACACAAAAATCTGGCTTACCTGGAGTCAGCTAAACGACTGAACCCGAGACAGGCCAGATGATCTTTGTTTTTTTATTAGATTCAATTTCATTGTCACATATCGTCCTGGGGTTAAGAGCGTCAAGGCAGATGCCTCGTCACGCAGTTTTCTTGGAGGTGGTAATTTTTAAAATCTGAGTCCTATATGAAGGGGTGGTGATATCCGCTCTTTACCCTGACCTAGAGTTCAAGGGTCATCAGAATTGTGTCATAAGGTGTTTGAGGAACATCACTGTACGGTTCTTCCGGGACACCCTGGGAGAAGATCCACTGCCGACCTCATCTCTCGTAGATGTGTAAGTGTAATGAGGACTATGTGTCAGCCTGTAGTACCTGTGCACGCGCTAAGGTGACACATACTCGGCCTTCCGGATCTCTACTTCCGTTGCCCATCCCGTCCAGACCATGGACTTCACTTGTCTATAGATTTTATTACTGATCTGCCTAGTTCGTCTGAAAAGACAGTTGGTAGTTGGTAGTTGATCGCTTTAGTAAAATGGTGCACTTTATAGCATTGCCGGGCCTACCTAATGCTAAAACACTTGCGCAGGTATTTGTTGACAGACAACATTGTGAAACTTTATGGCATTCCCTCTGACGTGGTCTCGAATCGGATCGTGGGACTCAGTTTGTGTCAAGATTCTGGAAGGTGTTCTGTACTCGGCTGGGGGTACAACTGTCTTTTTCTTCTGCTTTTCATAATCAGGTAAATGGACAGACAGAGCGCACTAATCAGAGTCAGGAGACTTACTTGAGATGTTTTGCCTCTGAGGACCAGGAGGAATGGCCTCGTTTTTGTCTGGCAGAGTTTGCCATAAACAATCGTAGACAGGAGTCCACTAGTAAGTCGCCATTTTTTTGGGCATATGGTTTTCACAAGCAATTTGGCACATTCTCTGGTTCAGAAACTTCCGGTATCCCTGAGGAGATATAGCCACCTGAAGTTAAGTGTTTTCTTTCCCTTTTGTATTTTGTTTGGTTTTTTTTGTGTGTGTTGCATTACCCTGTCATCTGTATTAAGGCCTGAGGAAGACTCCTGTTTGTCCTTCCTTTTGGAGGAACAGGTTGTCTCTGTCCTAACATTAGTACCAGGGAGTTAGGACACTAGGTATTCCGGTGTATGAACTCACCTACCTCTGGGGTCTGTTCATACTTGTAGTTAGTCAGGACTTCGATTAGTGTTTTTGTCAGAATGTTTATACTGCTCTGATAAACAGTTTTCTATCTATGAAAACAAGCAAGGATCTGTAATGAAGGAGATTCCCAACTTATTCCCACAGATCAAACATTATTATGAGTTTGGTATTTGCGCTGAGTTAAAGACAAGAGGGGAACAATTGTATACAAAATATATATATTTATTTATAAACAATTTCAGTGCAAAATAATAAAATATAAAATTGGTGCTAAACAAAGGATAATGATCAATTAGGTTCAATCAACTGGAAAAATAGATAACTTGTAATCTATATATAAATATGACCAATAAAATAACTTTTTAAATGAAATGGGTAGCTTATCAATATCTCACGGAATAAGGAAATAACAGGCTCAGAATTGACACGTGACTTCTGCAAGCAAACAGATGTTCATAAACTTAAACGTTTAACAGCACATGGCAGAATTGTCTCCTCATGCATAAGTTTGGCTATAAGCAAATATGATATACAAGAAGTAAAGTTAAACTTCCACCACTTTCAGGTAGTGTGTATATATATATATATATCCGACCAGACCACTGACTAGAAACTAAAATCAGTTTTCTGGAGATTATACAAATGTATATATTTATCTTCCAAGATTGAAAAGTATAATTTGTACTGCAGTTGAAATTATTTCAAATCAATCTAGATCCTATAATAACAATATGGTCTATCTGAATATATATATATAGCTAATCAATTTGCCTAATATGAATTTAGTTGTCTGAAAGAAGTCAGCGGTCATGGTTCAGGTGGTCAGGTTCTATCTTCCTGCATGTAATTCCTTCCTCTCCTGTTGTTTTTCCTCTGCCTCGTCTTTGATAGGATCTCCTGCATTGATCCCCCTTGCTGTCTCCTCCTATATTTTATCCACCCCCTGTAAGGTGGGCTTGGTCTGTTCTTCCATGTGACTAATGAATCAATTTGGCATCAATTTGGCACTTATCTCTTACTCACCACCACCACAAGGGGACACTAGTGTTCTATATAAAAATTAGTGTAATTACATTTAATTCTAATATTTTCCAAAGATCTGACAGAAAGATAACCTTTGAGTTGGGCTCTGGACGAAGCCCTAAATATAGGGAGAAGAGACATGAATGTATACCAACTGTCAGACATCTAGTCTGCGTATATCTTACCAAAACACTCAATCTTCTTTCTCCACATACTTCAAAATGAGGTAATGAGTTTCACACATTATCCTTTTACACATAACAAAAATTACATTAGTATATCCCACCAAATTCTATGTATTTGAAAAATATAACACCCCCCCCCCAAGGTAAAAATACATACTAATACGTTTCAATGAAATAAGCATATAAATGTTGCATATAATATCATAATACAATAATAAGCCCATTTTCCATTCATTGAGAGAAAACAAATCTTTAGAACACTCCGCCTCTTGTCCATTGTCCTTTGTAGAAGCATGAAGTGTCTTTTATGGTACCTGTCTAAATCCCCCACAGTTTACGACCTGAGAATGTTTATGTAAAGATTCCAAACTCTCTCCTAGTAATTCTTTGTCCAAGAAGATTAAACTTGTATTGACCTTCTAGCAATCAGACAAAATGGTTACCATGATGCCCATATACCAGAGGTGGGCAAACTTTTTGACTCGTGGGCCACAATGGGTTCATATATTGAATCTGGGGGCCCGACCAAGGGTAAATGGATGGGGCGTTTGTGTCAATTAAAAAAAAAAATTTAAATTTTGTAACATTAAAGATTTAGTTTAATTCAAGGTAGAAAAGCATAAAAAGAGTTATTGCACAAAACTTTTATCGAAGAATAAGCAGACGCCATCACGGGAACAAGTCAGAAGGCCATAGGGGATTACCGTATTTTTCTCCTATAAGATGCACCTGCCCATAAGACGCACCTAGGTTTTTGAAGAGGAAAATAAGAAAAAAAATATTTATAACCAAAAGGTGTGCTTTTGGTGGGTTTTGAACTAATGGTAGCCTGTGGATGACACTGTTATGGGGGGATCTGTGGATGACACTGTTATGGGGGGATCTGTGGATGACACTATTATGGGGGATCTGTGGATGACACTGTTATGGGGGGATCTGTGGATGACACTGTTATGGGGGGATCTGTGGATGACACTATTATGGGGGATCTGTGGATGGGACTGTTATGGGGGATCTGTGGAAGGCACTGTTATGGGGGATCTGTGGATGACACTGTTATGGGGGGATCTGTGGATGACACTATTATGGGGGATCTGTGGATGGGACTGTTATGGGGGGGGATCTGTGGATGTCACTGTTATGGGGGGGGATCTGTGGATATCACTGTTATGGGGGATCTGTGGAGGACACACTGTTATGGGGGATCTGTGGATGGCACTGTTATGGGGGATCTGTGAATTACACTATTATGGGGGATCTGTGGATGACACACTGTTATGGGGGATCTGTGGAGGACACACTGTTATGGGGGATCTGTGGATGGCACTGTTATGGGGATCTGTGGATGACACTGTTATGGGGGATCTGTGGATGACACTGTTATGGGGGATCTGTGGATGACACTGTTATGGAGGATCTGTGGATGACACTGTTATGGGGGATCTGTGGAGGACACACTGTTATAGGGATCTGTGGATGGCACTGTTATGGGGGATATGTGAATGACACTATTATGGGGGATCTGTGGATGACACACTGTTATGGGGGATCTGTGAATGACACTATTATGGGGGATCTATGGATGACACACTGTTATGGGGGATCTGTGGATGACGCACTGTTATGGGGGATCTGTGGATGGCACTGTTATGGGGGATCTGTGGATGACACTGTTATGGGGGATCTGTGGAGGACACACTGTTATGGGGATCTGTGGATGGCACTGTTATGGGGGATCTGTGAATGACACTATTATGGGGGATCTGTGGATGACACACTGTTATGGGGGATCTGTGAATGACACTATTATGGGGGATCTATGGATGACACACTGTTATGGGGGATCTGTGGATGACGCACTGTTATGGGGGATCTGTGGATGGCACTGTTATGGGGGATCTGTGGATGACACTATTATGGGGGATCTGTGGAGGACACACTGTTATGGGGGGGATCTGTGGATGACACTGTTATGGGGGATCTGTGAATGACACTATTATGGGGGATCTGTGGATGGCACTGTTATGGAGGATCTGTGAATGACACTATTATGGGGGATCTGTGGATGACACTGTTATGGAAGATCTGTGGATGACACTGTTATGGAGGATCTGTGGATTGCACTGTTATGGGGGGGGATCTGTGGATGGCACTGTTATGGGGGATCTGTGGATGACACTGTTATGGGGGATCTGTGGATTGCACTGTTATGGGGGGGGATCTGTGGATGGCACTGTTATGGGGGATCTGTGGATGGCACTGGGGGAATCTGTGTGTCATCCACAGATATCGCCCATAACAGTGTCCCTGTGTACGTGAAATCGTGTCGGGGCCCGGTGCAGTCACTGTACTCTAATACACCGGGCTCCGCACACACAAGTACCGGTATTCATCAGTAAACTGGAGGCAAGGGATGGAATCGCTATCCACGTACCCTACTCACTATTGAACGCCCGTACTTGCAGGGAGACTGGCCAGTCACGTCCTAGCGGCGCATGCTTACACATGGCAACTGTCTCTCTAAGCAAATAATTACTATCTAGATGGATTATTATTTATTAATTAAAACCAGATAGTGAGGCATATTACATTTCCATCGTCTGTGTTTTTTTTTATTTCTGATTGTAGATTTCTTATTCTATTTTCTAGACATGATAATGGGGGCTGCCATCTTACTAGAACTAGTGTTAAAAGCATTTACAGATTTGACTTACAGCAGCCACGAGGACCATAGGAACCTATAGTCTGGAGATAGCTCATTGACTCCTGTGGGAGAGTGTTGTGGGCATGCTCTGTGATCTGTGCAGGGAGGGGGAGGAGGCGAGCTGTGACCATCTCCTATTGTGAATCGTGGACCCTGTTTTATCTACTTATAGGTGACATCTTCCATTACAATCCTGCCTGTAATGTTAATGAAATTACTAGCGGTTGAGCTTCCTAATAGACATTCATTTTTTTTACCTGGTACACCCAATGTACTGAACACTGCCCATCAGACTTCACAGTACAGAAAGTGATTGACTTGTATGGTAGCCACATGAACAGGCTGTAAATGAAGGCATTTGGTTTCCTGTTTTCCTACCTGCTTGCTATCACACTGACTTAACAGCTACCAGCAGCCATCACTAGAGGGAGCTCGCTGTATATAAATACATACAGACCTGGGTCTTCTTGTTGCCGCATCCTTCAAGTGCCGCTCTTTAAGGGGCACATCATTGAATTATACTAGAATGTAATATTATGGCTATGGAATGCACTTTGTCATCACTGCCTACATGTCGTACTTTTATTACGGCCGACTATCGGCATGTTTGCCGTGCTGCCGCCGGAACTCTTCCCCGCCCCCATTATAGTCAATGGGGCCGGAGCGGTAGCCCAAGGGCATGCGTGCACTAGCGGCAGCACAGACCTGACAGGCTGTTCACCCGCTGGAACAGCCTCTCAGAGTTCCTTGCTGCTAGTTTGAAAGTACCCTTAAAACTATAAATATAAAGGCTGTATTGGTGCACACAGAGGTTACTAGGAGCAGCCAGGGGCGTAGCTATAGGTGGTGCAGGAGCCTGAAGGGGCCCAAAGACACTTGTGCCGCATAAGAAGACACGCAAAGCACTGAGGGAATGGGGACCCAAGTTGAACTCTTGCACCAGGGCCCATGAGCCGTTAGCTACTCCCCTGGGAGCAGCACACTATATGTGCAGGGTCTACTCTCCTGAATATAGATGCCCAACACCTGAGACCACCGTGGCGCTGGTAGGTGGGCACAGATGTGTTTTGATCAAAATATATTGTCTAAGAGTCTCAGATTTTATTATTAGTGTGAGGGCTTAGTCCATATATTATGTTTGCATCTATTGTTTTAGTTTATTATTTTCCGTGACTTTATAAATGTAGCCATGTACATCTGCATATTTACTATCATATCGTGCAGGATGCTTTGTATCTTTTTTTCAGTGATTTTAAAGGCTGTATTACACCAGCTGATCCTGCAGCCAATTGTCGGGAAGGAAACGTTAATTCCCAGCAATCGCGTGCTCGCTAGCGGGAGAGACCACTGCTATTACTTGCAGCGATCTCCTCCACAGCATGGGGAGGAGCAATCGTTATGCTCCTTAACATGAAAGCTTCTCTCTCCTGTTAATGTAACCAACTCCATTTGTCTTTAAACAAACTTTTCCAAACTTCCTAAGGACATTCCTATAGAGGCGGTGGGAAGGGGGTGGTGGGCTACAAGACTTGCTGCTTGCATAACCTGCTCTGTCCTGACATGAGGCTATCATGCACTGTTTCTTCTAATCTGATTGGATCAGTGACCCCACCATAAATAGCTGATTGGTGTTTTGTTTGTGTAGGGGAAGCTACTATAACGTTAAGTGGGGGGCTCATGTCCGGAATCCCCCTCATGCTCTCTCCTAGTCCACCAACTAACACTTTCTCTGCTTCTCCTTATTGCTGGTGATGTATCTGTAACACCCCAGAGTGGCATTACCACTTCTTCACCCCTGTACTGTCTCTAATGGGCTAATATAATGTCATCTTGTGTATTTATTTCCGGTTCACTACACTGTGCATTCCTATTTCTAATGTAACTGTTATGTTAACATCATGTAATGTGCCTGGTTCACCAGCAGGTGGCAGCAAACACGGCAGAGCTACAGTTAAACAGAATGGAACCTTCCATTCTACCCCCCTCCGTGGAAGGGTGGGGACTAGTTAGAGTCAGTTCCAGCTTACCCCCTGCCAACGGAGGTTGTGATGGGCATGTCTCTGCTGGACGTGCCCAAGCCAAGCCAGCCAGAGAATCCTAAGCTCTGCTGGCCATAGAGGCCACATCTTAAAGCCTCAGGAGCCAGGAGGAGAGTTCCCTGGTCTAACTTAAAGTCAGATGACAAAGTGTTGTGCATATTCAGATAGCACTGAAATAAAAAAGGGAAGGGGGAGGGTGATGATGACGTGTGCCCCTGACGAAGCTTTAGGAGCGAAACCCGGGTCGGGCGAGAGGAGAGACGCTGGGATTTTTATTGTGATTTTAAAAGAATACGTTTGTAAGTACATACAAAATAAAAGTTTTATAAAGTTATCGGAGCTTCATTATGGTGGGAGTGGCTCTTGTTCACAGAAAATTTTAAGTAAGAAGAACCTTTTGAGGTAAAATAAGTCCGTGGCTGACCCCTCCTTGCCAGTGCGGTATTGAGAACTTTGACTTCAGGAAAGAACAAAAATGTGATTGACAGTTTGATGCGCCTGCAACCAATGAGTTTCCTGTGAGTACAATCTGTGCAAAAAAGGGTTATATAGCCTTATGGAATTTCACTATTGGTTGTCTTTTAATAAGTTGCAGGATATCTGACGATAGGATATCTGCAGACCTCGGTATATTCTGAAGGGAGAAAAAAACTGCTTTGGGATCATCTATTCTAGTGCGCGGCCCGAATCTTGTCTGTAACCTTCTCAATTTCAAGTCCGCATTTCACATCTCTCATGTCCCTTGTCTCACAACGCTAAATAACTTGTTATCACTTTTAACTGTCTGCTCTGTCCCCCCGAGCCCATCCCTCACTTCAGCTGAGGACTTTGCCATATACTTTAAACAAAAGATTGACAACATCAGAGAAAGCTTCAGCCTACAATCCCCAAATCCCCTCTACACAACTACTCAGTCCTCTTCCCCAAAACCAGCTTCTCCACCATTACAGACATAAACCTTTCCACCCTACTCTCCAGATCACATCTCACCATCTGTGCACTTGACCCAATCCCATCCCACCTCATCCCCAACCTCACCTCAGTGTTTATCCTGGCCCTAACTCATCCCTTCAACCTACCACCACCTTACTATCCAGAATCCCACAATGCCTATCCTCTATATCCTCCTTCTTCTCCTCTAGCTTTAAAAAACATAACATGAAATTTATCATCTTTCCCCCCGTTCCCCCCAACAGACCTATCTATCCCGACCAACGGCTGCACACTCTGCCCGGTCAACCAAGTCTGCTGCCTTGGAGTGACTTTCGATTCTGCCCTGTCTTTTAAACCGCACATCCAAACCCTTACCACCATCTGCTGAATCCAACTCAAAAAAATATCTCGAGTCTGTGCATTCCTCAGCCAGGAGTTTGCAAAAATACTTGTACATACCCTCATCATCTCCCGCCTAGACTACTGTAACATCCTCCTCTGTAGCCTCCATTTAGCTGCCCGACTCACCCTGTTACTCCTCTTCCTCTCCCCTCTGCCAATCCTGTCACTGTTTCCCCATCACCCAGCGAATTCAGTTTAAAATACTAACAAATACATACAAGGCCATCCACAACCGGTCCCCTCCCTACATCTCTGAGCTCCCGATACATCCCCACACGCAATCTCCGATCCCCACAAGACCTCCTTCTCTCCTCTTATCTTCTCTTCCCACAATCTCCTCCAGTATTTCTCCCGTGCCTCCCCCATTCTCTGGAACTCTCTACCCCAATATATCAGACTCTCGCCTACAGTGGAAACCTTCGAAAGAAACCTGAAAACCACCTCTTCAGACAAGCCTACGACCAGTGACCCTGCTGCCTCTATACCGCCATGACCAGCTTCACCCGCACCTACTGTGTCCTTCCCCCATCCCTTGTAGGTTGCAAGCCTCGCGGGCTGGGCCCTCTATCCTTCTGTAACAGCCTGTAACGTGTCTTTTATGCTTATTGCAATTGTCTTGTATTATGTATGTGCACCGCTTTCATAGGTACACTGCCATGGAATGAATGGCGCTATAATAATAAATATGAATATATAATATACCTATATATATTGCACCCTGAATTGTTGGCGCTATATAAAGATTATTATTATTATAAAAGAATGCTCCCCTGGTATATAAACAGAATAGTTAAAATTTACTTTATTATACGTCTAATGCATTTGTCTGACCTTGTAATGGAGAGTGGGGCCCACTCTCAGGTCTGCTATGGATTCCTATTATTTCTGTGTACGTTCCTGGGTAAGAGATTTGGTCAAAACAAGACCTGGTTGATGGCAACTGCAGGGCAGCAAGGGGGCATACACTATTCTTGCTCAGGGGCCTCTTGCAGAAAAATGGCTTTCTCTGACCACAGCAGACACTAGGGAAGTTTAGTTTGTCACAGTGAAAGTAACATTTCCCCAATAGCTGTGAGCTGATTTGCATTGCATACGATTATTTTTCGTTGCTTTGTTTTGTACAGTTCCAGTCATCACTGTGGCTGGGAAAACTTACACAATAAAAACTGCTGGAAACATAATAAAATAAACTGCATGGGGAAAAGGGAGGAGAGGTAAAAAAATCTATAACTATAATACAATTAGATTCTACCTATGTACAAGAATATAACTACTATAATACTGCTTCTATGTACAAGAATATAACTACTATAATACTGCTTCTATGTACAAGAATATAACTACTATAATACTGCCTCCTATGTACAAGAATATAACTACTATAATACTGCCTCTATGTACAAGAATATAACTACTATAATACTGCTTCTATGTACAAGAATATAACTACTATAATACTGCTCCTATGTACAAGAATATAACTACTATAATACTGCCTACTCTGTACAAGAAAATAACTAGTATTATACTGCTCCTATGTACAAGAATATAACTAGTATTATACTGCTCCTATGTACAAGAATATAACTACTATAATACTGCTCCTATGTACAAGAATATAACTACTATAATACTGCTCCTATGTACAAGAATATAACTACTATAATACTGCCCCTATGTAGAACAATATAACTACTATAATACTGCTCCTATGTAGAACAATATAACTACTATAATACTGCTCCTGTGTACAAGAATATAACTACTATAATACTTCTCCTATGTACAAGAATATAACTACTATAATACTGCCCCCTATGTACAAGAATATAACTACTATAATACTGCCTCCTATGTACAAGAATATAACTACTATAATACTGCCTCCTATGTACAAGAATATAACTACTATAATACTGCTCCTATGTACAAGAATATAACTACTATAATACTGCCCCCTATGTACAAGAATATAACTACTATAATACTGCCTCCTATGTACAAGAATATAACTACTATAATACTGCCCCTATGTAGAACAATATAACTACTATAATACTGCTCCTATGTAGAACAATATTACTACTATAATACTGCTCCTATGTACAAGAGTATAACTACTATAATACTACTCCTATGTACAAGAATATAACTACTATAATACTGCTCCTATGTACAAGAATATATCTACTATAATACTGCCTCCTATGTTCAAGAATATAACTACTATAATACTGCTCCTATGTACAGGAATATAGCTACTATAATACTGCTCCTATGTAACAGGAATATAACTACTATAATACTGCCTCCTATGTACAGGAATATAACTACTATAATACTACCTCCTATGTACAAGAATATAACTACTATAATACTGCCCCTATGTAGAACAATATAACTACTATAATACTGCCCCTATGTACAAGAATATAACTACTATAATACTGCCCCTATGTACAAGAATATAACTACTATAATACTGCTCCTATGTAGAACAATATAACTACTATAATACTGCCCCTATGTGCAAGAATATAACTAGAATCACAAAAATAAACGTGGCCTAAATGGGTGGGACTGCTCCAAACCCCAAACACTGTGGCGTGTTTCTAACTGGGGGGGCAGTTCCTCCATATGTGGTTCGCAGCTAACGGCTATCCCCAGCAAAATTGCATACAATGGAGGATACCGGCGCGAACCACAAGCACCACAAACATCCTACACAAAATAAAACATGTGCGGATGAAAATATAAACACATAACTCACAGAAAAAGATGCACCACATGGATAAGCAACTGACAACACTGGCTAATCCCTCACTCTGGTGTTAAAGCTGAGAATTCGCCAATATTTCCAATCAGGAACATATCGAGCCCTTTAGGCACCACTCACGGTATCTCAGCATGACATGGGGTCCTACACTAGACTACCTATGGTGTGTGAACAAGGTCTGAACATAAGCAGCCTACAGCCCCTCCCACTCACCTGCACTGCAGGACCAACAATGCAATGGGGAACACATGAGGCCGCAAGCTACACCTACAACAGACCATGTGACACCGGCTTCCAGGTGCAACAGAATGTTTACCAGCCATATGCAATGGCACATTCAATACATATAAAACAAGAATCACAAAAATAAACGTGGCGAACCACATGCGGAGGAACTGCCCCCCCAGTTAGAAACACGCCACAGTGTTTGGGGTCTGGAGCAGTCCCACCCATTTAGGCCACGTTTATTTCTGTGATTCTTGTTTTATATGTATTGAATGTGCCATTGCATATGGCTGGTAAACATTCTGTTGCACCTGGAAGCCGGTGTCACATGGTCTGTCGTAGGTGTAGCTTGCGGCCTCATTTGTTCCCCATTGCATTGTTGGTCCTGCAGTGCAGGTGAGTGGGATGGGGCTGTAGGCTGCTTAATACCTGTTCAGACCTTGTTCACACACCATAGGTAGTCTAGTGGTAGGACCACATGTCATGCTGAGATACCGTGTAGTGGTGCCTAAAGGGGCTCCGATATGTTCCTGATTGGAAATATTGGCGAATCTCTCAGCTTTTAACACCAGAGTGAGGGATTAGCCAGTGTTGTCAGTTGCTTATCCATGTGGTGCATCTTTTTTCTGTGAGTTACAAGAATATAACTACTATAATACTGCCTCCTATGTACCAGAATATAACTACTATAATACTGCCTCCTATGTACAAGAATATAACTACTATAATACTGCCTCCTATGTACAAGAAAATAACTACTATAACACTGCCCCCTATGTGTAAGGATGTGAAGTTAAGTAGAAGTTCTTCAGTCTAGTGACAGACCCTGGTGTTGTACAGCCCTTACAGTACGGTACATTATTTACCTACTTTGCTGTGAAATACATTTTTGCAGTACAGGTGGAGAATTGCTTTGTGAATATTGAGTCTGACATTTTCTCTGTCACATTCAGTACTGGGTGATGAATGGTTCTTACATTTCTGGGAGATCTGTGCTTCATCGGGAGCTGCACTGTCTGTGAAGAATAAACCTGCTATATTACTGCAGTATGGAGAGCAGTGCTGGTCCTGAATGAGGCACAGAAACAGACAATGGAGGAAATGTATCAATTTAATAATTTTCAACACTTTTAGGGCATTTTATTTTTTTTCAAAATTTTTGACTTTTGCACCAAAAAGTGGGAAGGTGCGGGGGAGGGCGCGGCCACTGTCCTAGCTAGCGTCGATTTCATCACTACAGAGTGCAATCTTTTAACTCTGTTACTAAATCTGCCACCATGTGTTACCAAACCTACAATTTCATACAGTCCAGGACAGAGTGGAAGTGTAACCACACACCGCAGGCTTTTGGGGAAATGAGCACAACAGCCTAGGACAGTAGGAAACCTGTTATTTCATAGGATGGGTCTGACTAAACATGTTTCCAAATGTGTCATTTGGAGGAAGCAGACATTTTTATCCCAGTCATGACCAGAGACACTGGACAGTAGGTTGTCCCCAAATTATCTAGGATGGATTAAGTGTACAGAGTCTTAAAGCGTCACTGACCCCACAGTCAACAGTCAACCAATGTATTTTCTTTTCCAAAGATCGATTGACTATAAAGTGTGGGTACTGCAATGGGGGCAACATTTACCCCTGTTTTATTAAAACCTTTTAGAGGAATAGTGAAACTTGTCCTGTACATGGCCTAATAACTTTTAGCAGTGTCATGGCGAGAAGAGGCAAATGGGGGTCAAAGAATTAGCGTTACATAGTGGAAGAAACAGAGTCCCCAGCAGCACAAAGTATTTCAGGAGGAATGTATTCATCTTTTAAGGGGACAGGGGTCTATGCACTCATATGATCATAATAGCCAGGACAGGAATGCATGTGACAGGGTCTACATCATGATCCAGTGTCTACAGCAGCACAGAGTATTTCAGCACAGATCAATAAGTGAAGAATATTGTGATGCTAAATCATATACATGACATGACCATTGGGCAGACCGCTTACTAACTTCAGATCTTTGCTGTAAAAACCCACCGACCGTCCTGTGCGCTCTGTTTTGGTCAGCTCCTCACATTTCTGTCTAGCTTGTGCTGTTCCCAAAACCACAGCGTTGTACAAGAAATTTTCCGAATTTTGAGCAGTGCTGAAAACGATTATAAAAAGAATTATAGCAATAAATGGAGAAATGTGTTTTGCGAAGTCTTCTAGATTCTCCAGCAACCCCCCCCCCCTCCACCTTCGCCTGCTCATGACTCCCTCTACCTGATGCAATGCAGAGGATCAGCCAAGATCAGATCTGATCCATTCACTGGCCCAGTGCAGATCCATCGCGAGACTGGATGATTCGAACCTGGTCTTCTTTTTGGATCTGAAACAACAGAATTGCTCTGATCACGGGAAAGCTGGGGGATAATTAATATACAGCCAGTGGAGCTTTCACATGGGTTTTCTAGAGCCCTGAAAGGCAAATCTGTCTGGTTAATACGGGGGCAAAAAGATGTCCGCTTATATAAAGGTACTTTCACACTTGCGTTATTATTTTCCGGCATAGAGTTCCGTCGTCGGGGCTCTATGCCGGAAAAAAACTGATCAGTCACATCCCCATGCATTGTGAATGGAGAGAAATCCGTTCAGGATGCATCATTTCAGTCACCGTCAGTCGTTTTGGACAGAGGAAATACCGCAGCATGCCACGGTTTTATCTCCGTCCAAAATGCCGGAACGCTGGATCAGGCATTAATTCCCATTGACTTGCATTAGTGCCGGATCCGGCATTAAAAATACCGCAACGACAGGTTCGGGCATTCCGTTCTGCACATGCGCAGACCTCTAAAAATGGGAAAAAAATAAATGCCAGATACGTTTTGCCGGATGACAACGGAAAAACGGATCCGGCATTGCAATGCATTTTTCTGACTGATCAGGCATAAAAATGCCTGATCAGTCAGAAAAGATGACATGCGTTTACATACAGTTTTCCGGTTCCGGCAGGCAGTTTCGGCAATGGAACTGCCTGCCGGAATCCTCTGCCGCAAGTGTGAAAGTACCCTAACTAGGCAGATATGGCACTCAGGACTCTAGGGAAGATTGTTAGTGGTTATATTGTTTGGCGCCCAGCTTTCTCTGAAACGGATAGTCCACCTTCTATCATCAGCGCAGATTCGTTTCTTAATATCTTTATAGTGGTCAGTCATCCCTTACCTTTCTGACACAGGGCCCCTGCATAGGCAGAGTTAAAGGGTAACATGCTAACTACCTGCAGCCACTGTTAGGGGGAGCTGATGAGCGCACCGCATACTGAGACATTATTGAGCTTAATGTATATCGGTATACAGTAAGCTCCCCCTAGTGGTGGCTGCAGGCAGACAGACATTAGCATTGGTCACTGGTATTATTCTGCACCATTGGATGCCAGACTGTAATATCTTCAAACCCTTGATGCATGCCCCTTTAAATATTATTATTATTAAAGCGCCATTCATATGAAAAGGGATATACATACATAATACAGACATACATTCTAATCAGACTCTCAAAATTGCTCAGGAGGAGAGGAACACCGCCTTAGATTTGCATCTCTGCGGTCACAGCTGTATGTTCTGAATGCTTCCTCTGTAGGTCCCATACAGCTTAATGCTTTGTGCCTTGTTTCTTCCTCTCCCTAATGATCTCTGAAATGAACTCCCTGAGAGCAGATTAGATTTTCATGCAGTGAGCTCCCTCTAGTGGCAGCTGCTGGAAGCCAAAATGTTATAGAAGGAGAGCTGGCACGAGACATGCCCCCTGACTACACATCATTGGAGTCCCAATAAAAGGGACAACCTTTTCTCTAGACAAGGACTTGATTCGGCAGCAGAAACCTGAAGCTGGAGGCGATATCAGTTAGTGGCCACTACAGGAGGAATGTGGTACTGCATGGTGCCCATTCAAATGAAAATATGAAACCATGAAATATATGGTCATGCTCAGTCCTCCAGGAGCCATGTTTCTCTGCTATGACTAATGGGGAGACAGCTGCCGGCAGTAATGGCTGCTTCTGGACAGCCAATATGGTCCCCTTTACATCCACTTGAGTCTTCAGTGGTCCCTGGGTCCCCTAATGCTGTGATACATCCCCCCGCTGTATATTAGCACAGGTAACCCCTCTGGCAGTTGTAATGGGGGCTGTGTTCTTTCCATCCAGCTTTTCCGCAGGGAGATAGAACCGAGCAGGACTCTATTTATGTGGTTGGGGGCTTGTTCTCCACAGTCAGGAGCATTGCGTCCTATAAACTGGTAAAATATCCCGGCTCCTGAACACAATAGTCACCTCTGTCCCCCCCGGCACATGACCGGCGGCTCGGAGCAGGGGGAACGCTCCACAGAAAGACCAAAAAAATCCTCTTACACATGAAAGACGTCGTCTGCTGGCGGCAGAGGTCTGGAATGTGAGCCCAAGGGAGGGACGGCCGGTATAAGACCCAACATGTCGCCTACACATGGCGGAGCCTCGCCATGAATGGAGCCTGAAATGTGCTGTGTGATATAGGAATGTCAGTATGACCCGGGGAAGAATGTGAACTCATCCTGAAGGCTCATCTAGTGCGCCTATGTGCAGCATTACCAGTCCCTGGTTGTAATAGAAATTGTGCGTATAATCTACAGCTGATATAAACAAGCAGAGCTGCAGTGTAAAGCATAGCGAGAAAAAAAAAAAAAGAACAATAAATAGCCTGAGCAGGAGTTGATTTTCAGAGATCCTCCGACTCCAGCAGAAGGTTCAGCTAAAATTACCAGAATAAGATCCATTCATTAGGCGGTTCACATCTCCGTTCGGCATTCCGGTAGGCTATTCTGACAGAGGAGTAGACTACCGGAATTACCGTAGCCGCCATAGCTGGACACCGCCAAATCCCCATTCACTGTAGTGGGATCCTGTGGTGTGCCGCTATAATGCTGAACGGAGATGTGACCTGGCCTAGCAGCCATTGGATGTTATCTGTATCACTGGGCTGGACCCGGAAGTTGCCTCTGCTCCGGACCACCAGGCATCACCACATATCACTGGGCTGGACCCGGAAGTTGCCTCTGCTCTGGACCACCAGGCATCACCACATATCACTGGGCTGGACCCAGAAGTGGCCTCTGCTCCGGACCACCAGGTATCACCACATGCGAGAAGGATTCGTCCATCTTTGCAAGCTCCTAATACAGAACTATGTGTCTCCATGGTTACAGACTACAAAGAAACCTCATGTAGTCTGATGCCACAGTCAGATCCTCTTCCGCTTGTCTGCAGGACCAGACTACACAGGGCTTGCAGTCTGTTACCATGGAGACACATACGTCTGTATAGGAGCTGGATACACAAAGCTTTAAGCGAGCTAAAGAGACAAGTGAGCGATTACGATTTGAGCCTATGGGGATTTATTAGGGGTGCGCCGCTCGGTCTTTGCCGGGAGAACTTGCCGGTGCTGTACATCCTGAGCTGCCATTCTTTTCCAGACTCTTAGGCCTCTTGCACACGACCGTATGGCTTTTTCAGTATTTTGCGGTCCGCAAAAAATACGGATGATACAGCTGGCCCCTGATAGAACAGTACTATCCTTGTCCATTTTGCGGACAATAATAGGACATGTACTATCTTTGAACGGAACAACGGAAATACGGAAACAGAAGGTACACGGAGGCGTACCTTCCTTTTTTTGCGGATCCATTGAAATGAATGGTTCCGTATACGGAACGCAAAAAAAATGAACATAAATGGAAAAAAAAGAACGTTCGTGTGCAGGAGGCTGTGTCCTGGGCCACAGAAGATGAAGGGACTGAGCTGCACAGGAAATCATCACAATCCAAATACTATAACATAATGGTGTCCAAGGGGTAAATATTGCCTGGAAGGAAAATGATGTCACACAAATGGGCCTTTGAATTTTTAATGGAAGCCGGGGCTGAAAATAAAATATTTCTGAAAAAGCCGCAAGCTGGAAAATTCTGCTGCAAATATTAAAACCTCCCAGGAAAGAGCGCAGGAAAACTGTGGAAAATAAAGGCGTCAGGCAGGAGCTGGGAAAGCTGCACTGAGCTGTAGCCTATGTTCTTACTAGTCCACAGCTACACCTAGTGGCAGAAAGTGGTCATTACACTCCCAGTTGGAAAAGTTTTAGTACATTAAAAGCAGCGTTCCCTAAACGTCTTTGCAAGACTAAAACTTAGAGCATGCCCTTTCAGACAGGGGCTCTCAGAGCATGCTGGGAGTTGTAGTTTTACAACAGCTGGGGAGCTAAAGTTTGAGGAACAATACATTTACACTATTGGTTCAAGGTGTGAATCTTTATATGGGCCTGGTAAGATTGTGCATCAGGGGCGTAGCTATAGGGTAAGCAGGGGAGGCTGCTGATTTGGGTGGTGGTTGCAAAGAAGTTGCTGGAAGGGGGAGGGGGGGCTGTTAAACTGTTAAAAAATTTGCTGTGGGGCCCAGTCATTTCTTCTTATGCCACTGTTGGGCATGCAACATGTTTTTAAAGGGTATCATGCACGGCCACCATTTAGACTTCCCACCCAGTCACAGTCAATGGGCCATGCATTCAGGGTCCTACAGGGTACTGTCTGGACTTCTTCTGGTACCAGGTGCATACCTCCCAACATTTAAAGAGGGGCACCTATGGTTCATTGTGTGAAAGATCCATTTTTCCTGCATCAATATTCTAAATGCAATAATAAAAATACCTCAGATCAAAAAAGAGGGACAGGGGGACTTGGGAGGTCTGCAGGTGCCTTCAGGTACAAGAGCCCATCCTGGATGTGCAGGACCCCAGACATGGGGGTATCTACAATTATAGCGCTTTATTATGTATTGTAATTAGGTAGCAGTGGGTTGGTCCTACTTCCTGCCAGTAAGGGGAGTTCCAGTAGACAATGAAGGGAGAGGAAGCACATGTCAGAGCTCCTACTTGTAGGAACCACATCCCATTCTCCTGTGAGACCATCACTCCAGAGAGAACATTAGAATACAGAGCACAGCTTCCAGAAAGCATCTGTGTGTCAAGACGGCAGAGTGATCAGCGATAGTACAGCTTTACAGACCCTGCTGCAGATGAGGGACTATGGCACAGACACCCATGCAGATGCTGCATTAGATACCCTTAGATACTAAATATTACTTGACGTATGCTATTGATTAGAAACATTGACCTGACCTGCAGCATTTGGTGGCTGGGGGTGCAGGATGACCTGGGGTAAGGCGACGATGTAGACAGGAGCTCAGGAATATAGTCTTCTCAGTACTGGAAGCAGAGAGGCATGAATACTGTGTGATACTGTCGTCTGAGCTAGTGTATCTAAGCCTATCCTCTGTGATACAATTTGCTGAGCTGGTGTATCTAAGCCTATCCTGTACGATACTGTCAACTGAGTCAGTGTAGCTAATCCATTTATGTGTGATATTGTTATTGGAGGCATGCATCACGTCTTCTGAGCTGTCTGATGCTGCTTTATAGCAGAGCACTACGACCCCCATCATGTACTGTTACTGCATCTCATACATCAGACCTCATGTCCCGCCATCTTTATATTTGATGTTCTCACGTCTGGCGGTGGTCACTGGATAAGAACATTCCCAGTGTCTGGAGGCCGGGCATCATCATCCTGCGCTCTCCTGGTATCTGATGTGCGATAATTCTCCTGCCGTCCGCCTGTGGACTGTGAACTGAACAGCAACAATGTATCAATAACTGATAAATATCGCTACATTAGATATACCTCTTCAGACCGTCCATTCTATACTGACACAGGAGCGGCGATTACATCCGTGCAGAATAGCGGCTCCTGAAACCCAACAGTGCATATAAGATTACTGAAAAACATGGCTGAACGTGACCAGCGTTTTTACTGGATCCGTCATGGATCAGCACAAACACTTCTGTCGCAATAATACAACCGTCTGCATCCGTTATGAATGGATCCGGTTGTATTATCTTTAACATTGCCGAAGACGGATCCGTCAAAAACTCCATTGAAAGTCAATGGGGGATGAATCCATTGTCTATAGTGTCAGAGAAAACAGATCCGTCCCCATTGACTTACATTGTGAATCATGATGCTCTGCACCACATCGCGGACAGAAAAACGCTACTTGCAGCGTTATTCTGTCCGCGATGGGGACGCAACCAAATGGAACGGAATGCATTCTGGTGCACTCTGTTTCGGTCAGTTCAGTTTTAATGCCATTTACAATGAATGGGGACAAAACGGAAGCGATTTCCCCGCTATTGAGACCCTATGACGGATCTCAATAACAGAAAAGGAAAGCGCAGATGTGAAAGTAGCCTTACGCTGTTACTGGGTCCTAATATACAACCCCCTCATTGCAGACAGAACTAGTAAGTGCACCCTTCCAGCTCTTCGTGGTGCTGTGATCCGCTCGGATGCAGTGGTGCAGCTGCAGGGACTGTATTATACATAGTACATTGTAGGCGGAGGGACTCTGATTCTTAAATGAATCCCTGGAGATTTTTCTGAGCAGTTGTTTCCCTCCTACTGCTGCTCCTCCTCCCCTCTCGCAGCATGCATCTCACAGAGAGAAAGTGCAGCTGCATCCTCCTCCCGCCTGCCCACTATTCACTGGTTTACTTTCTAGTTTATATTCAGATTTTTTTTATTTATTTTTATTAAAAGAGATCCTGCATGGAGGGAAATGGTGAAATAAAAGCAGGTAAAAGGGAAGTTATATTCTTGTACATAGGGGCAGTATTATAGTAGTTCTATTCTTGTACATAGGAGGCAGTATTATAGTAGTTATATTCTTGTACATAGGAGGCAGTATTATAGCAGTTATATTCTTGTACATAGGAGGCAGTATTATAGTAGTTATATTCTTGTACATAGGAGCAGTATTATAGTAGTTATATTCTTGTACATAGGAGGCAGTATTATAGTAGTTATATTCTTGTACATAGGAGGCAGTATTATAGTAGTTATATTCTTGTACATAGGAGCAGTATTATAGTAGTTATATTCTTGTACATAGGAGCAGTATTATAGTAGTTATATTCTTGTACATAGGAGACAGTATTATAGTAGTTATATTCTTAATCAATTTTCTTTTTATTGAAGAAATGTAAATCGTCATATGGCAAATTACAGCACATAAATACCAGACGCAGCTGGAAAGGCATTTGAACATATATCTCATATTCAAATAAAGTCTGAGGCGAATGCCGTATGACAAGAAATACAATAACATGTGCAAAGAAAGAACTAATGGGGGAAGACAAGACATAGGGGAGGGGGAAGGGAGGGGAACGATAGATGTCAATCGCTTGTAAGTTCAGAATGAACGGTAACGCTTCCAGGGAAGCCACGTCTTAACGAAGAGAGCTCTAGAGTATGTTTCCCAGTGTGCAAGCTCTTCAAACCGGTACAATTGGTCGACCTTCTCAGTCCACATTGAGATGGATGGAGGGGAGTCGTTTTTCCATAGCAGTGGGATCAGTAAGCGAGCCGCCGTTATGAGCATAGTCGGGAGATTCGACTTAGCAGGGGTAAGTGAACCATTAGGACACCACAATAATAGGAGTTTGGCGTCGAGACTAATCTTAGTGGAACAAACACTATTTATGGTAGCTTCAACTTCCAGCCAAAAGGGCCGAATTTTCACACAATTCCACCATATATGAGAGAGAGAGCCTGTCTCTCCTCCGCACCTCCAACAGCAATCAGGGATACTAGGATTGAGCTTATGAAGGAACTCAGGTGTTTTGTACCACCTTGTAAGTAATTTATAGGAGTTAGCTTGTATCCTAATACACCGGTTAAATCCATGTGAGTGCGTAAGGATAAAAGCTTTCTCAGGATCCGATAAAGTTGCAGATAGCTCTTTTTCCCAGGCTGAGAGGAACCACAAGTCCGGAGGGGCGGAGGAGAGCAGCTCCCTATACAACAAGGAAAGAGGTTTACACGGGCGTCGGAGTTGTGAGAGTTTCCCTTCCATCCAGGAGGGAGTCGCCGCAGGACGGGGTAAATGCTCAAGAAGCGCCAAATCCTTCTTGAAAGCCATAGCCGCCAAAAAGGAGGCGTTCTTAACCTTAGGGAGAGCCAGTACTGCGCTCCAATCAAAAGTGCCGGACTCGGAGATAACGTCCCGCAGTTTAAGACCAGAGAGCAATGCCCATATTCCGGATGCAGCTAAAGTTTCGGGATGTATATGGTGTTGAAGAAGATGCAGTGGGAGGTTCGGGCTAGGGAACGAGAGTGTCGAGGTAGCATACAATTTTGACCATTCTAACAGCAAGCCTTTCCATAGAGGAGAGGGGTATTTGTTGTTAGCTGTGCACTTACGTAGGCCCCATAAAGCCAGTTCGTCACTATAGGTAAGCATAGCGCACTCCAGTCGAGAGACAAGACTGAGAGGGCGCCAGGAGAGGAGGCTCAGGACTCTGTTAAGCATTGAAGCCTTATAATAGAGGTAGATGTCTGGTAGGCCAAAGCCTCCCATTCTCCTCTCCCGAGTAAGAGTGCTATACGCCAATCTAGGGATTTGCTCGACCATATAAAGGCTGAGAATACTCTGCGGACCTCCACAAAAAGGAACGGGGTAGCCAAATAGGGAGTGTTTGGATGAGGTAGAGAAGCTTGGGGACAATGAAAGCCTTGATATAGTTCTTCTTACCAATCCAGGAAGTGAATGGTAGTTTCAGTGAACGTAGGTGAGATCTAATAGAGCGGAGCAATGGGGCTTGGTTAAGCTCATAAAGGTCCTCCGGGTTCGCCGATATATGGGTACCTAGAAAAGGGATCGACTTAGGGGCCCACGAGAAGTCAGAAGTGCGTTTGAGTGTGTCTATATGGGCGACCGGACATGAGATATTTAAGGCTTGCGACTTACCGTAATTAATTTTAAAATTGGAAACTTGTCCATAGTCCTCGAAAAGGGCCTGAAGTTTAGGAAAGGAGGTCAGGGGGTTAGATGTGATGACCAATAGGTCGTCCGCAAAAGCAGCTGTGAGGCGAGTATGGGACCCCAAGGTTAACCCCTGGATATCCGGGTCTTGTCTGATTTTGGCTAGTAGCGTCTCCATGACAATAACAAAAAGGGCTGGAGACAAAGGGCAGCCCTGTCTTGTCCCATTAGTAATGGGAAAGGCTGGGGAGAGTGTGCCATTAACCCGTACTCTGGCAGAGGGCAGCGAGTAGAGTGAGAAGATGGACGAGATGAACTGGTCTGGAAGGCCAAATCTCGATAGTGCACGGGACATAAAGTGCCAGCTGATCCTGTCAAAGGCCTTCTCAGCATCAGTACTGAGAAGGGCCAGTGGCATGGAGTTACGCCGGGCGTGTGTGATTAGATGTAGAATGCGAACCGTATTTTCACTGCCCTGTCTGCCAGAGACGAATCCAACCTGCTCCTTGTTGATAATGTCAGGGAGAACCAATTGGATCCGACAGGCCAAGATCTTGGCCCACCATTTCACATCAGTGTTCAGGAGCGAGATAGGACGGTAGCTCCCGCAATTTAGTGGGTCTTTGTTTTCTTTGTGGATAATCGTGATATGGGCCGAGAGCGATTGGGGGGTAGAGAGCCTCCTTTTAATAAATAGTTACATAGGGTGCTGAAATGGGGGATTAAAATATGCTTAAAAGCTTTGTAGTAGGAGATAGTGAAGCCATCGGGCCCTGGGCTTTTCCCCGAGGGGATAGTGGAGAGGACCTTACCAACTTCTATATCCGTTATAGGGGCCAGGAGCTGGTCTGACTGTGTTGGGGTGATGGTGGGTAACTGGAGGGAGGAGAGGAATTTCTCAGTGGCTTCAGCTATTTGTACAGGGGCTAGTTGATTAGGTGGGGACAAATTGTAGAGGTCTCGATAAAAGGCGCAGAAGGAATCCGCTATTTCAGAGGTATTCTTATGTAAGGTGCCCTTGCTATCTTTGATAGCTGGTATGAAGGAGTCGGAACGTTGTTTCTTGACTAGTGCGGACATTAGTCTGTTCCCCTTATCTCCGTGGGCATAGGAACGGAACTTAGATCTCAGTAGTAACTTGGCTGAAGTTATGTTAAGCAAGTTTTTAAGTTTTGTACGGGCCTCTGCGAGTTCTGAGGCACAGCTGAGAGCCTGGGAGCTTTTGTGTGACAATTCCAAAGCCTGTATCTGAGACATAAGCGTCGCAATTGCCTGGTTCCGTTGTTTTTAACGTGGGCGCCCAAGGCTATCAGCTCTCCTCTCAGGACTGCTTTATGGGCTTCCCAGGTTATAGAGGGGATGGTGCATCGGGCCTAGGGCGTTTAGTGCAAAAACTCGGTTATGATAGAGGACAGTTTAGCAGCGTGGGAGGGGTCTGAGATAATGGTCTCGTTAATACGCCAAGTCCATTCCCTCTTTGGGAGGTCCAACAGAGATAGACTCAGGAATACAGGAGCATGGTCAGACAGAGTGATGTTCCCTATGTGGGATCGCAAAACCCTAGTAGTATGGGGTCTGGATAAAAATATATAGTCAAGTCTATGGTAGGAGGATTTAGCAGCCGAATAAAAGGTATAATCCTTACTAGAGGGGTTTGTGGTGCGCCAAACATCTACCACCCCTAACTTCTGCAAGGCTAATTTAAGGCGTCTTAAACGTACATGTGTGATGGCAGACTTCCCATTAGATGAGTCTAACAAGGGTTCGAGAGCAACATTAAGGTCGCCACCTAAAATCAGCATACCCTCCTGAAAGGAGGACAACAAGCCCAGGGTCTGAACGAGCCAAGCAACCTGCCCTCTGTTGGGAGCATATATAGTTGCTAAGGTAACAGGTGTGTCAGCAATAGCGCCTTTAACAAACAAAAAGCGGCCTTCGGGATCCGCGGACACGGCAGAGTGCTTGAAAGGTAATTGCTTGTGTATCGCTATGCTGACACCTCTGCTAGCAGAACCATAAGTGCTGTGGAACCATTGGGAAAACTTTGTAGTCGCTAATTTGGGGACCTTACCCTCTCGAAAGTGGGTTTCCTGAAAGAAAGCCACAGACACTTTGTCCCTTTGGAGAAGAGCCAGGGTTTGGGACCTCTTGCACGGCTCGTTCATTCCCCGGGCGTTAAGGGAGGAGATCACAATGGACGACATACTGGAATAAAGAAGCAATAATCAGCATCTAAACAGTCTCTGAATGACATCTTACCGCAATGAGGGGGTAGACACAAAGGGGGAAGAGGGGAGACAAACAGGTCTAGAACATAACAATAGTGCAAAGACAGCTTGTATGAAGCGCTCTACCGAGCACCTGACTATAGAGCGACCCTTTCTCAGGACGGCTACCAGCCGGGGTCTGTCAGGTGGGGGTCCCGTAGAGCCAGAGAGGGCCAATTATTGGCCATCTAAATGGGAGTAGAACAACCCTCAGGTAGGGCCGGGTTAACCCCTGCGAACTAACAGGAGCGCAGGGAGCGGGAAAGGACCAAGACCAGATGATAACAATGCGCCTAAGAAGGAGGAATGTCCATGTAAATAACCGCGAACAAGAAACACCAGAACTGACGGGTGAAAACGTCTCGGAGTCGGTCTGAACATCCGCTGGGTGCCAGGAGACTGCAAAACCGTCTGTAATAAGGCACAAAGTCCGTGCAATCAGACCGGGGCCGGGAAAGGCCTAAAAGATTCCAAAAAGAAGGCCCTGCATTCAAGTGAGAGCATAAGCAGGTTTTCCGACCTTAGGTTTGGGCCCTTTCCTAGTGGGAGCCGCGCGCCAGTCACCACCCTGGGGTGGTTGCAGAGGTGGATCTTCCAGGTCAGCTGGCATCCATGATGGAATCTCAATAGGGGTCAGCCCAAGGTGGGACCAACTAGCCTGCAGGTCTGCTGGTGACCGTATAGTGATCTGGCGTCCATTTTTCAGGACCGCGAGGCCAAAGGGGTAGAGCCACCGAAATGGAGTGGCTGCCCCTTAAGGGCATCCAGGAGTGGGCGAAGAATTCGCCTCTTAGCCAGTGTGGACGGGGCCAAGTCTTGGAAAACGTGACCGGCGTACCTTCATGTTGAAGATGCTCTGCTTCCCTGCTGGCTCTCATGAGCGCCGCGGTATCAACAAAGCTGAGAAGTCCACATATCACATCACGTGGGGGGTCTGTAGCTTTAGGTTTAGGTCTGAGCGCGCGATGGACGCGCTCGATTATAATCTGTGCCGCTCTTTCGGGGCCCAGGAGACTTGCGAATATTTCGCCAACCACTTTGCTCAGCGCCTCATTCGCGACTGAT
Organism: Bufotes viridis; assembly: GCA_033119425.1. Lineage (NCBI taxonomy): Eukaryota > Metazoa > Chordata > Amphibia > Anura > Bufonidae > Bufotes > Bufotes viridis. Next base: position 10,878,122 of record CM065596.1, read on the forward strand.
TCAGGAAGGCCTCGGATTCTCAGGTTCTTCCTGCGGCTGCGATTTTCCTGATCCTCGATTCTAAGAAGAGCTTCATTCAGTAAATCGGAGTGTGCTCGGATCGCGTTATACGATTTTTCTTCACGCATAATCGCGGCTTCATGCGAATTCTCGAGCTCCGACACTCGGTGCACAATGTTCAGGAGGTCCTCCTTTATGTCCGATAGATCTTTCTTCAGAGGTACTAAAGCTGAGTTCATCACCTCAAGGAGTGCTGCTTTGGTAAAGGATCTCCCCTGTTTGCGGGACTTGCATGTTGAGGTGTCTGAGGCGCTTCCGGCGTCAGAGTCGTCCTCCATGTCCGACAGCGGAGCAGGAGCCGGCGCCATCTTAGGTGTCTCAGCCGACCGGAGCTTCGGTTGCTTTTTCAAGTATTGGTCCATGTCAGGTTGTCTGGACCTGTTAGGAGTAGGTTCCGCTTGGTCTTTAGACCTCTCCTTACCCACTTTGACCATCAGAGTGGTGCTGTAAGCTTCTTATAGGGGTTAAATCACCGGCAAGGTTGAGGAGCTCAGAAACCAGCAGCCATTCAGCTACACAGCCAAGCTCCGCCCCATAGTAGTTATATTCTTGTACATAGGAGCAGTATTATAGTAGTTATATTCTTGTACATAGGAGCAGTATTATAGTAGTTATATTCTTGTACATAGGAGCAGTATTATAGTAGTTATATTCTTGTACATAGGAGCAGTATTATAGTAGTTATATTCTTGTACATAGGAGCAGTATTATAGTAGTTATATTCTTGTACATAGGAGCAGTATTATAGTAGTTATATTCTTGTACATAGGAGCAGTATTATAGTAGTTATATTCTTGTACATAGGAGCAGTATTATAGTAGTTATATTCTTGTACATAGGAGCAGTATTATAGTAGTTATATTCTTGTACATAGGAGACAGTATTATAGTAGTTATATTCTTGTACATAGGAGCAGTATTATAGTAGTTATATTCTTGTACATAGGAGCAGTATTATAGTAGTTATATTCTTGTACATAGGAGGCAGTATTATAGTAGTTATATTCTTGTACATAGGAGCAGTATTATAGTAGTTATATTCTTGTACATAGGAGCAGTATTATAGTAGTTATATTCTTGTACATAGGAGGCAGTATTATAGTAGATATATTCTTAACCAAATTTCTTTTATTAAAAGTATAAATGACATCATACAGTTTCACATCAACATAGTCACGGTATGACAGAAAAAGTACAGGTATCTCCCTTGTGTGACCAAGTATGGCATAAGAAAGCATAGTATGGTGTCCAGAAAATAAGCAATAATAGAACAATACAATAAAAGTAGGGAAGATCGAGGAGGGTAGAATAGGGGGAGGGTACCCTTCTACTCCATTAAGTGAACTTCCTATAGCATTTCCATGGTGTCCAGATCTTGAGAAATCGAGAACGGGTGAATGTCTCCCAGTGGGCAAGTTCCTCAAATCTATAGAACTGATCTACCCTGTCCCTCCACATCAGCACGGATGGAGGTGTAACATCTTTCCAAAGCAACGGAATAAGCATTCTCGCTGCTGTGAGTAGCATAGTGGGGAGGTCAGAGCTAGAGGGAGAAAGCAGTCACTGGGACACCAGAGAAGGATCAGTTTGGGATCCAATTTGACCTGAGTAGCACAAATCTCATTTATCAAAGCCTCAATGTTGGACCAGAAGTCCCTGATCTTCTCGCAGTACCACCAAATATGTGAAAGTGAACCTACACCCTCTCCGCATCTCCAGCACACACTCGGGATTTCAGGGTTAAGCCTATGTAGAAATTCTGGGGTCTTGTACCATCTTGTAAGTAATTTATACGAATTCTCCTGCACTCTGATACAGCGGCTGAAACCATGGGAGTGGGAGAGGATAAATGCTTTTTCTGGGTCCGAAGGTGGATAGAAAGCTCCTTTCCCATGAGTGGAGGAAATGTAGTTCAGGGCGAGGCGGAGAGCAGCTCCTTGTATATGGTAGAGAGCGGTTTTGGGAGCTTACGGGCATCTGAAATCCGGTTTTCCAACCAGGAGGGGAGGTAGAAGCCGTCAAGGGAGGAAGTTTAAGCAGTTTAATGTCCTTTGCAAAGCGAACACCTGGAGGAAGGAGGCGTCCCTAACTCTAGAATCATTTAAGACCAGGCTCCAGTCCAGATTACCATCTGGGGTTTGGATCTCACTCAGGGGAATATCAGCCAAGAGAGGCCAAATTCCTGCAGGTACCATCGCTCCGGGTGTATGTAAAATTGCAAGGAGGAAAGCGGGTGCATGGGTGTGGGAATGTGAGGGTCTTGGTCTTATATTGTCTAGCCCATTCTACTAATAGACCCTTCCAGAGTGGTGAGAGGGAGGAGACACTTGGTGAACACGGGATAAGCCCCAAAGGATCCGTCTGCCTCTAATAGTAAGCAAGGAGCGCTCTAGACGTACATACAGAGCATCGTATCGGGTATTAAGAAGAGATAGGCCACGAGACAGTTGAAAAGCCTCATAATATGAGCGCATATCGGGCAAACCGAATCCACCAAATCTCCTCTCCCTGGTCAGCACTGAATATGCGATTCTGGACGGTCTATTCCCCATAGGAAGAGTGAGAAGACACGACGAACATCTACAAAAAGGAATGCGGCAGCCAAATAGGCAATACTTGCAATAGGTACAGAAGTTTGGGAGCTATAAAGGTTTTGAGGTAATTCCTCTTTCCGAACCAGGAGAGGAACGGAAGCTTAAGGGACTGTAGGTGTTTCCTGATAGATGAGAGCAAGGGGCATAGTTAAGGGCGAACAGGTCCTTCGCCTGAGCAGATACATGGACTCCCAAGAAAACTATGTCTCTAGAGGCCCATTGAAAGGGGTGGATCTTTGAAGTGTTAATTTCACCGAGTTTGGGCACGTGACGTTAAGAGCCAGGGACTTACTGTAATTGATTTTGAAGTTTGAAACAAAGCCGAATTCATCAAAAGGGTCATTAACCTAGGAAAGGATGTCTCAGGGTTGGACGTCATTATTAGCAGGTCATCTCGCGAATGCGGCCGTCAAGTGGGTTTGAGAGTGGACAGTGAGGCCCTGAACAGCAGGGTCCTGCCGGATCTTACAAAGCAGAGTCTCCATAACTATAACAAAGAGAGATGGTGATAGGGGGCAACCCTGCCTCGTCCTATTGGCAATGGCAAAGGAGGGGGAGAGGGTGCCATTTATCTTAAGTCTGGCAGACGGGGCTGAATACAGGGTGAAAATCGCGGCAATGAATGGGTCTGGAAAGCCAAACCTTGCTAGGGCCTGCGACATATAATGCCAGCCGACCCTGTCAAAGGCCTTCTCCGCATCAGTGCTTAACAAGGCCAAAGGCACTGAGGAGTTCCTAGCCCAATCCATGAGATGGAGCAGGCGTATTGTGTTCTCGCAGCCCTGTCTGCCCCGCACAAACCCAACCTGTTCACCATTAATAAGATCCGGCAGGATCGCCTGGATCCGTTGTGCTAATAGTAGATATATTCTTGTACATAGGGGGCAGTATTATAGTAGTTATATTCATGTACATAGGAGGCAGTATTATAGTGGTCAGAGCAGTGGCCATTTCTTTCCCTTGGTCACACATAGAACATTATATAGTTTTGGGAAACTTAAGGTAATACTCCAGAATTTGGGGTCATAGACTTGAGGCGGGGTGGGGAGAAGTAATTCAGCATAATTCATTTATGTTTGTATACAGTTGTAATCATTGTATAAACCACTAGAAAGCTCTAAGACAAGCAGACGACTTGTGCAGAGTGACATAAGCCATGGAAAACAACCGCCCTGAAGATGAAGGGAGAGAGCTGCCAGCTGCTGCCACTGGCTGTCTCCTTAATGACTGGTAATTACTTCAGTATATATCTCTATATGTATCTATTGAGCGCATCTTCTGCTCGGCCGTGTAAACATCTCTTTACAGAATTACAGCATCAGGGAAATGTGAGCAGGAACAATGGTGAGAACATCAGCGAGATTAAATCTCCCTCCCACACACAGGTGCGCGCTCAGACACGGACTGATTCATGGCCGCCAGTAACGCTGCACCAGTCGAGGATCTGTAGGTTTTCCACTAAGAAACTGAAGACTGACAAAGAAAATAAAATACATACAACGCAGAGGGAAAATCCAGTCACTGCTGAATATCAATGATCCAGAAATCCAGGGTAATGATACTTTATTGTATTTCGAATGTCGCTCCTATGATGTCTCCAGGTGGAGCACAGATGTCATTCCTGGGAGGCCCTTATTCTTCTTCTCATTTTACCCTATGATGGGTAGTTTACGATGTATCAAAGTGAAGGGCGGAGATAGATACTGTGAACAAATTAATTGGCCTTTGTTACTTTTAAAGGGAGTCTGTCACCTACATAACATGTTTGAAACAGATTATGTAGCTTTGTGGGAGGCAGATCCAAAACCCCGACAGTACCGGGTTTAGTTTTTCAGAGCCTCCAAAGTGCCAAAAACAAAGTTTTAAAGACATACAAATTACCTATTGCAAGTGCCCAGTGCTCCGCCTGACTCATCCCCTCTGTATCGTCCGGCCAGCCCTGTATCCTTGCTGCGTCATTCTTGTCTCCATTCATAATCCATCTCAATTACCCTTTAAGGGTAATTGTTATGATGAGCCAAGTAGGACATCTTTACTTACACACAACACTCAATGGGGGTCATTTATCAAAGACCAGCGGTTTATGCCAATCTTTGAAATCCCCGGCGCTGCCAGAGGATGTGCCGTGTCATAAATTAGGAGCATCTTCCAGCAGTACCAGTGTCTAAATTACAGTCTACTCCAGTCTGTCACACAGGCATTAAAAAAGTTGTAAAACGGAAATTGTCACTTTTATATCCACAAAACTTGCATAAACTTTCTTAGTAAATAACGCTAAACATGCACAAGACTATAACTACTATAATACTGCTCCTACTGTATGTACAAGAATATATCTACTATATTACTGCTCTTATGTATAAGGATATAACTACTATAATACTGCTCCTATGTACAAGAATTTAACAACTATAATACTGCCTCCTATGTACAAGAATATAACTACTATAATACTGCTCCTATGTACAAGAATTTAACAACTATAATACTGCCTCCTATGTACAAGAATATAACTACTATAATACTGCTCCTATGTACAAGAATATAACTGCTATAATACTGCCTCCTATGTACAAGAATATAACTACTATAATACTGCTCCTATGTACAAGAATATAACTACTATAATACTGCTCCTATGTACAAGAATATAACTACTATAATACTGCCTCCTATGTACAAGAATATAACTACTATAATACTGCTCCTATGTATAAGAATATAACTACTATAATACTGCCTCCTCTGTACAAGAATATAACTACTATAATACTGCCTCCTATGTACAAGAATATAACTACTATAATACTGCTCCTATGTACAAGAATATAACTACTATAATACTGCTCTATGTACAAGAATATAACTACTATAATGCTGCTCCTATGTACAAGAATATAACTACTATAATACTGCTCCTATGTACAAGAATATAACTACTATAATACTGCTCTATGTACAAGAATATAACTACTATAATACTGCCTCCTATGTACAAGAATATAACTACTATAATACTGCTCCTATGTATAAGAATATACCTACTACTACTATAACCATAGTACTTTTGTGGGAGCTAGCAGAGGAGTGAGTGTGGGAATTCACAAGATGTGCCCCTTTGTGTGGTCCGCTTCTGAAGTGGACCCTGAGGGTCGTTACCTTTTCGTTAAGGGCTCTGTAGGAGAAGTTATAATCACTTTTGCGAACCTGTATGCTCCCAATAGGGGACAAATCCCTTGGCTGAGTCGGGTATTGACGCTCCTTCACTCCTTCAAGGAGGGCTTGGTGATCTTGGGAGGTGACCTGAACCTCACCCTGGAACCAGCCATTGATGCTTCTACTGGGCGTTCGGCTGTCACCCTCAGGTCACTCAGGTCACTCAAAAAACACCTTCACAAATTGGGGGTAATAGATGCTTGGCGCTCCCTCCATCCATTAGAAAAAGATTATACTTTTTACTCCCCTGCCAAACATTCCCACATGAGATTAGATTATTTGTTTATCTCCTCCTCCTTTCTGAAAAATGTTGCCTCGGCCACTATTGGTAATATTACTATATCAGACCACGCTCCCATTTTCCTTCAGATCCTCCTGTCCGATTCTCCCAACAGGGAACGAACATGGAGATTGAATGAAACTCTCATCCTTGACCCGCACCACGCCGCAAAAATTGCCGCCTCCATGAATGACTATTTTATGATCAATGCTTCTTCAGACCAGGGATCCCCTTCAGTTGCGTACATTTGGGAGGCTCATAAAGCTACAATACGGGGTGAACTGATTTCCTTAGGTTCATATGTCAAGAAACAGCGTGCCAAAGCTATCGATGATCTTTTAGCTCACATTTCCATACTAGAGACCTCCCATAAACGGGATGCTGCACCAAAGGTGTTTAATGAACTCGCCCAAGCGAGATCTGAGTTGAAAAACCTACTCAATGTCGTTTCGCGAAACTTCTCTTACGCTCTAGGTTCCGATCCTATGCTCATGGGAACAGAGGGAACAAGCTTATGTCGGCACTAGTCAAGAACCAACATCACGCCACTCACATTGCTACTATTAAGACCTCTGATGGTTCAACCCTAAACACTACGCCAGAAATAGCGAAAGCTTTCTGTGCATTCTACGCAGATCTTTACAACTTGCCCTCCCCGAGGCCACTCTGGGGATAGACCTTAAAAGGTAACGGACAAGTTTCTTGACTCTTTGACTCTACCCTCTGTTCCCATGGACAAGCTAGAGGCCCTGATAGCCCCTGTGTCTGAAGAAGAGACGCTAAATATTCTGAAATCAATTCCCTCCGGTAAAAGTCCTGGCCCAGACGGGCTCCCTATCCTTTACTACAAAACCTTTAAATCAAACTTGATACCCCACTTCACAAACCTATGTAACTACTTGCTTTCCGGTGGACAATTGCCTCCCCAGTCCCTGGAAGCTCATATTACTGTTCTCCCCAAACCTAACAAAGATACTACTTCTTGCGGCAATTACAGACCCATTTCCCTCCTGAATACAGACATTAAGTGGTGGGCCAAACTACTGGCCATGAGAATCCAGACGGTTCTGCCTGATATAATTCACAGGGAACAAGTCGGCTTTATACAAGGGAGGCAGGGCAATGAGAATACGAAGAGGGTGTTGCATCTAATAGACTGGGCTAGAACTAGGAGTCTTCCTCTGGCCTTACTTAGTACGGATGCGGAGAAAGCCTTCGACAGGGTCAGCTTGCGATTTATGTCGGCGGCCCTGTCGAGGTTCGGATTTCCTCCCCGGCTAGTGGATGCAATTCTGACTCTTTATTCTACGCCCTCGGCCCGAGTAAGAGTGAACGGTACGCTGTCTCCATCTTTCCAGATATCGAACGGTACCCGGCAGGGTTGCCCCTTATCTCCAGCTTTGTTTGTTATTGTCATGGAGACTCTTCTCGCACATATACGCCAACATCCAGGGATTACAGGGGTTTCCGTCAAAGGTCAGATCCACACTACAGCTGCATTCGCAGACGATTTGTTGATACTAACCACCAACCCACAGTCCTCCTTCCCCGAGTTAGTCAAGGTATTTGAAGCTTTTGGTACACTGTCTAATTTCAAGATTAATTACAATAAATCCCAAGCCCTTAATATAACGTGCCCGGCACAAGTGATCTCTGATCTTAAAAGTCACACTCCCTTCTCGTGGGCGCCTAAATCCATTCAATTTTTAGGACTTCACATTTCAGCGGACCTGTCAGATCTTCACTCGCTTAACTACACGCCATTACTACGAGAGGTTAAACGCCATTTACTATCGGTGAAACTCCCTTTTATCTCCTGGATGGGAAAAAGAATTACTTGGCATATATAGTTCCCAAATTTACTTATCTCTTCCTGACCCTTCCCATATGGATTCCTAATTCATATTTCACAGACGTAAGAAGGGTCTTCTCGAGATTTATATGGGGAGGCAAAAAGGCACGAGTGTCCTATGCTATCCTGACCAGAGAGAAGCGACTGGGCGGCTTTGGCCTTCCACACCTGGGCTTTTACTATACTGCAACCCAGATCAATCGTGGTTTAACCTTGCTTGCCCCTAACCCTTCTTCTGTATGTGATGAGCTTGAAAGGAATATCCTTTCCTTTAGGGACCGTCAGGTCCTGTGGGGTGTACGCCCTTGCATGCATAATTCAGCAGATGTAGGCCTCTTGTGGAGAGGTATGTTGGTGGAATGGAGCAAGATCTACAAAACTGGAGGCGCGGTCTTCCCACACTCACTCCTCCCTCTACCCATGCTGCAAGCGTTTCTGCATAAAACTATTGCGACTCCGAGCGGGATTTGGAGGAAGCTCGATGGTATGACTTTATCTGATGTGTGCCCTTCTAATGGTGAAATGTCGTGGGCGATAATTCTAGACTCGCCTCTATTGCACGGTGCTCATTTTCTTCACCTACATAGCTTTCGGCGAGACATCAAGCAGCTTACCTCTTCTCTAGACCCTAACTTTTCTTCCACTACCTGGCTAAGCAGTATGATTGGCAAACCATTAACAGGGGGTAAAGCCCTCTCGAAAATGTACAGGCTTCTCCTCTCCTCTATGCCTCCTAATACACAGTACTTATCTGCCTGGGAATCTGAGCTCGGGGTTGAGTTCTCGGAACCAGAGAAAATGGCGATTATGTCTAACTCACATGGATTTTCCAGGTGTGTTTTATTGCAGGAAAATTCATTCAAATTAACCACTCGATGGTACAAGACGCCAGCTTTTTTGCATAGACTCAATCCGTCAGTACCAGCTAAGTGCTGGAGGTGTGGAGGAGACCTGGGAACCTTGTCCCACATCTGGTGGCATTGCCCTGCTATCAAACCTTTCTGGGCCCAGATCGAGGGTGTTATCAATAGAATGGGGGCCAGGACAGGGTCTTAAGTTTGGACCCAAAACTGGTTCTGTTGTGGTGTCCAAACCCCACTTTTACTCCGTCGAAACATAACCTACCCTCCATTTTGTTGGCAGCGGCTCGGCTGCTTATACCACTTAAATGGAAATCAGATGTAGCACCTACGATAGAAGAATGGAAGGCTAAGGTAGACCACCTTATGAGGCTAGAGGAGCTATCTGCATGGGAAGCCAATTGTAGAGCCCGATTTCTGACTATCTGGAGGCCATGGATGTCATATCGAGGATTCGTCTAAGCGCTATGAAGTGCCACCCTCTCCCTTCCCCCCTCCTTCCCTCCCTTCTGTGTCCTCGCTGTCTTCTTCTACATTGTCACCCCTGTATTGTTCTGTCCTTATCTGTCTTTTGGTTTGATGTTATAACTTTAGACCCGTTCTATCAATAATATGTGTACTATGTTTATATGCGTATACCCGCGGTTCTCTGTACTGTGCGGCCTTGGTCGCTGATTTGAGCAACACCTTTTTGATGATGAGTCTGAGACACCTCCGGTACGACGATGTTACCTTTATTTGAGAATGCTATAGATTTCATGTCTTATGTTCCCAACATATGTGTTATTATTCTTCTTTGCTTGTAACTGCCGACATGCATTTAGTATGCTTCATGGTCGTTTCTTATATGCTCATTTGCTTAATAAAAAGAAAATTGGCAAAGAATATAACTACTATAATACTGCCTCCTATGTACAAGAATATAACTACTATAATACTGCCTCCTATGTACAAGAATATAACTACTATAATACTGCTCCTATGTACAAGAATATAACTACTATAATACTGCTCCTATGTACAAGAATATAACTACTATAATACTGCTCCTATGTACAAGAATATAACTACTATAATACTGCTCCTATGTACAAGAATATAACTACTATAATACTGCTACCATGTACAAGAATATAACTTCTATAATACTGCTCCTATGTACAGGAATATAACTACTATAATACTGTTCCTATGTACAAGAATATAACTACTATAATACTGTTCCTATGTACAAGAATATAACTACTATAATACTGCTCCTATGTACAAGAATATAACTACTATAATACTGTTCCTATGTACAAGAATATAACTACTATAATACTGTTCCTATGTACAAGAATATAACTACTATAATACTGTTCCTATGTACAAGAATATAACTACTATAATATTGCGCAAACAAAAAAAAAATACAATGCAACCGGACTCTGCAAACCAAATAAAGCACCAAAAAGTATTCTGATGCTAATGCTTATTAAGTAAATTTAAGATTCTTGGCAAATACAGTTTGTACAAAATTATTTGGACCCGTCTGCCACATGTCAAGGCGATCTCTATCAGACGAGAACCTAACACTAAATTCTCCCTGTTATGAAAATGAATTAGTCCTCTATTTGTTAAAACTTTATACATTATGTAGACTGAAGGAAGAATTTTGCAGCGCTGAAGGCTGTGTTCTGAAGGGGTTAAGTACACCCTTTCATGTTCCAGTCATTACTTGTCCGGGTAAGTTACTGTTGCAGATTTGTGGTCGCTGAGGTGGCGTTCCTGTGTCACGGTGACAGTGCAGGGTGAGTTCTCTTATATAATCACCACACGAGGCACAGTACAGGATCCATACTCCCCGGAGAACATTCTCTGCCCCTTGACCCCACCTGTTACATCACACTCACCCAGAATGTAAAGGATCATCAGGTTCAGCAGTTATTTCCCTTCTCGTCAGCAGGGGGCGATCTGGATCCAGTTTCTACAATTCATAGATCTTACAAATATGTACAAGCCTTAGAAGGATGACTTAAAGGGCCAGTACACCTGCAGTATCTCCGTTTGCTGTTCAATTGCTTGTCCTCGGTTATCAGCCACTTTAGGTATCGGGTTGGCTGACTGTAGTTAGGGAGGAGGTCACAGGAAGTATAGAAATGCCCCTGTTCACAATACCGGCCAAAACATTAGAACCATCTTCCTCATATTGTGCAGATCGGCCTTGTGTCACTACCAGTTCCTACCCGTGGACTGCTCCTTTGTACAAGAATATAACTACAGTCGTGGCCAAAAGTTTTGAGAATTACACAAATATTGGAAATTGGAAAAGTTGCTGCTTAAGTTTTTATAATAGCAATTTGCATATACTCCAGAATGTTATGAAGAGCGATCAGATGAATTGCATAGTCCTTCTTTGCCATGAAAATTTACTTAATCCCCAAAAAAAACCTTTCCACTGCATTTCATTGCTGTCATTAAGGCTACGTTCACACGACGACAATTGTCGCGCGACAAAAAGTCGCGCGACAATTTGGGAACCACTACACTGCAACATTTGTAGCGCGACATTGATGTCACATTAATGTCGTGGCGACAGTTTATAATGGGAGTCTATGGTGAGTGTACGCACGTGCAACATGCAACATGTTGCGACTGCGACACAACAGTCGCAAAAAATCCATCCCGGATGGATTTTCTCCGACTTTCGTGTCGCAGTCGCAGCATGTCGCATGTCGCACTGCGACACCATAGACTCCCATTATAAAAATTGTCGCGCGACAATAGTGCGACTTTTTGTCGCGCGACAATTGTCGTCGTGTGAACGTACCCTAAAGGACCTGCTGAGATCATTTCAGTAATCGTCTTGTTAACTCAGGTGAGAATGTTGACGAGCACAAGGCTGGAGATCATTATGTCAGGCTGATTGGGTTAAAATGGCAGACTTGACATGTTAAAAGGAGGGTGATGCTTGAAAACATTGTTCTTCCATTGTTAACCATGGTGACCTGCAAAGAAACGTGTGCAGCCATCATTGCGTTGCATAAAAATGGCTTCACAGGCAAGGATATTGTGGCTACTAAGATTGCACCTCAATTAACAATTTTTAGGATCAGCAAGACCTTCAAGGAAAGAGGTTCAATTCTTGTTAAGAAGGCTTCAGGGCGTCCAAGAAAGTCCAGCAAGCGCCAGGGTAGTCTCCTAAAGAGGATTCAGCTGCGGGATCGGAGTGCCACCAGTGCAGAGCTTGCTCAGGAATGGCAGCAGGCAGGTGTGAGCGCATCTGCACGCACAGTGAGGCGAAGACTTTTGGAAGATGGCCTGGTGTCAAGAAGGGCCGCAAAGAAGCCACTTCTCTCCAAAAATAAACATCAGGGACAGATTGATCTTCTGCAGAAAGTATGGTGAACGGACTGCTGAGGACTGGGGAAAAGTCATATTCTCCGATGAAGCCGCTTTCCGATTGTTTGGGGCATCTGGAAAAAGGCTTGTCCAGTGAAGAAAAGGTAAGCGCTACCATCAGTCCTGTGTCATGCCAACAGTGAAGCAGCCTGAGACCATTCATGTGTGGGGTTGCTTCTCATCCAAGGGAGTGGGCTCACTCACAATGTTGCCCAAAAACACAGCCATGAATAAAGAATGGCACCAAGACACCCTCCAACAGCAACTTCTTCCAACAACAGTTTGGTGAAGAACAAAGCATTTTCCAGCCTGAAGGAGCACCGTGCCATAAGGTAAAAGTGATCACTTAGTGGCTCGGGGACCAAAACGTTGACATTTTGGGTCTATGGCCTGGAAACTCCCCAGATCTTAATCCCATTGAGAACTTGTGGTCAATCCTCAAGAGGCGGGTGGACAAATAAAAACCCACTAATTCTGACAAACTCCGAGAAGTGATTATGAAACAATGGGTTGCTATGCGCAACGACCAGTGGCAGATGCCCAGCTTCCATACAGCCAGGCCAGACCCTCTATACTATTTCCTGCGCATAGCGGCTCCTCTTGGGACACTCCGCCCCACATACGGACTTCGGACCTTAAGATATCATCCTACTCAACATATGAGAGACACAGCACTGTGGCACTACAGTGCTCAGCAGCCCTCCCTTGGGCACTCTACCTTGCTTTACTCTTCTTCCAGCGGCATAACCAGTTGTACTGAAGAAGGCTATAAGCCGAAAACGTTTATTTCTTGTAACTGGACTTCCGCACTCTTAATAAAGCAAGATTCAAGATTGAACCCAGTGGATTGTGGGAGTCTATTATATATCATTATTTTGGCCTGGGAACCATCTCCCCCTACCCACGAAGATTACACACCGGAGTATTATCCAACTTTCAATCGTACTATAATACTGCCCCTATGTACAAGAAAATAACAACTATAATACTGCCTCCTATGTACAAGAATATAACTACTATAATACTGCCTCCTATGTACAAGAATATAACTACTATAATACTGCTCCTATGTACAAGAATATAACTACTATAATACTGCCTCCTATGTACAAGAATATAACTACTATAATACTGCCTCCTATGTACAAGAATATAACTACTATAATACTGCCCCTATGTACAAGAATATAACTACTATAATACTGCCTCCTATGTACAAGAATATTACTACTATAATACTGCCTCCTATGTACAAGAATATAACTACTATAATACTGTCCCCTATGTACAAAACTATAACTACTATAATACTGCCCCCTATGTACAAGGATATAACTACTATTATACCGCTCCTATGTACAAGAACATACCTACTATAATACTGCTCCTATGTACAAGAATATAACTACTATAATACTGCCTCCTATGTACAAGACTATAACTACTATAATACTGCTCCTATATACAAGAATATAATTACTATAATACTGCTTCCTATGTACAAGAATATAACTGCTATAATACTGCCTCCTATGTACAAGAATATAACTACTATAATACTGCCTCCTATGTACAAGAATATAACTACTATAATACTGCTCCTATGTATAAGAATATAACTACTATAATACTGCCTCCTATGTACAAGAATATAACTACTATAATACTACCTCCTGTGTACAGAAATATAACTACTATAATACTGCCTCCTATGTACAAGAATATAACTACTATAAATACTGCCTCCTATGTACAAGAATATAACTACTATAAATACTGCCTCCTATGTACAAGAATATAACTACTATAATACTGCCTCCTATGTACAGGAATATAACTACTATAATACTGCTCCTATGTACAAGAATATAACTACTATAATACTGCTCCTATGTACAAGAATATAACTACTATAATACTGCCTCCTATGTACAAGAATATAACTACTATAATACTGCTCCTATGTACAAGAATATAACTACTATAATACTGCTCCTATGTACAAGAATATAACTACTATAATACTGCTCCTATGTACAAGAATATAACTACTATAATACTGCCCCTATGTATAAGAATATAACTACTATAATACTGCTCATATGTACAAGAATATAACTACTATAATACTGCCCCTATGTACAAGAACATAGCTGCTATAATACTGTTCCTATGTACAAGAATATAACTACTATAATACTGCCTTATATGTACAAGAATATAACTACTATAATACTGCTCCTATGTACAAGAATATAACTACTATAATACTGCTCCTATGTATAAGAATATAACTACTATAATACTGCTCATATGTACAAGAATATAACTACTATAATACTGCCTCCTATGTACAAGAACATAGCTGCTATAATACTGTTCCTATGTACAAGAATATAACTACTATAATCTTGCGCAAATAAAATAAAAAAACACAATACAACCACTCTGCAAACCAAATAAAGCACAAAAAAGTATTCTGCTGCTATGCTTATTAAATAAATTTGAAATTTATGGCAAATACAGTTTGTACAAAATTATTTGGACCCGTCTGCCACACGTCAAGGTGATCTCTGTAAGACGAGAACCGAACACTAAATTCTCCCTGTTATGAAAATGAATTAGTCCTCTATTTGTTAAAACTTTATACATTATGTAGACTGAAGGAAGAATTTTGCAGCGCAGAAGGCTGTGTTCTGAAGGGGTTAAGTACACCCTTTCATGTTCCAGTCATTACTTGTCCGGGTAAGTTACTGTTGCAGATTTGTGGTCGCTGAGGTGGCGTTCCTGTGTCACGGTGACAGTGCAGGGTGAGTTCTCTTATATAATCACCGCACGAGGCACAGTACAGGATCCATACTCCCCGGAGAACATTCTCTGCCCCTTGACCCCTCCTGTTACATCACACTCACCCAGAATGTAAAGGATCATCAGGTTCAGCAGTTATTTCCCTTCCCGTCAGCAGGGGGCGATCTGGATCCAGTTTCAACAATTCATAGATCTTACAAATACATACAACCCTTAGAAGGATGACTTAAAGGGCCAGTACACCTGCAGTATCTCCGTTTGCTGTGCAATCGCTTGTCCTCGGTTATCAGCCACTTTAGGTATCTGGTTGGCTGATTGTAGTTGGGGAGGAGGTCACAGGAAGTATAGAAATGCCCCTGTTCACAATACCGGCCAAAACATTAGAACCATCTTCCTCCTATCGTGCAGATCGTCCTTGTGTCACCACCAGTTCCTACCCGTCCACCTAACCCGACCCCTGCGGTGTCCTGAGGCATCTGGCACATGAGCAGCAGATCCTGTAACTGTTTAGTGCGGCTTCGGTTTTTTTTTTCTAGCACCTACCACAGATAATTTAATTTGTCATGTTCTTGTACAGTGTGTGGAGTGTGGCAGGGGCATTATCCTGCTGGAAGAGGCGCCGCTGCCAAGAAGGGGGGACTCATCTGTACTGTGGGTAGGTGCGTGGTACATGTTACATCCACATAATGCAGGACATAACTTCCAGCAGAAGCGTCACACTGCATTCTTCCCATAGTGCACCTGGTGCCAATTCTTCCCCAGGTAAGTGCCGCACCCGGCCGTCCACATTATGTAACCTGATTCATCAGACCAGGCCTCCTCCTTCCCCACTGTGCGCACACACCTGGCCATCCATATAATGTAATGTGATTAATCAGGCCAGGCCATCTCTTCCCCCAATTAAGTGACGCACCCGGCCGTCCACAAAACATAACGCTTTTCATCAGACCAGGACGCCTTTTGCAATAGTTAGTGGTCCTGGTGCCATCTCTTCTCCAGGTAAGTGGCGCACACACACACACACCCAGCTATCCACATGATGTAACGCGATTCCTCAGATCCTTAGGCACCCACAACCTCATCACCGGTTGTACTTTGTGGTCCACATTTGGTAGGCATCAACCTCTACCTTCCATCAACACCCACAAGACTGGCCATCATGTGGCCCCTGTTACAGTCGCCCATGTATCAGCTCCCCCACATCACTGCGGGGGGTTCTCATGGACTCAGGGCATCCCGCCGCCATCTCTTCCCTGTAATGAACCGTCAACTATATATGTAATGTCCTGCAATGCATCAGGGTTACGGCCATTCTGTGCTTTTCCCCAGTTCAGGCTGGGTTCAGTCTTGCGTGTATTTGATACGCGCGTTTCTGTCGTGCGTATTACAGCGCGTTTTTGCAAATAGGAAACGCGCGTTCGTGTGATTGATACTGTGGCGTCAATCACAATACGTGCGACAAAACGCCCCAAAGAAGCTCAAGAACTTTTTTGAGCGTAGGGCGTTTTTCAGCGCGTTCAAACGCGCTGTAAAACGCTCAAGTGAGAACCAGGACCATAGGGAAGCATTGATTTTCATGTGTTGAGCGTTTTACAGCGCGTTTGAACGCGCTGTAAAACGCGCAAGTCTGAACTGAGGGTTAGAGCTCATAGATGCCACCGAGCCCGAGCCGACAATCTGCTGAGAGTGGCCCCTGCTCTTACAGACCCCGGTTATCCATGTGTTACATGATCGGCCATTCATTTGAACAGTTATGTGATGCTATATGTCCCCGCAGGATAAAAGAGCCGTGGTACCATCTCCCCACAGAACCCGCCTTACCCTAATGAGGCAAGTGTTTCGTTTTGATAGGGAGACAGAAGACGTAACGCCACGCATAGAAATGGCAGGAATTTGACGATTTCACACCGACACCAGATGTTGTATCTCACAGTTTATTGCACCATCATTGTGAACAGGATCACACGGGCAAACCTACATGCAACACACACAAAAAGAAGAAATAAGAATATTGGACGTGAGCGCAGTCTGCAGACAGATCAGAGACCTGCAGCCTCAGTACAGGGGTCTCTCAGGGATCAACACTAGATCAGTAGAGGTCAACTGCGGGGACGTCCACGAGCAGGACCCCTACGTCCCCCATCTGCATGGAATGGAGGACCAGACTATGGGACTGCAGGCGATAATGAAGTGCTGTACTCCCTCCAGCAGCCCCCTAGATAAACGGAAAGGCAGTGCACGAGTGACCCCTCACTCCATTCATATAGGGAGATCCAGGACACCTTTTCTCATGGGGTCCCAGAGGTTAGACCCCCACTAATCTGATAACTATCCCCTGGATAACTTGTTACCGGAATATCCATATCATGTGTTAGACTTCCCACCAATTGCGATTCTAATTCATCTAAGTCTCGTAGCCCCCCCAACATACGGCTCACCTGAGAGGCCCCACACCAGAGAGGCCCCGCCCCCCTCATTCCCGTGGAGTTTCTAATATTAAAGGCAATGTTCCAAAACTGCTTAGTGTTTCAATCCCTGCTTGCTGTCCATGAATACAAACCATTATTCCAGCATCTGGTTCAGAGTATCACACCTCTCTCTCATGGGGACCGGCCGCTATGTCAAGCTGGATTTTATTAGGATGCATTTTTTTTTTTTACCTCTGGTTGCAAACTGGAATGTTTTCATTTACTGACAACAAGCAGAGATCTTGGAAAGGTAGGATTTAATTTTTACAAAGCAGAAGAAGAGCATTTTACCACATGAAACTCCTTTAATAAAGCCTTGAGGGTGCAATGATCTGGCACAGGCCACTGTTCCTAACCAGACCAGGGGGGACCCTCAGGACGAGCTCCTATCGGGAAAGTTGGGGGATGAGGTCAGAACTATTCAGTTACAGCTCAAATAAATACAGATGGACAGAAAAGTTTGTTTCAGACAGACGTGCCTTAGAGGGATCAGAGTAGGACGTAGAATGAGGTGATGAGGGGCTACGAGAAGGTTGAAAAGTGGCGTAGAAAAATAATGGGGAGGGGAGAGGGTTAACAAAAATACTCCTAATCAATATAATAAAACTACAGCCAGAAGATGATGAAGTAGTAGTGATCCAGACCGTGCCTGGTCATCCGCCGCTGCTCTCCTCCAGGAGAGGTGATGAGCAGAGGCTTCATAACAAGCATTGCAGATGCAAACGCCAATCCAAACCGGTCCAGGCCTTTCGGAAACCCTGCTGTTCCACCGCTCACCCTCGAGATTCATCCTCGTGTCGACCAATGCGTTTACCCACAACTCCCGGCGATGCCTTTGGAGAGTCGCGGCCTCACACCGGACGTATCATAGGAAGATCAGTCAAGGGGACAGTCAACAGCAGGGCTTAACCTCAGCAACCCTTCTGGGTGATGTCTCCGCCGGATGATTTGTTGACCTCCAGGGTTGTAAACGCCTACAAGGAAAAAATAAAAGGCCAAAGATGGAGGATTTACTGCGATGAGCTACAAACCGGGAACTTTAGTACAAGGAAGGAGGAAATAAAGGATTAGTCGCCCAGCTGGAGAGTAAAAGCGGAGAGTGTCGATTTTTACGATGTACAGGTGGTTACGCCTCAGCAGAGGAGACTGAACAGGCGGCCATTTAAAGGAGAGCGGCGCCAGCAGAGCTAATTACTTTGACTATTTACAGCATATGTTTGCGTTAAGCAGCTTAGTGAGAGCTCCGGAGCGAATGGAAAAAGCTGGAATAAAAGCAATTAGTAATCAGACAAGTGTCCTGCTCACACAACGGGCCTTAAAGGGACGACGGGTTTTTCTGGAAAAGATCCATCTAGTTGTAGCAGCCAGTGCAGGTCGATAGGAGGCAGAAGTCCTCTTTCGTGAGATACTGACCCATTCGGACAACCCTTTCCCGTAAGCATTATGAACGTCAGACGCAGAGACGTATACTAGGAGCATCTCGGCTAAGGTTTACATGGTATTACCCTGTAATACCACTTTTCTCCTGCAGTGGCCGCTGCAGGAGAAATAAGCTTTTGCAAGCAGCAGACGGACCCACAGCGATCAGCCGATCGCCTCCAGAGTCATAATACAGAAAGGGGCTCAGTCATACCGGTGAGAAGCGCGGCGCGCTCCTGAAGGAAGCAGGTTAGGAGGCCGGGAGTAACTCACCTCCGCACATGTCGGGTGGATTCCGATGGTCTCATCCAGCTTCTCTTTGGTCAGACCACATTTCATTGCAGCTCCAAACCCCTGAGTGATTTCACCAGCATTTGGCCCCAAGACATGGAACCCAATCACCCGCTCCTGAGAAAGTAGCAGACGAGGGCGATTAACGTGTCATGCAACACAAGACAAAGTGCAATTACTAAGGTTTAACCATTTGATGACCGGACGGTCACAAAGATAAGTCATCTGTACTGCAGTGTTCTGGGGGAGCCGTCCGGCCACGTGCAAACCCGACATACTGAAGAACGTGAATCAATCAGGTTCATCATGAACTGGAGCATCTGTTCTATAAATCATCGCAGGGAATGAGACCCTTATATCACATACACCGAGAGCTGCATTTATTAAACCCATCTACCCTCTATGACTGTTCAATAACCCAGACCTTCTGAAAATTTGGCACTCGTCAGGTCCCATTTATGGCACATTAAGGCCACCTGCACACGGTGCCGATTCCCGTGCAGAAAAACCGCAGTGTATGACCGTACCGGGAACGTGTATGAGATTACAGATCTCCTGTACACTTTGCAGATTTTTTTTCAGTGCGGAAATTGACCTGCAGTGCGGTTAGCACGTTAATTATGTTTGCGGTTTTGGAAGACTGAGATCTGTGGCAAATCCGCAATTAGACACGGCAGATTTTGGTGCGGATATGCTGCAGAAACACACTTAAATCCACCCGGAAATGTATGTGGATCTTATGTGCATTCCCCTGCAGGTGGCCTAAGAGTACAGATTTGTGTGCAGAAAATCTACATGAAATCAGAACCAAAACCACACAAAAATAAACAAATTGGTTTTACATAGAAAGTGTCGGCAGATAAGAACCATTTGGCCCATCTAGTCTGCCCAATATGCTGAATACTATGGATAGCCCCAGGCCCTATCTTATATGAAGGGTGGCCTTATGCCTATCCCATGCATGCTTAAACTCCTTCACTGTATTTGCAGCTACCACTTCTGCAGGAAGGCTATTCCATGCGTCCACTACTCTCTCAGTAAAGTAATTCTTCCTGATGTTACTTTTAACACTGGGTTCAGACCTGAGCGTTTAGAAGCCTAGCGTTTTATGCGCGTTCAAGATGGGCGTTTACGGGCGTTTTTTTCAAGCGTTTTGGTAAATAGTGTAGGCGCGTTTATGTGATTGACTGCATAGTTGGCCAATGACCTATGATATAGTTTGGCCAATCTGAGTGCTTTAGAGGTGTGACATTTCATGGTGGCTGATTCAGCATGTTGCAAACTTTGTAAAACGCGCATCCATAGGCGCGTTTTACGCTGCACAAACGCCCGAACAACACGCCTATCGCGTTTCCCATTGAAGTATATTGGCACCAAACGCTCGAAAAAAGCCCGAATTAACGCGAACATACTTGCTTATGCGTCGGACGTTTATAGGCGCCTACAAACGCGCATAAAAACGCACAAGTGTGAACCACCCCCATTGGAATGCATGGTTCCTGTACTGTTGTGCGTTTTTATGTGCGTTCGAACGCGGCGTTTTACGCGAAAGTGTGAACTGAGTGTAAACCTTTGCTCCTCTAATTTAAAACTATGTCCTCTTGTAGCAGTTTTTCTTCTTTTAAATATTCTCTCCTCTTTTACCGTGATGATTCCCTTTATGTATTTAACAGTTTCTATCATATCCCCTCTGTCTCTTCTTACTTCCAAGCTATACATGTTAAGGTCCTTTAACCTTTCCTGGTAAGTTTTGTCCTGCAATCCATGTACTAGTTTAGTAGCTCTTCTCTGAATATCCTTCTGCAGATCTGGTCTCCAGTCCTGCACACAATACTCCCAATGAGGTCTCCCTAGTGCTCTGTAGAGCGGCACGAGCGCCTCCCTACTGTTAATGCCTCTCCCTATACACCCAAGCATTCTGCTGGCATTACCTGCTGCTCTATGACATTGTCTGCCCACCTTTAGGTCGTCTGATATAATGACCCCTAAATCCCTTTCCTCAGATACTGAGGTTGGTTTTGGTGCGTTTTTGTGTTGCAGATTTTGCTCTTTATAGTAAAAACCCCTTGTGTGAAATTGCACAAACAATTGACATGCTGCGGATTTTAAAACCTGCACAACAGGTCAATTTCTGCACCTAAGGCTCCATGCACACAACCGTTGTTTGTTTCTGCGTCCGTTCCATTTTTTTTCACGGATAGGATGCTTCCCCATTCATTTCAACGGGTCCGTCAAAAAATGCGGATGGTCAACCGTTTTTGTTCCGCATCCGTGATCCGTGTTTTTATTCCGTCAAAAAAATAGTGCATGTCCTATTTTTTTTCACGTTTGCGGACAAGGATAGGCATTTTTACAATGGATCTGCCATAAAAATCGGGTTAAAAAAACGGTCCGTCATCCGTTTTTTTTCGACGGACGCAAAATTCGCAGGAGGAGCGGACGCTGAGGCAGGCAACGGTCGTGTGCATGTAGCCTAAGAAACAAAGCAAAGTCTACGTGAGATTCGTCAGATCTCATTCGTTTTGTTGGCACTGTATAACGCTGCATTTTTTCACACGTGGAAAGTGTTACGTATTCTTTCTGGATCCAGTTTTAAGTGTTCACTAAAAATGTAAATGAATACAGAAGGTCCCCCTCCCCTAATAGTAAAAAAAAATCCTAACGGGAGAGGGTGTAATTTATTTATTACATACGCACACAGGGACTGATCCGTAGACAGACATTTCTATGTATGTGCTCATGGCCTCAAAAACAGGAACCAGTATAAACAATCGCTCTTCGCGAGCACCCGGACCCTGCACCTTGTGCAAGAAAGACGGCATTGACACTTACATTATCATGTTTGTTGCAGATCACTTTGGCGTAACAAGTATTATTGTCACGCCCGGGGACGGTCCACTCCAGAGGCCAAAATAAAGTGTGGTAAATCTAGAGAGAACAGAACGGGGTGTTTAGTGCTCTAGAGAAGGATGGGCGAGAGGTCTGCACAGGGACAGGAAACCTTTACTACACCAGGAGCAGCAACACACCTGTCCATGGAACATGACTAACCTCCGGCACTCCAGCTGTGGTGAAACTACGTGTCCCAGCGCGATCCATTCATTTCTACGGCGTTCTGAGAACAGCCAAGTGTACATCTTGGGAGTGGTAGTTTTACCACAGCAGCAGCGCCGGAGGTTAGCCATCACAGCTCTATTCAAAATGAACCTGTGGACAAGCGTGGCACTGTTCTGGAAGAGAGCAGCCATGTTATTGTAAGCCTGGACAACCCCCTTACTGGGGTTTCCGCCAGCACACCGATCGAGCGCTTCTGTCACGTGTAGGATTAAAGCAAAGTAGTGGGGAACAGGACCCGGGTACTAACCTCTAGATTCTCCTCGCCAAATACTTCCATGGCTTTTTCCTCTGAATATCCACAGCAGCCGTACTCCATTGGAGTAAACACTGTGGTTGGTACATTGATGTAATCACACTGCAAGAGAGAGGATTTCCGTTAGACTTTGCCAAGACACACGAACCGCACCTGACCCCGGGCACCAGCAATAAAACCCAGACAAACAACATCTACATGGACGCATCTTCTCACTTTGTGGCGTTAACACCCTTTGAGGACCAAGGGACGTATTTGTCCCATGTTTTTAATTGCCTGTATTGATGACGGTAATCTTATGGTCCTCAAAGGCTTAAAAACTATACAGTGGATTTGGAAAGTCTTCAGACCCCTTTAATTTTCTCACATTTTATTATGTTGCTCCTCGTGATAGAATTTTTTTTTCCAGTTTTCCCCATCAATCGGTACTCGATACCCCATAAGAGCAAAGTGAATACAGAATTTTAGATATGTTAGCAAATTTATTAAAAAGAAAAAACTGAAATTTGTCTTGGACATGAGTATTCAGACCCCTTACTACGATACTTAACACTAGCTCTGCTGCCTCCCATTTCTTTCATATTTGAGATGTTTTACCTGTGGTAAATTCAGTTGATTTGAAAAGACACAGCCCTGTCTATATAAGATCTCACAGCCGACCATGCATCAGAGCAAGAACCAAGCCATGAGGAGGAGAGAACTGCCTGTAGAGCCCAGAGACAGGATTGTGCGGAGGCTCAGATCTGGAGAAGGGGACGATAAATGTCTGCTGCTCTGAAAGTTCACAGGAGCAAAGTGGCCTCCATAATTCTTCCATGGAAAAAGTCTGGGACAACTAGGACTCTTCCTAGGGCTGCCGCCCCCCAAACTAAGGCCTCTTTCACACTTGTGTTGTGAGGATCTGGCGTGCACTTCCGTCACCGGAAATGCCCGCCAGATCAGTCACAACGCAAGACAACTGAAAGCATTTGAAGACTGATCAGTCTTTAAAATGCTTTCAGTGTTACTATGGCAGCCAGGACGCTATTAAAGTCCTGGTTGCCATAGTAAGTAGTGGGGAGCAGTATACTTACAGTCCGTGCGGCTCCCGGGGCGCTCCACAATGATGTCAGAGCGCCCCACGCTCATGGATCACGTAATCCATGTGATCCATGCTCATGGGGCGCTCTGGCGTCATTGTGGAGCGCCCCGGGAGCTGCACGGACGGCAAGTATACTTCTCCCCTGCTCCCACTACACTTTACCATGGCAGCCGGGACTTTAGCGTCCTGGCTGCCATGGTAACCGCTCACAAAAGCTAAACGTCGGATGCGGCGATGCGCCGAAACGACGTTTAGCTTAAAGCCGGATCCGGATTAATGCACTTCAATGGGCATTAATTCCGGATCCGGCGTTAAGCATGTCTTTCGGATTTTTGGACGGAGACAAATCCGCTGCGGTTTTGTCAACGTCCAAAAAATGTTCACATACTGAACGGATTTCTCTCCATTCAGGATGCATTGGGATAATCCTGATCAGTATCTTTCCGTCCTAGAGCCTCGAGGACGGAACTCTAGGACGGAAAGCAAAAGCGCAAGTGTGAAAGAGCCCTAAGTAAGTAATCGGAGGAGAAGGGTCGTGGTAAGAGAGGTGACCAAGAACCTAATGGTCCCTCTGGCTGAGCCCCAGAGATCCGGTGTGCAGATGGGAGAAACTTCCAAGGTCCACCATCACTGCAGCCCCCACCAATCTGGGCTTTAAGGCAGCGGCCAGAAAAAAAAGCTATATGAAAGCCAGCCCGGAGTTCCCAAAAAAGATTCTCTGCTCTGATGAAACCAAAAATGAACTTTCTAGCCTCAATTCTAAGCGTCATGTCTGGAAGAAAGCAGGCGCCGCTCATCACCTGCCCAATACCATCCCTACAGTGAAGCATGGTGGTGGCAGCATCATGTCTGGAGGAGACCAGGCGCCACTCATCACCTGGCCAATACCATCCCTACAGTGAAGCATGGTGGGGGCAGCATCATGTCTGGAGGAGACCAGGCGCCGCTCATCACCTGCCCAATACCATCCCTACAGTGAAGCATGGTGGGGCAGCATCATGTCTGGAGGAGACCAGGCGCCGCTCATCACCTGCCCAATACCATCCCTACAGTGAAGCATGGTGGTGGCAGCATCATGTCTGGAGGAGACCAGGCGCCGCTCATCACCTGCCCAATATCATCCCTACAGTGAAGCATGGTGGGGCAGCATCATGTCTGGAGGAGACCAGGCGCCACTCATCACCTGCCCAATATCATCCCTACAGTGAAGCATGGTGGTGGCAGCATCATGTCTGGAGCAGACCAGGCGCCGCTCATCACCTGCCCAATACCATCCCTACAGTGAAGCATGGTGGAGGCAGCATCATGTCTGGAGGAGACCAGGCGCCGCTCATCACCTCCCCAATACCATCCCTACAGTGAAGCATGGTGGGGGCAGCATCATGTCTGGAGGAGACCAGGCGCCACTCATCACCTGCCCAATATCATCCCTACAGTGAAGCATGGTGGTGGCAGCATCATGTCTGGAGCAGACCAGGCGCCGCTCATCACCTGCCCAATACCATCACTACAGTGAAGCATGGTGGAGGCAGCATCATGTCTGGAGGAGACCAGGCGCCGCTTATCACCTGCCCAATACCATCCCTACAGTGAAGCATGGTGGTGGCAGCATCATGTCTGGAGGAGACCAGGCACCGCTCATCACCTGCCCAATACCATCCCTACAGTGAAGCATGGTGGGGGCAGCATCATGCCTGGAGGAGACCAGGCGCCACTCATCACCTGCCCAATATCATCCCTACAGTGAAGCATGGTGGTGGCAGCATCATGTCTGGAGGAGACCAGGCGCCGCTCATCACCTGCCCAATACCATCCCTACAGTGAAGCATGGTGGAGGCAGCATCATGTCTGGAGGAGACCAGGCGCCACTCATCACCTGCCCAATACCATCCCTACAGTGAAGCATGGTGGTGGCAGCATCATGTCTGGAGGAGACCAGGCGCCGCTCATCACCTGCCCAATACCATCCCTACAGTGAAGCATGGTGGGGGCAGCGTCATGCTGGGGGGATGGGGAGACTGTGGAGGGAAAGCTGAATGGAGCACAGTATAGAGATGTTTTTAATGAAAACCTGATCCAGAGCTCTGGACTTCAGACTGGGCCGAAGGTTCTCCTTCCAACAAGACAATGACCACAACACACAGCCAAGGCAACATATGAGCGGCTGAGGGACGACTCTGTGTCAGAGTCCAGAACCCAATGGAACATCTCTGAATGGACCTGAAAATGGCTGTCCACCGACAGAGCGGGAGAGGACAATGGCCGATAATCCCCAAATTCAGGTGTGCAAACCTTGTGGCATCATCCCCAAGAAGACTGGAATCCCTGCCAAATACTTGTGTGAACATTATGCTCTCACTTTCTCATTATGTGGATCTGTGTGCAGATTAATCGGGAAAATCTGAATTATTTTTGAATATTTTAGCACAAGGCCGTAACATTAAAAAAAAGTGATAAAAAAAAAAAGACTTTGAAAGCGCTGTAACCGTCTTAGTTTTGTACATTTTTGAGAATGATAAGCATATGTCTAATGTCTATATTGGCGAGTGGATTCTCATCCTGTTTTATAGGCTTCCATTAGTAAATCTTAGTTATGTGGCACCATGCACACAGTTTAGGGCGAGGCCACATGTGGGGCAGTTACTTCACTGCAGACCTCGGTGCAAATGGGCAACGGGTCTGCAACAAAACCTGCCTGCCGATTTCGCTGCAGATTTTCCATCTGCTGGCAGGTCTGCGGGTGCAGAGTAGATGCTCATAGTGATGCAGAAAGACCATCGTAAATCAGAGTAAAGTCTTCTGCAACTTGTGGTCAGGGCACGTTGGGAATTGTAGTACCTTGACTTTTGAGCCGCCATACAGCCTCCTGGCCAGCAGCCGACCAGCTTGGATTGCCACTGGCGTCAGCTCTAACTTTCCATCCAGTATGTCCCCTATGGCATAGACGTGAGGCACGCTGGTCTGCTCCTCGTCGTTCACGGGAATCTTTCCGTTCCTACAAACCGTAATTAAGATATTCAGGACACAATAAAAACAGAAAAGATAAAAACGGCAGAAGGAAAGTCGTCTGCTCTCACTTCTCATTGATTTTCACTCCGATCTTCTCAAGACCAATATTTCTAGTGCAAGAATCTCTTCCGACAGCAATTAGGACCTAGAAGAAAAGTAAAAGAAAAATGACTAAGGGCCCTTGCAGACGAGCGGATGCACTCCGTGTTATCCGCAGCGAGAAGGAGAGCCAAGCTGCGCGGTGGACATCGGAGGCACGAAGCAGTAACGTGATAGATCGTGCTCCGTGCCTCCCTGTGACCCTTTCACTACAAAATCGCTGTGACAACTTTATCTCCTTGTGATTTTGTAGTAAAAAGGTCACAGGGAGGCACGGAGCACGATGTATGACGTTACTGCTTGGTGCCTCTGATGTCCACCGCGCAGCTTGCCTCTCATTCTTGTTGCGGATAGCATGGAGTGCATCCGCTCGTCTGCAAGGGCCCTAAACCTTTAGGGTGGAAAGAATATTATTATTTGCATTTCTGGGTACTATAACCCTCAGTTCACACTTGCGCGTTTTACAGCGCGTTCGAACGCGCTGTAAAACGCATAACCGATGCAAACCAATGCTTCCCTATGGGACTGGTTCACATTTTCGCGTTTTACAGTCCGTTCGAACGCCTGAAAAACGCCCGACGCATAAACAAGTACTTGAGCTTTTTTTGGGGCGTTTGTCGGGCGTTTTGACCCATAGACTTCAATGGGAACGCGCAACGCTTCTATTTTGCGCGTTTTTGACACTGAAAACGCGTGTTCGAACGCGCGTTTATGAATTTGCAACATGCACCCCAGCTCTGATTGGCCAAACTTCATATAGACAGGGATATTTGGTCATTGGACAACACTGCAGTCAATCACACAAACGCGCGTTTACTATTGCCAAAAACGCACGGAAAACGCGCGTCTCAGAAACGCTCAGGTCTGAACCCAGCGTAAAGGAGAACTGGTCAAAACTGACATTAAAGGGGTTGTCCAAGTTATATTTATTGATGACCTATACTCAGGATAGGTCATCAATATCAGAGCGGCGGGGGCGCGACACCCGCGCCGGTCTGCTGTTTGAAGAGGAGGCGCGTGCGATTACCTGCTCGCCGTCACATCCGCAACACCCAAGCCCATTCATTTCAATGGGACAGCTCGTTCCTATACAAGTGTATACTCTTCTAGATCACTCACCGTATTATATTCATCTTCGATGACGGTATCGCTTTCAGGAGACTTGGCGATCACTCTCAGCCTCCCTGGAGTCCCGGCTTCCAGCTGCTCCACCTGTTCAGATGAATAAGCCCATTAATGCATCAATTATAGCCGGAGGCAAACGACCGTCAGTAGTGCGACCCTAAATGTGCAGCACAATCCATAAGTCTGGCGGCACTGCGTAAGCTTAGGCTCTGCCACTAATCCTCAAGTCCTGGCTGAATGCTGCCAATACAGCTAAAATAAACTGGCGCCCCCCACGGGTGACCCTCGAAAATGCAACAAGACTGTTTCTTACTGAAGTTGGCACAAATTTCTTGATGAACTTCACTCCGTGGGTTTCCATGTAGGCTCCAGCTCTATCTGCCATCTCTTGGTCAAAGCCACGTAAGAAGATGGAGCGCACCATAACGGTGACATCCAAGCCGATCCCGGCAAGAAAACCAGCACATTCCAAAGCCACGTAGGAAGCTCCAACCACGAGCGTCTTCCCAGGACAGTACGGCAACGAGAAGAGATCATCGCTATAAAGAAAAATAATGCAAGTTTGCGTCATCTGCGGGTGGCCGCACTCAATATTATGCTTTAAAAAAAAAGAAAAAAAAAAAAGAAAAAAGAAATCTGGATTGGTTAATCTATCAGTATCTGATCGGTGGGGGTTCGACACCCGGGATCGATGCTGATCAGCCATTGGAAGCGCCACCAGCACTTGCAAAACCGCCCTTGCTGCAGCTCACCGGGGGCTTGGCTAGCGGAGAGAAGGTCATGGTGCTACTGTACCTGTGCCAGGGCTGTTTGAGAGGGCTGAACAACCCCTTTAAAGGGGTTATCTAGGCTCCTGATATTGATGACCTATCCTCAGAACAGATCATCAATATACAGTCGGTGAGGGTCCGACACCCCGCTGATCAGCCGTTCCCTGCAGCCTCCAGCGCTAGATCTGGCACTGTGAATGGAGCAGGAAGCGCCGTGGCGGGTTAACGCAGCTCGACTACCATTGAAGTGTACGGAAGCATAGGTCATCAATATCAGGAGCCTGAAAACCCCTTTAAGCTTTGAGGCAAAGTCATATGCAGGTGCCCGTGACTGTAACACCCCCCCCCCCTTTTTTTCCTCCTCAATGTGTCATGCGTCTCCCCTGCCAGCGACAGGGTTAAAGTTCACCTCATTCTCCCACATATTCTTGCGGCTGGAGGCCATTAGGATTCTCCACGAA
This sequence comes from Bufotes viridis, assembly GCA_033119425.1. Lineage (NCBI taxonomy): Eukaryota > Metazoa > Chordata > Amphibia > Anura > Bufonidae > Bufotes > Bufotes viridis. The sequence goes on from CM065596.1 coordinate 10,907,268, forward strand.
GCGAGGTTTTCAGCTAATTAACAACCATAATCCCAGTAATGAAATATTACATTCGCTATTTGAATATGCGGAAGAACCGCAAGAAGCGGCTTAAGAGGAGATTAACACATAAACTGGGAGGATTTCACTTGCGGACGGCCATCCGGTGCCAAGGTTCTGTCAACTCCGGACCCCATTATACTGAAGCACTCAGAACACGAGCTGCATAAGAGGCGTTCGCTCAGCGAAGTCATTAGCGCTCACCACCGGGCGATCCTCAGTGAAGCCAAGAGATGCTGGGAATTCAAGAAACGGAGACCCGGCCCTAGGACGACGCAGAATAGATTGCCCAGATCTTCCAGTCACTTGGGTCAATACACATACGACTGGGTCCCACTCGACAGGTCTGGTAGACTAAATGCTTTAATTCTCCATGAAAAAAAAAAGCATCTTGCAGAATTGTGTTCTACAGCTCCTCAGTTCTTCCTTCTGGAAGTGTAATGGGTGACAATCAGTTGTCAATTATATATTTCCAGGAGGAACTGCACTATTCAGATTCCTAAGAAAAAATGGTCTAGCATTGTATGGGGAAGGCAAGTGTTTACTAAAATAGACATGTCCGGTGAGGTCTCCTTTAGACCCCGCCCTGTTTTTGGGAGGGTGGGTGATATTTTCCTTAAAGGGGGCTGTGCGGTCTTGGAGCAGAAGACCACTGGGGTCTTCCCCTTAACATACAAAAGCCCACTCAGCGGCCCACAGTCCTGCCACGGCTCTGTTCCTGGACGCCTCCTCTCCCTGCAGGAACAGGAATGGTTCGGCGACCGCTGCAGCCAATCACAGCAATGACGTACCGTTCAAGCTGCTGTGGCCGGCGATTGGTCATACCAGTCACGGAACCAAGCAGCTTCCTGGACCTGCAGGCAGCAGAAGCAGCTGGCAATGGAGCAGTGGCGGTACAGTGGACAAGTGAGTGGGCTCATGTTTACAGGAACAGCAAAGGACCCCAGGGGGTTGTCTACTCCAAGGCCAGACAACCCCTTTAAATCGTTTTACCGCTATTTTTCAGGTTCTACGAAAAAAAACAAAGAAAAAAAAAAACGCTGCAAAATGCTGTGTGTGAATCTGGGTGTTGTATGGAATCCCAAAATGAAAAACCCTTTTAAAAAGAAGAACAGACTCCGTGAATTTTTGTAGATGCGGTATCCGTAAATCATACTTGATGAGACATCCAGCAGTGTGTGCACAGGCAGGCGAGGGTTTACAGTTACTGAGGAAGTTTGCTTCATGACTGTAAATGGAGAAAGCCATCAGGGATTTCAAAACCTTTAAACGCCCGACACTCCCTTCCTTTGTAAACGCCTGCGTATGACTTACAGGCGACAGACTCAATACTTCAAGCGCCGACGAGTACAAAGAAACATTACACATGATGTGTTCCTAAATAAATAATGCCTACATCAATGAGGCCTGGGCGCCCATGATCCTACTAATCCCTGCGAACCAGGAGACCAGCCCTTCTGGAGATGCTCAGGCCCTTACGCTTTTTCTTCCCTGGCCGCCCGGCGTACTGGGGGCGCGCAGAGCTAGACTCAGCTACTCATCGTGGTTTGGACAGCCCCAGTGACATTTAAGTGCGGCTGTGACCGGGGCTGAAAGGCAGATGACGCACAAGTCGTCACACCTGACATTTTTCTCATCATTTGTTGCTGTTCTGGGGACAAGTTCCCTTTACCTTGATTTTCCTTTTCTTCATTTTTTCCTTTTATCATTGCTGTGGCTGTATAATGGCTCAGGCCGTTGCCCTTTTTTGCAGTCTGCAAATTGCGGATCAGCAAAACACGGATACCAGATGTGCGCAGGAACGGACAATACGACCCGTAATATTAAAGGGTGGGCTTCGCTTATGGTGCAGCGACTCTCGGCCATGGCAATCAAAGAGTTAAACGACTGGGGTGAAAGGTTCTTCCATTTCCGGCACTTACAGTAGTTATTAGGCAGCTGAGCACCTGCTCCAGAGCATCCCAGAACACCCATGCAGGCATAGTGGCAGTTATTAAGGGGTTAAATACTAAAGTGAAATTGGCTTCTCAGACTTCAAGCTCACAAATATGTACTTAGAAATCCTCCTCCACATCATAAAACCGCAAGAACGCGGCGGCGGAGATAAGGAAACTGGTGCAATGTCCTCGTGAAGAGTTGCCAGACTGGTATGTGGTAAGACAGGTCAGGAGCAGACCGCGTTTACCTGTAAGTACACGACTTACCTGGTAATGCAGAATTCCTTATCACCCGGGATACTGAGGTATCGGGGCCTCTCCCCGGTGGCGATGACAAACTTATCTCCTGTGAAGAAGCTCTCTTTGCCTCGTTTGTTTGTTGCCTAGTGGTCCAGAAGGGAACAAAATATAATTTTAACGCTATTTAAAGGGGAACCTTTCACCACTCCTCACATTCCTGTTTAAAAGCTCCATGTATTTCCCATGCAATAACAATTCTGGAGCCTCTATTCTTCTGTCTGTATGTTGTGCCATTCCTCTGTTATTACTACTAGAAGTTATGAATGAATTGCTATTAGCCTTCAGTAAGGGTACAGAGGGGAGGAAACTAGTTGGGGGCGTGTACCTGCACAGTCTGACTATCGCAATCAGTGACTGCCATTGCTCAGACTGTGCAGGTACACGCCCCCAACTGGTTACCTCCCCTCTGTACCCTTACTGAAGGCTAATAGCAATTCATTCATAACTTCTAGTAGAAATAATAGAGGAAAGGTACAACATAGAGACATAAGAATAGAGGCGCCAGAATTGTTACTATGTGGGGAATGCATGGAGCTATTAAATCAGGCAGGTCAGGAGCGGTGAGAGGTCCCCTTTAATGTACAGAAAGCATATTGGTAGTTACAAGACCCCCACAACAGCTAAAACGAGGGGGCTATGAGGCTCTGCAGAGCAGCGTGCTCCTTTTCCTGAGGAGGTGTAGGCCGGACATACACATCTATGGTGCCTCTTAGGCTTCCATCAGCTTCTGCATTTGGAAGGGGTAGAGAGTGCTCCTGGTGGGGGTCTCTGCACTGGACCCACACCGATGAGAATGTAGGACGTCTTCAGAGGGGTTGTCCACAGTATAGGGTAAGCCAATACATGTAGCCTAATGGAATCACATAACGGGCATAAGGGCATAACTGGGGAAGGGGCATTCAGTCAGGAGCCAAGTCAAAGCAAAGAGTCATTAACAAGCAGCAGCTCTGGAGGTTCACGTAAGACATAAGTGACTATTCATCGTAATGGCTGCCATCTAAAACGGAAAGGGTTATTCGCTTTTCAGCCATTCATAGGATGGATATTTGTGATCTCTGCTATGTGGTGGCCACACGTGGAGAAAACCCCTAAGAGATTCTGCAGCAGCTGCAGTGACATGTAGACTTGCACTCGGATCTAGAGCTTTCCAGCACCTTCACTTTCCATACAGAACTCTGCGTTACATAAGATTTCGATATTCACCTTGATCTTGTGCGGTTCCACGAACTCTCCATAGGCGTTCTCGTAGCGGACGTTCTTGTCCCTCAGTGCTACCCTGTAGCCCCAATTCAGAGAGCCAATGTAGTTCTGGATGTTCTCCCTCATGGTCTCCCAGTTGTGTTTTACTGTGAATAGGACATTATAAATGTGAATACGAAGCAACTACTGAAGTCACGGACACAAAGCCTCCGTATACGGCGCTCTGCTCTTACCTTCCTCATCGTATTCCCAGCCGAACTTCCTGGAGTCTTTCAGCGATTGTCCCAGGAGAGCAGCTTGGTGCATTAACTTCTTAGGAATGCACCCGACGTTGACACACGTGCCGCCAAGCCCTGTGTAAAAGCAGCCGCACATTAGCCATGAAGATTCCAGGACAGACACTTCCATGTCTTGGAGCCGTTGCGGCGTCCATAATTCAGCAGCCAAAGCAGCAACTGTCTGCTGTTACCAGTCGATGTCAGTCATCTGCAGGGAAGTCCATCTTGTAAAGCATTTGCTCCTTAGCAATCATCGTGCAGTGTAAGGCCTCATGCACACGACCGTATATTTGGTCCGCGTCCGAGCCGCATGTTTTGCGGCTTGGGCGCGGACCCATTCACTTCAATGGGGCCGCAAAAGATGCGGACAGCAGTCCGTGTGTTGTCTGCATCCGTTGCTCCGTTCTGTGGCCCTTCAAAAATAAAAATAAAAAAATAAAATAGAGCATGGCCTATTCTTGTCCGTTTTGCGGACAGGAATAGGAACTTCTACAATGGGCCGCGTTCCGTTCCACAAATTGCGGAATGCACACGGAGTGGCTTCCGTGTTTTGCGGACCCGTAAAACACACACGGTAGTGTGCATAAGGCATTATACTGCAGCCGACTGCTGATAACCGAGCAAACGCTTGGTCACCGGCAATCCAAATCTTTTGACATGTTAATGTTACAAAAGAAAAAAACAATATATATATATCTATATATCGTTTGCAGGCGGCAGATTGTGGCGTTTAATCACTTTGCTGCCGGAAAACCACTCTACAGCATGGGACGATCGCTGGCATAGCATTCGCTCCTCCCCAAATAGCAACCGTCTCTTCGCTAGCGAGCAGGCGATTGCCGAAGGGAATGCTTCCCTCCCGGCAATCGTCTCCCACATTGGGCTGTGTAATACAATAAGGCTGAAGGGACCCCTAGCGCTGCTGTAGCTTTCACTGCACATCAGCCACCCATTATGGCCGCTGCCACATACTACAGCTCCCTGCACAGCGGATAGCCGGGCACTGCTGCGCAGGGATGAATGGTGACGGGGTGCAGCCTACACCAGAGCTGTGGGTCCCTTCAGTGTTAGGAGGGGTCCCTGAGGTCTGGCCTCCTGATGGCATATGCAATTATGATTAACATGACGTGAACACCCTATTAAACCGCACGATCAACAGGCTGAATGGCGCTCAGTGCTCCATACACCGCTCAGCTCCTCGGTTTTCAAAATAACTGCTTACTGTCAGCGAAGAAGAGTCGTCATTAGATTCAAATGCTGACGACCCACACTGAAGCTAGTCCTGCTGAGGGTTTGTACCAACCACACAGATCTGGTCATTAGCTTTCACATGTCGCCTGCACTGACACACTGTAACAAACTGCAGTTGTGTGAGAATACGTTGTCAGCTCCAGAAACTTTACATTTACTGTCAACAAGCAGAGATCTTGAACTACGTAACACAAAAACTTACCCCAAGAAGCCCCTAGAGGCGTAGGAACAACGAAATCCAACACCATGACTTTCTTCCCCAGAGCTGCAGCTTCCTATAAAAAGAGAACATATTATAAAGGACTACTGCAGGAAGGGTGGCTGCTTAATACAAAGGGGTCTTCCCGCCCGCCGAGCATCAGAGGGACTCGGGAAGGCTGTGGTCATACAGGTCAGGACGTGACACGCAGAGAGCGGTAACCACCATGGAGTGAGGGACAGAACCCTTTATACAGGTTTACCCAGGATAACCCCATCCTCGTGTTCCTCTTGGCATCCCACCAACGTTATGCTATGCCAGTCTTCACGCCTTAAATGAGACATAGACCCGACAGCATTCCAAAATAGCGAAAAGCATAGAAAATATATAACACTGTGTGCGTCAGATAGGATGTAAGGACGGTAATATTCATGTCACAGGGCAACACCCCTAAAAAGGACTGCGCAGAGATTGGACGTGGCAACAACGCAAAATCACAGGCGTACACGCGGCCGGCTGCAATAAGTCTGAGTGATTGCAATGTGACAGCCTTAGGCCTCATGCACACAGCCGTGCACGGACCGCGGTATCCCGGCCTGGAATCCAGCTGACAGCAGGAGTGCACGGCGCCATTGGTTGCTATGACGCCGTGCGCTTCATGCCGCCGCTGGACTACAGTAATACACCTGTACGAGTGCATTACTGTAGTCCAGCGACGGCATAGCAACCAATGACGCCGTGCGCTCCTGCCGTCAGCTGGATTCCAGGCCGGGACACCGTGGTCCGCGCACGGCCGTGTGCATGAGGCCTTGCACTGCTTCCATGGGCGACGGGCAGCATAAATGACTTATCTTGGAGCCAACATATGGCACCTGGGCGACTGAAGGAGAATGACGATGACAGCACGCGACTATTGTTGTCAGCCCCACAGTGAATGAACGTGTGCACGTCTCTTCATACAAACAGGGGCACGAGAAGCCCCCCAGAATTCACTTTTGCTGTGGATCGACAATACTGTAAGGGTGCAGACACATGCTCAGGTTTTCTGACACTGTTTTTGTAGCCAAAACCAGGAGTGGAAAAAAAAAAGGTGGAAAAGTTGTATCTGCCCTTAAAGGGGTATTCTGGTTGGTTAGAGTTATCCCTTATCCACAAGAAAGGGCATAACTTTAACTAACCGGAATACCCCTTTAATACTTTCTCTCCTGTTGTGACCCACACCTGATTAGCACTTCAAAAACTGCATTAAAAAGACAGAACGTGTGGCAGCACCCTAGGGCTAGGGCTACACGGCGACATGTGTTGCACAACTTCTAGTCTCAGAAAAGTCAAGCAACTTTTTTTTTTTTTTTTTTTTATAACGACAGTCAATGGTGTTGCACTGAAACAGGACAGTTGGATTTTTGTGCGACCATCGCATCGCAGAGGGACACCACTGACTATCAGTATAAAAAATATTGCGCGACATGTCACAACGTAGTTCTGCTCTTTTTGTCGCCGTGTGGCTCTAGCCCAAGTTGTAAAGGTGAGACAACCCTACATTGCCAGCTGCATGTTATTAACGGCAATTAAACCCAATGTCTAAAGGGCGAGTCCACACCCTCCTCCTCCCAGAAATGAGGCTTGTGCACTCACCCTAAATGAAGCCAGGCATAAAAGCTTAGTGTCAGTAACTTGATCTGAGAGCACGCTCTAGAACCTGGAGAGGTACGTCTCGCATCAGGCCGCGGCCGTAGATCAGAGCTGAATGACGGTGCAGAAAATGACTGCAATGAAGAGGCAACTGGGAACATTGGGTGAATGCGCTGCTATGCTTCACTGTGCGGGCCACCACCTGACATGGGCACGACAGACGGAAAAAGCTTTTTCCAGATATTAAAAATGGATGGCCTACCCCAAGATCAAATCCAGGCTGCCCCGGTGATCAACCGTTTGAATGAACGCTGTGGCCTATCCTCATATACCATGCACTGCAGCGCGGCTGTGCCTTGTAATGCAGCGCAATTCTTATTCATTGCAATGAGATGTAGAAAAGCCATGTAAAGAATGGACGTGACTTCACAGGCTGAGGCCGCATCGCTCGCCTGAGTGCCGCAACCCCTTCCAACATCTGATCAAGGGGGTGTTTGGAGGACAGGGCATAAAAATGACCCCTTTTAAGTTCCCAGACACTGATGACACATGAGACATTAGTTCATTGCTGCAGACGAGCTCCTGTTGTGGATTTGCAGGTAAGGCTACTTTCACACTAGCGGTTTCTGCGGATCCGTCATGGATCTGCAAAAACACTTCCGTTACAATAATACAACCGCATGCATCTGTCATGAACGCATCCGGTTGTATTATGTCTTGTATAGCCATGACGGATCAGTCTCAATGGGGGGGAAGACGGATCCATTTTTATTGTGTCAGAGAAAATGAATCCGTCCCCATTGACTTACATTGTGTGTCAGAACGGATTTGTCTTGCTCTGCTCCACATCGTGGACAGAAAAACTCTGCTTGCAGCGTTATTCTGTCTGCGATGGGAGTGCAACCAAACGGAACAGAATGCATTTTAGTGCATTCCGTTTCGTTCAGTTTCGTCCCCATTGACAATGAATGGGGACAGAACTGAAGCGTTTTCATCCGCTATTAAGATTCGATGATGGATCTCAATAGCGGAATTGAAAACGCTAGTGTTAAAGTTGCCCAACTATGAATGTATAATAGAGAAAACAGTATAACAAGTGTTTACACCAACACCTGCTGTCACAACTTCTGCCGGAAACAGGATGTGGTGAGACAATACCTTGGAGCACGCCAGACCGCCGGAACCGCCTCCAATGACGATAAGGTCGTAATCATAGGTGACAGCGTTCTTATCCAGCAGCTTCTGCAGAGTCCCGTCCTGATGAGCCTGCCATCCAGAACACACACATTAGGAAAACGGCACAGACGTCACTCACTTGTCCCGTCCTGACGCGCGTTTACTCGATCCACACACCGATTTTCCTCCACCCCCACATTGCCCACTTCCACCATCAACAGGTAAAGGGGTAGGCCTGCATCAGACAAACATGGCTCCTTTCTTCCAGAAACAGGGAATCGCCTGTCCATGGGTTGTGCCCGCTATTGCAGCTCCACTGAAGTGAATGGGGCCGACCTGCAATACCGGACACAACAAGCCGCCACGCTTTTCTCATTCTGGACGATCCCCTTTAGGCTGCAGTCACATGATGGTCTGTGGGCATCCCGCCCTTCTCGCGGTCCCCCGCAAAACGGACAGGATCTATCATTTGCAGACAGCACACAGATGACATCAGTGTGCTGTCCAGATTTTTTTGCGGCCCCATAAAAATGAAGGGGGCTGCAAAAAGAACGGATTGGACTTGGACGGAAAATACATGTGAAGTTGTGTGAATGCAGAGACTACATGGCGGGGGGGGGGGGGGGATGTGGTCTGCAACCATGGAAACACATAGGCTTGCACAGGAGCTGCAGAGACAAGAGTCAGATTTTTAAAGGGATTTTCGGAGAGTTTTACACCTATCCTCTGGATAGGTCATCAGTATCTGATCGGTGGGATTCCAAAAACCAGGACCCGCAGCAATCAGCTGTTTGACAAGGCATCGGCGCTCGCAGTAGGGCTGCGCCATGTGACGTCAAGTTCATCGGTCACGCGGCCTAGGCGAAGCTCAGCCTCAAAGAAGTGAATGGGGCCGGGTGTGAACCCAACCGCAGCCACTATACAATGTGCAGCGCTGTGCTTGAAGAGAGAGAGGGGGCGGCAGTGCTGGGAGGGGCGCCGCTGTCTTCTCACCGCCACCGATCAGATACTGATGACCTGTCCAGAGGAGAGGTCGTCAGTGCAGGACTCCCAGAAAACCCCTTTAAGACCACTTGCAAAGCAATTCTGATTTTTACTTTTGATGGACTGAAGAACTGCACGTAGGGGGGGGGCCTTACCTGGAGAGTTTTATCGCAGCCGCCCACGTGGGTCTTATTCACAAAGACGCTGGGGACCGTCTTCTGTCCGGTCATTTCATGTAGTGCGTCCTGAATGCTGCCGCCATCCTCTAGAACGGAAAAAACAAACCGCAATCAATGACAACATGGCCACCTCTTCCTATGAGACGAGCGGGCGCAGACCACTCAGAGCCCGCCTCCCGCGCGTCCTCGTGAATGGCGCTTATTTTCACCGCAGTCCACCCGTTAACGCTCAATACGGCCCCAAGGACGCGTGTCGTGACAGATCGTTACACGGCACGCGCAGTCAGTGGGGATCGAGCTGTGTCTGAAACGCGTCAAACATTTACAGCTACAAACCGAGCAAAAGGACAATTACGTGGGACGTGGTCGTCTAATAGTTCACTCACCGCACTGATCCAGCTCCAGCGCAAAATATTCTCTGCCCAGCTCGGTGAAGAGGTCCTTTACCTGGAGGAGAAATCACCAGAAATCAGTATTAGCGGCCGTTCATACCACGTCATCTGCACCGCACCAACCGACGCCTCCTCAAATCTAAATGGAACGCTTTAAAATGTCACTGGTAACTGAAAGATCTCTGCGCTCAGAGCCGGCCGCGCGCTCTCCGGAACGGACAGAGGGTCAGTGAAAAAGCATGTTCATGGGCATAAACCCCACAGACGGGCACCTAAAACGGACGGGTGACGGTTCTCACATGTTGTGTGAATGTAGCCTAAGGGCTGTATCCCACAAGCAAGTCCATCGTAGGAATCGGGCTCCGTGTGGGAGCGTTATCCTCCGTTCTGGACTCGCAGGGCGTTACACGGATGTGTGCCTCTGCTTGACCTTACAGATACAGGATTATACAGAGACACAGCGCATTATAAATCAGTGGAACGCCCTGCGCTCCTGCAAGCCCAGAACAGAGGATCTCACTCCCACACGGAGCCCGATTCCTACGATGGACTCGCTTGTGTCAAACGGCCCCAACACTTATTTCCACTAGAACGTAGTATGCTGCCTGCAGAGTGTCCACATGTGACCCGAACAGTAAACCGCCCGCTTCCTTCCTTATCCATAACGTGCATGTGACGGCAGAAATTACAGGGAAATTAGGGTTTCCCAACAGGAAATACACAGATAAAAATCACTGAGTCACTGTGTACATACATTACTGATCCCGAGCTACATCCTGTATTATACTCCAGAGCTGCACTCACTATTCTGCTGGTGGAGTCGCTGTGTACATACATTACTTATCCTGTACTGATCCTGAGTTACATCCTGTATTATACTCCAGAGCTGCACTCACTATTCTGCTGGTGGAATCACTGTGTACATACATTACTTATCCTGTACTGATCCTGAGTTACATCCTGTATTATACTCCAGAGCTGCACTCACTATTCTACTGGTGGAGTCACTGTGTACATACATTACTTATCCTGTACTGATCCTGAGTTACATCCTGTATTATACTCCAGAGCTGCACTCACTATTCTGCTGGTGGAGTCACTGTGTACACACATTACTTATCCTGTACTGATCCTGAGTTACATCCTGTATTATACTCCAGAGCTGCACTCACTATTCAGCCAGTAGTCACTGTGTACATACATTACTTATCCTGTACTGATCCTGAGTTACATCCTGTATTATACTCCAGAGCTGCACTCACTATTCTACTGGTGGAGTCACTGTGTACATACATTACTTATCCTGTACTGATCCTGAGTTACATCCTGTATTATACTCCAGAGCTGCACTCACTATTCTGCTGATGCAGTCACTGTGTACATACATTACTTATCCTGTACTGATCCTGAGTTACATCCTGTATTATACTCCAGAGCTGCACTCACTATTCTGCTGGTGCAGCCACTGTGTACATACATTACATTACTTATCCTGAGTTACATCCTGTATTATACTCCAGAGCTGCACTCACTGTTCTGCTGGTGCAGTCACTGTGTACATACATTACTTATCCTGTACTGATCCTGAGTTACATCCTGTATTATACTCCAGAGCTGCACTCACTATTCTGCTGGTGCAGTCACTGTGTACATGCATTACTTATCCTGTACTGATCCTGAGTTACATCCTGTATTATACTCCAGAGCTGCACTCACTATTCTGCTGGTGGAGTCACTGTGTACATACATTACTTATCCTGTACTGATCCTGAGTTACATCCTGTATTATACTCCAGAGCTGCACTCACTATTCTGCTGGTGCAGTCACTGTGTACATACATTACTTATCCTGTACTGATCCTGAGTTACACCCTGTATTATACTCCAGAGCTGCACTCACTATTCTGCTGGTGCAGTCACTGTGTACATACATTACTTATCCTGTACTGATCCTGAGTTACACCCTGTATTATACTCCAGAGCTGCACTCACTATTCTGCTGGTGCAGTCACTGTATACATACATTACTTATCCTGTACTGATCCTGAGTTACATCCTGTATTATACTCCAGAGCTGCACTTACTATTCTGCTGGAGCAGTCACTGTGTACATACATTACTTATCCTGTACTGATCCTGAGTTACATCCTGTATTATACTCCAGAGCTGCACTCACTATTCTGCTGGTGCAGTCACTGTGTACATACATTACTTATCCTGTACTGATCCTGAGTTACACCCTGTATTAGGGCTGCACGATATGGGAATTTTGTGCGATTGCGATTAGGGCCCTAAAAATTGCAATAACGATATGCGATGCGATATTTTAAGGGAATTGTGCTAGAGGTCTATCTGCTTGGATTTTCAAGGTAAAAGCGCACACAGATGACTGATAATGTGAAATGTAGTTATGCTGAACTCAAGAACTGAAAAATAAAATACATATTTGCATTACTGCAAAAGTACAAAATACAAAACTTGCCATTTTCTTAATAGCGCTGCACAGAACAGATAAATAAAATAGATAGAAGAACATGTGTTCATTAAAGAGGACCTTTCACTGGTCCACAGTTTATTAGGCAAAGGTAGGTACATGGAAGCGGCACCCAGGGATGACCCTGCACTTACTTGTATCCCTGGGTGCCGCTCCGTTCGTCCTCTGTAGCCCCCATCATATCCAGGTTATGAGCTGAGCGCTACGATTGGCCAGCGCTCCAGCCCTGGGAGAAGGAGACCCCCAGGGAAAAAGAAGAAGTCTCCGCCCCAGGCAAAATTAGAGCTGCAGGAGCGCCGGTACCGGGGGCTACAGCAGGCGAACGGAGCGGCACCCAGGGATACAAGTAAGTGCAGGGACATCCCTGGGTGCCGCTCTCCATGTACATAGCTTTGCCTAATAAACTGTGGACCAGTGAAAGGTCCTCTTTAAAATAACGACTTTCCACCAGCCCCTCCTCCCTCCCCGCACTGTAACTGATGTATCGCTGGCCGCGCTGTGCAGCATAGCGGCTGGAGATACAGTGTCAGTGTCACGTAGAAAGTCAACCATCGCTTTATAAGACGCACTGCCATTCCCCCCCACACTTTTGGGGGGGAAAAAGTGTGTCTTATAAAGCGAAAAATACGGTAATATAATTGCAGCATTTTTGGGTCAGCAAATTGCGATTGCGATATGGCGATTAATTGCGATTACGATTGCTTTCGCGATATATTGTGCAGGCCTACCCTGTATTATACTCCAGAGCTGCACTCACTATTCTGCTGGTGCAGTCACTGTGTACATACATTACTTATCCTGTACTGATCCTGAGTTACATCCTGTATTATACTCCAGAGCTGCACTCACTATTCTGCTGGTGCAGTCACTGTGTACATACATTACTTATCCTGTACTGATCCCGAGTTACATCCTGTATTCTACTCCAGAGCTGCACTCACTATTCTGCTGGTGGAGTCACTGTGTACATACATTACTTATCCTGTACTGATCCTGAGTTACATCCTGTATTATACTCCAGAGCTGCACTCACTATTCTGCTGGTGCAGTCACTGTGTACATACATTACTTATCCTGTACTGATCCTGAGTTACATCCTGTATTATACTCCAGAGCTGCACTCACTATTCTGCTGGTGCAGTCACTGTGTACATTACATTACTTATCCTGTACTGATCCTGAGTTACATCCTGTATTATACTCCAGAGCTGCACTCACTATTCTGCTGGTGCAGTCACTGTGTACATACATTACTTATCCTGTATTATCCTTCAGAGCTGTACTCACTATTCTGCTGGTGCTGTCACTGTGTACATACATTACTGATCCTGTATTATACTCCAGAGCTGCGCTCACTAGGTCTGCAGACTCATCAGTACAGGATATTATTACACATAACCTTATGTAAACCCTCCTGACACTGACACCTTTCTTGAGAGCATTAGAGAGGAGTTTCTTTAAATCTCCACCATCTTCAGTATCTCTGCTTGCTGCCAGTAAAGGGGAACATTCCTCTTTAAATTCAAGGGCTGAAAAACTAGTCCTAGTAATGCTTCTCACAGCTGAGGATTCGTTACAGCTGTATCCAGTCTAGACAGTCCCAGGAACCACACAGCCTGGGCTCTGCGCTGATACAGCTTTATCCCATTCCCTTGAATGACAAGTGCAGGGGCCCCACCTATCCGAGGACCCCAGGGGCCAGCAGGGTGCAGCTCCTAGCCCCCCCAAATACTGCCGCCCGCCAGGAATTATGGGAGATTCCACACCTGGAGAGCCCCGACCCCCAGCCCCCCGCCTCACCCTGTCGCAGTAGGGGCAGTAGCTCTTGCTGAAGACCATCACCGGGTTCTTCTCCACCAGCTCCTCCACCCGGCTCCGCAGAGCTTCCCTGCCGGTAGGCGGCATGGTGTTAGCGTCTCGTCCTGACCCTGCTCGGACACCGTCGGTCTAATGTCACTGTGCTGTCTTCCCGCCTGGCAACCTCATGACCTGACGTAACTCAGCTCCGCCCATCCAGCCCTCGTCAAAGCTCCCGCCCCCCATACCACGTGACCGCGCAGAATGCCTAGTAATGATGAGCAGGCAGGACGTCCCGGGGTCACGTGATCTTAAAGCGGCAAGAACGTGTCCAGAAGACGCTGATGAGGAAGGGGCTGCCTGAGGCGCGCAGAATATAGATCCCTGCCCAACCCTGTGCAGCAGGATAGTATAGTATTTGCTCTTAAAGGGTTTCTGTCACCAACTTTTGACATTATAAGCTGTCTGACATTAGCTATGTGCTAATGTCAGACCAGCCTGATAATGTCCTTATTATAAAAATCGGATGTATATATAGTCCGAAAAACTTACATTTATTATATGTAAATTAGCCTCTAGGAGCAGGGGGGGCGTTGCCCTGCTCCTAGCGGCTCCGTCCGGCAACCTGCTGGCACGCCCCTTCACACTTTGATTGACAGTGCAGGGCAGCGATCCTCCTGCACTGTCTCGTTCTGAAATCGCGCGCCCGCGCTGCCGCTCTGTATTCGGCGCAGGCGCGGTGAGCAGAGGACGCTGGTGCCTGCTGTCCTCTGCTCACCGCGCCTGCGCCGAATACAGAGCGGCGGCGCTGGCGCGCATTAGACGAGACAGTGCAGGAGGATGCGCCCTGCACTGTCAATCATGTAGGCGTGCAGCATGGACGAGCCGCAGAGTAGAGCAGCCCTAGAGGCTAGTTCATATAATAAATGTAAGTTTCGACTTATATACATCCGATTTTATAATAAGGACATTATCAGGCTGGTCTGACATTAGCACATAGCTAATGTCAGACAGCTTATAATGTCAAAGTTGTGACAAAGCCTCTAAGAGAACCTCTTGCTAACTGCAAAAATGAACTTTGGCGCAAAAAGCTTTGGTTCCCAGTCTTCTCCCAAGACCTATAATGTACCCCCCCAAATGCCCGGGCCCCTCACGCAATGACGCAGGTTGTACCTTCCTGCAACTAGGGTTTCCACCCGGTCGGTATCTCGGTATCTCACGGCATTTTAGTCCTGCCGGTGCCGGTAATATTTTCTACCGATAGTATTTTCCTACAAGGACTTCTACTAATGAGGCCTCCATTGTGGGAGCTGATTAGTGCAGCCTTTACCCCCCACACTTGTGTTATATGCCCTGTCCGCAGTATGTGGGTGCTCTGCGGCCCGTCTGCGGCACGTGGGTGCTCTGCGGCGCGCAGTTTGTACAGTTTCTTTGGCCTCTGTAGCCGTTCCCCATAATTTCCAGGTCCTGCAGCAGCGGCCATCCTGTTACACCCCAATAAGTGTCATTTTTTTCTCGTCTGTAATGTGATTTGCTTCCATTGTCCGAGATCGAAAAACCCCTTTAACCCGTAGGATACCAGCGCCGTATGTGTACGACGCTGCAGGCCGTGACTTCAGTCCCAGCACCGCACAGGCACGGGGCAGACTGTCACTGAGAGCCGGCGTATTAACCCCTTGTATACTGCGGTCAGATCAATGCAGTACAGTACAGCATGTATTGTACTGCATTGAAAGAGGGATCAAACCCTGAAAGTCCTATAGTGTGGCAAAAATGAAAAAAATAAAAGTATCAAGTAAAAAAACACCAAAAAAAAAGTTTCAGACATATTAGATATCGCTGCGTCCGTAACGACCGTCTCTATAAAAATATAACATGATCCACCCCATCAGGTGAACCTGTAAAAAATAAAAACTGTGCAAAACAGCCATTTTTGTTCACCTTCCCCCATACCAAGCAACCAAAAAGTTATATGTACCTCAAAATGTTACTTATCAAACTGTCACAAGCCCCTACACTAGATGATCGGCAAAAAAAAATATATATATGGCTTTTAGAAAATGGCAACACAAAAACGAGATCTTTTCTTCTCAAAAATGCTTTTGCTTTGTAAAACGTCACACACAAAAAATAAACATGTTCGGTATCGTTGCGTCCATAACGACCTGCTGTGTGACGCAACGATACCGAACATGTTTATTTTTTTTTGTGTAAAGTTTTACAAAGTAAAAGCACTTTTGCCCCAAAAAGTGTAATATTGATCAATCATAAAATTATATGTACCCAAAGATGGTTGCTATAAAAACAAACTTTGCCTGCAAAAAAAACAATCGCCCAAAAAATTAAAAAAAATATGGCTTTCAGGAAACAACTAAACATGATTTTTTTTCAAAAACGCTTTGTGTCAAACTGAAATAAATGTAAACAAGTTGACACATTCGGTATCACCGCATCCGTAATGACCTGCTCTATAAAAAAATCACATGATCAGGTAAATGTAGTAACAATAATAAAAAAAGTGCAATTTTTGTCTCACCTTGTTCCAAAAAAGTGTTATATTGAATAAAAAAATTATAGTTACCCAAAAATAGTACCAATAAAAATGTCTACTCTTCCCGTGAAAAACGAGCCCGTACACAAGACGTTTGACGGAAAAATAAAAAAAATGGTGTTCAGAATGTAGAGACACAAAACATGATTTCTTTTCAAAAATGTTTTATCATGGTAACGCCGCGCCCGTAACGACCCGCTCTATAAAAATAACACATGACCTAACCTGTCAGGTGAACCCTGTGAAAGTCAAAAACTAAAAACTCTGCAGAACAGCCATTTTTGGTTATCTTGACTCACAAAAAGCATAATATTGAGTGAACAAAAATCATATGTACCCCAAAATAGTACCAATAAAACGGTCACCTCATCCGGGGTTTATTTTGGGAGTTTCTACTCTAGGGGTGCATCAGGAGGGCTTCAAATGGGACATGGCAACTTAAAGGGAACCTGTCACCTGCAAAACACGTATTAAACCGACCACAGTACCTTCCAGTATCCCCCAGTGGGTTCCTAGTCGTGTTTTTCTTTCCTCCTTCTTTCCTTCATACTTGTTAAAAACGTATTTTTAATGTCCGTTGGCGCTGTCTTCTGAGTCAGGCTTGAAGTCAAGGGGGCAGCGGCCTTACCCCCTCCTCTCTACAATTCAATGGACAAAATAGAATCGACGGCCGGGCGCGCGCACGATAGAACTGTCCGGCGCATGCGCTTTCAGCCAATTGCCGGCGGGTGAGTGCGGGAGCCGAGATCGCGCTGTATCAGGCAGTGCACCGCGCATGCGCGAGAAGAGCGCGATCCCGGCAGGATGTCCATCAATTGTAGAGAGGAGGGGGTAAGGCCTCCAGTCTCTGCTGTGGACTCTGCGGCTCCTTCAGGGTAACCTTAGGTCTCTGTGCTGCCTCTGATTAATGCCCTCCTTGCCCGGTCCGTGAGTTTTGGTGGGCGGCCGTCTCTTGCCAGGTTTGCTGTTGTGCCATGTTCTTTCCATTTGGTTATGATAGATTTGATGGCGCTCCTGGGGATCATCAATCATTTGGATATTTTTTTATAACCTAACCCTGACTTGTACTTCTCAACAGCATTGTCCCTTACTTGTTTGGAGAGCTCCTCGGTCTTCATGGCAGTGTTTGGAGAGCTCCTCGGTCTTCATGGCAGTGTTTGATCAGTGATGCCTCTGCTTAGGTGTTGCAGCCTCTGGTGTGTATATGTAATGACAGATGATGTGACACTTAGATCGCACACAGGTGACATCATGTCACTAATTATGGGACTTCTGAAGGTAATTGGTTGCACCAGAGCTTTTTATGGGCTTCCTAACAAAGGGGGTGAATACATACGCACAGGACAATTTTCTGTTTTTTATTTCTAAACAATAGTTTTATTTGTATATTTTTCTCATCTCACTTCACCGACTTAGACTATTGTGTTCTGATCCATCACAGAAACTTCAGATTAACAAAACATTGAACTTAAGGGGAAAAAACGTCAAGGGGGTGAATACTTTTGCAAGGCACCGTAGAAGCCCTAGAGGCAGCAGGATGGGCGAGGGAGGCGCCTTTAGTATTTTTTACATTTTCAGTCTTACCACAACTTTGAAACCATTTAGATGTCGTTTTTGGACTGAGACCGATCATTTATACCCGGCAATTTGTGAATGTCATAAACGGCGCCGATTCCATCGCATTTTTTTTACGATTTTTGATAAAGCAGATTACAACGACGTAACATGTTAATAAAACAAGTCTAAATATTTTAATTATGGAGCATAAGCCTTCTGTGTTCCCATGGAAACCACCACATTTCTACGTGTTTAATCTCTCGGGGGATAAAACTGTTTGCAGATATTAGAATCAACAAGCGCCGATACATTTTACATTCTAAAATGTCGGTTGGCGGCATAGTAAATAAGTCGTCAGGTGGTACTTTTAACGGCTTGCGATCTTCCAGGCTGCGCCAGGCGCTCTGATCGCCCCTGATGCTTTACTTATCCTCCAGTATCATCATTGTGTTCAGTGCTGCTGTGCATAATGCCTGTGGTCCTGACGAGGAGAGCAAGGTCTCCCTCTGGTGGACACACAGGATACTACAATTTTTTCAGAAAATCAGGACTATTATTTTACTTGAAGATTTTGCAGTCTGCGATTTTTCGACTGAATGTTTATTCAGCCGACAACTATTCCTCCTGACCCTCCACCATGCACATGGACTCTGAGCTCGGCCAAGCATGCATGTGTTTTTAAGGGAAGGAGGGGAATAAAGCACCTCTGGGCACCAATATACACACTAGGCCAGTGGTACTATCTCTACACTTGGGGGTTCACTCAGAAAACAAAATCTAAGCCTACCCTTGGGTCCAGCAGTGTTTCATTAGGGTACTGAGAAGGGGCAAAGCTCTTAAAGGGGTTTTCCTGGATATCACTATTGATGGCCCATCTGTATCAGATCAGCCTAGCAATGTGACGAGGATGATGATGGCGGCAGGGGGATCGTGGAGGAGAGTGCACTTCCAGAGCTGGGATGGCTTTAAAGGGATTGTCCAGGATTTTACTACTCAGGATAGGCCTTCCGTATCTGATTAGTAGGGGGTCCGACACCCCCGCTGATCAGCTGATTGGAGGTGGCTTCGGTGCTCGAACTACACAGCTCTGTTGTATTGTGGACACAACTGGGGGGTGCGGAGAATCAGACCGCCAACTAGTCAGACATGGATGGCCAATGCTTATAAGTAAAATTGTGGACAACCCCTTTAAAAGGAGTCTTTCACCACAAA
The DNA here is from genome assembly GCA_033119425.1 of Bufotes viridis. Classification (NCBI taxonomy): domain Eukaryota; kingdom Metazoa; phylum Chordata; class Amphibia; order Anura; family Bufonidae; genus Bufotes; species Bufotes viridis. Next base: position 10,926,446 of record CM065596.1, read on the forward strand.
ATCGCAACATCTAACACACCATTGTGTCCAACACAGCCCCCACATTAAAATGCATCAGGTCGTCCAAAACACACTTTCATTCCATATGCAAATCAGTGTGTGAAGGTGCCCAGGGGGCGGCGATAATTTTCATAAGCAACCACTCCCCTTTCATCCATTCGGCCCGCCCTTTAACTGGATCTTCAGCTCTTTTGTCAGTAGCCAAATCGCGCAACTGCGCCGACGAACGAGAGGTCCGCGCCTGCACACTGGTTTATCCATTACTGGCAGAAGCATCGGAGTATCCAGTGCGCAGACGCCGGCCGTACGTCACATTCCGCTGCGCACTTGCTGTAATGTGACGTACGGGCCGGCGCCTGCGCACTGGATACTCGGATGCTTCTGCCAGTAATGGATAAACCAGTGCGCAGGCGCGGACCTCCCGTTTATCGGCGCAGGAGCGCGATTTGGCTGCGGACGAGGGAGCTGAAGATCCAGTTAAAGGGCGGGCCGAATGGATAAAAGGGGAGTGGTTGCTTATGAAAATTGGCACGGGGCCTGGGCACCAGCCGTTTGAACGCCGCCCCCTGGGCACCTTCACACACTGATTTGCATATGGAATAAAAGTGTGTTTTGGACGACTTGTGGAACGGACAACAATATGGTAAGATGCATTTTAATGTGGGGGCTGTGTTGGACACAATGGTGTAAGTATTAGATGTTGCGATTTTGGGGTGAAAGACTCCCTTTAAAGCCCTCCCAGCTCTGGAAGCGCACTCCACTCCGCAATCTGCCTGCCTCTCCGCTATACTATCCACCTGGTCACATTGCTGGGGGTCACATAACTGATCACCGTAAAGATCTCTACTTGCCGTCAGTGAGTGGAAATGACTGAGGTCTGCATTAAAGGGCTTTCAACTTTTATGTATCTAAAGCCTAATTGGATTTTGTGTTTTCATTTCTCACCAGCTTCAAGATCTCTGCTTGCTGAGAGCAAACAGGAAGCTGGAGCTCACCGTTCTGTATTTAGCTTGTCCTTTAGTTTGCAGAGGTTTTCCCATTAGTGACATTGGATATACGATCCATGTCTGGTCTGACTGCCAGGACCCCCAAATTCCATAGTGGGAGAGGGCAGCAGCAATAGAGAGAGCCAGTAGAGAGATCAGTATAGCATCAGTGAGTCTAGTGGAAAACCCCTTTATAACCCTGTAGTAAGGGAATTTCTTAAAATACAATAATTTCAAGCCTCAGGTAAACATAGAAGTGAAATTTAACCTAGTGCACTTGTGTGAAGTGAGCTCCCTCTAGTGGTAACTGTATAATCTGTATGTAGTGAGCTCCCTCTAGTGGTGGATGTATAATCTGTATGTAGTGAGCTCCCTCTAGTGGTGGCTGTATAATCTGTATGTAGTGAGCTCCCTCTAGTGGTAACTGTATAATCTGTATGTAGTGAGCTCCCTCTAGTGGTGGATGTATAATCTGTATGGAGTGAGCTCCCTCTAGTGGTGGATGTATAATCCGTCTGTAGTGAGTTCCCTCTAGTGGTAACTATATAATCTGTATGTAGTGAGCTCCCTCTAGTGGTGGCTGTATAATCTGTATGGAGTGAGCTCCCTCTAGTTGTGTGTGTATAATCTGTATGTAGTGAGCTCCCTCTAGTAGTGGCTGTATAATTTGTATGTAGTGAGCTCCCTCTAGTGGTGGCTGTATAATCTATATGTAGTGAGCTCCCTCTAGTGGTGGCTGTATAATTTGTATGTAGTGAGCTCCCTCTAGTGGTGGCTGTATAATCTATATGTAGTGAGCTCCCTCTAGTGGTGGCTGTATAATTTGTATGTAGTGAGCTCCCTCTAGTGGTGTCTGTATAATCTGTATGTAGTGAGCTCCCCCTAGTGGTGTCTGTATAATATGTATGTAGTAGGCTCTCTATAGTGGTGGCTGTATAATCTGCATGTAGTGAGCTCTCTCTAGTGGTGGCTGTATAATCTGTATGTAGTGATCTCTCTCTAGTGGTGGCTGTATAATCTATTTGCAGTGAGTTCTCTCTAGTGGTGGCTGTATAATCTGTATGCAGTGAGCTCTCTCTAGTGGTGGCTGTATTATCTTTATGTAGGGAGCTCCCTCTAGTGGTGGCTATATAATTTGTATGTAGTGAGCTCCCCCTACTGGTAGCTGTATAATCAGATGATTTTCCTATTCCATGACGTAAAGTCATGATTTTATTAAAGACACGGAGGCGAGTATTGCTATTCTCTCTTTACTCTGACCAATAGCAGCAAAGAAAAATTGAACATGTGATCAACCCCTCCCCATAGTCCCAGTATAACAAGCAACTCCTCCTGCAAAACCTCCTCTTTCTTTGTAAAATCAAGTCAGATAGTCCAAACCGAACTGGAAACCAGGAGCCCCAGAACATCATGGGAAAAACCGTCTTCCATCCGGAAACGAACCGGGAACAACTGGAACCAAAACACCGACGGATGCTCCTTGACTTGTCCACCTTAAGCGATCGGCTGGAACCGAACTGCCGACCCTCCGAACCACAGCGCCGAGACATGAAAGCAGCACACCAGGCCGGTCTCAACCTGAAAGATGAAAATAGAAAAGTGACAGAAACTAAAACGGGACATGGTATCCAAAAACAAATGGTTGCGACAAACCTACTCAGGAAAAAACTCAGAGTTAAACCGTTAAGCTCATGATAAACAAAAAAGACATAAAATACACATAGGGAGGGGAAATATAGGGCGGGCAATACTCGCCTCCGTGTCTTTAATAAAATCATGACTTTACGTCATGAAATAGGAAAATCATCTGATTTTATTACAAGACCCGGAGGCTCGTATTGCAAGTTCAAAGCCTAAGACATGTTATCAATGATTGATGAGAAAACGTGAGGACCTGGTCTAAAATAAAACTCCCTAAACGTGGAGACACTGGACCAATCCGCCAACTTTAAAATGTCCTCCAGTCTGGCGCCAGAAACCGCCAAAGAGGTAGCAGATGCCCCCCTAGCGGAATGCACAGAAAAAAGAGAAGTGTCCACGCTAGCTAATTCCATGACCCACTTCATCCACCTCGCCAGCGTGGGAGTTGACACTGGAGCAAAAGGTCGAATCGTAGAAAGGAAAAGCTGCGGAAGCTCCCGAGATCAATGAAGAGAAGTGCAAGCTTCATATTCTTTGAGGCATGCCACGGGACAAAGTGAAGGCGAGGCCGGGAAAGCCGGGTAGCAGACCGAACGTATGTGGGTCTTAGTCCTCCTAGAGATGTCAAAAGTGACCCCATCCGGGGTGTACGAGCGAGCATCATAATCCAAAGCCCGGACGTCTGACACCCGCCTGCAGGAAATCAGACAGAAAAGGGTGACAAGCTTCGCAGACAGTTGCCTTAAGGAAAGGTCTGAATTCTGAGGCCAATAGGACAAAAACGAGAGGACACAAGACACGTCCCAAGTGGTAGAGAATCTTGGTCTCGGAGGACGAGACATACGAGAGCCACGCAAGAGACGGCAGACCAAAGGGTGTTGACCCGCCGGAGTACCGTCAAAGCCTTGATGAGACGCAGAGATGGACGATCTGAACAGGCTGATCGTGCGATAAGCCTTGCCCTGGTCAAAGAGGGAAGAAAGGAAATGCAAAATCTCCATCACAAGTGCTGAAACGGGATCCAAGTCCCTAGCAAAGCACCAGCCAGCCCAAGACCCCCAGGCTGATCTATAAGATCTCCTGGTTCCTGGGGCCCATGTGTTCTCCAAAAGGATTCTAGCTGTTCCCGAAACTCCCGGGACCTCCCAGGGTCCTCTGTAATCCGACACGCCAGCAGGCGTAGGGACCCGTCCAGGAGTAGAGGATGCGGTTGGTGATGCGGGCCGCGGAGGAGAGTCTGAGACATCGGGAGCAGGCGCGGGATCTCTATCATCATCTCCAGAAGGTGGGGAAACCACGATTGGGAGCTCCAAAATGAGACAAGAATAGTCAGATCCGCAACATAACGGCGTACTTGAATTAGGGTCCGGGAATCAGTTGGAACGGAAGAAACGCGTAGAGGAGGCCCTTGGACCAATCCTGCAGGAACGCATCCACCGCTTCAGCTTCCGGGTCCGGGCGCCAGCTGTAGAACCGTGGCAGTTGCGTGTTCAGGCAGGAGGCGAACAGGTCGATGCAGAAAGGTCCCCAAATTGACGTTAAGGAACGGAATACCGTTGGATCCAACTGCCAATCGCTGGAGTCCGATAGATAACGAGAGCTCCAATCCGCGTGAATGTTGTGGACGCCCGGAAGATACTCCGCCAAGACAATCAACTCCTTGGGTAGGCAGTAGTCCCAGAAGTCCCTCGCCAAACGTGATAATATGGTGGACCGGGTTCCGTCCATGCCATTGATGTAACGCACCGCCGACACATTGTCCATGCGTAATTGAATGCAGGATCTGGCTGTGTCCCTCGTGAAGCTCTTGATTGCGAACGAACCCGCCAACAGTTACAGCGCATTGATGTGGAATCCCGCTTCGGTCTCTGACCAGGCGCCTCCGGTTGTGATTCCCTCGCAGTGAGCTCCCCAGCCCGACAGGCTGGCATCCGAGTCCACCACGAAATCCGGACGATGACCAAAAATAGCCTTGCCGTTCCAGGCGTGCAAGTTGTGGATCCACCAGGAAAGCTCTTCCTTGGTCTCCTCGTCCAAGGAGATCCAATCTGCATAGGAAGCTCCCGTCCTCAGATGAGAAATCTTCAGACGTTGTAGAGCCTGGTAATGGAGCGGGGCTGGGAATACCGCCTGAATAGATGAGGCTAGAAGACCTATTATCCTTGCTAGTTGACGCAATGGGATCTGGCAAGACGACCTGGCTCTGAGCAATTCTTTCCGAATTGACCGAATTTTGGCCGATGGAAGGCTGAGGGTCCCTGCCGTGGAATCCACCATAAAGCCGAGGAATTCCATCTGGCGAGACGGGGAGAGACAGGACTTCTCCTGGTTGAGCAGGAAACCCAGATCGGATAGGAGATCCATAGTTCAGCGAAGGTGATCCAGCAACACCGAACGATCCTGGGACATAATCAGGATGTCGTCCAGATACACAATGAGGCGAACTCCCCGACAGCGAAGAAGAGAAACAGAGGAGGTTCCTGGACGCGTCCCCTACAGGGACCGTAAGATAAGCGTCTTTTAGGTCTAATTTGACCATCCAATCGCCCATCTGAAGTAAGTCCCGAAGAAGATGGATGCCCTCCATCTTGAAGTGGCGGTACCTGACGAACGCGTTGAGGGCGCGTAGGTTGATGACGGGCCGCAGTTGGCCCCCTTTCTTCGCCACCAGGAAAATGTTGCTGATTATCACATGCTGGGATACCGGAGCTGGTTCTATGGCTCCCTTGTGGAAAAGATCCGACAACTCGTTGTCCACCAGTATGCGGCTCTCCTCTGACAGCACCACAGGACGTGGAGGTGGAATGGACAGTGGGAAGGTCGTAAGCGCGATGTGGAAACCCCTGACCATGGAGAGGACCCATTGGTCTGAGGTGATGTGAGACCAAGCTCGAGAAAAAAGACGTAGTCTGCCCCCGACATAAACCCTTAGAATTGAGAATTGAAATGAGGTGGTAGTCTTACCGTAGGGTCGACTGGAAATAGGGTTTCCTCTGTATCCTCTGGATCGCCAAGAATTTCCCCGGGAGGGGAAAAAGGATGTCGGTTCCCGCCTGTGTTCCTGAAAGGCAGGCTTCTGAGAGAAGGAGCCTCTGAGAGAAGGAGCCTTATTGCGTGCCTCTTTGGAAAGAGGGCACCGCACGCGAGCCTCCAAATATTTGGAGACATGCTCCAATGGTAACCACTCCGCCGAACGAGGGTGGTGAAGTGAATCCGGGTCAAACAAGGGTTCCCCATAGGGGTCCGTTAAAGATGCAGGAATGACTTCTGCAGCTGAAATTAGGGAACTACACCCGGGTTAGGGTTAGGATCCGTGACCCCGGAGGGGTCCTGCTCTGCCTCCTCAAAGGCGTCCTCAATAGCCTCCTCATCGGATCCGACCTCAGAGTCAGAATCCATTTCTAGCTGTGCTCTAGCACATTTCCAATTGCGCGTACGTTCTGCCTGACGCGTACAGGCTCTTTTGCGCGGACCAAGCGCGCCAACATTGGTGGGAACGTCATCACCATTCAAGCATTTTCTGGAGGCAGATGGCCCTGGCCTGGCTGGTTCAGAAACCATTGCGGGCTGCGGGATTTGTGAGGTAGCTGGATGGGCAGCTAGGGCCTGAGCAATAGACTGGGAGATGATCGAAGTCATTGACCCCATAGCTGTTGCAATGGCGTTGGATAATGTAGTCTGAAGGGCCAAGGAAGGATCATTAGGGGCCCTGACCTGACAACCCTCATCAGAAGGGGTTAATTCAGCCAGAGGGACATAATCCTCTGCTGGGTCCTGCCCACTGTGTGCTGAATTGGGCATGACAAAAGCCGGAGAGCAAAATATATATTATGGGGGAAAAAATTGGTCTAAACACAAGGCAGCCGGCGAGAGGGTTTACCCCAGGCCAAAGGAAGGAAGGAATCGCCGAGAGAACTAGAGACAAGTAACCTGAGGAGAGGTCTGAAGGGCCGAGGCAGCCGAGCTCCAGAGCGCCGCACTAAAGAACACCGGAAGCAGAAGCGCCCTGAGATCTCGCGCGTGCGCGCGAAAGCCGGAGCTAGAAGCAGCAAGCGGCAAGAACAGATAGGTAAAAACTGCGGCGACAAAGAGGGGAGGGAACCTGGAGCAAGGGGAAAAGAGGCGCTGACAAGCCTAACCAAAGAGAGCCCTAAGGGACAGGAAATAAGTAAATGAAAAGATAAAATCAATATACCCAAAAGGGGGGGGGGGGGAATACCACAAGTAAGACACTTGTGGAGGAAAACTAGAACAAAACAGGAGAACAGCTATGACAAAATAAATATATCCGAAGTCTATATATATAAATATATTCATACATTGGGGTCTCTTAAACCAGGTGGTTTAAATGTAGACTATAATCTGGGTGTGAGAATGTAACTCAATACGGGCTGCTGCCCTTTGACTCCTCTTCGACTAACGCGCTCCACTGACGATTGTGTGTATGGTAGAAACTACTAGACAATGATTTTAAAATCTCTTTTCTCTTTATTTGTTTTTTGTAGATGGTGGGATACCAGAGGTGGGAGGTGTTAGCCCGGAGAAGATTTGGTGACTTGGAGGTTGTCCTGAACAAAATGAAGCTACTGCGCATTGGTACTGACAAATATTGGGTACAATACTCGAAACTATATGGCTTAAAAAAATGGCTAATCTTGGGACAATGTCACTGATATGACATATGGGAGGAGATCCCTCCCGCGACATTTGCTGTGGGTTTTGTTGGAGTTGGGGTTTGACAATTGGTCCTCAATAATATGATGGCCATATGTGATCCCACTTCACGTCGATCCCGGGTTGCCTGCCCTATCCGGACAGGGTCTCGGGTTTCGGGACCTGTTACAGCTGTTGTCGCTTGTCGTCATAGTGACGTGTCCCTGTAATAGCTTTCCCCTACAGAGATATATGCGATTCTCTCTATTTAGAGAGGATCTAGTATTATCTTTTTTAGAGTGGTAGTCGATGTAGACAGAAAACTGGCAGATTGCCCTTAGACAAAATGGCGACTTAAGCTACTAATGACATGCGTACCCGGAAGTTCAGGTCCGTGACGCTACTCAGGTTCCGGACATGCGCTTAGTGATGTACAGGACGCGATCTGATGCAGCGGGACGCCATTCCTCCAATACAGCATGTCACCTACTGTTCTCATGGAGCTCCTCCTCCCACAGCTGAGTATACTCACCGGATTTTTTGCACTATGCACTTTATCAACCTTGATCAGGTGTTCGGAATAAATAGCAAATATGTACTTTATGATCATTTATATTTTTACTGTATTTGGTATCCATTTATAAAGTCACGTTGTTAAATACAGTTATGTACATTTGATGGGTACAAGTATAATGAATTTGGTATAATAATTTTATGCACATTATTGTAATTCACATGTTTATACTCTAATTGATTTCTAATTTATTTGTAATCATGTTTTGATTGTTGCACGCATAAATATGTGGTACTTTGTCTTACACATTGCTTGAGAAAGGCTCAGTCTGAGCCGAAACGTCGCACTGCCCACATGGGTGAATAAAACTCGGTTTGTTTGCTTTTTACAATTTTGGAGTGCTGCCTTTTTTTCCCTGGTATACTTATTTTGAGACTGGCTGGTCTCTGTGAGGCGTGCACCCGCCTTTTTGAACCTGATACGGTGCTGCCACTATTTTCCCTATATATATAAATATAAATATATATATATATATATATATATATATATATATACATACAAGCCACAATCAATTATTAACTTATCTCTGCGGTCAGCAGCAAAGCAAGAGCAGATTTTGCAGGAGGAGTTGCCTGTTATACTGGGACTATGGGGAGGGGCTGATCACATGTTCAATTTTTTCTTTGCTGCTATTGGTCAGAGTAAAGAGAGAGAATAGCAATACGAGCCTCCGGGTCTTGTAATAAAATCTGTATGTAGTGAGCTCCTCTAGTGGTGGCTGTATAATCTGTATGTAATGAGCTCCCTCTAGTGGTGGCTGTATAATCTGTATGTAATGAGCTCCCTCTAGTAGTGGCTGTATAATCTGTATGTAGTGAGCTCCCTCTAGTGGTGGCTGTATAATCTGTATGTAATGAGCTCCCTCTAGTGGTGGCTGTATAATCTGTATGTAGTGAGCTCTCTCTAGTGGTGGCTGTATAATCTGTATGTAGTGAGCTCCCTCTATTGGGGGCTGTATAATCTGTATGTAGTGAGCTCCCTCTAGTGATGGCTGTATAATCTGTATGTAGTGAGCTCCCTCTAGTGGTGGCTGTATAATCTGTATGTAGTGAGCTCCCTCTATTGGGGGCTGTACAATTTGTATGTAGTGAGCTCCCTCTAGGGGTGGCTATATAATCTGTATGTAGTGAGCTCCTCTAGGGGTGGCTATATAATCTGTATGTAGTGAGCTCTCCCTAGTGGTGGCTGTATAATCTGTATGTAGTGAGCTCCCTCTAGTGGTGGCTGTATAATCTGTATGTAGTGATCTCCACTATTGGGGGCTGTATAATCTGTATGTAGTGAGCTCCCTCTAGTGATGGCTGTATAATCTGTATGTAGTGAGCTCCCTCTAGTGGTGGCTGTATAATCTGTATGTAGTGAGCTCCCTCTATTGGGGGCTGTACAATTTGTATGTAGTGAGCTCCCTCTAGGGGTGGCTATATAATCTGTATGTAGTGAGCTCCCTCTAGGGGTGGCTATATAATCTGTATGTAGTGAGCTCCCCCTAGTGGTGGCTGTATAATCTGTATGTAGTGAGCTCCCTCTAGTGGTGGCTGTATAATCTGTATGTAGTGATCTCCACTAGTGGGGGCTGTATAATCTGTATGTAGTGAGCTCCCTCTAGTGGTGGCTGTATAATCTGTATGTAGTGATCTCCACTAGTGGGGGCTGTATAATCTGTATGTAGTGAGCTCCCTCTAGTGGTGGTTGTATAATCTGCATGTAGTAACATGCCTCTAGTGATGGCTCAATAATCTGTATGTAGTGATCTCCACTAGTGCTTGCTGTATAATCTGTATGTAGTGATCTCCCTCTAGTGGTGGCTGTACAATCTGTATGTAGTGATCTCCCTCTAGTGGTGGCTGTACAATCTGTATGTAGTGATCTTCCTGTAGTGGTGGCTGTATAATCTGTATGTAGTGATCTCCACTAGTGGGGGCTGTATAATCTGTATGTAGTGAGCTCCCTCTAGTGGTGGCTGTATAATCTGTATGTAGTGATCTCCACTAGTGGTGGCTGTATAATCTGTATGTAGTGAGCTCCCTCTAGTGGTGGCTGTACAATCTGTATGTAGTGATCTTCCTCTAGTGGTGGCTGTATAATCTGTATGTAGTGAGCTCCCTCTAGTGGTGGCTGTATAATCTATATGTAGTGAGCTCCCTCTAGTAGTGGCTGTATAATCTGTATGTAGTGAGCTCCCTCTAGTGGTGGCTGTATAATCTATATGTAGTGAGCTCCCTCTAGTAGTGGCTATATAATCTGTTTGTAGTGATCTCCCTCTAGTGGTGGCTGTATAATCTGTATGCAGTGAGCTCCCTCTAGTGGTGGCTGTACAATCTGTATGTAGTGATCTTCCTCTAGTGGTGGCTGTATAATCTGTTTGTAGTGATCTTCCTCTAGTGGTGGCTGTATAATCTGTATGTAGTGAGCTCCCTCTAGTGGTGGCTGTATAATCTGTATGCAGTGAGCTCCCTCTAGTGGTGGCTGTATAATCTGTATGCAGTGAGCTCCCTCTAGTGGTGGCTGTATAATCTGTATGTAGTGAGCTCCCTCTAGTGGTGGCTGTATAATCTGTATGTAGTGAGCTCCCTCTAGTAGTGGCTGTATAATCTGTATGTAGTGAGCTCCCTCTAGTGGTGGCTGTATAATCTGTATGTAGTGAGCTCCCTCTAGTGGTGGCTGTATTATCTGTATGTAGTGAGCACCCTCTAGTGGTGGCTGTATAATCTGTTTGTAGTGAGCTCCCTCTAGTGGTAGCTGTATAATCTGTATGTAGTGAGCTCCCTCTAGTGGTGACTGTATAATCTGTATGTAGTGAGCTCCCTCTAGTGGTGGCTGTATAATCTGTATGTAGTGAGCTCCCTCTAGTGGTGGCTGTATAATCTGTATGTAGTGAGCTCCCTCTAGTGGTGGCTGTATAATCTGTATGTAGTGAGCTCCCTCTAGTGGTGGCTGTATAATCTGTATGTAGTGAGCTCCCTCTAGTGGTGGCTGTATAATCTTTTTGTTGTGAGCTCCCTCTGTGACATATAGTAAGTCACTAATTAGGGCTTTTGGCCTAATTCCCTGTATACAGGAATACCGTAAGGAGTTTGTTTCTTCCCGTAGTCTCCCATTTATACCTTCAAGCTCTCTTCTGTCTGCAAAGTATTTTATAAAGTGGGGAAAAAATATGTTTGCGCTGATTTTCAAGTTATCCAAATTGATGGAGGATTCTCATCACCCGTAGCCATTGCCAGCGCAGGTGCTCCTTATATAATCTGCACCACTCCGAACAGAAGGAAAATTGGCAAGACACGTTTCCTGAATAGTCAGCCCCATTTAGCAAATTGTAAATATGAAAGCTGTTACCATCGTGTTTAACAAACATCCTCTCCTCGTTCTCATGGAAACCCATCGTTCCCAGTCACGGAGGCCCCCGCCTTCCCTCCTCACACTCCCATCGCTCTGGAAGTCGCACAGGTGTTCCGAGATCATATTGGGATCTTACATGATGGCACTTAATACCAGCAAGTACATGGTATCCAAGAGCCTGCCAAATAATAAACCATGAGCAGAACAGTGAGTGCAGCTGTGAAGTATGATACAGGATTTAACCCAGGATCAATACAGGATAAGTAATGTATGTACACAGTGATTGCACCAGCAGAATAGTGAGTGCAGCTCTGGAGAAAAATACAGGATGTAACTCAGGATCAGTACAGGATAAATAATGTAATGTATGTACACACTGACTGCACCAGCAGAGTAGTGAGTGCAGCTCTGGAGTATAATACAGGATGTAACTCAGGATCAGTACAGGATAAGTAATGTATGTACACACTGACTGCACCAGCAGAATAGTGAGCTCAGCTCTGGAGTATAATATACTCAACTTGTATTTTCATCTATTTACTGTATATTCTATATAATTATATTGTCACGTGAGCACATTTTTTCCCCTATATGTAGTACTTATTTTCCGCCCTATAAGACTCACCTAGGTTTTAGAGGACAATAAGAAAAAAAAAATATTTTTCATTAGCCTCAGATCAGAACAGTAATCAGACCCCCAATATTAATAAGACCTCAGATAAGACCCTCATGCCACAGATCAGCCCCCCCTCCCCCCTCCATGTCTCAGATCATTCCCAATGCCACACGGTAAATAAAATAATCAACTTACCTCTCCTGCTCTTGACGGCCGGGCTCTCGGTATCCAGCTCTCTTCTTCTTGCCGCGCACTGTGCTGTGACCTGACGTGCACAGAGTGTCCTCACGCAGTGTGCAGTCAGAGCACAGCCGAGCGGTGAGTACAGAGCCCGGGGAGCGTTGTGTTCATTGCTTCCCTGTACTCCTGTACTAATTAGCTCTTCCATAATAAAAGCACTCATTAGTATTCTCCCCATAAGGCCTCATGCACACGACCGTTGTTTGATTCCGTGTCCGTTGCTCCGTTTTTCGTGATTTTCTGCGGACCCATTGGTTTTCAATGGGTCCGTGGAAACCTCGGCAAATGCACCGCTTGTCCTCCGCGTCCGTGGTCCGTGATTCCAGTCCGTCAAAAAAATATAACCTGTCCTATTTTTGTCCGTGAAAAACGGTTCACGGACCCATTCAAGTCAATGGGTCCGTGAAAAAATGCGGATGGCCATCCGTGTGTCATCCGCGTTCCGTGCCCGTTTTTTTTCCGGATCCCTTGGCAGGCACTTGGGAAAAATTGTCAGCCTGTCTTTTGGTAAAATCTTTTGGGTCATGTCCGCTAAAAAAACCGGAAGACACACGGAAACACAACGGAAGGCAAAAACGGACACGGATCACTGAACAACGGCACCCCTTTTTGCGGACAGCATAAAAAACCGGTCGTGTGCATGAGGCCTTAGGTGCAGGGACATTTCCCCCCCCCCCACACACACACTTTTGGGGGGACAAAGTGCTCCTTGTGGGGCGAAAAATACAGTAAGTAGATGAGACACTAAAGCTGCATTTAAACGAGCCAATAATAGTCCAGATTACAGTTCCTGCGAACCAACATTTCCGACAATCTGCCCGAAACATTTGTTCATCGGGTGATCCTGTCGTTCATGCAGCACTACCGATCATAGCTAGCCATGATTCTGTATGAGGACGAGCGATCGCAATAGCGACCCCCCCCCCCCCCCCGTCCTCATACAGTGGAGGGGATCGCTACCTGTAAATTCACAGTCTCCTTCAGTGAACGAGCAGCCGACTGTCCAGCAGGAACGCTTTCTTCCCGACAATCGGCTGCAGAATTGTCCCGTGTAAATCCACCATAAGGGTTTGTATTCGACCCGTTTATTTATAAGATCTAATGTACACAACAGTCAGGGACAGGTCAGATTATGCAGCCACCACTAGATGGAGCTCACTACATACAGATTATACAGCAACCACTAGAGGGAGCTCACTGCATACAGATTATACAGCCACCACTAGATGGAGCTCACTACATACAGATTATACAGCAACCACTAGATGGAGCTCACTACATACAGATTATACACCCACCACTAGAGGGAGCTCACTACATACAAATTATACAGCCACCACTAGAGAAAGCTCACTACATACAGATTATACAGCCACCACTAGCGGGAGCTCACTACATACAGATTATACAGCCACCACTAGCGGGAGCTCACTACATACAGATTATACAGCCACCACTAGATGGAGCTCACTACATACAGAATATACTGCCACCATTAGAGAGAGCTCCCTCCATACAGATTATACAGTCACCACTAGGGGGAGCTCACTACATACAGATTATACAGCCACCACTAGAGGGAGCTTACTACATATAGATTATACAGACACCACTAGAGGGAGCTCACTACATACAGATTATACAGCCACCACTAGAGGGAGCTCACTACATACAGATTATACAGCCACCACTAGAGGGAGCTCACTACATACAGATTATACAGCCACCACTAGAGGGAGCTCACTACATACAGATTATACAGCCACCACTAGAGGGAGCTCACTACATACAGATTATACAGCCACCACTAGAGGGAGCTCACTACATACAGATTATACTGCAACCACTAGAGGGAGCTCACTACATAAAGATCATACAGCCACCACTAGGGGAAGCTCACTAAATAAAGTTTATACAGCCAACACTAGGGGGAGCTCACTACATACAGCTTATACAGCCACCACTAGAGGGAGCTCACCACGTACAGATTATACAGCCACCACTAGGGAGAGCTCACAACATACAGATTATACAGTCACCATGAGAGGGAGCTCACTACATACAGATTATACAGCCACCACTAGAGGGAGATCACTAGATACAGATTATACAGCCTCCACTAGAAAGAGCTCACTACATACAAATAATACAGCCACCACTAGAGGGAGCTCACTACATGCAGATTATACAGCCACCACTAGAGGGAGATCACTACATACAGATTATACAGCCACCACTAGCGGGAGCTCACTACATACAGATTATACTGCCACCACTAGCGGGAGCTCACTACATACAGATTATACAGCCACCACTAGAGGGAGCTCACTACATACAGATTATACAGCAACCACTAGATGGAGCTCACTACATACAGATTATACACCCACCACTAGAGGGAGCTCACTACATACAAATTATACAGCCACCACTAGAGGAAGCTCACTACATACAGATTATACAGCCACCACTAGAGGGAGCTCACTACATACAGATTATACAGCCACCACTAGCGGGAGCTCACTACATACAGATTATACAGCCACCACTAGATGGAGCTCACTACATACAGATTATACTGCCACCATTAGAGAGAGCTCCCTCCATACAGATTATACAGTCACCACTAGGGGGAGCTCACTACATACAGATTATACAGCCACCACTAGAGGGAGCTTACTACATATAGATTATACAGACACCACTAGAGGGAGCTCACTACATACAGATTATACAGCCACCACTAGAGGGAGCTCACTACATACAGATTATACAGCCACCACTAGATGGAGCTCACTACATACAGATTATACAGCCACTACTAGAGGGAGCTCACTACATACAGATTATACAGCCACCACTAGAGGGAGCTCACTACATACAGATTATACTGCAACCACTAGAGGGAGCTCACTACATAAAGATCATACAGCCACCACTAGGGGAAGCTCACTAAATAAAGTTTATACAGCCAACACTAGGGGGAGCTCACTACATACAGATTATACAGCCACCACTAGAGGGAGCTCACTACATACAGATTATACAGCCACCACTAGAGGGAGCTCACTACATACAGATTATACAGCCACCACTAGAGGGAGCTCACTACATACAGATTATACAGCCACCACTAGAGGGAGCTCACTACATACAGATTATACAGCCACCACTAGAGGGAGATCACCATACAGATTATACAGCCACCACTAGAGGGAGCTCACTACATATAGATTGTACAGCCACCACTAGAGGGAGATCACTACATACAGATTATTGAGCCATCACTAGAGGCATGTTACTACATGCTGATTATACAACCATCACTAGAGGGAGCTCACTTCATACAGAATATACAGCCACCACTAGAGGGAGCTCACTACATACAGATTATACAGCCACCACTAGAGGGAGATCACTACATACAGATTATAAAGCCACAACTAGAGGGAGATCACTACATACAGATTATTCAGCCACCACTAGACGGAGATCATTACATACAGATTATACAGCCACCACTAGAGGGAGATCACTACATACAGATTATACAGCCACCACTAGAGGGAGATCACTACATTCAGATTATACAGCCACCACTAGAGGGAGCTCACAGCATACAGATTATACAGCCACCACTAGAGGGAGCTCACAGCATACAGATTATACAGCCACCACTAGAGGGAGCTCCCTACATACAAATTATACAGCCACTAGTAGAGGGAGCACACTACATACAGATTATACAGCCACCACTAGAGGGAGCTCACAGCATACAGATTATACAGCCACCACTAGAGGGAGCTCACTACATACAGATTATACCGCCACCACTAGAGGAAGCTCACTACATATAGATTATACAGCCTCCACTAGAGGGAGCTCACTACTTACAGATTATACAGCCACCACTAGAGAGAGCTCACTACATACAGATTATACAGCCACCACTAGAGGGAGGTTACTGCACACAGGTTAAAGTGTTTTTACAGGGAAATACATAAAAAATGGTTAAAAAAAAAATCAGTGCTTAAAGGCGTTCTGCAGTTATTTTAAACTGAAGATCTATTCTCTGGATAGATCATCAGCATCTGATCGGCAGGGGTCTGACACCCCCGCCGATCAGCTGTTTGAGAAGGCAGTGGCATCGGCAGTATCGATGCGGCCTTCTCACTGTTCGCATCGCAGGCCCAGTGATGTCACGACTAGTATCACTGGCCTGGGCGGGGCTAAGCTTCATTTGAGTGGATTTTTCAGGCTGACCCTTAAAGTTCACCAGAGGTTTTGCATTTTGCCTGCGTTGGATCCAGCCCCATTCAGTGAGGGGCTAATCAGTATGCGGACAACTAGCGTGCTTTCCATGTGGTTTCCTGATGGCACTTTCATATGAAATCTTCACAAAAAAAGCCACAGATTCCCATGGGGTGTGCATTTGTATTCGTTAAACGCGTCAAAATCTGTGTGAATAAGCCATTATACAACAGAGGAATGTCTATGCAGGATATAAATGCAGCAAACCCGCAGCTGCCAGATCGGGAAGGGTATGTTGCCATTCACTGACAGCAAACAGTTCGGAAGAATTGATATGGAACAGGGATGGCCAACCGGCAGCTCTCCCCCATGCCCTGCTGTAGGCAGTCTGGTCATGCTGGGAGTTGTAGTTTTGCAACGGCTGGAGGGCCGCAGGTTTGCCATCCCTGATATAGATATGTAGGAAAGTCGCAAAGGTGTATTAACCCCTTCAACTCCGGGAAATCATTCTAGAAATGTTTGTCTTGAGGCGGTTTTAAGGAGCATCGCTGTGGAAAGCACTCCATGGCAGAAGCTACAGGGGGCATCATGGATGTACCCACATTTTGCCCTGGACTGGATTGTATGGACAATGTTACAATGTAACCAAAACAGACTCTGACAAGTGTATTCCTTAGTTACAGATGTAGCAGAGCTGGCTGAGATGGGATACATTTGCACATAGAAATATCTTCCCTGCAGTCTATTTCCAGTGTGTATAACCTGAGGGTGGTTTATTTCTATAGCATATCCCCTCTTACCTCTGATGGAAGCGTCCTTATGTAACCTGCTGAGGATGGTGCCTTGTACTGAGCCGCGTGGAGTGCCTGCATTCATGTGCTGCTCTGCAGGTTGTTTATCTGCCAGGTGCGGGAACAAACCCTCCGCCACTTTATGTATCATTAAAACCAGTGCCATCGAAAACAGACGTCTGCTCCTAAAGGGAATGCATGTAATACAAAGAAGGGATTCACTCCAAAATTTAAAGGGCATCTACCTTTTATTGAAATTGTCGCCATACTGTGCAGATCAACTTTATATAAAGAACCCCTTTAAATGATAAAAGTCAGGCTGCATGCAACCGCAACCTCAGGACCCCACAACAGTGCCAGCCACAGGACCCCACAACAGTGCCAGCCACAGGACCCCACAACAGTGCCAGCCACAGGACCCCACAACAGTGCCAGCCACAGGACCCCACAACAGTGCCAGCCACAGGACCCCACAACAGTGCCAGCCACAGGACCCCACAACAGTGCCAGCCACAGGACCCCACAACAGTGCCAGCCACCGGACCCCACAACAGTGCCAGCCACCGGACCCCATAACAGTGCCAGCCACCAGACCTCATGATATATTAGAAATTTTAGGACCTGATAACAGTATAATAACAGTAGACATCACAGGACTCGATAACAGTGCCAGCCACGGGACCCCATAACAGTGCCAGCCTCTGGACCCCATAACAGTGCCAGCCTCTGGACCCCATAACAGTGCCAGCCACAGGACCCCATAACAGTGCCAGCCACAGGACCCGATAACAGTGCCAGCCACAGGACCCGATAACAGTGCCAGCCACGGGACCCGATAACAGTGCCAGCCACGGGACCCGATAACAGTGCCAGCCACGGGACCCCATAACAGTGCCAGCCACAGGACCCGATAACAGTGCCAGCCACAGTTACCACAACCTCCCAGTTATAAATTGCCTTCTGCATTCCGATGCTCCAGGGCCCCAACACAAATTCTGTACCAGGGCCCCCACCTACCTTGTGCCCTTCACATGGTGGTTCCTTTTCTTCACCCCCATAGCTATGCCCATGTACACATCACTTCTAAGAACACATTCTGTAGGTAAATTGCAGGCATAACTTGCATTAGAATAAATAACTGATACAAATAATCTGAATTTTTAATGTAATTTCCCTTTAAATTGATCGCTGTGACAAGTAGGAGAAATAATTCTCTACCTTCATACCTTTGTCACCTGCACCACAAAAAAAAAAAAAAATCCTGCCTCCTCAGCATTTTGTCTCCACTCTCATTATTTCTGAGGGTTTACGGCCCAGAAATAAAGATATCTGCTCCCTGCAGTGGAAGTTGCGCCGTCCAAGCTGGATATAAAGATATGGACGCTGCCAGTAGGGGGCACTGTGACACAGTATATGAATCGGATTGCGGCTCCTGCAGAATAGACATTACCTCTGAGCCGGATTGAATTGTGGCTACATAACTAAATAACTGTGGAATTAACACGGCCATCCTGCATGCAGAGGGTGCTCTGAACAGGGCCCCGCCTGGTGCACTCACCTCCTTGTGACCTAAGGATAAATAGCAAGATGTTCCGGCGGTTCATGAATTCTCTCATAGTCAGTGGCGCAGTGCAGGGGAATGTAGTCACATTCTGCTACAGGGAATAATATGGAGGGAAATATTACCAGAAATTCACTCCCCGGGTCAGTAACGGACTAGAACAACTCTCCCAGACGTCAGTTATACTCACCCAAGGTCGGCCTGGCCCAACAGAACCTGAGGATGCTCCGGTGGGCTCCAGAGGTCCAGCAAAAACCAAAACATTTTACTTCCTGACTGTGGAGATAATTACTTTCCACTATTTCTCTGATTCAAAACCTATTCAAGATTATAGATGAATAATATCCTCTGGGCCAAGAAACCCCATTCCGACACAGTACTCACCTCTTCATGTTCCTGCCATTCTCCTCACTCCCGGGCACTGACAACATCTAGACAATGATAGCAATGTCCTGATGTTAGCTTTGGTGTCAGGACAATGTCTGCGTTGGCGCCCTGGTGTGAAGATGAGTGCAAGAATGAGGATAGGATAACACAGTAGTCTGGAGTCGGTATTGGGTGGGAGTATGGTCTGGTGTGAGGTCTGTTTAAAGCAGGACTCTGCTCTGGGGTCTTTATATAGGAGTAGTCTGGTCTGGGGGTATTTATTTAGGAGTATTCTGTTCTGGGGGTATTTATTTAGGAGTAGTCTGGTCTGGGGTCTTTATATAGGAGTAGTCTGGTCTGGGGTCTTTATTTATGAGTACTCTGGTCTGGAGTCTTTATTTAGGAGTAGTGTGGTCAGGGGTCTTTATTTAGGAGTAGTCTGGTCTGGGGAGTCTTTATTTAGGAGTAGTCTGATCTGGGGTCTTTTTTTTCAGGAGTATTCTGGTCTTAAATCTTTATTTAGGAGCAGTGTGGTCTGGGGTCTTTATTTAGGAGTGGTCTGTGGTCTTTATTTAGGAGTAGTCTGATCTTGGGTCTTTATTTAGGAGTAGCCTGGTCTGGGGTCTTTATTTAGAAGTAGACTTGTCTGGGGGCTTTATTTAGGAGTAGCCTGGTCTGGTGTTTTTATTTAGGAGTAGCCTGGTCTGGGGTCTTTATTTAGGAGTAGCCTGGTCTGGGGTCTTTATTTAGAAGTAGACTTGTCTGGGGTCTTTATTTAGGAGAAGCCTGGTCTGGGGTCTTTATTTAGGAGTAGTCTGGTCTGATGTCTTTATTTAGGAGTAGCCTGGTCTGGGATCTTTATTTAGGAGTAGCCTGGTCTGGTGTCTTTATTTAGGAGAAGCCTGGTCTGGTGTCTTTATTTAGGAGTAGCCTGGTCTGGGGGTCTTTATTTAGGAGTAGTCTGGTCTGGTGTCTTTATTTAGGAGAAGCCTGGTCTGGGGTCTTTATTTAGGAGTAGCCTGGTCTGGTGTCTTTATTTAGGAGTAGCCTGGTCTGGTGTCTTTATTTAGGAGTAGCCTGGTCTGGGGTCTTTATTTAGGAGTAGCCTGGTCTGGGGTCTTTATTTAGGAGTAGTCTGGTCTGGGGTCTTTATTTAGGAGTAGTCTGGTCTGGGGTCTTTATTTAGGAGTAGTCTGGTCTGGGGTCTTTATTTAGGAGTAGTCTGGTCTGGTGTCTTTATTTAGGAGTAGCCTGGTCTGGTGTCTTTATTTAGGAGTAGCCTGGTCTGGGGTCTTTATTTAGGAGTAGCCTGGTCTGGGGTCTTTATTTAGGAGTAGCCTGGTCTGGGGTCTTTATTTAGGAGTAGCCTGGTCTGTTTTTTTTATTTATGAGTATTCTGGTCTGGGGTCTTTATTTAGTAGTAGTCTGGTCTGGTGTCTTTATTTAGGAGTAGCCTGGTCTGGGGTGTTTATTTAGGAGTAGCCTGGTCTGTCATTGAGAACCCGGCTGTATTCAGCTCCCAGCGCCGTGGCATTTGCGCTCGATTGATGCGGCTGCAGGAGAATGTGTCGTTTGGAGATGTTTTCTCGTTAGTCCACTCTGTCAAGTAAAGTGCAGCGCGCTCAGCTCCGGCGCATTTATTTCCTGCCTCCATTTCATTGAAGCAAGCGACCTAACATTTTAGTTCCGACACTGAAATTACACAGCCGTTCAGGAGAGCGAAGCATCACGCCGTCTCTCCGATCGCTCTTGGCCGTTTTCACCGGTCGCTGCGTGACAAGGTGAACTAGAAAGAGCATATGTATATACCGTACATACAACGTCGTAATCCAGCGCAGAACTGCAGCGCAAATGTGCACCCCGGCCAGATCTGAAGCAGAAGAGCCCTCTTTTTGGGGATTTCTTTCTGCCTATGACCATCCAATAATCCAGAATGTTTCATACTATTGATACTGGATTTAGGATTTTTTCTGGATAAGTATACATTGGACTGAATTGGTCAAGTGCACGTTTCGGCAGAGGTATAAGATGCACTTGCTCTGAAGCAATGTTGCACATGCAATAAAGTTAGACAGGGTTAATGGAAACAGTCATCAGGAATGTCAATAGACACACCTCTGAGATTTAATTGTACACTACTGAGAATGCAAATCACCACAGCAAGGTTTATGCAGAAAATATTGGGAGATTTCAGCTCTGAAGCTATATTGTACAGGATGTTACTCAGAATCAGTACAGGATAAGTAATGTATGTACACGGTGACTGCTCCAGCACAATAGTGAGTGCAGCTCTGGAGTATAATACAGGATATAACTCTGGGTCAGTACAGGATAAGTAATGTATGTACACAATGACTCCACCAGCAGAATAGTGAGTGCAGCTCTGGAGTATAATACAGGATGTAACTCAGGGTCAGTACAGGATAAGTAATGTATGTACACAGTGACTGCACCAGCAGAATAGTGAGTGCAGCTCTGGAGTATAATACAGGATATAACTCTGGGTCAGTACAGGATAAGTAATGTATGTACACAATGACTCCACCAGCAGAATAGTGAGTGCAGCTCTGGAGTATAATACAGGATGTAACTCAGGATCAGTACAGGATAAGTAATGTAATGTATGTACACAGTGACTCCACCAGCAGAATAGTGAGTGCAGCTCTGGAGTATAATACAGGATGTAACTCAGGATCAGTACAGGATAAGTAATGTATGTACACAGTGACTCCACCAGCAGAATAGTGAGTGCAGCTCTGGAGTATAATACTCAGGATCAGTACAGAATAAGTAATCTAATGTATGTACATGGTGACTCCACCAGCAGAATAGTGAGTACAGCTCTGGAGTATAATACTCAGGATCAGTACAGGATAAGTAATGTATGTACACAGTGACTCCACCAGCAGAATAGTGAGTGCAGCTCTGGAGTATAATACTCAGGATCAGTACAGGATAAGTAATGTATGTACACAGTGACTCCACCAGCAGAATAGTGAGTGCAGCTCTGGAGTATAATGCAGGATGTAACTCAGGATCAGTACAGGATAAGTAATGTATGCACACAGTGACTGCACCAGCAGAATAGTGAGTGCAGCTCTGGAGTATAATACAGGATGTAACTCAGGATCAGTACAGGATAAGTAATGTAATGTATGTACACAGTGACTGCACCAGCAGAATAGTGAGTGCTGCTCTGGAGTATAATACAGGATGTAACTCAGGATCAGTACAGGATAAGTAATGTAATGTATGTACACAGTGACTCCACCAGCAGAATAGTGAGTGCAGCTCTGGAGTATAATACAGGATGTAAATCAGGATCAGTACAGGATAAGTAATGTATGTACACAGTGACTGCACCAGCAGAATAGTGAGTGCAGCTCTGGAGTATAATACAGGATGTAGCTCAGGATCAGTACAGGATAAGTAATGTAATGTATGTACACAGTGACTGCACCAGCAGAATAGAGAGTGCAGCTCTGGAGTATAATACAGGATGTAAATCAGGATCAGTACAGGATAAGTAATGTATGTACACAGTGACTGCACCAGCAGAATAGTGAGTGCAGCTCTGGAGTATAATACAGGATGTAACTCAGGATAAGTAATGTATGTACACAGTGACTGCACCAGCAGAATAGTGAGTGCAGCTCTGGGGTATAATACAGGATGTAACTCAGGAGCAGTACAGGATAAGTAATGTATGTATACAGTGACTGCACCAGCAGAATAGTGAGTGCAGCTCTGGAGTATAATACAGGATGTAACTCAGGATCAGTACAGGATAAGTAATGTACGTCCCCAGTGACTCCGCCAGCAGAATAGTGAGTGCAGCTCTGGGGTCAGGGTTGCACCTAGCCCTTCTGTTGCCTGAGGCGAAAACTGAAACAGCGCTTACCCCATGCCAATTTCTTAACCCAACCCCTTCCCTTCAGCCCCTGGCCCTTCCGCTGCCCCCCCCTCTTGCCCCTACCTGGTGCTGCCTGAGGCGATCGCCTCACCTGGCCTCATTGGCGGTGCACCCCTGTCTGGGGTACAATACAGGACGTAACTCAGGATAAGTTTTATAATGTATGTGTAGAGTACGGTTGCGTTCACATTTTGTTTTAAGTAAACTCTACACAAGATGAAAAACCGTAGTACATTGCACTTTTCCATCCCGTGGAGGGAGTCCAGTAAAAAGCTGTATGGGTCGGTCTGAGGCATCTGTTTAATGCGTATGTCATGCGTATACGTTAATTGTAGGACAAGATGGTGATGTGAACGCAGATGAAACCTCCGTGTGAACTGTAACATGTGGGCAGACGTGACAGCTCCTCGGCATTCTACATCTGCCATTTTCTTCAAACATTGATCATATTGTCAAAAACTTCACAATTCTCTTTGTAATTATCTAAACTATCTGTAGAGTCTGTGTCTTGGCAACAAAGAAAAAAATAAAGTGCGAGTCGCAATATTTATATACCCCCCTCCCCCCTCCGATGAGTAATGCTATAAATTAAGCCTTATGAGACATAATTGAGTCCTCTGGGAGAGAAACTGCAACTGCGCTTTATATTATATTAGAAAATAATCTAAAGGAAAAAACCCAGAACGAGCAGATAGCAGATTATTTATAGCAAATGTATATGGTAAATACCGCTGTCCGCGGCGCCGTATGAAGCCGCAGAAATCACGAGGCCTTCACACAAGATGATAAATGCAATAGAAGTAATATGTATAATTTATGTCAGTGGAAAAATGTATAGCGCCGGCTCACACCATATTCTTTCTTAGTAATGGGCCATGCAAATGCACAGGCTGAGATTTTTACCTGGTCTGCTGTTAGGAATGAGCACCACCTACAGGCCGATGTGACGTACTGCGTTTGAAAGAAATTCATACAATTTTCATAGACTTTTTTCATAATCCTTAATTCAAATGAATCATTTATGCCCCCATAAATCAAAGCGTGCCCCTACAAATACTAGCCACAGTGCCCCTATAAGTGGCAGTCGTCGTTACCCTAGTCCCCAGAATGCCCCTACAAATACTAGCCACAGTGCCCCCATAGGTCACCACTGTAGTTACCCCAGCAGGCCCCCACAAATGGTAGCCAAAGTGCGCCCATAAGTATGGCACAGTGCCCCCATAACACTGGCAGGGCACCCTCAAAGCTAAGTCATGGCAGCACTGAGCAACTTCATTGTCTCCATATGGAGGAAAGCGTTGTGGTACCGTCAGAATTGTTGCACCTGAGTCCAGGAAAATGGTCGCTGCCGCATCCACTGGGACAGGTCTATGAGACGGTCCAAAACAAAATCTTCTTCTTTTTGGCCATAGCGACCAATCACAGCACAGCTTTCATTTTCCAAGCGCAGACTATAAAAATGAAGCTGCGCTGTGATTGGTTGCCGTAGTCCACAAGGTTAGATTCTGTCCCCCTGTCTTTGTTGCCCATAGTAACCAATCA
This sequence comes from Bufotes viridis, assembly GCA_033119425.1. Lineage (NCBI taxonomy): Eukaryota > Metazoa > Chordata > Amphibia > Anura > Bufonidae > Bufotes > Bufotes viridis. The sequence goes on from CM065596.1 coordinate 10,950,916, forward strand.
CAGCGCAGCTTTCATTTTCCAAGCGCAGATTACAGAAATGAAGCTGCGCTGTGATTGGTTGCCGTAGGCCACAAGGTCAGATTCTGTCCCCCTGTCTTTATTGCCCAAAGTAACCAATCACATCGCTGATTTCAATGTGTAGTCTGCTCCTGAAAAATGAAAGCTGCGTTGTGATTGGCGGCTCTGGGGGACAGAAAGCTTCTCTTTCCGCCATTTTCCTAACTCTCCTCATGGGTGTCTTGTATCACGCCAACAGTCGGGGTGACGGCTTTTGTGCTCTAACAGGATTATCACAGGAGTATAAGAAGAGACGGTTCTTGGAAAGTTCACGACATGGCAACGCCGCCTGGAACCAACGCAGAAGAGTCGCCATGGGATGGAAGGCTCGCAGCTGATGGGGAAGAGGATGGCGGAATGAAACTGGTAATTATCAGCAGAATGTGCCAGGAACGAGGATCCTCCTGGTTTAGTAAACACTTTGTCGTGTTAAACACGGCTCCGAGCAGCCATCGATAACAGGAGCCGCTATACCGTGATAATCACCTGCAAATTATATGCTTGCTTCTTCTGCCGAGCGGAAACCGTCAGTGTTCAGACTCTTCACCACACGCCGTGCAGAAAAATACTGCAGAATCCCTCTAATCCGACATCTGATAATCCAGAAAAGAACCAGAGGATTCTGTCAGTGTCTTAGGCCTAGTTCACACTTAAGTGATTGGTCAGTGTTCGGTCAGTGATTTCCATCAGTGGTTGTGAGCCAAAACCAGGTGCGGGTCAAAAACACAGAACAGGTGCAGATATTTCCATTACCCTGGGAACACACTTCGCGTGTTCCCAGGGCGCGCATATGACGCGCGCTTCTGCCGCGAAGTGGCTGTTTTATGGAAGCGCGCGTCATATGCGCGCTCCCATAATAGAATATGGGTTGGATCGCGCGTGCTGCCGCGCGATAGTCACGGCAGCCGACGCGATCGCGTAGGGCGTTTTACAGCTTGGTCGTCCGCGCTGTAAAATGCCGACATGTGAACCATGCACATAGGGATGCATGGCTTTTCACATGTTGAGCGTTTTTCAGCGCGTATGAACGCGCTGAAAAACGCTCAGGTGTGTTCCCAGGGTTAGGGGGCGTTCAAACGACCGTATCCGTTTTGCGGATAATGTCTATGTGCATCCCTCATTTTCCCTTTCTGCAAATGGGACATGTTCTTTTTTTTTTTGCGGGGCCGCGGAACAGACGTACAGAAGAGGACAGAACACGTTGTGCTGAAATGAATAGGTCCGCATCCGACCCGCAAAAAAAAATGCAGTTCTGATGGGGGCGTGTAAATGGGGCTTTAAACATTCAGATAATTTTAGAAAAATAAAGAGCAGAATGGGTTAGGCCTAATTCACACGTCCGCACCCGTTACGCAATTTTGCGGAACGGGTGCGGACCCATTTATTTTGAATGGGGACGTGATGGATGCGGAGAGTACAAACTGTGCTCTCCGCATATGCGGAGCGCGCAGCCTATCTTCCGGATGGTGGCTCCGCAAAAATATAGAGCATGTCCTATTCTTGCCCGCAATTGCGGACAAGTATAGGCATCTCTATAGGGCTGATGGCAAGGTGTGTTGCGGATCCGCAAAACACTATGGACGTGTGAGTTTCCGTTCTTCTGATCCATCAGATGATGAGACAGAAAAAAAAAATGTATCCTGTAAAAAAATGGTTGCATCAGTTGTCATCCGTTTAAGCTATTCCCGTCTAATATCCGTTTTTTTCACGGAAACAAAAGTATTGCATGCGTGACTTTTTTTTTTCCCTGTCTAAAAAACGGATCTCGGATGGAAATGGCTCAAACAGATGACAACTTTTTTTTCTCTCTCCCTTCTGACAGATCAGAAGAACGGAAAGCTAAACGGTGATGTGAACTCAGCCTTAGGCCTCATGCACACGAACGTATTTTGGGTCCGCGTCCGCGCTGCATATTTTTCGGCTTGGGCGCGGACCCGTTCACTTCAATAGGGCCGCAAAAAATACGGACAGCACTCCGTGTGCTGTCCGCATCCGTTGCTCCGTTCCGTGGCCCCCGCAAAAAAAATACAGCATGTCCTATTCTTGTCCGTTTTGCGGACAAGAATAGGCATCTCTATAACGAGCCGCCCGTACCGCAAATTGCGGAAGGCACACGGAGCGGCTTCTGTGTTTTGCGGATCTGCCGTTTGCGGATCCGCAAAACACACACGGTCATGAGCATGTAGCCTTAAAGGGAGTGTGTCACTGTTACACCTGGCACAGTGCCCTGTAGGGCTAAGGCGACTTTCACACCAGCGTTTTTACTGGATCCGGCAGGGTTCAGCAAAAATGTTTCTGTTACTGATAATACAACCGTCTGCATCCGTCATGAACTCCATTGAAAATCAATGGGGGACTGATCCGTTTTTTATTGTCTCAGAGAAAACGGATCCATCCCCATTGACTTACATTGTGTGTCAGCGTTATTCTGTCCGCGATGGGAAGCCAAACTGAACAGAATACATTCTGGTGACTCTGTTTCATTTAGTTTTGTCCCCATTGACAATGAATGGGGACAAAACGGAAGCGTTTTCCTCCGGTATTGAGATCCTATGACGGATCTCAATAGCGGAAAGGGAAAGCGCAGATGTGAAGTAGTCTTACTCGGCTTAATGTAATGACACCTTTCACTTACCGATCCGCTGCTTCATTCTGGAGAAATAATACTTTTGAGGCATATGCAAATTAGCAGATAAGTGCACCGAGGGCGGGCCCAAGATACTCTGTGCACCCTTACTTCTATTGCTTCCTCTTCCAGCCCCTCCCTCTCCTTGATGAACAGGGACAGGTTCCTGCTTAGTCATCCCACCTGGCCCTGTCAATCAAGGAGGGGGAGGGGCTGGCAGGGGAAGTGGGAGGGGCAAGGTTGCACTGTTGAGTGTCTTGAGCCCGCCCTCAGTGCACTTATCTGCTCATTTGCACATGCATTAAAAGTACTTTTACTCCAGAATAAATCAACAGATCGTTATGTGAAAGGTGTCATTACATTCAGCTGAGCTAGCCCTTACAAGGCATTGTGCTGCTGGAACGCCCCTTTAAGTTGGTGTTAGGCATTGCAGTCGCCATACCTGCCAACTCTCCTGGAAAGTCCGGACTCCAACAAGAATTGGCAAATCTCCCGGGTGCCCCATGGAGGGCTTTGTTTTCTCCCGGAAAGCTGCCTTCCATGCGGCATTGGACACTAGCGCCAGGCTTTGAGGGGGGGTGCCTCGGGAAATGGGGCAGAGTGACGTACAAAATGGGCACAAAGTCAAATCAAAGGGGGCGTCACAAAATAAAGGGTCACCCAAAAAACATCTCCGGCAGGACGCTCCATGTGACACACTATCCGGCCTCCTGGGTCCCATCATGAAAAAAAGTTGCAGAGTATGTCCACCAGTTTATGATGGGTGGGGGTCCGACCTTAGGCCCCACCCCACTGATCCCAGGAATAAAAGAGCTGCAGTGCTGATTCAGTTCAGTGGCGGCCTGACCCTCATCCGATGTTCAGCGGCGGTCGGACCCCACCCATCATAAAACTCTGCAGCATTATGTATCTCTAAGCTCCTCTCTACTTTTCAGTCTTTACTATAGTGGCTTCCTGTTCATGAACCAGGAGGCTCTGGATGAACAGTGTGTTACTGCACGGATTTATGGGAGGATATCATAATTATAGCTGTAAGTCTAGCTTGAGGGTCCTGGGCCCCTAATGCAAAATCTGAACCAGGGACCTCCAACCTTTCTTGGATGCTAATAGCACTTCAGTCCTCTGTGGGCACCAGGATCCGGTGTCACCTCGGCCGCCGCTACAACAGGGATCAGCTGTTCTGAAACTACAACTCCCAGAATCCTCCTTTCACTTCTATGGGAGGTACAAGAACAGCCAAGTAAGTGTGCATGCTGGGAGTTGTAGTTTCACAACAGCTGGACTCAGGGGCGTAGCTAACGGCTCATGGGCCCTGGTGCAAGAGTTCAGCTTGGGCCCCCTTTCCCTCAGTGCTTTGTGTGTCTTCTTATGCGGCACAAGGGTCTTTGAGCCCCCTCAGGCTCCTGGGCCCGGTAGCGACTGCTACCTCTGCACCCCCGATAGCTACGCCCATGGCTGGACTGCAGAAGATTGCTGATCCCTGCCCTATAGCTACATCACTGTGCGCTGTTCTGTCTCCCGCCACCAGGGGGCCCAGCAATGATTACTAGAGGGCATGCATGCCTATTTCATTGTGAATACAACATGGCCGTGGTCTGGGATTTCTATAGACTCTGACAATAAAGGGTTTGATCTGATAATGAGTGAGATGGGGATCGGTGACGTGTTTTAACAGCACAAATGTAACAAGGGTCCACGCCTCGGACTATAATATTGGACAATGCCATGCAGAGTGCTAGAATAGCCTGCGCGGGGGTATATTAATAATACAGAGGGCAATTATATCCCCGGGAGCCCGGAGTAGCCGGAGCACACATTGGGCAGCACGCGGGCAGCAGAGGGTGCATGTTGTTCTAGTCATTGTTGGAACCAGTTCTAATGATCGGAGCGTTCAATACCCGACTATTGTGTATAAGGAAAATCTTTTCATCATTTCAGGTGAATAGGAGACATTTTCCTTTGCGTTGTGAAATGGAATAGAGAATAAATTGACAACAGATTAGAAAGTTACGCCGTCCAATACCTCAGCCGCGCAGGGGAATATTGAAGCATAAAACGCCACAATGCCACCGCTCGATAGAGGGAAAAAAGAGAGAAAAAGAATTGATATAGAAGACGTGGGTGAAAGGCCGCATGCAAGAAAGGCTCGGACAAAGCCACGGAAAAGTCTATGGAATGTTCTACGCTGCAGCGGGGAAAGGACTGGTACAGTATTAGAGTTTGGTGTTAATCTGGGCCCCAGGTGCCCCTTGGCCCTTCTGCATACACAAGAGGATAAGAGCGGTGATATGGGTGGGTGGTGCAGCAGCGTCACGATATATCATCTCAAAGGGATTGGGGGTCATTTATCAAAGACTGACATTTTACGCCGCTGCCAGAGGTGCCGTCCGTGCGCCTAGAGTGAAATCTACCCCTGACAGGGGTTTTTTGCCTTCCTCTGGATCAACTTGCAGGAAACAGGTCGAACTGGATGGACAAATGTCTTTTTTCGGCCTTATATACTATGTTACTATGACTTGAGTACATATCAGGCATCATTTATGCCACTTTCCTGCCTTAATTGTTCATGAGTTTGCCTGGGTTGAGGGCCCGGCCCGTGCGACGCCCCCACCGATCTCCCTGGGATCTTAAACAGATGTAGGGACTGTTAGTAAATGAGCCCCACTGTCTCTCTCCTATCAGGCCGCTAACTTTGATCTTCTGGGCCACGGATCTCATGGAGCCACACAGCAAAACTTAATATGGGCCCCCACGCAATAAGATTTCTAACAAATTTACATTTTTTATTGAGTGTAGGAGGAATGTGGAGAAAATTTTTAATTAAAAAAGTCACCCTCTGTTTCACCCACTTTACCCAGTGGAACAAGTGTCTGATAAATATGGGGCTCATTCTGAACACTATATTTCTCAATATATTTACACCAGACAACTGCAGGGGCCCAGTTTGAGGTGGTCCCAACTCTACACTGGGTCTCCTGGACACCGTTGAGGTGTCACCACGTGTCGCTGCTCTCCGAAAGGGATGGTAAGGTGTGCTGCACCCCAATGGGAAATAAGTCCAGAGAGTCAGGGTCTGCAGCAACCAGCGTGCTTCTTTACTGGAGGAATTCAGGTGCAAAACAATAGAGGCGAGGCATTGGGCTGGCTTCTCCAGTCTCCTCCCGGTAGAAGACTGTTCTGTGCTGAGGAAACTCCTGAGCCCGCTGTCCCTCTCTCTCTCTCGGAAGGCTGGTACCCTGGCCAAAGGGCTGGTGGCCCAGGGTCTGAGGCTCAGTCTTCAGGCAGGCCCTTTGGTCAAAGGGCTAGTGACTTAGGGTCTGTGGCAGGATCTTCTTCTGGTCACTTGTGCAGTCTCGCAGAGTCTCTTTTACTAAGCCCTGGTCCCTATCTGCAGACAACTAGGGGCTCTCCTTATACAGAGTTTCTGACCGAAGTAGAACCTTCTAGTGGAAGGAGTTGAGAATCACAGCCTAAGGCCTCATGCACAGGAACGTTGTTTGTTTCCGCGTCTGTTCCGTTTTCTTTGCAGGTAGGAATCGGACCCATTCACTTCAATGGGTCCGCAAAAATGCGGACAGCACACAGTGTGCTGTCCGCATCAGTATGTCCATTCCATAACCCTGCAAAAAATAAATAACAGAACATGTAGCCTAAACAGAAAAAATGTTGCAATGTCTGTCATAGATGTATAGAGTTTCAATACAAGTCTATGGGAATGACTAAGCAGTTTTCCCAGACATAAATAAGTCTTCAGACGTAAACAACAGAACTAAACTAGATAGTCAGAAGGTCAGCGTGTATTTTTTTCTCCAAAACGTTGTATAATCCCATATAGTAACTGCAATAGATTTCTAACTTCTCAGTGCTTAGATAGAAAGTCCTAAAGTCTCTCAGTATTAGCTGCCTGTGCATTAACCCTTTCCGCGGTGCAGATATAGTGCAATAACAGATCAAATAAACAGGATATATTACAATAAACATATAGTATAAGTGTGGTTAGACAATATGAAACAGTATACATGTAAACAGTGGCATAAATCATAGTGCAAGTTAACCCTTCTAGGTGCACTGTAGTAAGTCGATGGCTTTGCGTAGTCGCATTAGGGGCAAATATACCCAAACTTCCATAGTCCAAAGTATCCTTGCTCCAGGGCACTGCAAATTAGGCATGAATACACTGGCGAATCTCCCCTATAAATCCACTGCGTCCTCTTACATATTACAAAACTGGGTTCCTCGGCCTCCACTAGGGGGAGCTCAGTGCATAGTAAGGTATAGTTACTATTGCACTCTTTGGAAGCTGTAACGTTTCTATGCACCTCCAGATTGTGGCTGAAGTAAAATCCCATAAATCCACGTCCGGAACAGGAGAAGCAGTTCAGCTTTGGGCCCCATAGCAGTTGCATGGTAGGTATGCCAGTATATGGTACTGTTCTTCTCGTATGTGACACCGGGTGGGACTGCGACCTCTGCATATCTTCTAAGTACGCCCCCGGGCATACAGATGTTAATGTACAGCCTTCGCACCACCAGCTTGTACTATTATTTTCTTCTGTAGTAGAAGAATGGACCTAAGGGGCCCTGCTCCCACTGCATCTGCAACCTCTATAGTGTATAAATGTTGCCCCGTGGCCTCGTGGTCACTTTGCGGGATTGTTGCCATGTAGGCCGTAGGAGGTGCAGAGGTCACCCTTAGCCCTGGCTCCTGTGGGGCCCCAAAAGCCCTGTAACAGGGGCCTTTGGCCTTAAAGTTACATATGACTGTGGTTTTGTAACATAGCCCCATCGAGTTTCTGCTAAGGGTCTCCGAGCCAAAGAGCTTACACTCTATGACTTACAATTATCCTGTATCTCCTCTCTTCCTAATACTCCCCTGTGGACACGGCATGTCTCCGGCAGCGTGCTTTTTACACTTTTGCTGATTTTCTACCTCTTGACAATGACAGATTTTAGGATGTGACATTGTGCGATGGGTCTGACATGTCCTTTAATGGGTCTACAGCCCGCGTGCTGCAACGATGTGTACTGAACCGGCCGCGGCATCAAGTAAATGAGGATAAATGGCCCAGAAGTGGCGAAGGAGGCGGATGGGACCAGCCGGCCGTGCAGTGATGTGCAAATAAACAGGTCCAGCCGATTCCCACCAGATCCGGCCAAATGAGGATAGATGCCGCTTCCTCACCGGCCTAATACCAGGTGTCCATACATATATATATCACGAGTGGGTCAAATATTTCTAACAGCAAGATCATTATGGGTGTAATTATCCACTATCAGGACGGACCTGTGACAACCAGATTGCATTATGCGGTTGTCAGTGATACAATATAGGGTGTCGGAGGTGCGTTGCTCCAAAAGTTGCAACTGAACGTCTATCCCTGGCCGTCCAGAACACATAAAGATAGGATTATAACTTATGAAAGTATGTACTCGTTTTGAGTATGCAGCTCATGTACAGACCTATGGGCCAGATTTATCATTACTCTTGCAGTTCACTCCACTTTCAAAGAAGGCGTATGTGTATTTGAGTCAAGTCAAATTTATCATGGGCTCTTTCAGAGGTTGATAAATCTGGTGTATTTCTGGTTCCTAGTTGTATTTTGGCTTTGTCTTTGGAAAAGTCGCAATTTTAAAAAAGTGATTTTGTCAAACATAAGCATGGTCATGAGTGGAGTGAGTTTGCGCAATTTTTTGCGACTTTTTTGCGACTATTTAAAAAGTCGCAATAATAAATCTGTCTTGCAAGTGATTTACATACGACAAAACGCCCATAAACTTGGTTTTGGAGTGAGTGGCGTAAGTCTCCAAAAAGTCGCAAAAAATTGCGCAATTTGGCTTTTTGCGCAATTTTTTGCGACTTTTCAACTCCAGAAAAGTGACTTAGGCTAATGATAAATCTGGCCCATATGTGTCTACAAGACCTTGCCCTCAAGCGTTACTCCACTCTCTCTTCTTGTTACTCTAGTAATGGTAGAGGAAACAGAGTAACACGTCCGCTCCATCAGACCACACATTGGTTTTGTTTGCTCTCGGTAGCCGTACACCACGCAACAGATTTGCACTGGAGCTGTATACACAAAACGGTACTCGATTTTGCGTGAAGACTAAACGTTTCGTCTAACCCTAGTATCAGAGCCATCCAGAAAACCACCAAAAAGGATGGAGTTACAATGTGTTAAAGTATGTACTCGTTTTAAGTATACAGCTCTTATGAAGGCTTATGTGTTTCCAAGACCCTGCAGTCATATGTTCGTCCACTGCTTCTTCCTGTTACTCCACTTACGCTGGGGGAAGTGGAGTAACACGGGATGAGAACTGACAGAGGGTTCGTTAGCTGTCTGTAAGGATGCACGCATCGATCTGCACTGGAGCTGTATACACAAAACGCTACTAGATTTTTAATCAAAATTGATTACAAAGCTACTGCATTTTTTATTTTTACATGCACTGGAACAATACAGAAAATTGGATGCAAAAGTCCAAGGTGAGACCTGTTGGTTTAACCCCTTGCCCGCTGTGGCTATTTCCGCCGTCCGCCACAAGTCTATTGCACGGGGTGATCATGGTCGCTCCAGGATGAGCCAATGGATGGGTGTCTGCGAGCATGATGGAAGTGTGATAATCTAGATGAATACTGCCCATAAACCCCCTCTGCCGCTCTTTGTACAGCCATAAAAATGATATGTCTTAAGATTGCATGCAGAAAGTAATAGGATCGTTCTCCCCTCCAGAAGACGGATATGAAGGGACGGGCAGAAGATGGAGCTTCAATTATTTCTTATTGACAGAGGACGACGTAGGCAGGAGGGTTCAGGAGCCGAGGGCGCTGGGTACACCGGGCAGGGGTGTAGAGCTAGCTTTATGGCCCCAAACCTGATATTTCATCTTTACTTCACATCTAAGTAATCAGCCATCATGTCCAACGGGCCTGAACTTAGCAGACCATATGTGATTGCATATTAACATGCTTGCTGTCAGTGAATGGAACAATTCAAGTGGTTTCTAACCATTCTTGACCTAATAATTCTTATTGTTGTAGGTTTGCCACAATTATATCCAGTCTAGGCCAATCCTCTGTGAGCTCAACAATCCGGACTCCGGACTGATACATTGTAACAAACTGTCAGGACAGGAGAGAGATAGCTTGATATTGGCTGGCTGGTATTTTCCATCTGCGCAGATTGAATGTTACTATCTTATCTAGGCAGTGGTGTAACTAGAAATTACTGGGCCCCACAGCAAATATTTGAATGGGGCCCCCTCCCCCAGTAATTTTTTCACAACCCCTTCCTTTCGTGCCGCCCCCTTTCCTGTGGCTAGTAAAGATCGCTCTCTCAGACCAGGCCCGGCAGCTGTTCCATCCGTTTTCTACACTGTCTATACCGCCACTGTATAGAATTTCATTGTGTAATACTGTTGAGGGGCCCTGACAAAATCTTTTAGTACTTCTCCTCCTCTTGGATGGGCCCCTTCTGGGTCAGGGCCCCAAAGCAGCCGCTCCCCTGCTTCCCCTATAATTACGCCCCTGTATCTAGGGTCTGTACAGGCGGAAAGTCTGATATGGGGTCTGTATTCAGGGCAGTGGTCTGGGGTCTATATATAGAGGGGCCTAGGTTCTGTATGCATTCAGCTCTGGTCTGGGGTCTGTATTCAGGGGGGTCTTGGATATGTATACAGAATGGCCTAGGGTCTGTAAACATGCGGTTCTGGTCAAGGGGACAATAAATGGAGGGTCTGTTTTGGGGTCTTTATTCATAACAGCGGTCGGAGGTTTGTATATAGTGCGGGCTAGGGACTGTAAACATGATATTCTAGTCTGGATTTAGGTGGGCCTGATTTGGGGTCTGTATACAGGTGAACTGGTCTGGGGTCTGTATATTTGGGGGTATAGGGTCTGTAAATATGGGATTTTGGTCTGGGGTCTGTATTTGGATGGACTGGTCTGGGGTCATGTTCAGGGGGGCTGTATATAGGAGAGCATACAGTCTGCAAACATTGGGTTCTAGCCTGGGATCTATAAAGGGAGGATCTTTTTTGGCGTCTGCATTCAGGTGGACTGGTCTGGGGTCTGTATTTGGGGGTGGGGGTCTAGGGTCTGTAAGCATGGGGTACTGGTCTGAGATTTTGGTATAGGAGCTACTGTGTATACAGGTGGTCCGTATATTGGTATGGCCTCATGCACACAATCGTATGTGTTTTGCAGTCCACAAATTGCGGATCTACCAAAAAAAACGGATGACGTTAATTTTGTGGATCCATTGTAATAATGCCTATACTTGTCCTCTGCAAACTAGAAAAAAATAGGACATGCTCTATTTTTTCTTTGCGGAGCTACGGAACGGACATACTGATGCGGACAGCACATTTTTTGTGGACCTATTGAAATGAATGGGTCCGCATCCTATCCGCAAAAGAAACGGAACGGACACAGAAACAAAATACGTTTGTGTGCATGAAGCCTAAGCCTATGGCCTAATGCACACGACCGTATTTTGTTTCCTTGTCGATTCCGTTTTTTTTTGCTGATAGGATGTGGACGCATTAATTTCAATGGGTCTGCAAAAAATGCGGACAGCACACCATGTGCTGTCCTCTTCAGTATGTTCGTTCCGTAGCCCCGCAAAAAAAGCATGTCCTATTTTTTTCTAGTTTGCAGACAAGGATAGGCATTATTACAATCGATCCGCAAAAATAACTAATCCGCAAAAAACGGATGCCATACGGAACATCATCCGTTTTTTTTGCGTATCCGCAATTTGCAGACTGCAAAACACATACGGTCGTGTGCATGTAGCCTAAGGTTGGTAAACGTGGGGTTCTGGTCTAGGGTTTCTATTTAGGGGGTCTGTATATAGGGGGCTAAGATCCTGTAAACATGGGTTTCTGGTCTGGGATCTATGAAGGGGTTTGGATTGGGGTCTATACACAGGTGGACTGGTCTGGTATTTAGGAGGGTCTGTATATTGGGCGCATGGGGTCTGTATACATAGGGTCCTGATCCAGGGTCTGTTTTATGGTGGTCTGGGTCTGGATATAGGGGGTCTGGTGTCTATAAAAAGGGCTAGGGTCTATATAAATGGCTCTGGGTGGGGTCTACTGTATATCTTTATTCTGCAGGTATAATGCATAGTCCAGATTTGTTTAGGCGTTTGGTCTGAATTCATTTTGGGGTTTTCTAAAGGAGGTTGTATGTATTATTTGGGATTTAAATGTCGCAACTTGGGGCGTTCCCTACATAAATGGGCAAGACATAACTAAGATACTTGCTATGCACCTATTCACATCTTCCTGATGTCCTAATACCTTCTCAAAAGTTGCCAGGAATGGCATAAGAATGTTTTGCCCGGAATGTCTCTTTAATATAAAATGTATAAAAATACATTTTATTTTTCCTAATAATAACCTGGTATTTGCACGGAGGCAGCGGATTGCAGGGAAAGGGTTAATTGGTGGCAGCACACGATTCATAGCTGTTATTGTTGTTTCAGCTGAAGGAAGATGAAAGTGGAGGCAAAACGCAGCATTCTCTGCCTGCAGAGCTGAACTCGTCAGGTCAGGCTTTCGATGTTATATGTATGTACGAGTAGGAAGAGGCATAATGGAGGGAAGGGAGCGGGTGACTCATTAGACGCATACGAGGCTTTAATCGCCTCCCCTGCTGCTTCGCTATTTTCCTTCCTAAGCAGGTTCGACTTAAATAGCTCTGCAATAGGCACCAGGCTTGATTAAAAAATAATTTTGCATTTCACATAAATTGCCTGTTTTGTGTCTAAAGCAAGAAACGTATCCTTATTGGGGGCGAAGCTTTAGACAAGGCGCGTCAAAGGTTTATGGTAAAACATGGACGCTGCTTTAATGCGACAGAAGGTCGGTTGGGGACTGTACTTGGTATGGCAAGTAAATGGAACTCAGATGCAATACCAAATACAACCACAGATAAGGGGGCGCTGTTTCTGCAACAGAAAAGCAGACCATTTTAACTAAACTTTAAGCTAGCACATTTCAGGAATCATTTCCTTATTCTTCTTAGGATTACCTGGTTTGACTCTGCTATTTTTTTTGCATCAAAACACAATAACCCATGGTCACCAGGTATCATTCGTTAATGAATTCCACCCTTTGTGTTCCAATTGTCGGGAACAAGCATTCATAGGAACGCTTGTTGGATGATGTTCATTGGATGATGGGCATCTTTCTTCAGGATGAAAGATGCCTAATTATCAGCAGCAGATCTCTCTGTGTTACCGATGTGCTGCCGATAATCAACAGAACTGAATGAGGGCAGAATAACTACGGTAGCAACAGTTCCTCCCACAATCTGTGTAATCAGCCTGGTGCAAACAAGCACCGATGCAAACGAGTGCCTGTATAATCAGCCTGGTGCAAACAAGTGCCGATGCAAACGAGCGCCTGTGTAATCAGCCTGGTGCAAACAAGCGCCGATGCAAAGGAGCGCCTGTGTAATCAGGCTGGTGCAAACAAGCACCGATGCAAACGAGCGCCTGTGTAATCAGGCTGGTGCAAACAAGCACCGATGCAAACGAGCGCCTGTGTAATCAGCCTGGTGCAAACAAGCGCCGATGCAAAGGAGCGCCTGTGTAATCAGCCTGGTGCAAACAAGCACCGATGCAAAGGAGCGCCTGTGTAATCAGCCTGGTGCAAACAAGCGCCGATGCAAAGGAGCGCCTGTGTAATCAGCCTGGTGCAAACAAGCGCCGATGCAAACGAGCGCCTGTGTAATCAGCCTGGTGCAAACAAGCACCGATGCAAAGGAGCGCCTGTGTAATCAGCCTGGTGCAAACAAGCGCCGATGCAAAGGAGCGCCTGTGTAATCAGCCTGGTGCAAACAAGCACCGATGCAAAGGAGCGCCTGTGTAATCAGCCTGGTGCAAACAAGCACCGATGCAAAGGAGCGCCTGTGTAATCAGCCTGGTGCAAACAAGCGCCGATGCAAACGAGCGCCTGTGTAATCAGCCTGGTGCAAACAAGCACCGATGCAAAGGAGCGCCTGTGTAATTAGGCTGGTGCAAACAAGCACCGATGTAAAGGAGCGCCTGTGTAATCAGCCTGGTGCAAACAAGCACCGATGCAAAGGAGCGCCTGTGTAATCAGCCTAGTGCAAAGAAGCACTGATGCAAATGAGCGCCTGTGTAATCAGCCTGGTGCAAACAAGCACCGATGCAAAGGAGCGCCTGTGTAATCAGCCTAGTGCAAAGAAGCACTGATGCAAATGAGCGCCTGTGTAATCAGCCTGGTGCAAACAAGCACAGATGCAAATGAGCGCCTGTGTAATTAGGCTGGTGCAAACAAGCACCGATGTAAAGGAGCGCCTGTGTAATCAGCCTGGTGCAAACAAGCGCCAATGCAAACGAGGGTCTGTGTAATTAGTCTGGTGCAAACAAGCACCGATGTAAACGAGGGTCTGTGTAATCAGCCTGGTGCAAACAAGTACCGATGCAAACGAGTGCCTGTGTAATGAGTCTGGTGAAAACAAGCACCGATGTAAACGAGCGCCTGTGCAATCAGGCTGGTACAAACAAGCACCGATGCAAACGAGCGCCTGTGCAATCAGGCTGGGGCAAACAAGCACCGATGCAAACGAGTGCCTGTGCAATCAGGCTGGGGCAAACAAGCACCGATGCAAACGAGCGCCTGTGCAATCAGGCTGGGGCAAACAAGCGCCAATGCAAACGAGCGCCTTTGTAATCAGTCTGGTGCAAACAAGCACCAATGTAAATGAGGGTCTGTGTAATCAGCCTGGTGCAAACAAGCACCGATGTAAATAAGCGCCTGTGTAATCAGGCTGGTACAAACAAGTGCCGATGCAAAAAAGCGCCTGTGTAATAAGGCTGGTACAAACAAGCACAGATGCAAACGAGCGCCTGTGTAATCAGCCTGGTGCAAACAAGCACCGATGTAAACGAGCGCCTGTGTAATCAGGCTGGTGCAAACAACCACCGATGCTAACGAGCACCGGTGTAATCAGGCTGGTACAAACAAGAGCTGATGCATACGAGCGCCTGTGTAATCAGCCTGGTGTAAGCAAGCACCGATGCAAATGAGCGCCTGTGTAATCAGCCTGGTTGCAAACAAGCGCCGATGCAAATGAGTATCTGTGTAATCTGCCTGGTGCAAACAAGCACAGATGCAAACAAGTGCCTGTGTAATCAGGGGGGTGCAAACAACCACCGATGCAAACGAGCGCCGGTGCAAATGAGTATCTGTGTAATCTGCCTGGTGCAAACAAGCACAGATGCAAACAAGTGCCTGTGTAATCAGGGGGGTGCAAACAACCACCGATGCAAACGAGCGCCGGTGCAAATGAGTATCTGTGTAATCTGCCTGGTGCAAACAACCACCGATGTAAACGAGTGCCTGTGTAATCAGGCTGGTGCAAACACTGGGCAGTGTAACAGGGTCCTAAGTGAGGATTTGCCTTTATATTCTTGAAGGTGAATCAATGATGGTTTCCGTTCACTGACAGCCATTAGAAAATTTTGGAAATAGTAAAGAATGGAAACTCAAAGTATATTAGAAAGTTTCCTAATGCTTCATTTATTACAGTTGAAGTTAAAATACTGCCCCCTAGAAGCTGCAGTGCACTTTCCATTGCACCCCTGGAAGTGTGCTCAGGCTCAGTATGACTGCTGTATGCGGAGTCTGTAATGTATTTCTGGGATATGGGGCATTATTCTCATTGAAAACGACGATAAAGTCTGAATTTCGTACAATTTGGCGGAATGAGTGCAGAGTTAGACGCCGGCTCTTCCATTGTGGAGCGGTGACTTACGGAGCGTGGCGCATTTAGGAAAAGTGAAAATGCAGATGTGTAATCCATTACTTACGGGGAAATGATGCAAAATGTACGAAGAAAGGAGTCAGATCTTCAGGCTTCATTTTGCCTGATGATTTGCAGAATTTTTGGGACAGATGGAAACTGAATTATTTAATTTTTGACCCTTTTCTTAAAGGGGATTATCTGAGGATAGACTAGTAGAGGAGAGTGTGCTAATTTACCTCCATATACATCCTTCTAGGACCATCTGGAGGGTCCAGCACCTATTTATGCCCCCCTGTCCTATCTATACCTTGTAACAGAGTGGGATAGTATGAGCTGGTCTGAACTTACCCCATTGAATCTGCTTACCACTTTGAGGTGAGTGGAGATGAGGACGTCGATCTACATGACTACTATAATCAACATGGAACCATGTGTGGTGGATAGTAGACCATACTTAGTGGACCTGGGACCATATATAATCACCATGCAGTGCTGACTTGACTAAAATCCCTGGTCTTGTTTCAAGGCTCTTCAATGGGTTGACTTACAGGGTAGCTACCAATAGATCATGGCAGTAGAGAGACGGTTCCTCCTTCTGGATGAGAGCTAATTTGCATTCCTTTTCCCAGAGTGCATTGCCTCTAAGACTTCCTCGTTCTACTGTCAATCTCCACAATGAGAAACAATACTCTTCAAAGAGGTACCTAATGTGGTCGGCACTAGCGGATATAAAAAACCTTATGAGACTATAATATTAGGCTATAAGTACAGAACTTGGAACCACATGTGGCAGTACGAACAGAAGACCATACCTAGTGGACATGCCGCCATGTTGACTTGAGATCACATATATTGAACATGGGCCCTAATGTGGTGGACTTTATACTCTAAATAGTGAACTTGGAGATACACTTGGTAGACGCTGGACCATATGTAGTCACCATGGAGCTATTGGTAGCCAGTGCTATACTGCAAATAGTAGATATGGAACCATATATGGTAGAAATGTTCATTTATGTGGTCAACATGGCACGAAATGAGGTGAACCCAACACTGTATGTGTCGGACGTAGGACTACAGATGGTGGATAGAAGGCACTGTCCAGTAGTCACGGGCAAAGAGAACATGGGACAGTTTATAATATACATTGTGACCATATTATAACCTTCTTGGTTATCCCTAATCAGATATTATCTCTCTCAGGCTGCCTTAGACAGAGCTCCACATAGGGTATAGTGTCAAATGGGAGGAGCCACTGAGAAGGGGAGGAGAAAGCAGAGCCTATGGGAGGAGAAAGCAGAGCCAATGGGAGGAGAAAGCAGAGCCTATGGGAGGAGAAAGCAGAGCCTATGGGAGGAGAAAGCAGAGCTTATGGGAGGAGAAAGCAGAGCCTATGGGAGGAGAAAGCAGAGCAGAAAGCAGAGCCTATGGGAGGAGAAAGCAGAGCTTATGGCAGGAGAAAGCAGAGCCAATGGGAGGAGAAAGCAGAGCTTATAGGAGAAGAAAGCAGAGCCAATGGGAGGAGAAAGCAGAGCTTATAGGAGAAGAAAGCAGAGCCTATGGGAGGAGAAAGCAGAGCCTATAGGAAAGGAAAGCAGAGCCTATGGGAGGAGAAAGCAGAGCTAATGGGAGGAGAAAGCAGAGCCTATGGGAGGAGAAAGCAGAGCCAATGGGAGGAGAAAGCAGAGCCTATAGGAAAGGAAAGCAGAGCCTATGGGAGGAGAAAACAGAGCCAATGGGAGGAGAAAGCAGAGCCTATAGGAAAGGAAAGCAGAGCCTATGGCAGGAGAAAGCAGAGCCTATGGGAGGAGAAAGCAGAGCCTATGGGAGGAGAAAGCAGAGTCAATGGGAGGAGAAAGCAGAGCCTATAGGAAAGTAAAGCAGAGCCTATAGGAAAGGAAAGCAGAGCCTATGGGAGGAGAAAGCAGAGCCTATGGGAGGAGAAAGCAGAGTCAATGGGAGGAGAAAGCAGAGCCTATAGGAAAGGAAAGCAGAGCCTATGGGAGGAGAAAGCAGAGTCAACGGGAGGAGAAAGCAGAGCCTATGGGAGGAGAAAGCAGAGTCAATGGGAGGACAAAGCAGAGCCTATAGGAAAGGAAAGCAGAGCCAATGGGAGGAGAAAGCAGAGCCAATGGGAGGAGAAAGCAGAGCCTATGGCAGGAGAAAGCAGAGCCTATGGGAGGAGAAAGCAGAGCCTATGGGAGGAGAAAGCAGAGCCTATAGGAGGAGAAAGCAGAGCTTATGGGAGGAGAAAACAGAGCCTATAGGAAAGGAAAGCAGAGCCTATGGCAGGAGAAAGCAGAGCCTATAGGAGGAGAAAGCAGAGCCAATGCATTTATAGGAAGCCTGAGTGACCTGGCGACTGAATAATAGCTCCATGGCTGCTAAAAATGGCTGCTGTGACCTCCCCACTACCTCGTCTATACAAGAAGTTCAGTGAGAGTAACAGGATGACATGGGATAAAAACCTTAATTCAGCTTTTCTTTAAAGGGAGTCTGTCACCTCCAAAACTGGTTTCAAGGTAAGCATACCGCCATGTAAGGAAGGTGGCCTGAAACATAGGCATATTTTTCATGTGAAAATCAGGTCCACTAATCCTGACTAATGCATCTTTTTTTATGCAAATAAGGTTTTTTGGTGCACTGTGGGTGGGGCCTTTCCGTTTGGTGCACTTGGCTCCTCTGCCTCTAAAATGTTAGGGACTGTCAAAGAAGCAGCAGGGGGAGGCGCTGCGTGGTGTTACTGGCTTAGAAGTCAGAATTTAAAAAAGTCCTATTTTGGGGTACCTTCCTTACATGGTGGTATGAAACCAACTTTGGAGAGGACAGACTCCATGTAAAGGAGTTTTCCAGCGGTACAATATAGATGCCCTATCCTCAGAATAGGTCATCAGTATGTGACTTGTGGGGGTCCAGCTATCGGCGCCCCTGCTGATCAGCTGTTTGTAGACACTATGGCACTCCAGCACAGTATACCAAGCCCAGCGCCATCTATTGTATAGTGGTTGTGCTTGGTATTGCAGCTCAGGCTGCACCTAGGCCATGTGACCGATTTAAAGTGATGTCACATGGCCTAGGAGCAGGCCACGGCTATCAGAGAGCATCGCAGCCTCTTCAAACAGCTGATGTCGGACCCTCACCGATCAGATAGTGATGACTTCTCCTGAGGACATCAATACTGTAGCCCCCCTTAAAGCTACATATAGAGGGTATTATAGCGTACGGTGAGAGATGGAGGGGCTTCACCTGATCTGCCATAGAAAGGTAAAATCTAAGATGATTGTGCATTTGTACAACATATAGATTTGTACTTTGCGTGATACTGGAGCCTAGGGGGTTAATAGCAGCAGTTTATAAGGAGTACAAAAAGACGTGGGGGATTCAGGCGCAGAGCAGTGATCAAGCCCCCTCCCCTCCTGGCAAGGTAAAGTGCCTTTCCATTCTTCCAATTTTAGGGTTCGTGCGGAGAAAACCCATTTAAAGCCGGCGTTTCCCAAATACCTCATTGTCGGTCTCAAAAGGTATTTTGCGCTCCCTGCATATTTCACAGCGTCTCCGAAGAAAGGAACTCAAAAGTCACTAATGAGGCTCAAAAGGAGACCTGCCACTGCTCTTTTCAGGAAGAAAAGCCTCCCACAGGCTGCCATTGTTGCCTATGCCATTTTATGCAGACTGCTGGTAAATCAGCCCGGCTCCCGAAAGAAGGAATGAAGTCTTGAGAGGCGGTCGGCCGCGTTGCTAGGTGATGGAAAGCTGTCTTATTGCTTCTTGTACGTACGATGCGGCACAGAGCCCTTCCATGTCGTCAGCAGGTAGACATGTCACCGGCCCCGGGCAGGCCGCACCTCCAGGACGTCTTCATCTTCTTCCAGGATGACTTCTAAAATGTCTGTCAGGTCCCAGAAAATCCTGTCCAATGCCCTGGGGGCAGGGGCGGACTGGCCATAGACCATACTGGGAAATTTCCTGGTGGGCCGATGCCCACAGGGCCACCTAAGCCCTCCTCTTGGCCAAAAGCCAGGTCATACAGAGCTGATACTCTTTTAGGCCTCATACACACGAACGTATTTTCTTTCCGCGTCCGTTCCGTTTTCTTTGGCAGACCATATGTGGAACCATTCATTTCAATGGGTCCGCAAAAAAAACGGAAGGTACTCCGTGTGCATTCCGTTTCCGTATGTCCGTTTTTCCGTTCCGCAAAAAAATAGAGCATGTCCTATTTTTTTTCTAGTTTCCGGACAAAGATAGGCATTATTACAATGATGACGGAACGTCATCCGTTTATTTTGCGGATCCGCAATTTGTGGACCGCAAAACACATACGGTCGTGTGCATGAGGTCTTAAGGCAGTATTTTGTGGTGCAGTGTGGTATCTGGGGCCACTTTTAGGTCTTTTTCCAGGGCCACTTTAAGGAATGGATACGAGGATTAGATTTGTAGATCTGTCACCAATAATCCAGAATATTTCATAATCCAACACCCATCCGCTCCCTGGAATGCTGGATGAAAGGAATAGGAGAGCACGTCAGCCCAAAATAACCTCGGGTCACGTGTGTGCACATATAAAGTGGCGCAGTCGGTGCCATGCTGTCATTGTGCCAAACTTATTGCAATGGCCATTAAGCCATCGTCATTATAGTCTTCACAATGCCAGTCTCAGTGTGGTGCCCATAGAGGCAGCCTTATTACAGTCTACATGGTGCCAGCCTCATTACAGTGCCCATAGAGCCAGACTTAGTGTACTGCCAATAGTGCCAACCTTATTTCAGTTCCCATGGTGCTAGGCTCGGTGTAGTGCCCAAAGTGCCAGCCTCATAATAGTCTTCATTGTGCCAATATCAGTATAAGTACCAGTGACAGCCTAATCACAGTCCCAATGGTGCCAGGGTCAGTGTAGTGCCCATAGTACCAGCCTCATGACAGCCCTCATGGTGCCAGGCTCAGTGTAGTGCCCATAGTACCAGCCTCATTACAGCCCCATGGTGCCAGGGTCAGTGTAGTGCCTATAATACCAGCCTCATTACAGCCCCATGGTGCCAGGCTTAGTGTAGTGCCCATAGTACCAGCCTCATTACAGTCCCCATGGTGCCAAGCTCAGTGTAGTGCCAATAGTATCCGCCTTATTACAGTCCCCATGGTGCAAAGCTCAGTGTAGTGCCAATAGTGTCAGCCTCATTACAGCCCCCATGGTGCCAAGCTCAGTGTAGTGCCAATAGTGTCAGCCTCATTACAGCCCCCATGGTGCCAGGCTCAGTGTAGTGCCCATAGTACCAGCCTCATTACAGCCCCATGGTGCCAGGGTCAGTGTAGTGCCCATAGTACCAGCCTCATTACAGCCCCATGGTGCCAGGCTCAGTGGAGTTCCCATAGTACCAGCCTCATTACAGTCCCCCATGGTGCCAAGCTCAGTGTAGTGCCAATAGTGTCCACCTTATTACAGTCCCCATGGTGCCAAGCTCAGTGTAGTGCCAATAGTGTCAGCCTTATTACAGTCCCCATGGTGCCAGGCTCAGTGTAGTGCCAATAGTGTCAGCCTCATTACAGCCCCCATGGTGCCAAGCTGAGTGTAGTGCCAATAGTGTCAGCCTCATTACAGCCCCCATGGTGCCAGGCTCAGTGTAGTGCCCATAGTACCAGCCTCATTACAGCCCCATGGTGCCAGGGTCAGTGTAGTGCCCATAGTACCAGCCTCATTACAGCCCCATGGTGCCAGGCTCAGTGGAGTTCCCATAGTACCAGCTTCATTACAGTCCCCCATGGTGCCAAGCTCAGTGTAGTGCCAATAGTGTCCACCTTATTACAGTCCCCATGGTGCCAAGCTCAGTGTAGTGCCAATAGTGTCAGCCTTATTACAGTCCCCATGGTGCCAGGCTCAGTGTAGTGCCAATAGTGTCAGCCTCATTACAGCCCCCATGGTGCCAAGCTGAGTGTAGTGCCAATAGTGTCAGCCTCATTACAGCCCCCATGGTGCCAAGCTGAGTGTAGTGCCAATAGTGTCAGCCTCATTACGGCCCCCATGGTGCCAGGCTCAGTGTAGTCCCCATAGTACCAGCCTCAATAGAGTCCCCCATGGTGCCAAGCTCAGTGTAGTGCCAATAGTGTCAGCCTCATTACAACCTCTATGGTGCCAGCCTCATTACATTCCCCATGGTTCCAGGGTTAGTGTAGTGCCCATAGTGCCAGCCTCATTATATTCCCCATTTGGTGCCAGCCTCAGTGTAGTGCCAGCCTCATAGTAAAGCCCAACACACCTGCCTGTTCCCCTTTCCTCTGCTGTTCCCTCCTCCACAGTCAGCAGCCAGGAAGATACATGGAGCGGCCGATCAACAGCTCCAGAAACAGCGCCACACCTGTCACCTGGGTTGTGTCTGGTATTGCAGCTCTGCTCCACTGAAGTGAATAGGCCTGAGCGGCAATACCGCACACCACCTGTGGGAAAGTGTGGCGCTGTTTTTGGAAGAAAGCAGCCATGTTTTCCTAACAGACACCCCCTTTTATTACAAGCGTGATATGAATGTGTAGCAAGAAGAAGGAACAGATCACCACATATCTGTGAGACAAGGAGTAAGCTGAGCGGAAATGTAAAGCCTGGGGCGTGAATACTTATTATATAGCACCTCTCTCCACGAGTGTCATTTACCGGGCTGTAAACATGGCCATAAAGTCCCCTCCATCTGCACACCCAACCAGTTTTATGTTGGTTTTGGCGCGACTTGATGGACGGGTCCCGCTCGTCGTTGCAGTAATTGTTCTCGGTAATTGTTGCATTTCCCGTCAACATCGGGAATCGGGTTCGTTGACCTGCGCCGTTTCCCCAGACAGCGGGAGGAGAAAGAAGAATTTACTGAAACAGTATAAAATGGCTGTGCAAATATTTGGCCGGACAGAAAAAGCGTGTGGATAACGAAACGGTGAATCTCGAAGGAAGCCGCCGCCATCGCTGCCAGTGTTTACTAATGGGATGGAATTCTCCGCAGTCCGTTTAATAATGTATATTAAAGGGACACTCAACCCGCCGTCTATCTTCTGCCCATTGTGTGCGGGATATTCCCGTCTGTTGCTCCCTGTTATCAGCCATTTCAGGCCGGGGAGAGGTTTCTATCTTATAGACTTATGGAAGACTTGCGCCAATATGGCGGCCTCACAAGCAACGCCTTGCAGCACGATTAAGGAGAAAAAATGAATTTTTTGGTTTCAAATTTGTCTAGTATGGACTCCTTTTTTCAAGGAGTCACTCCATCCGTTCTTTCCCTAGCATTGAGAAGACGTCTCATCCTCTTCATGGCAGTTCAGTCTTCATTTTCTACCACATTCAGAGCCGTTCGTCACGTAGATCCGCTAATGGGTTAATTGCCGTGTCTGGAAAATGGCGGGGGTATCTGCTTTCCTGCGAATTGCAATTTGCCCGACGAGAAAAGACAAGGCCGGCAACACAAAGGAGACACTTTCCAGTGGAGGCCCGCTCCGGTCGCCATGGAAACGCCTCCCCGCTCTCCTCCTCGGCCCAGATGATTTATGCGTGTTCAAGGCTTCTACATGGAAAGTGACGGGTGAGGGGCGACCACTGGCTTTGTTGTGTAGTGCAGCACACGACTGAGCCCCGACGCGTTTCTCGGCTCTTGCTCGGATGGTCCTTGACATCTACAAGTCAGACATGTTTTTTTGTTAATAGCGCTGCTTTATGTTCTTAACAAAGTCGTCTCCGTAGTGCAGAAATGAAATAGGTGTAAAATGGAGGGGGCGACGTGGTGGCTGCTGAACACACGTCCTTTATTTAAGTGTTGGGGATTTTATATATTTTTTTAATCATCAGATTTTGCACTTTTTTTGTCTGGTTATTATTATTTGTCTGGTTTTCATAGGGCTAGCCAGGGTGCAAGGGTTAAAAAGAAGACTCACCTGTCACCATTGCTTTGGTTCCAGTGCTGAGCTCCATTTCCCGCTAGACCAGTGGTGTGATATGCTGTCTACATGCATCCCCTGCCGGCTCGTCAATGGCCTCAGCGAGGACGTGTGCAGACCCTGCACGTGACCGCTGCCACTGCTGCATTCTTCAGTATCTGCCTCCGGTACCTGCTGCAATGTTTGCCCCAGGTACCCCTTCATCTCTGCTTCCCCGTAAATGTCTGTTCTAGGTTCTCTATTTACCTTGTGACCCAGGTGCCCCTTTGCTATCTGCCCAAGGTGCCCCCTTTAGTGTCATCCCCAGGCTCCCTTCAGTATATGTCCAAATTTTTTTTTGACAGTGTCCTTAGTGCTTTCTTTAGTATCTCCCCCCCGATGCCGCCATCAGTATTTGTCCCAGGTGTCCCCCCACTTTTTGCCCCAGATTTTCATTCCCAGGTTCCATCTTCAGTATCTGTCCAAGGTGCCTCTACAGGGTCCCAGCTGCTTTTTATAGTGTCTGCCCTCAGGGCCCTCTTAAGTGTCCATCCCAGGATCCCCTCTCAGGTGCCCCTTCAATGTGTGTCCTAGGTTCCCTCTTCTGAACATGTCCTGGGTGCCCCTATGGTGTTAGCCCTAGGTTTAATGCGCCTTCAGTATTTGTCCCAGGTGACTCGTCATTATCTGCCCCAGGGACCCCTTCAGTATCTTTTCCGAATGCCCTCGACAATGTCCTAAGTCCTTAAGTTCTGGCCCTTAACTGTCTGACCCACATTTCCTCTTCACAGTAAGATCCAGATGCCCGCTTCAGTATCCCTCCAGGGTACCCCTTCGGTGTTTTCATCTCCAGTATCTGTCCTGTCTCTACAGTGTGCCAGCTGCTTTATTTGGTGTCTGCCCCCATTGCCGTCATAACCATCCCAGGTGCCCTCTAAGGAATCCTGCCCCAGTGTCTCTTCAATGTTTGCCTCGGGTTACCCTTCAGTATCTGTCCCAGGTGCCCTCAACAATGTCCTAGGTGCTTTAGTGCCTTCCTCCGGTGCCCTCTTAACTGTCTGTCCCTCGTTTCCTCTTCAATGTGTGACCCAGGTGCCCTCTTTAGTATCTCTCATGGGTGCCCCTTCAGTGTTTTCCCCAGATTTTCCTGTTTCCATGTGTCTCTACAGGGTGCCAGCTGTTTTATTTAGCCTCTGCTCCGGGTACCCTCTTAAGTGTCCCAGGTTCCCTACAGTATCCTGCCCCAGTGCCCCTTCAATGTCTGCTTCAAGTTTCCCTTTCAGTATCTGTCCCAAGTGCCGTCTTCAGTGCCCCATGGCTTTCTTTAGTGTCTGCCCCAGATGCCCCCTTCAGTATGTGCCTTCTTTATTGTCAGCCCCGGGTGCCCCCTTCAGAATGCGCCTTCTTCATTGTCAGCCCCGGGTGCCCCATTCAGTATATGCAGAGACCGTACCGCAAGGGCAATGTGTGTGAGTGTTCTGTTGGGCCGATGGGGGTAGTAGTATTACTCACTGTTCTGTAGCTCCCTGGGCGTGCAGTAAAGGGAAGGACAGCACGAGATCCTTCGGGGCACTCTCTATTTGTCCAGGGATTCCCAGCCAGATGGTAGTTGAGGTGCCCTTGGTGGTGTGGGTGCTTAGGGTGCCTTGGTGGCAGGATCCCTGGTGTTCATGATGGTATTGAGAGATGGTATTGAATAGTCAGGAGTTTAACCAACAAGAACTTTACTTGAAATATTTGCCTTGAGGTAGATAACATCCACACAAGTAATGCCTTGGTACATAAGATGGAGGTAAGCTGTAACTCCAGACAACAGGCACTGTGAGACAATGGTATGCAGGTTCCAACTCAATCTGATAGAGAGGGTGATACTTTCCTTATCTTGCTCTGAAACTTCAGCCTTTTGGTACTTTGGATCTTCTGAACTAAAACTTGGCAACCAACAGGGTGGTCTCCCTAGCGGCAGGCATTACTCATCTGCTCCATTATTTGAACAGATTGCTTCAATAATACAATGAATCTATTCGTCTGACTCCAGGACAGTGGCACCACAAAAAGAAGAGATCCGGTAGTCTTTGGGCTTGGTTTCCTATCTTTCTTGTCCTTCTGGGGAGGTGCACACAACATAAGTTACATGCTCTCCTCTCCTAACCTCCTCCCAACTCTCTGTCTGACTTCCACTATATATATGCTGTGAAAGCTCCACCTAGTGGTGAAAGTGTGTAAATGCAGTTACCAGCCTGTTGTGAGGAGTTTGCAGCTATTACAAGAGAAAATATACACTGGCATAAAATGACATACACAAAAGTTTGAAGTGTCCCCTTTTCCCACATAGTGGGATACTGCATATGGGCCTCCTTCATTATCAGCCCTGGGTGCCCCCTTCAGTAGGCGCCTCCTTCATTGTCAGCCCCAGGTGCCCCCTTCAGTATGCGCCTCCTTCATTGTCAGCCCCAGGTACCCCCTTCAGTATGCGCCTCCTTCATTATCAGCCCTGGGTGCCCCTTTCAGTATGCGCCTCCTTCATTATCAGCCATGGGTGCCCCCTTCAGTAGGCACCTCCTTCATTGTCAGCCCTGGGTGCCCCCTTCAGTAGGCGCCTCCTTCATTGTCAGCCCCGGGTGCCCCCTTCAGTAGGCACCTCCTTCATTGTCAGCCCCAGGTGCCCCCTTTAGTATGCACCTCCTTCATTGTCAGCCCCGGGTGCCCCCTTCAGGAAATCTGCAACCGTTCAGATCCTTGCATGTTGTCACCATTTCTAGGTCTCGCTTTTTACACTGCCCTTTTTTATAAGCTGGCGACTTTAGGCGTACTGTCCCTTTAAACCATGCCAACAAAGACACAGCGGGGCCGAATAAGAACATGACGTCTGAGGATGCATTAATACAGATGAATAATACAAACATGTCCGCCGTCTCCTTCCTGCTCAACTTTCAATCTGTCTCTTTTGTTGCTTGCGCCGCTCCTCCGTTCCCTTGCTGCCCCGTGCGCTTTGCTGCTAGCTCCATGTCTGCTGCCCCTGTCTCCGTTTCGCTGCCTGTGCAGAATAGAAAACACCAGCTGGATATACTCAGGGGACCAATTTAAATCTGAACGAAACATCTCGTTGGCCCTGCTATAAAATGCGTACAAGAGGCGTGAAGGTGCAGGGTGGAGGCTGGCACAGCTGCCGAGATGCCAACGTCTCTTCTCTCTTGTGGGTTTGCAGCAGCGAGAATGAGAGAGGCAGCCAAAGGTGACGGTAACAAAATTTAGTTCTTGCAGCAGCCAGGTGAGCGCCGGTGTTAACCAATTACCGAGCCCGTCGTACAAATGAAGCATCTCCCTCGCAGCCTGTCATTTCAGGTTGATGTGGGGCCCGGCTTGCGCTTGGGAATGGAGTCGGGACAAGCAAATAAATCAGCCGCGGATGGGAAGAGTCTGAGCCATAGACGCCTGCGCTTACACGGGTTAAAGAGTATTTACCCCAAAAATATAAATCAGCAAATCCAAGGCTCCGGCTAGCTGTTCTGGAAAAGCTAGACGACCGCCAAAAACGGCTGCATTTCTGGGGCCCTTTGCAAAGTTATGTCTAGGGGCTCCTGTCACATTGCTACGCTACCCCCCATCACATAGCTAATATAGTGACTCCTAATATGCCCGTCACATACTATAATACCCCTTTATGTACCCCCAACACACTGTAATGGTACCATCTGTGCCCCAATACAATATGGTGCCCACATATATGCCCCTGATACAGAATATTGTCCCCTTATGTGCCCCCCAAACACTAAATGGTGCCCACAATACAGAATAATGCCCCCATACGTGTCCCCAACACAATATATTGACCCTTATATGCCCTGCACACACTATAATGCCCCTTTATGTATCCCCAACACAGTATAATGGCATATTAAGTGCCCCAACACAATATGGTGCCCCTCACAAAATAGGACATCACCTTATGTGTCCCTCACACAGTATGATACTCCCTTATATAACCCGACAGTGTAATGCCCCTTCTGTACCTCCAGCACGGAAGAATGCCCCTTATGTGAACCTAACAAAATACGGTTCCCACTAATGTGTCCCGAACAATATGCCCATTTATGTGCATCACCATAATATGGTACCCTTTATATGCCCCTAACCACAATACGATGC
Source organism: Bufotes viridis (assembly GCA_033119425.1). Classification (NCBI taxonomy): domain Eukaryota; kingdom Metazoa; phylum Chordata; class Amphibia; order Anura; family Bufonidae; genus Bufotes; species Bufotes viridis. The sequence goes on from CM065596.1 coordinate 10,978,410, forward strand.
CAACTCATGTGTCCCCAATAAGGAATAATGCCCCCTAACACAATATGTTGCCCCAAGAGCTGTATGGTGCCCAATTATGTGTCCCCAATATAGAATAATGCCCACTTTATATGCCCCCAGCATAATATGGTGCCCCCACAGTAAGTGCTCATGGAGGGCTGTTTTCTGGCAGAAAGGAGCCCCCCATGATCCTTATGGGAGATCTCCCAACTCTTCTGGAAGTCCGGGAGGACTCCCCTTTTTCAGGGAGCCTTCCAGATGTTCTGGGAGAGTTAACAAGTATGATATATGTCCTTGGGGGGCATAAATGAACTCCCGCTTATCTCTGGACGTATCCCCTGGTGATAATGTTTAATCATAGGGTGACCCCCAGGACCCTCCTCTGCCACCGGCACAACTTCAAGAGACATTTAAGAATTTATCAGTAATGGAAGCCACCGCCACAACCATCCATGACACCAAAGAAACCCCGATCTATGCCACCGGTCGGACTGTCACCAGAAGCGGGTATATACCCACGTGATGGCCAACAACTTCCGGTTTGCCGATTCATACCTTCTCTCATGTACATAAACCTGGTTGGAATTTTTTCTTGTATATTTTTTAGTTTATATTTATATTATTGTTTTATTTTATTTTGACAGAAGCTTCGTGTTGATTCTCAGGTTAGATTGAATAAAACTTCACAACATAATTTCCCGCGAGCGACCGCGGAGCACAAATTCTCATTTTTACTTAACCTGAAAGAGAAAATTATAACGAAATGGAGGTTTATAAACTGTGAGCATCTGATAAGGAGGAAGGGTGGTGATGTTTGCACCCTTAGGAGGTGCTGGGACATTTTGAAAGACGACGGCTACAGACGCTGTGGACCCCTCTTTTCCCAAATGTTTGCACCACCCGTTTCTCAGGCTGCCCCCCCCACCCAATAAAATTCAGCAGGACCTCCAAAGGAGGACACCATTAGGACCAGAAATAGTGGCGCCTGTTCCTCTACCTGCACTATATACAATGGAGAGAATTTATCATAAGGGGAACTTTTGAAGTCAGTCTGTGTTGATGTATTTAGCGCCAAATTTATCAAAAATTATACGTTTTTGCCCACATGACTCCAATTAGTAACTCCACCCGCCTACAGTATATTGTATCTTTTTTTTCCGATTTATTATAAAGTAACACCTGAATAACAGCTAACTCCGCCCACTTACCCCTCCACTTTTCAATAGTGGCAAAAGAGGCGTAAAATCCCCAAAATAGCCACAATTTTATTTCTGTTTTTAAGGCTGAAAACCAAATTAAATAATGGATTCCCCCTATGTGTGCAATACCATCTCAAGTTCACAGTGAGTGAGACAAGCAGCACCACACTCACACGCACTCAGGTTACATCTGGTACTACACCTCAAATCACTGAAGTGAATGGAACTGAGCTGCAATACCAGATGCCACCAGTCGTCAGCTGCGGCGCTGTTTTTGTAAAAAAAAAAAAAAACGCCCAAAAAAACAGACATGTTTTTCTCATACGTCATCCCTTTAAATAGGTGGCCAAGAAAGGGGCCTTGGTGTAGATCCAATCCCAGTGCCCAGCAGACCTTTCACCCATCACTGACCCGCCAACCCCGGCAGTGACAAGTGGTTATAATACAACTCTCAACCATCTGAACGTCTTGGCACCTGCGAGAACCAATTCTCAGTTTGCACGCATTCAACAAACACATTTACTCCACAAGCAAAGACCGAGAAATCCATTAGCATGCATGCACGGAGTTAACCCCTTCCTGGTTGCTTACATCCCACACCCATGAGATGCCCCATCCTGGCCCCTTGTCTTGACGTTTGCATCGGCGACTGATCAGTCCTCGTACTGGAGGGTTAACGGAGGAGAACGAAAAATACTTCACTTTCCGGGAAGCTAGCTCAGCAAATGGAGGCAATTAGGGAGTTAGACCTTTCCACAGAGGAGATTCGGAGAGTCGAAACTTCAAAGATTCCCTCAGCTGCTTTATAAACCGGTTAGTAGAATGGACGTCAGAACTGACACATTGGGTCAGACAGTCGGTCCCAATGGGGACTCGATAAAAGCTGGAATCTGCCATCCTGGGCTTTTTTTCTCCCTGGTTCTCTACTTCTTGCATCATGTTCTTGTCATTATGCTGTCTGTGCAGTGACAAAGAAAAATATAAACTGGTAATTATCTTGCATTGGGATCCCTGGATGATTGCAGCCTTAAAACTCCTGGTCAGGACCCTGCCTACCGCTCTCGCACTGCGTCGGAAAAGTGGTCGGCAAGCCAGCCCCGCTGTTAATTAAGTGTGTAGACATAGCCTGGACCACTTCTGCCAATAGGCAAACTATAGACTACTACTAACCTGCAGCTAAGAAGCTACTTTATTGGGAGGAGAAGTAATGAAGAGAGGAGCTGAATACAGACCAAACAATGGCAAACTTATCAGCGTGGGAACTCATGTCAGTGCTATAGAGAGAAAGAATGGGGCCATACTTTTTCCCCATCAGTGGCGTCAATCTACACAAGCAACCTCTGTAGACATACCCTGAAGATCATATCGAATTTTGTCTCAAGCAACAGAGAAAGCAAAGGACCAACTGTCAATCTGTCCCTAGGTGGTGTTCAGGTCTAGAGACTATTATAATACTGCCTGCCATGTACAAGAATATAACTACTATAATCCTGCCTCATATGTACAAGAATATAACTACTATAAGGCCCCTTTCACACGGGCGAGTTTTCCGCGCGGGTGCAATGCGTGAGGAGGACGCATTGCACCCGCACTGAATCCGGACCCATTCATTTCTATGGGGCTGTGCACATGAGCGGTGATTTTCATGCATCACTTCTGCGTTGCGTGAAAATCGCAGCATGTTCTATATTCTGCGTTTTTCACGCAACGCAGGCCCCATAGAAGTGAATGGGGATGCGGGAAAATCGCAAGCATCCGCAACCAAGTGCGGATGCGTTGCGATTTTCCCGCATTGTTGCTTAGCAACGGGACCCAATCTCTATTATTTCCCCTTATAACATGGTTATAAGGGGAAATAATAGCATTCTTAATAAAGAATGCATTGTTAAATGATGAGGAAGGGGTTAAAAATAATAAAAGTTAACTTACCTTAGCCACTTGATTGCGTAGTCGCGATCTGTCCTCTCTTTCCCTGCAGCATCGATGATCTAAAGGACCTGTGATGATGTCACATCACATGGCCCAATCACCTGCTCCATCACTATGGTGATGGAGCATGTGATTGGTCCATGTGACCATGTGACATCATCCAAGGACCTAACCACTATCCTCAGGCTGTGGATAGTGCTTAGGACCTTGGATGATGTCACGTGGTCACATGGACCAATCACATGCTCCATCACCATAGTGATGGAGCAGGTGATTGGGCCATGTGATGCTGTGACATCATCACAGGTCCTTTACATCTTTCAAGCTAACGGAGAGGATGCCGGGCTTCGCGATCAAATGGACCAGGTAAGTTATGATTAGTTTATTATTTTTAACCCATTCTGCACCGGGTTCAACATTAGGGAGATGGCCAAGGGTATTATTTTACATTATAACTATGTTATAATGTGAAATAATACCAGCGGGATTTCTGACCCAAACATGCACTTCTGTGAAGAAGTGCAGGTTCGAGTCTGGGTACCAAAAGTGCCGATTTTTCTCCCGCGCGTGCAAAACGCATGACAGCGCTTTGCACTCGCAGGGAAAAATCGCGGCGATTCCCGCAACGCACCCGCACTGTTTGACGGAGTGCACCCGCAACGCCCGTCTGAAAGAGGCCTAATACTGCTTCCTATGTACAAGAATATAACTGCTATAATACTGCCTCTTATGTACAAGAATATAACTGCTATAATACTGCTCCTATGTACAAGAATATAACTGCTATAATACTGCTTCCTATGTACAAGAATATAACTGCTATAATACTGCTTCCTATGTACAAGAATATAACTACTATAATATTGCCTCCTATGTACAAGAATATAACTACTATAATACTGCCTCCTATATAACAAGAATATAACTACTATAATACTGCTCCTATATAAAGAATATAACTACTATAATACTGCTCCTATGTATAAGAATATAACTACTATCATACTGCTCCTATGTACAAAAATATAACTACTAAAAGGCCTCATGCACACGACCGTTGTTTGATTCCGTGTCCGTTGCTCCGTTTTTCGTGATCTTCTGCGGACCCATTGGTTTTCAATGGATCCGTGGAAACCTCGGCAAATGCACCGTTTGTCCTCCGCGTCCGTGGTCCGTGATTCCAGTCCGTTAAAAAAATATAACCTGTCCTATTCTTGTCCGTGAAAAACGGTTCACGGACCCATTCAAGTCAATGGGTCCGTGAAAAATGCGGATGGCCATCTTTTTTGCGTGTGTCATCCGCGTTCCGTGTCCGTTTTTTTTGCGGATCCCTTGGCAGGCACTTGGGAAACATTGTCAGCCTGTCTTTTGGTAAAAATCTTTTGGTCATGTCCGCTAAAAAAAACGGAAGACACACGGAAACACAACGGAAGGCAAAAACGGACACGGATCACTGAACAACGGAACCCCTTTTTGCGGACAGCATAAAAAAATGGTCGTGTGCATGAGGCCTAATACTGCTCCTATGTACAAAAATATAACTACTATAATACTGCCTCCTATGTACAAGAATATAACTACTAGAATACTGCCCTCTATGTACAAGAATATAACTACTATAATACTGCCTTCTATGTATAAGAATATAACTACTATAATACTGCTCCTATGTACAAGCATATAACTACTATAATACTGCCTTCTATGTACAAGAATATAACTACTATAATACTGCTTCCTATGTTCAAGAATATAACTACTATAATACTTCCTCCTATGTACAAGAATATAACTATTATAATACGGCTCCTATGTACAAGAATATAACTACTATAATACTGCTCCTATGTACAAAAATATAACTACTATAATACTGCCTCCTATGTACAATAATATAACTTCTATAATACAACCTCATATGTACAAGAATATAACTACTATAATACTGCTCCTATGTACAAGAATATATCTACTATAATACTGCTCCTATGTACAATAATATATCTACTATAATACTGCTCCTATGTACAAGAATATAACTTCTATAATACAACCTCATATGTACAAGAATATAACTACTATAATACTGCTCCTATGTACAAGAATATATCTACTATAATACTGCTCCTATGTACAATAATATATCTACTATAATACTGCCTCCTATGTACAATAATATAACTTCTATAATACAACCTCATATGTACAAGAATATAACTACTATAATACTGCTCCTATGTACAAGAATATATCTACTATAATACTGCTCCTATGTACAATAATATATCTACTATAATACTGCCTCCTATGTACAAGAATAAATCTACTATAATACTGCTCCTATGTACAATAATATATCTACTATAATACTGCCTCCTATGTACAAGAATATAACTACTATAATACTGCCCTCTATGTACAAGAATATAACTACTATAATACTGCCTTCTATGTATAAGAATATAACTACTATAATACTGCCTCCTATGTACAAGAATATAACTACTATAATACTGCCTCCTATGTACAAGAATATAACTACTATAATACTGCCTCCTATGTACAAGAATATAACTACTATAATACTGCCTCCTATGTACAAGAATATAACTACTATAATACTGCTCCTATGTACAAGAATATAACTACTATAATACTGCACCTATGTACAAGAATATAACTACTATAATACTGCTCCTATGTACAAGAATATAACTACTATAATACTGCCTCCTATGTACAAGAATATAACTACTATAATACTGCTCCTATGTACAAGAATATAACTACTATAATACTGCTCCTATGTACAAGAATATAACTACTATAATACTGCCTCCTATGTACAAGAATATAACTACTATAATACTGCCTCCTATGTACAAGAATATAACTACTATAATACTGCCCCTATGTACAAGAATATAACTACTATAATACTACCTCCTATGTGCAAGAATATAACTACTATAATACTACCTCCTATGTACAAGAATATAACTACTATAATACTGCCTCCTATGTACAAGAATATAACTACTATAATACTGCTCCTATGTACAAGAATATAACTACTATAATACTGCCTCCTATGTACAAGAATATAACTACTATAATACTGCTCCTATATACAATATTATAACTACTATAATACTGCTCCTATGTACAAGAATATAACTACTATAATACTGCTCCTATGTACACAGAATATAACTACTATAATACTGCCTCCTATGTACAAGAATATAACTACTATAATACTGCTCCTATGTACAAGAATATAACTACTATAATACTGCTCCTATGTACAAGAATATAACTACTATAATACTGCTCCTATGTACAAGAATATAACTACTATAATACTGCTCCTATGTACAAGAATATAACTACTATAATACTGCTCCTATGTAACAGAATATTCTTATGAATATATAGAAGTGTAAGTCACATTTTTCTTCTGCCTTGGTATCAGGGCTGGCGGTGTGACAGGCATTGTCCTGTGCAGTGGAATGTGTTGTATATAATAGACATGCCGCCATCCATAGTGTTCTGCGCTGTGCGATAATAACCGGCTTTTGCTTCTCGTACTTGGTTTCTCGCTGCAGTCAGCGGGGATGAATTCAGTTGGCATGAAATGCATTTGCGACTTAAGTTTCTAGTTATTGCATCTGGAAAATTAGTGTGAAAAGCAGAGAAAGGAGAATGTTATCTCACTGTGAAAAAGAATCAAGTTGGCAGGTATAAAGTGGGAGCTCAGGCGGGGGAATGTTCTGCGTAGCAGAGCTGGAAGTGTTGTGGGCACAATAGCTGGGCAGTATTGATGTAGTGTGTCACTGGAGCAGTAATGCGGGGAACAGCCTTTAGTCTAGTTATCAGGAGCTACAGCATTAGGCTTTATGTTTCACCTGGCAGGGGGCCCCATTGCAAAGATTAAAAATTGACCCCTTTTTAGGGGGTGTGGCAAGGTTTAAAAGTATGCACAGGATATGGGATAAGTGTCTGATCCATGGGTGTCTGGGATACCCACTGATCACAAGGAGGGGGTTTCTATGCCTTCGTGTATAAATGGAGCAATGGCCCTAATATTTGACCACTGCTCCATTCATGCAGGGAGACATCTGACCCCGGTCTCATGATCAGATGGGATTCTAGAGGTCAGACCCTGATTGACTCGACTCCACAGAATAGGGTATAGCTTTAACACTTTGCATCCCTTTTAGTCATTGTGATGCCCCCATTTAAGGTGAAGAGCAGCCTAAGAAGCTGAGGCCCTCATAATGTCCTCCATAATGGAGTCCTGGCTCTTTATATATGAGCCAAATGGAGAGTATTACTTTTTGATGAGGGTATTTAGGGCTCTGCTCCATTTGGGTCTATGATATCCTCGCTTAGTCCTAAATACTGTGCTGTACCAGGAGATACTCCACCCTTGGCACCATTATGTCATATACCGTAGCCATGGCTGATGGGCCACAATCGTTTCAAGAGGTCATTGAGCAGAGATGTAATAATCTGAAGCCCTCCCTGATGTATTGCGATTTACCTCCTCAGACCCAGCGATGCTGGATGGTCTGTGATGAGGAGGCCGGTCGGTATCACCTATATAATCCACTGTGTGCTACTGTTTCATCTGGAATGACAAGCACAGAGTCAAGAGCCCTGGAGATTTCCTGGATAATTTGTCTCTGCCTGGCGCAGGCGACTGATGTGCCCTGGAAGTTCTGCTTGTGCCACTAGGGAATCTCTGAAGTTCCTGAAACAAAGCTAAAGTATGCGCCAAGACAGCGAGAGCGTCTACGGGGGCTGAAGTGGTGAGTTCTCCAGGAGGGATAGAAGAGCGAGACAACAGTGGTATCATTGACTTCTGGAGATGCAGATAAAATAGCAGCTATGAACGTAGATAAACTTTACTTATCTGTTCAGTGTATGAAAGACGAGGAAAATGGAACTGAAAAGCTAATTTAGCCTATATTTGGTGTACTTGCTGCAGAGGGAGGGTCAACCGGCTCACCATAGTACAGGAGATCTTCCGGTGATCCAGACTCTGACAAAATAATGGGATACAAAAGGTCCAGCAGAAGTCAACCCGATTTGGTACTGACTTTGGAGGTAAGGATAACATGTACATGTTCAGATTTTAGATGGGCCTAAGGAACTAAAGTACCACACGGTATAGAGACCCTTTGGGTTGAGGAATACCTCCATTGAGGTCCATGCCCTACTTCTGTTGGGTGCTGCAAGCTTTCATGGCAACTTGTCAACCAGGGAAGTGCTATGCTGGCCTGCCGAGGGTCATGGTATCCCACTGTTAAGGTGACACCGCAGTTCTCCTCTCTTGGTGATGCGTGGCTTCAGCTATAGGACCAAGAACTGGACCGTCATGTCACTCTCACTGATCCAATACTCCAGTGCTTTTGGCTATTCTCCTGTCTTCTTCTGTGAGTTCATGTGTTTGGCCAAATATTTTTAAATTGTGTGGTTCATGAATTTCCCAAACACTCCTGGCCTGATCTTCCAATTCTACTCAATTTGGGGTTTCACGTTCACCATTCTGTTGACAATTCCTGCCATCAGATCTCCAACCCATCCCGGGGATGTGTCCAACTGCTAAAGTCCACACCTCCATGTTGGGTTTAAGAATAAACAATGGAGGGTACCTTAGTGGTCTCCTGGAACTGCTTTCTCGATTGCTGCCAAGCTTCTTCTAGTACCCTCAACTCTGACTTGGTCTTCTTTCTTGCTGTGCGGCTCTATGCCCCCATCGCATACGGGACACTATTGGACCAGATCCCATCGGGAACATAACAACCTCCTTCCTCTCCAGGGTTGGTAGTGCTAACAAATCTATGTAACACTGCAAAGTCCAATCAGTGATCTGTAGTCTGGAGCTACAGTCCATATGACCATAGTCACCAAGGGCCCCAGGTAACTGGGAAAGCTGGACAAGAAAAGAGAAGATTTGAACCGTTGAGAGACATTTTACAGACGCTAAATATTACCAAATACTTGGCTGAAATGCTCTTTAATAAGTATTCATGCCCAAGCTAGAAGATCGAGAAGATCATCTGGGCCAAAAATAGAAAAATAGAAGATGACAAATTACAAGAAGGGCTAATTCCTCAATCTGCATCTCCACTTTCTCAAATATAGCATCAGCTACTACAATAAAACAATGGGGAAAGCATATCTGTCACCAGATGCAGAAGCCAATGTAACCGGGGATGAGCGAGAACAATATATGTGATTGCCCGTGGAACGATGGCTTCCTGATCCAATCAGAGCGCCGCAAGACAAAAAAGTCAAGACAAAATCTCTGCTTAACTCTTTCCAACTGAGACTTTGCATGAGTTCAGTACTGGATTGTCGAGGTAAAAAATTGTTTGAAGATGGAAGCAGAATTTAGGGAAAAATGTCCTAATGGGTTGATCCCTACGGCACAAGTTTCATGTGCCCTTGGGCAGTGCTGGGATTTGGTTCCTTGGTTCCGTCAAAGGAGAAGACTCTGAAGTCCATCCTCTATCTTTACAAAACAAGTACATGTGACTGATACATTTTCTGTGATGCATCTCATAAGAAATAGACCCTAGTGTCAAGTGATTGGTCCTAAAGTCACCTCCGTTGTCTTATGCTGGACCTGTGGGGTTCATTATTGTCAGATCCATCAGATCCAGAACCAAGCACCTTTGGTATCTGGTGGGCCAGTCTGACTCCACCTTGGTGGTAGTAGTGAAAAGCATAGACCTCCTGACCCCCTGTTCAGCAGGGTCAGATCCTTGGACTTTCTTAGATCCAGAGGGAGCAGAGGACATGGTTGTGGATACTTTCTTTGGAACAGGGGTCCGGCCCTCAGGTTGTTGTGACCCTAGTACCTCGGTCAGCAGGTCCTGCTTCTTGGACTTTCCTAGATCCAGAGGGAGCAGAGGATGGGACTGCGAAGACTCTCTGCGGTGGACTTTCTTTGATCCAGAGGGAGCAGAGGATGAAACTGTGAAGACTCTCTGCGGGTGGACTTTCTTAGATCCAGAGGGAGCAGAGGACATGGTTGTGGATACTCTCTCTGGAACAGGGGTCCGGTCCTCAGGTTGTTGTGACCCTAGTACCTCGGTCAGCAGGTCCTGCTTCTTGGACTTTCCTAGATCCAGAGGGAGCAGAGGATGGGACTGCGAAGACTCTCTTCCGGTGGACTTTCTTAGATCCAGAGGGAGCAGAGGATGGAACTGTGAAGACTCTCTGCGGGTGGACTTTCTTAGATCCAGAGGGAGCAAAGGATGGGACTGTGAGGACTCTCTGCGGGTGGAGTTTCCTAGATCCAGAGGGAGCAGAGGACATGGTTGTGGATACTCTCTCTGGAAAAGGGGTCCGGTCCTCAGGTTGTTGTGACCCTAGTACCTCGGTCAGCAGGGCCGGCTTCTTGGACTTTCTTAGATCTAGAGGGAGCAGAGGATGGGACTGTGAAGACTCTCTGCGGGTGGACTTTCCTAGATCCAGAGGGAGCAGAGGACATGGTTGTGGATACTCTCTCTGGAACAGCGGTCCGGTCCTCAGGTTGTTGTGACCCTAGTACCTCGTTCAGCAGGGCCTGCTTCTTGGACTTTTCTATATCCAGAGGGAGCAGAGGATGGGACTGCGAAGTCTCTCTGCCAGTGGACTTTATTTGATCCAGAGGAAGCAGAGGATTAGACTGTGAAGACTCTCTGTGGGTGGACTTTCTTTGATCCAGAGGGAGCAGAGGATGAAACTGTGAAGACTCTCTGCGGGTGGACTTTCTTAGATCCAGAGGGAGCAGAGGACATGGTTGTGGATACTCTCTCTGGAACAGGGGTCCGGTCCTCAGGTTGTTGTGACCCTAGTACCTCGGTCAGCAGGTCCTGCTTCTTGGACTTTCCTAGATCCAGAGGGAGCAGAGGATGGGACTGCGAAGACTCTCTTCCGGTGGACTTTCTTAGATCCAGAGGGAGCAGAGGATGGAACTGTGAAGACTCTCTGCGGGTGGACTTTCTTAGATCCAGAGGGAGCAGAGGATGGGACTGTGAGGACTCTCTGTGGGTGGACTTTCCTAGATCCCAAAGGAGCAGAGGACATGGTTGTGGATACTCTCTCTGGAAAAGGGGTCCGGTCCTCAGGTTGTTGTGATCCTAGTACCTCGGTCAGCAGGGCCGGCTTCTTGGACTTTCTTAGATCCAGAGGGAGCGGAGGATGGGACTGTGAAGACTCTCTGCGGGTGGACTTTCCTAGATCCAGAGGGAGCAGAGGACATGGTTGTGGATACTCTCTATGGAACAGTTGCCCAATCCTCAGGCTGATGTCACCCTTGTTCTTCAGTCAGTAGGGCCTGCTCCTTGGGCTTTCCTACATCCAAATGGAGCAGAGGATGGGATTGTGAATACTCTCTGCGTGATGACTTTCCTAAATCCAGAGGGAGCAGAGAACATGGAGTGAAGACCCTTACTAAGAAGAAAAATCCCAAGACCACCAGCAGTAAACCCAACCAATACTATACTATAGCATGCAGTAGTATACACGCTATAGTGTACATATCCTGGAAGACCACCCCATGCTATAGTAGCACTGATAAATCTTCATGAATCTAATCTTTTGAGTTTAACTGTAAAATCTGATCAGTATAAACTTCTCCTAGTAGGGAATCATGATCAAAGACTCCAGACTCTACAATTTTACGCCCCTGTAACACTGCAGGAAATTTGAGGAACTGATTGAAAAATCAATGGAACTAACTCCAAATGACCGACCTCCAGCAGCTGCTGGTACAGCCCTCCTTGCAATTCTGGTGCTCGTTAGCATCTAAAAAACCGTCTACATAGTGTAACTAAGATATAATTATCGACTTGTCTCTTCCTGCTTGGTGGTTCAAGGTGGATTTTTGCAAGAGATGCCTTCCTGTCATGCAGCATCATCCTGGTAATGAAGTGGAGTCTCGGCATGATTCCTGCTAATTAATGGCACCCTGCTGAGGGGCTGGTCACAGGTCATTATTTTGAGGCATGCCTGGCCTGGAGGTGAAATCATACTAATTATATGGGCACCTGCACATCTATGTGGGGCTAGGCATTGCTTCTGCCACTGGTGTAAAATCCACCGCTGGACCCATTGAGCTGGAAGGGTTAAACAGTAACATCACATTTTTATGAATTGTATCCCTGATTGATAAGAAGATGATTAGTCCATGATCTTAATGAAGCCATGTGCAGTGACCCAGTGGATCATTGTAAGGGTTAATTTCATGTTACCAAGTTAAATGTTGTGATTAATTGGTAAAGTACTCTTTTCTGTGCACTACATATCCCACATGGTTATGTATGGGCAGCAAATAGTTAAAAATGGCAGTTTTATCCTTAGGTTGCCAGGGTGATGGGCTGGTCCAGTTTCTTGGTTAGTGAGTCTAAGCGGAGCAGAGCTGGACATAAGACGTGCATGTGTTAGCGCCTACCAAGTAGGCCCAGTGAAGCCTCATCCAGGTAAATGCCATTCCTGAGACTGAAAAGCTGCCAGAGAAAAACTCAACTGAGAGGCTACCCCTCAGAGGAAGAGGACAAACGTCTTAGAAGGTTTAGGACCACTTCAGAGGCCGTGTACTGGATTCAGACACGGAGGTTTCTGCTCATTTATGACACTAAGACTTTACTGCTGTGAAAAATAGGTAAATGCCATTCCTGAGACTGAAAAGCTGCCAGAGAAAAACTCAACTGAGAGGCTACCCCTCAGAGGAAGAGGACACACGTCTTAGAAGGTTTAGGACCACTTCAGAGGCCGTGTACTGGATTCAGACAGGAAGGTTTCTGCTCATTTATGACACTAAGACTTTACTGCTGTGAAAAAATGTATATTGCTTCTGTGCCCACCACACTTTGGGATGGACTAGTCATCTGGATCTTTCATTTGCAGCCCTCAGCATGGGAATAGCAGAAAGAGTTAATAAGAACAGGATTACACGCCTGTGGTTATTTGGAGAGACTGCAAATATACATAGATAGAGACTCTGCAAGGACTACTACTACCCCAATTTGCTGCTGCCTATACACAGCCACTGTGAAAATACCACTCTGTGATATACCTCAGAACTGTGCCTTTGTTGTTATATGAACTACTACACCCATTATGTAATCAGTAAAGAAAGACTTTATTCATTGCATCTAAACAGGCCTGGTCATTGACTGCCATTATCCGCTGGCCCCTACCTACACCTGCTCTCTTGTCTTGCACCCCTCTACCTAACATCAGGGGCACCCCACCCAATACCAGGCAGGAGCCCCAGAAAGTGCAGCCCTGAGGGATGAAAGGGTGTGTCCTCCATTCACTGCACGGCCCTACGGAGCACTGGAGTGAGGACAGCCACCATGAATCACTACTATCACTCCCATCCTCTTCTCCAGGTCACTGCACCTGTATGAAAGGAGAAGACTGAGCTCACAAGTTTCCATCCCTTCTTGTAGAACTTAAGGGGATGTCTGCCTATATAATATGATAAGTAACTCCAGGTACACCAGTCTTGATCTCCTGTGCACTGGGGAAAGATGCGTCTAAGAGCCGCCCATATGTCCCTTATTACAGGGGACACATCTCTGGCCCTCCGTGCCCCTGGGTGGCGTAGACCTGAGCTATAACTCATGCATGTTTCTAGGATAAGTTATAGTAAATCCGGCAGCCATGATAGGTCCCGACCGTCCACTAATACAGGATGTAACTCAGGATCAGTACAGAATAAGTAATGTATGTACATAGTGACTGCACCAGCAGAATAGTGAGTGCAGCTCTGGAGTATAATACAGGATGTAACTCAGGATCAGTACAGGGTAGGTAATGTATGTACACAGTGACTGCATCAGCAGAATAGTGAGTGCAGCTCTGGAGTATAATACAGGATGTAACTCAGGATCAGTACAGAATAAGTAATGTATGTACATAGTGACTGTACCAGCAGAATAGTGAGTGCAGCTCTGGAGTATAATACAGGATGTAACTCAGGATCAGTACAGGGTAGGTAATGTATGTACACAGTGACTGCATCAGCAGAATAGTGAGTGCAGCTCTGGAGTATAATACAGGATGTAACTCAGGATTAGTAAAGGATGACTAATGTATGGACACAGTGACTGCACCAGCAGAATAGTGAGTGCAGCTCTGGAGTATAATACAGGATGTAACTCAGGATCAGTACAGGGTAGGTAATGTATGTACACAGTGACTGCACCAGCAGAATAGTGAGTGCAGCTCTGGAGTATAATACAGGATGTAACTCAGGATCAGTACAGGGTAGGTAATGTATGGACACAGTGACTGCACCAGCTGAATAGTGAGCGCAGCTCTGGAGTATAATACAGGATGTAACTCAGGATCAGTACAGGATAAGTAATGTATGTACAGAGTGACTGCACCAGCAGAATAGTGAGTGCAGCTCTAGAGTATAATAAAGGATGTAACTCAGGATCAGTACAGGATAAGTAATGTATGTACACAGTGACTGCACCAGCAGAATAGTGAGTGCAGCTCTGGCGTATAATACAGGATGTAACTCAGGATCAGTACAGGATGAGTAATGTATGTACACAGTGACTGCACCGGCAGAATAGTGAGTGCAGCTCTAGAGTATAATACAGGATGTAACTCAGGATCAGTACAGGATAAGTAATGTATATACACAGTGACTGTACCAGCAGAATAGTGAGTGCTGCTCTGGAGTATAATACAGGATGTAACTCAGGATCAGTACAGGATAAGTAATGTAATGTATGTACACAGTGACTCCACCAGCAGAATAGTGAGTGCAGCTCTGGAGTGTAACTCAGGATCAGTACAGGATAAGTAATGTAATGTGTGTACACTGGGACTGCACCAGCAGAATAGTGAGTGCAGCTCTGGAGTATAATACAGGATGTAATTCAGGATCAGTACAGGATAAGTAATGTATGTACAGAGTGACTGCACCAGCAGAATAGTGAGTGCAGCTCTGGCGTATAATACAGGATGTAACTCAGGATCAGTACAGGATGAGTAATGTATGTACACAGTGACTGCACCGGCAGAATAGTGAGTGCAGCTCTAGAGTATAATACAGGATGTAACTCAGGATCAGTACAGGATAAGTAATGTATATACACAGTGACTGTACCAGCAGAATAGTGAGTGCTGCTCTGGAGTATAATACAGGATGTAACTCAGGATCAGTACAGGATAAGTAATGTAATGTATGTACACAGTGACTCCACCAGCAGAATAGTGAGTGCAGCTCTGGAGTGTAACTCAGGATCAGTACAGGATAAGTAATGTAATGTGTGTACACTGGGACTGCACCAGCAGAATAGTGAGTGCAGCTCTGGAGTATAATACAGGATGTAATTCAGGATCAGTACAGGATAAGTAATGTATGTACACAGTGACTGCACCAGCAGAATAGTGAGTGCAGCTCTGGAGTATAATACAGGATGTAACTCAGGATCAGTACAGGATAAGTAATGTATGTACACAGTGACTGCACCAGCAGAATAGTGAGTGCAGCTCTGGAGTATAATACTGGATATAACTCGTGATCAGTACAGGGTAGGTAATGTAGTGCATTTCATCTCTTGAGCCGCAGTCGAGCAGTTAATGATGATAATGGTTCAGAAACGTGGTCATGCCTCATTAAGTCATTGAGTAGGAGTCAGGAGAATTTGTCTAGATAATAATCAGTGACTTTCCTCAAATCTGAATAGATTGAAGGCAGATACTGTACTTTACTCAGCGGCGCTATTGACAGGAAAGAGATCACAACTCCTCCATTTACCCAGCGGCTGTTATCCCCAACCTATCATTACCTCCATTATTTGTTGCTTAATCACTAATGACTCATAAATAATTATGACGAGAGACGTTATTTTCTAGAAGAAGTTGCAAGCGAGCTAAACGTCTGAAGAAACTGAGAAGATGCATAAACTTCCTCCATGACGGATGTCACTCCATGTCACTGAAACTCCAGGTAGGGGTAAAGTTGTGTTGGTTCCAGTTTCTGCTTGCTGTCTTGGAATGGGGACATTGCACTTTACTTTCAGGGACCAACCTTGTTCTGCCGGCACCAATACAACCAATGCTCCCCTGCCCCCATAGCTGAACACAGCAGTAGGGATTGCTCTCTTTTTTCCTCCTGAATCTATATTGACACATTGTAACAAGCCCCTCAGCTGTGTCAGTAGGATTGAGTAAGGATAGGTTTTAAAAAGCCCTGTGACCCCAAATATGAGATTCTGAGATTCACAGGGATTGTCAGTTTGTCACCCAGCTTTCCTAGACTACAGAATGTCAGATCTGCTTATCACACAGGACACGCCCAGCCGTCACAGACCGTGGGGGCAGCCGCTAAATCGCCAACCTGTCCAGTCATAAGCCTGATAATGGCATTCAATAGAAATAGTACTTGCCATAGGTGAAGTGAAGCGGAGTGCCATGAAATGCTGATGGCACCTAATCCGTAATAAGAGCCTTATTAACGCCTCAGATGGCGGGAGATTGTTGAACTGCTTAATTGGCATTTAACCATCTCGTTGTGATTACAGAAGCATTAATTGCTTAGCGGCTGATTGACATTTAATAAGTATGATAATGACCGGCCACCTCCTTATCTGTGCCGCCTGTGATGCCAATTTACTGCTTAAATGCCAACTTCAATTAGATTAAAAACAAAGCAAGTGTAAAGTAAGAGAAAGAGATCGTCAACCGGGAGCACGAGGGATCGACTACAAGATCTATCTATCTATCTATCTATCTATCTATCTATCTATCTATCTATCTAATATCTATCTATCTATCTAATATCTATCTATCTATCTATCTATCTATCTATCTATCTCATATCTATCTATCTCATATCTATCTATCTATCTCATATCTATCTATCTATCTCATATCTATCTATCTAGCTATCTATGTATCTCATATCTATCTATCTATCTCATATCTATCTATCTATCTATCTATCTATCTATCTATCTATCTATATATCTATCTCTATCTATCCATCTATCTCATATCTATCTATCTCATATCTATCTATCTATCTCATATCTATCTATCTATCTATCTATCTATCTATCTAGCTATCTATGTATCTCATATCTATCTATCTATCTATCTATCTATCTCATATCTATCTATCTCCTATCTATCTAATATCTATCTATCTATCTATCTATCTATCTATCTATCTATCTATCTATCTATCTATCTTTCTATATCATATCCAGGGGCTCAGCTAGGAAGGGCTTGGTCCCATAGCAGTCTTTTTAATAACCCCCTCCCTTGGCCATAATTCACACTAATGTGAGCATGAGGCCTAAATCTGTAAAACTCAACATAAACCTAGGAAATAAGTTAAAATCAAAAAATGAAAGTTTACTCACCTGTTAAATCCTCCATTCTGCCTGTGCCCTCTAGTTTACTTGTCTTGCATTGATGATGTCATGCACGTTCATGTAACCACTGCAGCCAATCAGTGGTGATGCTCGCATGTATGGCTGCAGCAGTAACCTGAGCGTACATGAAGTCATCAGTGCAGGGTAAGTAAGCATCCGTTCTCAGGGATGCAGTGGTGCAGTAGTGGAAACAGCAGTGGTGCAGTAGTGGAAACAGCAGTGGTGCAGTAGTAAACAGTAGTGGTGCAGCATTGGTGCAGTAGTGGGGGGGATTTATCATGTGGGCAATGTTATTATGTTATCACATTTCATACTGTTCATTTCACATGAATGGTGGCTGAGCTGCGGCACGCCTGCACCGCCACTACTGCTTCTGGCTTAGTACCTGTCTACGGCGGCTGCTGAGAACAGCTGACTGGTAAGGGTTCCCGCTGTTGGTCCCTGACCGGTCTGATGACCTATCCATGGGGTGGGCTGCCCTGCTAGAGGCATACACTGCGAGCGCGAGCAGTCAAGTAATCAGTCCGGTCCCTTAGATGAACTAAAACAATTTAAAGAAAAAATTATTATAAAATATTTATCAAATTTAAAAATAAAATAAAAATCTCTGAATAAAAATACCAAAAAAGTATAAAAATGTAAAGAAAAACCACATAATTGCTGTTGGCACATTTGTAATAGGTGGACATGAAAAAAAAAGAACTAAGGAACACTGCCCTTATGATCCTAGCCTTCCTAGTTGCCCCTCTGTGCCCTCATTGCCCTTGTGCCGCCACCTCCCTGACCGCACTCTGCCAAGCTCCTGGATCTACCACGATGGTATTCACATGGCGTTTGCGCTGACGTTTGGGTGACGTCCGCTTTTCGGGCTGCCTATGGCAGTCAATGCCTCCCGCGCCACTATGTAAATAGTCACAGGCACAATAAGTTAAAGCCGCGGCCTCTTTAACGATTGCACGCACGACGCGCTTCCCACGTAGCCCACGCTGTCCCGAAGAAGCGAAGCAGCAGCTCTGAGCCAGCGCCTTAAATTAAATTTCATAACAGTTTTATTGCTTAATTGCTCAGTTATTTTGTGCAGTTTATTAACAGAGTCGTTCCATAGGCAGCCGCTGCGCCGGCAATGCAGAAAATTGGCATTTCAGCCGGAGGGAATTGAGCAGAACGCACTCGGCGTCCACGCACAGAAATACTCTGCAAACTAATTGAACAAACGTTGCGTTAACTCCTGTCTCCATTTTTCTCCCCATGATTTTTTTTTGTTCTTGGCCGGTGTCGCCGGTGGATTCTCTGGTCTGGAAAACGACTGGTACATCAGAGGGCACAAATAATCACAGGGTTCTCTGGTGTGATGGCGAAGGATAGACTTCACGTCTGGGCTCCGCTTCTGATGTCCGTGTCTTAGGACCTTGGAGATGAAACCCATCACCTTCCAAATGTTCCTTAAAGGGAATCTGCACTCACATCATTTTTAGGTTCAACATTCATTTCTTCATATCTTTATAGCAATCAGAGCTTTGTTGTTTGGCTACAAAGCTGCAAACCCTCTGCTTAGAAATACAGTCGAATTATAAAAAGGCATCCGCCTAAAGCCACCACTAGGGGGAGTTTTATGCATAATCTATTATTTGTTAGCAAATACAGGCAACCAGAATTGTACCATTTAAAGGGAGTGTCTAATTTCAGAACTTTGTCATACTTTGATATGTAAGAGCATAAGAAATGGTAAAATGCTTCAGGACCTACCTTAGTCCTTGGGGCAGGGCTGCCATCAGAAATTGGGCCTGACAGCTCAGGCCCCCCGCCATTCCTTCCCTGACACTGCCCCAGTGGCGGATCCAGAGCCTGGTCTTTGGAGGGGCACTTCCTCCAGAAATAGGAGATCATGGGGCCCCTGTGTCCCCGTCCGCCCTCAAGCCACACCCACACACAGCCTCACCCATATATCACACCCATACCTCTTATATCCAGGGACGTCTCCTTTAATGTACTGTAGATGTTCTCTGTCTTCATCTTCTCCATTCAGACCAGAATGCAATGGTGACTTCTTTCAGCCATCTCTCATCTCTGCAGAGTTTGATCAACAGATATGTTAGTTTCCTACTCCCATCAGACCCCCAGTCAGCCCCCATGAGACCTCAGATCAGCCCAAAGACCCCAGTCAGCCTCCATCAGACCTCAGATCAGCCCAAAGACCCCCATCAGATCCCCAGTCAGCCCCCATCAGACTTCAGATCAGTCCAAAGACCCCCAGTCAGCCTCCATCAGACCTCAGATCAGTCCAAAGACCCCCAGTCAGCCCCCATCAGACCTCAGATCAGCCCAAAGACCCCCAGTCAGCCACCATGAGACCTCAGATCAGCCCCCTATCAGACCCCCCATGAGACCTCAGATCAGCCCAAAGACCCCCAGTCAGCCCCCATCAGACCTCAGATCAACCCAAGGACCCCATTAGACCCCCAGTCAGCCCCTATGACATCAGATCAGCCCAAAGACCCCAGACCCAGTCAGCCCACCCCCATCAGATCAGCTGTGGCAAGCAGAGGAGGGCCCAGCCAGGCCAGCCCCAACATGCTTACCACAGATCGCTGCCTCCTCCGCGCTCCTTCCTCTCTGTCTTCCCGGCCGGCTCTGCACTGTCACCTGACAGCGTGCAGCATCAGGTTATAGTGCGCGCACTACATCCTGATGCTGTACACGCTCAGGACAGTGAAGAGCCGGCCGGGGATGTAAGAGGCGGGCAGGCCGGGGAGGTAAGGGACAGGCCGTGGAATTAAGAGGGGGAGGAGCACTGGGCCCCAGGGACGGCAGCCACAAAAAAAAAAAAAAAGGCTTGGGAGCGGCCGGGCCGCCCCAGGGTCTGGGCCCCTTACTAGGGTATGGGCTGTACCCCCCTGATGGCGGCCCTGCCTGGGGGAAGCCCCCAGTGATCACAGTCAACACCTGTAAACAAGGCATATCGTCCATAGAGTCCCAAGATTGTGTTTGCTGTGTTATCTACTATTCTGGTGCTGAGAGATTTCAGGACGCAAGATGGCGGCAGTTTAATCAGCTAGAACAAAAGTGCAGGCAGCAGAATGTCCTGCCTCTGCACAAACACCACTCGTAATAGTGTTACGACAGTAAGTGTGGACCCAATGGAATTGACCTTGGGCTAAACCTGAGGATGTTATCCTGTCGTCTTCCTGGTTTTTATCCTTTAACCCCTATACAGGGATCTCGCCTTCACTGCAGAGAATGCACCAGGCCGATACCTCCTGGAGTAGTCTTGGTGTGGTTGTCTGGTTCACTGCTGACCCATGGGATTAGAGGCATGAGGTATCAGGCAATACATGTAGTCAGTAACAAGTCGAGGTCAGGGCAGTCAGAGTACGTTCAAATCTGAGAAACAGGTCCAAGGTCAGGGCAGGCAGCAAAGGGTCGATACAGTGAACAGGCACAGGCAAGGTCAGGCTGCGAAGGGTCAGTCAGGAATCAGGCAGAAGTCAGTACACAGGCAGACAATCATTTACAGCACACTTTAGCCTGAACTAGCAGACTAGAAAACGTGATCAAGTAAAGATTATGTCCCCCTAGATTATTTCTTAGTGAAATATAAAACATCAATCATTAATTAATTGTTTTCACTAAAACTATTGGCGGGTGTTAAGAAATTTAGAGGAATAAATTTAAAATATGTAATCCAAGGGGACACGAACTTTACTCGATCCAATGAACCTATTGCTCACGCAGAGACTGAAATAAACAGTACAGCATATATAGGATAAGCTGTGTGACACAAAAGAAAGCCTAGCAGCTGCACACAGAACCGAAGAAGGGGCTAACCCTTGCAATACTGCAGAATGAGGAGAGGTTGAACATAAAATATCCCCAACAGACACACAGGACACCAATGCATGGGCCTGCTGCCGGAGCGTGGGACCTGCAATAGACAAAGAGCACTGCCCATGCCTGCCCGAAGTAGCGGGGCAAAGGCAGGCACAGACCACCAACATAACAAGTAGGAACTATCTGATACTGGGCTGCCAGGACATCTTCTCCTGACCCTATAAATGTTGCAATCAGTGGAGTCTAGAAAGGAATGTAACAATTTATAGGGTTTCCAATCACATCCATTATTCTGCTGCATTTTGTATGTTGCTGCCTCCTGGGCAGTCAGCTTCTACTCCTACAGATGTAGATACAGGCAGGCAGCTTCCTAGCATTGAGCATACAGGCAATGTCCTCCCTCTATGTCAGGCATCCTCAAACTGCGGCCCTCCAGCTGTTGGAAAACTACAACTCCCACAATGCCCTGCTGTAGGCTGATAGCTGTAGGCTGTTCAGGCATGCTGGGAGTTGTAGTTTTGCAACAGCTGGAGGGCCACAGTTTGAGGATGCCTGCTCTAAGTGGTTGATCCTGCACTGTGCCTATGTGACTGCTGTCCATGGTCCTGAAAGCTCTTCCCGGCTGTTTATATTATCCTCCGGCCTCTTCAGAGGGTCCACAGGTTCAGGACTACTAACCCTTTATTTTCAGCTCTCTTTATATCCCATAACTGTACGATAATCCGTAATATTTGATAATGCGACACCAATCAGGGGCTGATGTGAAATTGATAAGTAATTGCCCTGCCTAGAGCCACTAGATGAGTCAAAAGCAGAGCCCAGATACAGGGATGTATGGCAGCCTGTATTCTGCCTATAGTGAGGATCTCATGATGCATTTCTCAGGAATACAGGCTGCCATAAACAGTGCACGTACTCTATTTATTGGAACCACGCATGGATTTGTAGTCCTCTCAGTCCAGCAGGGTTATTAATAAAATAAGTTCCATTGTAAAGGAAGTGGAGCGATCAGAATACAGGCCACCATAAACAGTGCCTATATTTTCCTTATGGTATCTGCCAGGAAGAAATCTTTCATTCCCCACAGCGGGGTAATTATTAGAGTCACTCCATTGAAAGAATGCAGGTCGCCATAAACAGCAGCTTTTTTCTGCCTTTGACTAACCATTAGCTATTCCGTTCTGCTCTTCTGGAAAATTATCAAAGTCATTGCCATTGTAAAGGAGGTGGAGCAAACCACTGACATAGTACAGGCTGCCATAAACAGCATCGATATTCTACTTTTGCCATCTGCAGGACCAACCTAAAGCTTTCTAATTCTCTACAGCTCTGTAGTGATATTATCAGAATAACTTCCATTGAATGTGAAACACTCCATTGACAGAACACAGGCTGCCATAATCAGCATCTATAATCTGTTTTTGGCATCTGCAGGGCCAACTGGAACATTAGGAATACCACGCAGCTCTGCAAGATAATTATTAAAGATGCCAATGTAAAAGAAGTGAAATAATCCAATGACAGAATACAGCCTGCCATAAACAGCATCTATATTCTATTTTTGCCATCTGCAGGGCCAACTTGAAGAATCCTAATTTCTAGCATCAAGTGAGCATGCTCGGCCGAACCCCAGTTTGGCTAGAGCATCGCTATGCTCGGCACATCACGGTGTTCGGCCGAATACAGCGTGTGCTCGAGCGCGATGCTTGAGTCAGTGTATTTAAATCTAATTTAGCCTGTATTTCTAAAAAGTTTCTGGTGGGATTTGAACTCACTTCCTTCTACATTATATCCAAGAAACACTACACTGTAGAGTTGCATGGCCAGTTACTACCATGCAGCTCGATGCTCGAGTCAGTGTATTTAAATCTAATTTAGCCTGTATTTCTAAAAAGTTTCTGGTGGGATTTGAACTCACTTCCTTCTACATTATATCCAAGAAACACTACACTATAGAGCTGCATGACCAGTTACAAAAAAAAAAAAATAAGATATGAGACTTCTGCTATATAGGAATACTTACTAGTAGTAAGTATTCCTATACAGCGGAAGTCTCGTTTTTTTTTTAGTAACTGGCTGCTCGTCTCTCCAGCATATGTAAGGTGGAGTTCCACCTGGTGGGCACATGGCATATGAGGCGTTAAGCGGGAAGGCCGAAGTTACGCTGCAGCACAGGCAGGCGAGCAGCAGCAAGGTGAGAACGCCGAACGAATGCACAGATGGCCCGCACTTTCTGCAGCAGCTCTAAGATATCGGGGTAATTTTTCAGGAACCTCTGGACCACCAAATTCAGCACATGTGGGAGGCAAGGGATGTGCGTCAAACCAGCTGGTCCCAGAGCTGTTACGAGATTTCGCCCATTATCGCACACCTCCAGGCCGGGCTTGAGGCTCAGTGGCACCAACCACTCATCAGCCTGTTCTTCTATGCCCGTCCACAGCTCCTGCGCAGTGTGGGGTTTTTCCCGCAAACAGATGAATTTCAAAACAGCCTGCTGTCGTTACCCCCTGACTGTCCTGAAGTTGGTGGTGAAGGTGTTATGCTGACCGGATGAGGAGGCGGTAGAGGAGGAAGTGGAGTAAGGGGAGGAGGCAACAGGAGGCACCGAGAAACGTCCTGCAATCCTCGGTGGCGGAAAGACATGCGCCAAACTGCTATCCGCCTCAGGCCCAGCCGTCAATGCATTTACCCAGTGTGCAGTTAGGGTGATATAACGTCCCTGCCCATGTTTACCGGTCCACGTATCAGTGGTTATGTGGACCCTGCCACAGATGGTGTTGCACAGGGCAAGGATGGCTCACCTGGAAAAGTAGTGGCGGCTGGGAACCACGTACTGTGGCTGCCATAAGTCTCCGTCTCCACCAGATGGAATAACAGCATCATCAGAGACGTGCTGCGGTGGTTTTTCCAGGTCCACATCCTGAAACATACTGTAAGTGGTTGGGCATTGGTGCACTCAATCTCTTCCACTTCTGGGGCAGGGCTATGTGGACGGCCCACGGAAGCCCTACCAGCAGAGTCATCAAAAAGCATAAGAGTCTGCTGCATGACTTGGGGCTCAGACTGCTTCGCTGATTTGCAAGGGGGTGAGGTGAAAGACAGATGCCCATTGCCTGCAGGTGCCAACTCTGTGCTTTCAGCTGGGGACCGGGTGGAACACAATGTGAAGGAACTGGAGGCACTGTCAGCCACCAAATCTGCTACCGCCTCTACTTGTTCTGACCTCACCATTCGTACACCGGTATTCGGGCCTACAAAAGTACGCTGAACGTTCTGTCGCCTACGTGCACCCACTGAACTAACAGACACATTTACTATATTACAAACCGGATTCCAAAAAACTTGGGACACTAAACAAATTGTGAATAAAAACTGAATGCAATGATGTGGAGATGGCAAATGTCAATATTTTATTTGTAATAGAACGTAGATGACAGATCAAATGTTTAATCCGAGTAAATGTATCATTTTAAAGGAAAAATATGTTGATTCAAAATTTCACAGTGTCAACAAATCCCAAAAAAGTTGGGACAAGTAGCAATAAGATTGCAAATGTAGCGAGAGTGATAGGTGGCACTGTCCCACACCTGACTCTGATACGGGGCTCCAATCCAGCCTCTCAGACCTCCAAGGACCGGGGTGCCGAGTGGAAACAGGTAAACGAATATCCAAGCAAGTAGAAAAGATCCACGGCACTCACCATCCAGTACTGCTATAGTCCCTTTTATTGCAGAGTATCAGGGGCAAAGACTCATATGGAAAGTAATGTAAACAGCGACGGCCGTTTCGCGGGGTAACCGCTTCCTCCGGCTGTTTGAACAGCCGGAGGAAGCGGTTACCCGCGAAACGGCCGTCGCTGTTTACATTACTTTCCATATGAGTCTTTGCCCCTGATACTCTGCAATAAAAGGGACTATAGAAGTACTGGATGGTGAGTGCCGTGGATCTTTTCTACTTGCTTGGATACAAGTAGCAATAAGAGGCTGGAAAAAGTAAATTTGAGCATAACGAAGAGCTGGAAGACCAATTAACACTAATTAGGTCAATTGGCAACATGATTGGATATAAATAGAGCTTCTCAGAGTGGCAGTGTCTCTCAGAAGCCAAGATGGGTAGAGGATCGCCAATTCCCACAATGTTGCGCAGAAAGATAGTGGAGCAATATCAGAAAGGTGATACCCAGCGAAAAATTGCAAAGACTTTGCATCTATCATCATCAACTGTGCATAACATCATCCGAAGATTCAGAGAATCTGGAACAATCTCTGTGCGTAAGGGTCAAGGCCGTAAAACCATACTGGATGCCGGTGATCTCCGGGCCCTTAAACGACACTGCACCACAAACAGGAATGCTACTGTAAAGGAAATCACAGAATGGGCTCAGGAATACTTCCAGAAACCATTGTCAGTGAACACAATCCACCGTGCCATCCGCCGTTGCCAGCTGAAACACTACAGTGCAAAGAAGAAGCCATTTCTAAGCAAGATCCACAAGCTCAGGCGTTTTCACTGGGCCAGGGATCATTTAAAATGGAGTGTGGCAAAATGGAAGACTGTTCTGTGGTCAGACGAGTCACGATTCGAAGTTCTTTTTGGAAATCTGGGACGCCATGTCATCCGGACCAAAGAGGACAAGGACAACCCAAGTTGTTATCAACGCTCAGTTTAGAAGCCTGCATCTCTGATGGTATGGGGTTGCATGAGTGCGTGTGGCATGGGCAGCTTGCATGTCTGGAAAGGCACCATCAATGCAGAAAAATATATTCAGGTTCTAGAACAACATATGCTCCATCCAGACGTCATCTCTTTCAGGGAAGACCCTGCATTTTTCAACAAGATAATGCCAGACCACATTCTGCATCAATCACAACATCATGGCTGCGTAGGAGAAGGATCCGGGTACTGAAATGGCCAGTCTGCAGTCCAGATCTTTCACCTATAGAGAACATTTGGCGCATCATAAAGAGGAAGGTGCAGCAAAGAAGGCCCAAGACGATTGAACAGTTAGAGGCCTGTATTAGACAAGAATGGGAGAGCATTCCTATTTCTAAACTTGAGAAACTGGTCTCCTCGGTCCCCAGACGTCTGTTGAGTGTTGTGAGAAGAAGGGGAGATGCCACACAGTGGTGAAAATGGCCTTGTCCCAACTTTTTTGGGATTTGTTGACACCATGAAATTCTGAATTAACATATTTTTCCCTTAAAATGGTACATTTTCTCAGTTTAAACTTTTGTTCCGTGATTAATGTTCCATCCTGAATAAAATATTAGAAGTTGGCACCTCCACGTCATTGCATTCAGTTTTTATTCACGATTTGTATAGTGTCCCAACCTTTTTGGAATCCGGTTTGTATTTTCCCTGTCATTTATGCAGTGCAGGTGTACCTCACACAATAAATGGGTATATGTCGCCCACCTAACTAGCAGATGGATTAACTATATTTATTTCCATGTCACATATGCAGTGCAGGTGTACCTCACACAATAAATAGGTATATGTCACCCACCGAACTTACAGACGGATTAACTATTATATTTGTGTGTCAGGGGTACAAAGATCTTGCATTGCACCCACAAAAGAATCGCTGTAGGTCACCCACAGAATTAACAGCCGGATTTATTATTTTATCTTTCTGTGTCAGGGGTGCAAAGATGTTGCATTGCACCCACAAAAAAAATCGCTATTTATTAACCCACAGAATTAACAGCCAGATGAGATTCCTAACACTCTCCCTCATTTTAGCTACCTGCTTCCTGTCCCTGCACTACTCAGAGATTATGGGCGGTGCTACACGTGACCCAGGCTGGGTCACATGATGCACTGGCCAATCACAGCCATGCCATTAGTAGGCATGGCTGTTATGGCTTCTAAGTGCCCTGCAGCCTTTCAACAAGCTTTATTAAATGCCAAACAGTGAACCCGAACCCAAACTTTTCTGGCAAAGTTCAGGTTCGGGTCCGGGTACCAAAAATCCTTACGTTATAGTTCAGGCTCGCTCAACACAACACTATTGCTAACATAACAATTCCCTAGTATCCATCCAGGGCAGCTCCAGCCCAGAGCTTATGTGAAGATATTACCAAGGAACCATATTTTACCTATTTTTGATGGACTTGCAGCCCAGTTGGTGAGTGCTGCTTGCGGCAGGGGCATCGTGCAGAACAGACAGTGGATGTTGCAGGATTTAGAGCTGATGTTGATGCATGGATGTGCAGAGCGTCCTCTTATCCACGGCGCAGTGCGAATTCCACCGCATCTCACATTCATTTTCTCTGTGCTTCTGAAATACAAATCAAAGACGGTTAATGTGACAGCTTGGTGGGAAAACATATTCCGTTCTTATTTAAGGGGAAATGGCTTATGACGGCTACACGGGAACCATACATCACGCCTTGTAAAAAATGGTAATTTCTCTGAACAGTGATGTGCTGCTGCTTAATAGCCTATCCATAACTATTACACTTTGATTTCTTCTTAAGGAGGAAGGTGTCTGATCAGAATGTGATTGGCCTGCAGCTTCACCTTCTGCCTTTTTTTTCCAGAAAATTTGACAAATATGTCTTATATAACCCTGCAGCACTCAACGTGCTTAACCCCTTCACTGCTTCCAAGTCTACATCAAGGACAACCTATTGGGAAACACAGACTGGAGGTCTTTAAAGCTTGTCCGAAGAGGTTATAAGAAAATAATGATTTCCAAAGGAAAAGACCAGCTGTAAATTTCAGATAACATCTACCAGAAGATGCCCAGGTTATACCAGCATGCTCCATATCACTATATACAGGAAGATGTATAACTTATACCAGCTGTACATATATAATTATATACAGGAGATGCCCAGGTTATACCAGCTGTACATATATAATTATACACAGGAGATACCCAGGTTATACCAGCATGCTCCATATCACTATATACAGGAAGATGTATAACTTATACCAGCTGTACATATATAATTATATACAGGAGATGCCCAGGTTATACCAGCATGCTCCATATCACTATATACAGGAAGATGTATAACTTATACCAGCTGTACATATATAATTATATACAGGAGATACCCAGGTTATACCAGCTGTACATATATAATTATATACAGGAGATACCCAGGTTATACCAGCGTGCCCCATATCACTATATACAGGAAGATTTATAACTTATACCAGCTGTACATATATAATTATATACAGGAGATACCCAGGTTATACCAGCTGTACATATATAATTATATACAGGAGATACCCAGGTTATACCAGCTGTACATATATAATTATATACAGGAGATACCCAGGTTATACCAGCTGTACATATATAATTATATACAGGAGATACCCAGGTTATACCAGCATGCTCCATATCACTATATACAGGAAGATGTATAACTTATACCAGCTGTACATATATAATTATATACAGGAGATGCCCAGGTTATACCAGCTGTACATATATAATTATATACAGGAGATGCCCAGGTTATACCAGCTGTACATATATAATTATATACAGGAGATACCCAGGTTATACCAGCATGCTCCATATCACTATATACAAGAAGATGTATAACTTATACCAGCTGTACATATATAATTATACACAGGAGATGCCCAGGTTATACCAGCTGTACATATATAATTATATACAGGAGATACCCAGGTTATACCAGCTGTACATATATAATTATATACAGGAGATGCCCAGGTTATACCAGCTGTACATATATAATTATATACAGGAGATACCCAGGTTATACCAGCATGCTCCATATCACTATATACAGAAGATGTATAACTTATACCAGCTGTACATATATAATTATATACAGCAGATGCCCAGGTTATACCAGCTGTACATATATAATTATATAAAGGAGATGCCCGGGTTATACCAGCATGCTCCATATCACTATATACAGGAAGATGTATAACTTATACCAGCTGTACATATATAATTATATACAGGAGATGCCCAGGTTATACCAGCTGTACATATATAATTATATACAGGAGATGCCCAGGTTATACCAGCTGTACAGATATAATTATATACAGGAGATGCCCAGGTTATAGCAGGAAGTGTTGGATAAGAGCTGTCCTAGTTCAGTACATTTCCTCGAAATTCATGCAGCCGTCTCCCAGTCTTCCCTGTGAGTATAATACATGGAGAATTCATGTAGTTTCCTATGGATTATTTGAACCTACTAAAAATAACATCCATCTATTATTTGCACTCGTTGGGGTGAGTTACAATGTGTCAGTGAGTCCCCACGGTGCACACAGATATCAGGTCTTGTCACATAGATTGCTGGGATGATATTATGTTGCACCTACTACAGATGCTGTAAATTACCGACAATTATGGCCACAATCAATGTCCTGTGCGAGAGAGAACTAATTGTTCTGATATTTAATAGAGGTCTGCGGCTGAATGATCACATGTGGGATCACTGCAGCCCCAAACAATGAGATCAGGACGTTGCGTAATAACCTCTCTCCCTCCTGTTAACTACAACCTGCACATATTATAGACAGACTTTACATTTACTGGGCGCAAAGTACCATGAATTGCACTGATAAAGCAGAGAAATATCTAATTATCTACTGTATTAGCTTTTCCGTTATAACCGCTTTACATATATAATTATATACAGGAGATACCCAGGTTATAGCAGCTTTACATATATAATTATATACAGGAGATACCCAGGTTATAGCAGCTTTACATATATAATTATATACAGGAGATACCCAGGTTATACCAGCATGCTCCATATCACTATATACAGGAAGATATGTAACTTATACCAGCAGTACATATATAATTATATACAGGAGCTGCCCAGGTTATACCAGCATGCTCCAAATCACTATATACAATAAGGTGTGTAACTTATACCAGCTGTACATATATAATTATATACAGGAGATGCCCAGGTTATACCAGCTGTACATATATAATTATATACAGGAGATACCCAGGTTATACCAGCATGCTCCATATCACCATATACAAGAGGATGTATAACTTATACCAGCTGTACATATATAATTATATACAGTAGATGCCCAGGTTATACCAGCTGTACATATATAATTATATACAGGAGATACCCAGGTTATACCAGCTGTACATATATAATTATATACAGGAGATACCCAGGTTATACCAGCATGCTCCATATCAC
Source organism: Bufotes viridis (assembly GCA_033119425.1). Taxonomy (NCBI): domain Eukaryota; kingdom Metazoa; phylum Chordata; class Amphibia; order Anura; family Bufonidae; genus Bufotes; species Bufotes viridis. The sequence continues at coordinate 11,008,956 of CM065596.1, forward strand.
TATATACAGGAAGATGTATGACTTATACCAGCTGTACATATATAATTATATACAGGAGATACCCAGGTTATACCAGCTGTACATATACAATTATATACAGGATATACCCAGGTTATGCCAGCTGTACATATATAATTATATACAGGAGATACCCAGGTTATACCAGCATGGTCCATATCACGATATACAAGAAGATGTATAACTTATACCAGCTGTACATATATAATTATATACAGGAGATACCCAGGTTATACCAGCATGGTCCATATCACGATATACAGGAAGATGTATAACTTATACCAGCTGTACATATATAATTATATACAGGAGATGCCCAGGTTATACCAGCATGCTCCATATCACTATATACAAGAAGATGTATAACTTATACCAGCTGTACATATATAATTATATACAGGAGATACCCAGGTTATACCAGCATGCTCCATATCACTATATACAAGAAGATGTATAACTTATACCAGCTGTGCATATATAATTATATACAGGAGATGCCCAGGTTATACCAGCTGTACATATATTTTTTTTTTTTTCAATCAGGTTTCTTTTTATTGAAATAAAACACATTATAAAGATTACAACTGAGAGGACGTTGTTTCTTTTTTTTTTTTTTCGCATGTACAGTGAGACATATCACTAATGCAATCAAGTCAAAAGGCACAATAACGGTGTACGCAGACACCTAACACATTGCAAAAAAGAAAAGTCTAGAACGTACGGAAGATGCCCCTCGACAGGATACAAGCACGTCCAAGAAGTTAGTTAAACAATGTCAACCAGTTTTTCAAACACTATAACATCCCCACCCCCCTCCCACCCCGGACAGAGAGACAGCGACTAAGAACAGGTAGATACAGGCAATCAGGTGAGGGACAGAATATAAGCAGGTAAAATACCAGCTGTACATATATAATTATATACAGGAGATACCCAGGTTATACCAGCATGGTCCATATCACTATATACAAGAAGATATATAACTTATACCAGCTGTACATATATAATTATATACAGGAGATGCCCAGGTTATACCAGCTGTACATATATAATTATATACAGGAGATGCCCAGGTTATACCAGCTGTACATATATAATTATATACAGGAGATGCCCAGGTTATACCAGCATGGTCCATATCACTATATACAAGAAGATGTATAACTTATACCAGCTGTACATATATAATTATATACAGGAGATACCCAGGTTATACCAGCATGGACCATATCACTATATACAATAAGATTTATAACTTATACCAGCTGTACATATATAATTATATACAGGAGATGCTCGGGTTGTAGCAGCATGGTCCATATCACTATATACATGAAGATGTATAACTTATACCAGCTGTACATATATAATTATATACAGGAGATACCCAGGTTATACCAGCTGTACATATATATTATATACAGGAGATGCCCAGGTTATACCAGCTGTACATATATATTATATACAGGAGATGCCCAGGTTATACCAGCTGTACATATATAATTATATACAGGAGATGCTCGGGTTGTAGCAGCTGTACATATATAATTATATACAGGAGATGCTCAGGTTATACCAGCATGCTCCATATAATTATATACAGGAAGATGTATATCTTATACCAGCTGTACATATATAATTATATACAGGAGATGCCCAGGTTATACCAGCTGTACATATATAATTATATACAGGAGATGCCCAGGTTATACCAGCTGTACATATATAATTATATACAGGAGATACCCAGGTTATAGCAGCTGTACAGATATAATTATATACAGGAGATGCCCAGGTTATACCAGCTATACATATATAATTATATACAGGAGATGCCCAGATTATACCAGCTGTACATATATAATTATATACAGGAGATGCCCAGGTTATACCAGCCGTACATATATAATTATATACAGGAGATGCCCAGGTTATACCAGCTGTACATGTATAATTATATACAGGAGATACCCAGGTTATACCAGCATGCTCCATATCACTATATACAAGAAGATGTATAACTTATACCAGCTGTACATATATAATTATATACAGGAGATGCCCAGATTATACCAGCTGTACATATATAATTATATACAGGAGATGCCCAGGTTATACCAGCCGTACATATATAATTATATACAGGAGATGTCCAGGTTATACCAGCTGTACATGTATAATTATATACAGGAGATACCCAGGTTATACCAGCATGCTCCATATCACTATATACAAGAAGATGTATAACTTATACCAGCTGTACATATATAATTATATACAGGAGATACCCAGGTTATACCAGCTGTACATAGATAATTATATACAGGAGATGCTCAGGTTATACCAGCTGTACATAGATAATTATATACAGGAGATGCCCAGGTTATACCAGCTGTACATATATAATTATATACAGGAGATACCCAGGTTATACCAGCTGTACATATATAATTATATACAGGAGATGCCCAGGTTATACCAGCTGTACATATATAATTATATACAGGAGATGCTCGGGTTGTAGCAGCATGGTTGACATTAGTTCTGAGTGTTGGTTTGTGAAGTGATCTCAGCTGCTCAGTTGATTCCCTCTGATGCCGCTCGTCTCTGGTCCTATCACCGCTTCTCCCTCGCACCATCTTCAGAGGTGGCTGTTAAGTCGTGAAAAAAAAGATTAATAATATTAATTTCCTCTCTTTATAATGAGCTCTTTTATGTCACCAAAGAGAAAAAAAATCTACAATTCCAGTGACTGTGGAGCTTGTGATTTAATTGGGACCCTGGGACTGTTCTGTGACGCTTTCAGGAGTCGACAAGTCAATGGCAATTTGAAGTGATCATAATAGTGAGATCATTAGGCGCGGAGGCTTTCTTCTCCTGCTGATTGCTTTTGTGAGCAGTGACTATGATGCTCCGCAGCCGGCGAGGCACGTGCTCCTGTGATGGAAGCGCTGTCTGTGGGGTTCAGGAAGGGGCGCCCATCCAAAACTCGTCCCTTGGTCAGATTTGAATCCTGGACCCCAGTGCTGCAGGACAAGAATGTTCTCCACCGAGCCCTGTGTCTGCCTGTGGCGTGGAAGCACACGGTGGTCTCGTGCTAGTTCCAGTATGGAGGACGCACATTTGTTGACCCCTCTCATGGGGTGGCAGTGGGCAGATGTCCTCCAGACCCTTCATGCCCCTTGATTTGCACATGATCTGTCTCCCATGAAGTTCCCCTCGTAGGTTCTCTCCACCCATCCTCCTCCGTTTGGCCCCAGAGCACCTTTTTACCGTACACTGCCACCATCTTAAAGGCCAATAGACTTTTACAGTATAAAAATTAGGCTCTGATTCCCGAATTTTGACTCTCTTGAGTTCATGGTATAAATTTGGCCGCTCCTGACAGGCAGATTTTCTACAATCCCAACATGGATTAGGAATAAAGACGATCCCAAGATTTTAGAGCTCCTGAAGCCCATTACTACCGTTCATATGAGGGGGGGGGGGGGTAAGGGGGACGTTGTCAAGGAATTTCTTATAATTATCGTATTCACATTTAGTGCGAACACAATTCTCATCAATCAGCTGCTTCAAACGGTTACATGGAGCGTCCACCTCGCAGACACAGCAGAAAAGTAACATGGACTCTGTACTGTGAACGTGAGGTGATTATTTCGTAATTGTCTGTAAATTATCTGATTATAATTGGAGAATGGTGATATAATGCTCCATCATCGTTAGTTTAATGGTCTGATTATCATATCATATACCATTATTTATCCTATATTATACTCCAGAGCTGCACTCACTATTCAGCTGGTGCAGTCACCGTGTATATACATTACTTATCCTGTACTGATCCTGAGTTACATCCTGTATTATACTCCAGAGCTGCACTCACTATTCTGCTGGTGCAGTCACTGTGTACATACATTACATTACTTATCCTGTACTGATCCTGAGTTACATCCTGTATTATACTCCAGAGCTGCAGTCACTATTCTGCTGGTGGAGTCACTGTACGTACATTACATTACTTATCCTGTACTGATCCTGACTTACATCCTGTATTATACTCTAGAGCTGCACTCACTATTCTGATGGTGCAGTCACCGTGTATATACATTACTTATCCTGTACTGATCCTGAGTTACATCCTGTATTATACTCCAGAGCTGCACTCACTATTCTGCTGGTGGAGTCACTGTGTAGATACATTACTTATCCTGTACTGATCCTGAGTTACATCCTGTATTATACTCCAGAGCTGCGCTCACTATTCTGCTGGTGCAGTCACTGTGTACATACATTAGTCATCCTGTACTAATCCTGAGTTACATCCTGTATTATACTCCAGAGCTGCACTCACTATTCTGCTGGTGCAGTCACTGTGTACAAACATTACTTATCCTGTACTGATCCTGTACTGATCCTGAGTTACATCCTGTATTATACTCCAGAGCTGCACTCACTATTCTGCTGGTGCAGTCACTGTGTACATACATTACTTATCCTGTACTGATCCTGAGTTACATCCTGTATTATACTCCAGAGCTGCACTCACTATTCTGCTGGTGCAGTCACTGTGTACATACATTACTTATCCTGTACGGATCCTAAGTTACATCCTGTATTATACTCCAGAGCTGCACTCACTATTCTGCTGGTGCAGTCACTGTGTACATACATTACCTTACTTATCCTGTATTGATCCTGAGTTACATCCTGTATTATACTCCAGAGCTGCACTCACTATTCTGCTGGTGCAGTCACTGTGTACATACATTACCTACCCTGTACTGATCCTGAGTTACATCCTGTATTATACTCCAGAGCTGCACTCACTATTCTGCTGGTGGAGTCACTGTGTACATACATTACTTATCCTGTACTGATCCTGAGTTACATCCTGTATTATACTCCAGAGCTGCACTCACTATTCTGCTGGTGGAGTCACTGTGCACATACATTACTTATCCTGTACTGATCCTGAGTTACATCCTGTATTATACTCCAGAGCTGCAGTCACTATTCTGCTGGTGGAGTCACTGTGCACATACATTACATTACTCATCCTGTACCGATCCTGAGTTACATCCTGTATTATACTCCAGAGCTGCACTCACTATTCTGCTGGTGGAGTCACTGTGTACATACATTACTTATCCTGTACTGATCCTGAGTTACATCCTGTATTATACTCCAGAGCTGCACTCACTATTCTGCTGGTGGAGTCACTGTGCACATACATTACTTATCCTGTACTGATCCTGAGTTACATCCTATATTATACTCCAGAGCTGCACTCACTATTCTGCTGGTGGAGTCACTGTGTACATACATTACTTATCCTGTACTGATCCTGAGTTACATCCTGTATTATACTCCAGAGCTGCACTCACTATTCTGCTGGTGGAGTCACTGTGCACATACATTACTTATCCTGTACTGATCCTGAGTTACATCCTGTATTATACTCCAGAGCTGCAGTCACTATTCTGCTGGTGGAGTCACTGTGCACATACATTACATTACTTATCCTGTACTGATCCTGAGTTACATCCTGTATTATACTCCAGAGCGGCACTCACTATTCTGCTGGTGGAGTCACTGTGTACATACATTACTTATCCTGTACTGATCCTGAGTTACATCCTGTATTATACTCCAGAGCTGCACTCACTATTCTGCTGGTGGAGTCACTGTGCACATACATTACTTATCCTGTACCGATCCTGAGTTACATCCTGTATTATACTCCAGAGCGGCACTCACTATTCTGCTGGTGGAGTCACTGTGTACATACATTACTTATCCTGTACCGATCCTGAGTTACATCCTGTATTATACTCCAGAGCGGCACTCACTATTCTGCTGGTGGAGTCACTGTGTACATACATTACTTATCCTGTACTGATCCTGAGTTACATCCTGTATTATACTCCAGAGCTGCACTCACTATTCTGCTGGTGGAGTCACTGTGCACATACATTACTTATCCTGTACTGATCCTGAGTTACATCCTATATTATACTCCAGAGCTGCACTCACTATTCTGCTGGTGGAGTCACTGTGTACATACATTACTTATCCTGTACTGATCCTGAGTTACATCCTGTATTATACTCCAGAGCTGCACTCACTATTCTGCTGGTGGAGTCACTGTGCACATACATTACTTATCCTGTACTGATCCTGAGTTACATCCTGTATTATACTCCAGAGCTGCAGTCACTATTCTGCTGGTGGAGTCACTGTGCACATACATTACATTACTTATCCTGTACTGATCCTGAGTTACATCCTGTATTATACTCCAGAGCGGCACTCACTATTCTGCTGGTGGAGTCACTGTGTACATACATTACTTATCCTGTACTGATCCTGAGTTACATCCTGTATTATACTCCAGAGCTGCACTCACTATTCTGCTGGTGGAGTCACTGTGCACATACATTACTTATCCTGTACCGATCCTGAGTTACATCCTGTATTATACTCCAGAGCGGCACTCACTATTCTGCTGGTGGAGTCACTGTGTACATACATTACTTATCCTGTACCGATCCTGAGTTACATCCTGTATTATACTCCAGAGCGGCACTCACTATTCTGCTGGTGGAGTCACTGTGTACATACATTACTTATCCTGTACTGATCCTGAGTTACATCCTGTATTATACTCCAGAGCTGCACTCACTATTCTGCTGGTGCAGTCACTGTGCACATACATTACTTATCCTGTACTGATCCTGAGTTACATCCTGTATTATACTCCAGAGCTGCACTCACTATTCTGCTGGTGGAGTCACTGTGTACATACATTACTTATCCTGTACTGATCCTGAGTTACATCCTGTAATATACTCCGCAGCTGCACTCACTATTCTGCTGGTGGAGTCACTGTGCACATACATTACTTATCCTGTACTGATCCTGAGTTACATCCTGTATTATACTCCAGAGCTGCAGTCACTATTCTGCTGGTGGAGTCACTGTGCACATACATTACATTACTTATCCTGTACCGATCCTGAGTTACATCCTGTAATATACACCAGAGCTGCAGTCACTATTCTGCTGGTGGAGTCACTGTGCACATACATTACTTATCCTGTACCGATCCTGAGTTACATCCTGTAACATCCAGCTCTGGAGTATAATACAGGATGTAACTCAGGCTTTGTAGTCAAAATAAAATGTTCCCCTCTGGTTCCAGTTCACACTGTTGCTTTTATATAACAGGTGTCAGCAACCTTCGGCCGTCCAGCTGTTGTGAAACTACAACTCCCAGCATACTCTATTCACTTATATGGGAGTTTAAGGAACAGATCAGCAATGCTTATCAGCTTACCAGTGTGCATGGTGGGAGTCATAGTTTCACCACAGCTGGAGTGCCGGAGGTTGCTGACTCCAGTTGTATAATGAGATAGATGCATCAAAATTGAAGCTGGCTACGATTCACCAGGGGCCCCACAGCAGCCGAGCCGCTCCCCATGTTATATGTGTTCATATGTACAGATACAATGATTCCTGGCGCACCTGGACATCACTTAAAGCACCAGGACCTTGGACCACGGACTAGAGCACCCAGTGCCCTCCCCTGATAAGAGCTTTTCTATGTTTCTATACATATATCTGCTCCATAGTACCCATGTGTAATGGCGCTATATCATGGAGCTCTAATACGTGGCGAGACAGTACGCAGCCGCCGCACTACTACTCCTGATTACTAGGATGATGAGAGTGACCGGGTCTCCGTCCTCAGTGACCCTCCGCCATCATATCTTCATCTTTACTCCACAATCCTTTCTTTAGACAAACAGAATCAGTGCTCAGTGTTTGCTCGGCTCAGAAATGTCACCGGCGCGGGCCCGGTCCTGTCCGCAAACACAAATAAAGACTGTTTAATGGAGAGCGGCGACAATCCGTCCCTTCCACGGTATAATCCACCGCGTGTCACAAAGGAGCAGGGCTGCACATATCACAGCAGCATTATCCTCCAGTCACGTCCAGAGCTGCATTCCCAGTTTTATGATCTTCCAGCTAGATCTGGTGCCTTCTGGAAGATACAGCTTTGGATGTGACTGGAGTACGAGACACGATATCATTCAGAATCAGTGCAAGGTCAGCAATGCAAAGTCTTTACAAAGCGACTCAACTTTTTGTGAAGATTTAAGGATGCAGCTTCAGATGTCACCACTGTACCGGATACAATGTAACTCAGGTTCGGTACGAGATGCATGAAAGCGGCTTTTTCTACCACTCAAATTTGTCTGTAGATTTTAGGATTCTGAAGGCAGCTCTGGTTGTGAATGGGGTATAAGACTCAACTTTAATGCAGAGTTAAGGATTCTGAATGCCGATTTGGATGCAAAAATTAGAGATGAGCGAATTTTTAAAAATTCGATTCCGCCGGTTCGCCGAATTTCTTGAAAAAATTGGGTTCAATTCATTCGCAGAGAATCGCGTTAAAAAACGGCTATTTCCTGGCTGCAGAGAGCCTTTATAGGGGTGTAGAACACTGTGCCTCGCAGTAACACGCATAGGGAGTCTGCTGTGGTAGTGAAACAATACTGTGAGTCCATATGACATGCAGATGACAGGCGTCGCTCTTAGGCCCCTTTCACACGGGCGATTTTTCCACGCGGGTGCAATGGGTGACGTGGACGCATTGCACCTGCACTGAATCCGGACCCATTCATTTCTATGGGGCTGTGCACATGAGCGGTGATTTTCACGCATCACTTCTGCGTTGCGTGAAAATCGCAGCATGTTCTATATTCTGCGTTTTTCACGCAACGCAGGCCTCATAAAAGTGAAGGGGGCTGCGTGAAAATCGGATGCAGTGCGATTTTCCCGCATGGTTGCTAAGAGACGGGACCCGATCTTTATTATTTTCCCTTATAACATGGTTATAAGGGAAAATAATAGCATTCTCAATAAAGAATGCATAGTAAAATGTGGATTAAGGGGTTAAAAATAAAACAAAATTAACTCACCTTATCCATTTGATCGAATAGTTGCCGATCTCTTCTTCAAGCATTAGCTGCCAGTCTAAAGGACCTGTGGTGACGTCACATCACATGGTCCATCACCATGGTGATGGACCATGTGATTGGATCATGTGATGAGCGCAGTGACGTCACCACAGGTCCTTTAGTCGGCAGCTAATGAATGAAGAAGAGATCGGCAAAAGATGGTGGTTTGATTTATGGGGATGTTATTGACCACCATTATATATGGATATTTGCTCTATACTGGTTGTTTTTAGTTTGCTGTTGTATTTATTCTATTATTATTGCATTTTACTCTTTAATTTTAAACTAATACATTCAATATTTATCCCATTTATCTGGAGAGTGCCCAGTATTTCACTTACACTTCTTAATATATATTTTTTGCCACTAATATATGACAAAAAGGGCTTTAGAACATATAACTGCACCGCCGAATGGCAAATATATTTTTCTTTTTTCCTCTTATACACGCCACAAAAGGCTTTAGAACATATAACTGCTTTCGTTTTTGCACTTCACCACACAACGGCTAATAAGCCCTATTTTTCCCACTAATGCAAGCCAAATAATACTGTGAGTCCATATGACATGCAGATGACAGGCGTCGCTCTATAATCACTGCGCACTTCACTTATCTAGGAGCAATGGGGGCGTTGCCATTACACCTGGAGGCTCTGCTCTCTCTGCCGTGTCCTCTACACTTTGCTCGACTGGACCAGGCAGGAAAAACATCATCACACCAATCAATTGCAGTTGCAGAGAGAGCAGGGCCTCTAGGTGTAATGGTAACGCCCCCGTTGCTCCTAGAGGCTCATTTGCATATATTAAAACATCCTTTTTCTCGGCAATGCAGGCACATATGGAACATGGGGACCAACACAGACGCCTTCAGCTGCCGAGCGCCCATGTAACAGGTCAGCCGGTGTCATAGGGACGAGTCTGCTGACAGATGGGCTATAAGAAATACAAATGCAGCTTTGGATGTGACTGCAATAGAAGACATAATATAACCTAAAATAAGTAGGTAAGATAGTCACAAGGTGACCTAACTAGTTCTGGTAACTGAAGAACTCTGGATGCAGCTTTGGAAGCATTTGGAGCGTACAACGCCACTTACGTGCAGATTGATGAATTCTAAATGTAGCTTTGGATGTGAATGGAGTTTTAACTCAGAATTAGGCCTCATGCACACGGCCGTTGTTGGGGTCTGCGTCCGAGCCGCATATTTTGCGGCTCAGGCGCGGACCCATTCACTTCAATGGGGCCGCAAAAGATGCGGACAGCACTCCGTGTGCTGTCCGCATCCGTTGCTCTGTTCCGTGGCCCCGCAAAAAAAATCGAGCATGTCCTATTCTTGTCCGTTTTGCGGACAAGAATAGGCATTTCTATAATGGCCCGCGTCCCGTAAATTGCGGAACGGAACGCAGAGCAGCTTCCGTGTTTTGCGGATCCGCTGCTTGCGGACCGCAAAACACCAACGGTCGTGTGCATGTAGCCTAAGTACCAGGTAAGTAAAGCAAAGTGTATACAGCGTGGCCCAAATCTGTACAAACTTTTGAGAATTCTGAATGCAGCTTTTTATGTGACTGGAGTATAAAAGAACTTTTTTTTTTGGCTACATGCACAGGACTGTATGTGTTTTGCAGATCCGCAAAAAAAAAAAAACGGATGACGTCCATATTGCATCCGTTATTTTTTTGCGGATCCATTGTAATAATTAGGCCTATCCTTGTCCGCAAAACGGACAAGAATAGGACATGCTCTATTTTTTTTGCTGGCCTACGGAAACGGACATAGGGATGTGGATAGTACACGGTGTGCTGTCAGCATTTTTTGCGGACCCATTGAAATGAATGGGTCCGCATCCTATCTGCCAAAAAAACGGAACGGACACGGAAACAAAATACGTTTGTGTGCATGTGCCCTTATGCAGATTTCTCCTGAACTCCTTACGTGCTTTGTCTGGGTGATATCCGGAGGAGCTGAGGGTAATACAGAGAAGGTTAATATGGACACTTCTCAAGGAGAAAGCGGAGAGATGGATCAACCTCAAGACGACAGACTGTGATATTTTATTTAACAGAAAGCTGAGATTTCTCTCGTCAGCGGGTTCTCTGGGAAACTTTCATGAAATTCGCGCCAGGCAGCACTTTCTTGGGTAAAGAGCGGCTAATTTTACTCGTCGGCCAAGCGGCGCCTGTGATTCCTTGGCCAATCTCTTTTTATTTTTGGAGATGTCGCTGTTATGGAGAGAAGATTAAACGCGCAATTGTCAGTCCCCGCCGACGTTTGATGTCGTGGATTTCACAACTTTTCATTAAAAATAAACCAGGAGGAAGAAAAAGGTAATTATTCCGTATGATGTCCGCTCGCCACAAAGCGACGCGGAAAAAAATGGAAATAATTTAAAGCCTCGTTTATTTAATGATCGTTTGTTCTCGCCGTATTGTGTTAATAAAGATGTTGATATTTAAAGGTTTCGGAGTGACCCCCAGAAATTCAATGAAGGGGTCTCAGGGATGAGGAGGACATTGGTATTTGTCGGCGACCCCTGCGGCTTGTGCGCGCTAAATAATGGATGAAAGCCTCCAAAGCACTGACGCACATATGTGTCACTGCTAACGAACCCGTCAGCGCAGTGCGACCCCCCCCCCCACCCAAATACAACTACTGCAGGGTCACTTGTAGATAAAAACCTAAAGGGATTGTCCACTTTTATATAAGTAAAGGATACTGCAGGATAATATTGAGGAATTCTGAATGCAGCTCTGGATGTGACTGGAGTATAAGGCCTCTTGCATACGAACGTGTGCGCCCTGTGCCCGTATTGCGGACCTCATTTGCGGATCCGCAATACACGGGCACCATTCCGTGGCCATTCCGTATCACGGATGCGGACCCATTCATTTTAATGGGTCCGCAAATCCGGAGATACGGAACGGTGCGGAATGGAATGACGGAACGGAACACTACGGAAGCACTACGGAGTGCTTCCGCGGGGTTCCGTTCCGTACTTCCGTCCCGCAATTTGCAGCCCGCAGCACAGGCACGGGGTGCACACGTTCGTGTGCAAGAGGCCTAAGACTCAACTTATTTAGTTCACACAAACGTTTTTGCGTTCAGTATACCATCCGTATATGGAACCATTTATTTCAATGGGCCAGCAAAAAAAACACGGAATGTACTCCCTATGCATTCCGTTTCCGTATTTCCGTTCCGCTAAATTTTGAGTCATGTCCTATTATTGCCCGCAAATCACGTTCCATGGCTCATGGGGCTGTAAAAAAACGGAATGCATACGGAATGGATCTGTATGTCTTCCGTATCCGTTCCGTTTTTGCGGAAGCATCTATTGAAAATTTTATGCCCAGCCTAATTTTTCAATGTACTTACTCTTAAAACGTTATTATATGCTTCCGTTTCCGATCTGCAAAAAACGGATCACAAGCGGAAACCATACGGAAACGGAATGGAAATGGAAACACTACTGAAACCAAAAACGGATCCGTTAAAAACAGACCGCAAAACCAGCCCTAAGGCCACTTGCACATGAAATTCTTTCTTTTCCGGTCCGTTTTTGCAGATTCCGTTTGGAGTCCGTATGCAGAATCATTCATTTCAATGGTTTAGCAAAATAAATGGAATGTATGCATTCCGTTTCTGTATTTCCTCCGTTCCGCTGAAAGATAGAACTTGTCCTATTATTGTCCGCAAATAACGATCCGTGGCTCCATTCTAGTCAATGGGTCCGCAAAAAATACGGAACGTAAAGCCTATTGCACACGACCGTATGGCTTTTTCAGTATTTTGTGGTCCGCAAAAATACGGATGGCGTCCGTGTGCAATCTGTTTTTTGTGGACCTATTGAAATGCATGGTTCCGTATACGGTCCATATACGGAACACAAAAAACAGCCCGTTAACTGATAAAATAAACGTTCGTGTGCATGGGGCCTAAAACGGACAAGAATAGGACATGCTCTATTTTTTTTGCGGGGCTACGGAACGGACATACTGAAGCGGATAGTACACGGTGTGCTGTCCCCATTTTTTGCGGACCCATTGAAATGAATGGGTCCGCATCCTATCCGCAAAAAAAATGGAATGGACACGGAAACAAACAACGTTTGTTTGCATGAGGCCTAAAGGAACATGACATAACTCGCGGGCAGTACAACATATGTAAAGAATTGACAGTGACAACTTAGGGTCCATTCACACGTCCGCAAAATGGGGACGGATCTGTTTAGCAATTTGGCGGAACTGGTGCTGACCCATTTATTTTCAATAGGGCCGCAAAAGATGCGGACAGCACACAGTGCGCTGTCTGCATCCGCACTTCTGTTCCACAAAAAATTAGAACATGTCCTATTCTAGTCCGCAGACACGGACAAGAAAAACCATTTCTATTGTAGTGCCTGCCATGTGCGGTTCGCAAAAGGCGGAACGCACATGGTCGGTGTCCGTATTTTGCGGATCCGCAAAACAGTTGCGGACATGTAAATGGACCCTAATACTGCACGATAATATTCTTGTTGTTCCAGTTATTCACCATTTTCTAGCTCTCTGCTTGCTATCAGTGAATGGAAACAGCTGCACATTTGCTTAGACTATAAAGACAGGACATGTACCTGCCAGGCAGCCCCGTCACTGAACTGCTTCTGCTTGCCATTAACCTGTCAGAACAGCTACCTGAAGTCACCACTAGAGGGTGCTCCTAGTGAGTTCAATATTAGCTGTATAAAGCCATATGCAGGGAGCTCCCCCTAGTGGTGGCTGCAGGCAGGCAGAGTTCTAGCATTTAACAAACTGGAAGCCTATATTCTTAAAGATCATACATTTAAAGGGGTAGTGTCATGAATTAAAGTTAGGGATAGGGGATGAATAATTGATTGGTGGGATCTCCACTGATTCTGTGAATGGAAGGAGTCCCGTCGATGTGCCCTGCCTCTCCATTCATTCTCTATGAGACTGCTGGAGATAGCGGAGTGTGGACACCCCCCCCCCTTCTCATGATCCGCTTGGGACCCCCATCGATCTATCAGCCATCCAGTGACCTCAGGATATCCCTTTAAGGCCTCATGCACACGGCCGTTGGTGTTTTGCGGTCCGCAAACCACGGAAGCTGTTCCGCGTTCCGGAATGCGTTCCGGAATTTGCGGAACGGAATGCGGCCCATTGTAGAAATGCCTAATAGGACATGCTCAATTTTTTTTGCGGGGGCACGGAACGGAGCAACGGATGAGGACAGCACACGGAGTGCTGTCCGCATCTTTTGCGGCCCCATTGAAGTAAATGGGTCCGCGCCCGAGCCGCAAAATATGCGGCTTGGACGCGGACCACAACAACGGCCGTGTGCGTGAGGCCCAAGTAATATTTTCCAGCTCTCACGTCCTGCTCTTCTGATAGTACAGAAAATCCAATAGTTCGGCACCAGGCCAGTGCTGCAGTCTATGAGGATTGTATGGCGGGATGACTCGTACAACGCGCGCCTTCCTCTGCAGTTGATGGAACGCAGTAACCTTTGAAGACGACACGGCTGCTGGCATTTCCGGGAACGCTCCGCCATGCGGGCAGAACGCTTGTGAATTTGCAAACATTTACTTAGTAAATAGCTGCCTTTAAAAACACATCCGATGACTGTGAACATCTGTCTTCTGGCGCTGCTCGCCTGCGCTGGCACGCCGTCACACGGATCTGTGCGGCGATGCCACTAACCGTGTCTGGCGACTCCTGCAAACATCTGTTCTGTTTTGCTGGAAGACGCACGCCCAGACTCCGATGGACAAGGAAACGGGCGCTTCCCGGCTTTACTGAGCTGCAAATTGATCCCTCTGTGCAGGATTGTGCTCATTAGGGATGAAAATATTACAATGGGAAGTGCGTTAGTGCGTAAATACAGGAGGGAGAGGCGCTGGCCCTTTAAGAATGAAGGGTGGGGGACAGGATCTCAAAAGTAGACAGCTACAAATAAACATGGCCGCACTGCGCCACATCTGTCTACAGGTTGTGTCTGGTATTGCAGCTCAGCTCCATTGAAGTGAATTAGAGATGAGCTGCAATACCCCGCACCCCCTGCGGAGAGGTGTGGCGCTGTTATGGAAGAAAACGATCGAGTTTTTCTGAACTTCAACAACCCGTTTAACCCTATGGTGTCCCAATCAGCTCTTTTTTCCTTAAAGGGGTATTCTGACTGCATAGATTTGCTCTTTTGGCGCTTCCAATAGTCATCTCTGTGGCCTGGTTTCACATCTACATTTTGCATTCCGGTTTTGAGGATCTCAGAACCGGAGCAAAACGCTTCCGTTCAATGTATTACATCAGTTCCGTTCAGATGCGGTTGTATTAAGTTGAACCTGAGCAAACCGGATCCGGCACTAAAAATATTGTAAGTGTCTGTTCCGTTTTTTAGTGGTCCGTATGCGGAACCATTCATTTTAATGGGGCCTTAAAAAACAAAAATGACTCCGTATGTCCGCAAGTCCGTTCTGCAAAAAAAAAAATAATAAATAAAACATGTCGTACTCTTGTCCGTTTTGCAGATAAGGACTGGCATTGTTATAATGGATCCACACACAAAAAAAAATGGATGTCACACGGACGTCATCTGTTTTTTGTGGATCTGTGTTTTGCGGACCGCAAAATGCAGACAGTCGTGTGCATGAGCCCTAAGTCAATGGATGCTGGATCCGTTTTTTTTTCAGTTTGTTTAGTTTCGTAGACCGGACACAAAACTGCAGCTTGCAGCGGCTTTGTGTCTGGTCAAAAAACTGAACAAAACAATCAGGTTTTTCGGTTTTGTCCCCGTTGACAATGAATGGGGACGAAATGGAAGCGTTTTGCTTCGGTTTTGAGATCCTTTGACGTATCTCAAAACCGGAATGCAAAACGCAGATGTGAAAGTCGCCTATTTTAGGTATAAATTCTACCCAGACAATCTGCTACAAATTCCCAGCACGATGTTACTGGATGGGGGCACGTTCAACAGCACAGAAATGGCGGTTACTGGAGGTACGCTTATGCTTAAAGCGCTCACCTCATTGTGCCGTCTAATGTTCCGGAGACACTGCGCAGGTATCGTGCATTCCAGGAAAAGCTCCTGGTACGGTATATGCACAAATCGCGGATCTGCAAAATCCAGATATTTGCATCTGCAACTTTCTACTAGAATTGACAAATGACATCCGTGTCCCATCTGCATCCTTTATGAACCCAAAGAATTTACCAAAATTGTTACATATTTTGGGGTATATTTGGGACGGATAGGTGTTGCGTATATCGGAGCGCAGTGAAATAGTGATAGAGGGGAACCCGGAAGAAATGGTATTGGGGTGCAGGAAGATATAGGGGGTGGTTAGCGAGGTTTGGGATCAGGTCGGGTTCACGTCACCGTTTCTTCTGATCCGTCACCCATTTTAGCTCCCACATTCATAGAGGACGGGACCTTCTCTGCCTTCCCGTTAACTCTGCGGCTCTCCGGGTCATTTTGAAGCACCGGACAGCCGGGGCGAGGTTTTAAATGTCAGCGTTTTTACTGCAAGATACTAAGGAGACTTTACCGCCTCCAGAAAATTGTGGAAGTAAAATAAGTGCCCTTCAAGGAGCTGCTTGGCACTACCGCCTCCGCATCAGGTCCTGGTGCTCCCTCTCCGTTTTCATAACTCAAGAACCTTCTCCTGGCTTGCATGGGCATAACTGCCAGGATCGCAGAGGTGCAGAGAGCGATGACTATGGACAATGGAAGGGGGAGAACTGGGAGTCTCATTGTAAGATGTATTATACTGCCCCATGGTCTACCCTGCTGTGCGCATCATACGTTCTCTGCTGGGCAGTTATCTGAGTCATCCCTGTACTGTAAAATCATGTGTGCAATATACCCGCACATGACATCACATAGTCAGATAGACTAGAGATCAAATGTGCCCGCCCCTGAGGATCCATTCAGATAAAATAAGGACATTGTAGCCTATTGATAGGTTGCAAGAGCTCCTGAAGAAAGGGAACTCCACCATGTACGGTCATTTGTATATGTTTTAGGTACACTGAGCACCATAGTGCCTTCAAGGAGAATGTCTCCCAAAATGATACTGCTGGATCTATTAAAACAGTCATATATCAGCCTCATTTCTCCCAAAACATCTCCTAGGAACTTCAAGATGATTGCACTTGATAATAATTATTTGTGTTGCATTTTCCCGTCATTTGTATTAAGGCCTGAGGGAGACTCCTGTTTGTCCTTCCTTTTGGAGGAACAGGTTGTCTCTGTCCTGACATTAGTACCAGGGTCCTATAGGGTGAGTTAGGATATTAGGTATTCCTGTGTATGAACTCATCTACCTCTGGGGTCTGTTCATACTGGTAGTCAGTCAGGTCTTTAATTAGGGTTTTACTAGGAGGTGTCCATCTCTTTTCCCTAGTTTCCAGGCCTTATTCCCTCACCCCTTTCCGTCCTATGTTTGGTGTGGTGTTTCCTTCTCACACCCAAAAGTGCCAAATACAGAATTTATACAAGGATTTCCTCAGGTAAACTTTCTTGAAGCAGCTCAGATGTCAAACCTTAACAAGTTCAGAGGCTGGAAAATGTTATTACTAGAGAAGCTGATAAAATTCTACATTGAAACAAAAATGTGCACATTTTCCACCATTCTTAGAGCTGATTAATTAGGGTAGATCTCCTTTGGAGTAAACCCCGCCCATGAGGATCCCTAAAGGAGATGTTTTACAAAGATAACCTCCTTCTATCTCCCCATTAGCTCACATGGACACAATAGAGGGTAGAGACTCGCGGCTAAGTAAGTCCAGATACAATTCTAGGGGGACCTGTCCATGAACTCCATGGTTGCCCATCCATTTAAATGGCCAGAGTGAAATCTGCAGGAAAATTAACGCGCTGCCGACTTCAAATCTGCACCGCAGGTCAATTTTTGCAGCGTGTGAAATGAGAATTCAGAAATTCTCATCCACTTTGCTAGTACGGTACAACGCTGTGGATTTGCAGCACGAAAATCTGTGACGGCAGATCTGCAGCTAATCAGTCACGTGTGAACCCGGGCTTAATGTCTATAAACTTTGTAACTTTATATAATGAAACATTCTGCAGCTTTCACTTTATTCATTTTTTTCAAGATCTCTGTTTGCTGCCTGTGGACAGAAGCATTTATTGCTTACATCAAAAGGTCAAAAAACAATGCTGACCAAGTTCTCACATCTGAGGGTTTGCTCCCATGGCATCCAGCCAATCCTCATGAGCTAAGCATCCTGCACCCTGAATTGATACAATGAGCCCCGAGGCTGCATTTTCTAGACTGGATACCGTTGTGCGTGCATATCGACAAGTCCTGGTCTACCCACAGCTGATTGACTGTCACAATGCATCAGCGCAGTCAATCCTAAACACAGCAGCGGCCTACTCTTAAACATTGCAACCCACTGCAGATGTGTCAGCCGGAATGAACCAGAGCAGGATTTACCGTACGTTTTTTTTTGTTTTTTTTTTAATGTAATCAAAAACTGACAGCAAGCTGAGGTCTTGAAAATGGTGAGAAATTGATACAAAATATATCAGAAAGTTGCGAAACTTTTCTTCATCCAGGTACGCTTATTTTGGGCGGGGGTGAGTGAGTATTTTTCCGAGCTTAGACACAGCACGTCTATTCCGGTTAGGCCGAGTCCTCTTTGGTCAAGCAGCTAATTTTATGCCCTCGTCTTTGCTCGGCAAGCATATTATTAGAGGGATGGAAATAAACTGGGCTGTAAAGTGCTGCGTGATGCAATTTAAGGGTAAAGTAAAGGATATTAATAATCAGAAACACCTTTTCTTGCAGAATCAGCAGGCCGAGTAATGAGTAATGAGCGTGGACACTGTCCAGCGGGATGGGCTGCCTTCTGTGGAGCTGGCACAGGCGGCCAGGATTCTGCCATATCAGTGCCCAGCTGTTCCTGTTTTCCATGCAGCACCCCCCCCCATGCTTTGCCAGGTACACATGAGCAGCTTTGGGGGGGAGGGGGTGACCTCAGCTCTATTGAAAAAGCCCCAAACGTTTTTCCGCTTCATCAGGCCGCCGGGGGCCCTCCCCACCCCATCAGCTTGCAATTGTTTGTACCAGTGAACAAGCTCGGGAGGAATTACCCGCACAATGGCTTCTAATGATCCTGCGAGAGGAAGCGGCTCCTGCCGTTCTCCAGTGCAAAACACCGGCCAGGAATTGAGGAAACACTTTGCAGGATAAGTGGGTGGATATTAATGTCAAGTGCCCAGCGGCTTCCTCAGGCCTGGAGCTGGCAGCGCGCTCGTCAAGGTCATCGCTGACAGGTGCCGCTCCTGCACCTGCATCTCATTGAGTGGGATACATTCCGTCACAGAGGAGACAACCTGCAGATCTCAGACCCACAGCGCTCCACTAGTCCGACCTACAGCCAGGAAACGCAGAGTTAGGCCTCATGCACACGACCGTTGGTGTTTTGCGGCCTTTGGCCTCATCCACAACTCCATATTTTTGGTCCGTGTCCAATCCGCGTTAAGTTTCTGTGTACAGTATATGAGTGTATGTGTGCTGTTTGTGTCTGTGTGTATAAGTGTATTACTGCCTGTATGTATGAGCACCTTTGTGCCTGTGCGTGTAAGAATGCACGCATGTATGACTGATTACCTGTGTATAAGTGCGTATATGTATGAGTCCCTCTGCATGTATGATTGCCTGCATGGGTGTATAAGTGTCCATGTGAGTACATGCGTGCCTGTGTGTATGAGTACTTCTCTGTGTGTATGTATGAGTGCCAATTTGTGTAGAAGTGCCTATGGGTGTATGTGCGCTTCTGTATGTATTAGTGTCTGTGTGTATGTACGTGTGCCTCTGTATATATGAGTGTGTATGTATGACCTCTTGTATGTATGAGCGCCTGTATGTATGAGTGCCTTTGTGTGTATGAGCGCCTGTGTGAATTTATGACATCCTGAGTGTATGTATGACATCCTGAGTGTATGTATGACCTCCTGTGTGTATGTATGACCTCTTGTATGTATGAGCGCCTGTATGTATGAGTGCCTTTGTGTGTATGAGCGCCTGTGTGAATTTATGACATCCTGAGTGTATGTATGACCTCCTGTGTGTATGTATGACCTCCTGTGTGTATGTATGACCTCCTGAGTGTATGTACGAGCGCCTGTGTGAATGTATGACCTCCTGTGTGTATGTATGACCTCCTGTGTGTATGTATGACCTCCTGAGTGTATGTACGAGCGCCTGTGTGAATGTATGACCTCTTGTGTGTATGTATGAGCTCCTGTGTGTATGTATGAGCCTCTTGTATGTATGTATGAGCTTCTGTATGTATGTATGAGCTCCTGTGTGTATGTATGAGCATCCTGAGTGTATGTATGAGCATCCTGTAGTGTATGTATGAGCTCCTGTGTGTATGTATGACCTCCTGTATGTATGTTTCAGCTCCTGTGTGTATGTATGAGCACCTGTGTGTATGTATGAGCGCCTGTTGTGTATGTTATGAGCATCCTGTATGTGTGAATGTATGACCTCCTGTGTGTATGTATGACCTCCTGTGTGTATGTATGACCTCCTGAGTGTATGTACGAGCGCCTGTGTGAATGTATGACCTCTTGTGTGTATGTATGAGCTCCTGTGTGTATGTATGACCTCTTGTGTGTATGTATGAGCTTCTGTATGTATGTATGAGCTCCTGTGTGTATGTATGAGCACCTGTGTGTATGTATGAGCTCCTGTATGTATGTATGAGCTCCTGTGTGTATGTATGACCTCCTGTATGTATGTTTCAGCTCCTGTGTGTATGTATGAGCACCTGTGTGTATGTATGACCGCCTGTATGTATGTATGAGCTCCTGTATGTATGTATGTATGAGCTCCTGTGTGTATGTATGACCTCCTGTATGTATGTTTCAGCTCCTGTGTGTATGTATGAGCTCCTGTGTGTATGTATGAGCGCCTGTGTGTATGTTTGACCGCCTGTGTGTATGTATGACCTCCTGTGTGTATGTATGACCTCCTGTATGTATGTATCAGCTCCTGTATGTGTGTATGAGCGCCTGTGTGTATGTATGACACTCTGTGTATGTATGACATTCTGTGTATTTATGACATTCTGTGTGTATGTATGACATTCTGTGTGTATGTATGACATTCTGTGTGTATGTATGACCGCCTGTGTGTATGTATGACCTCCTGTGTGTATGTATGACCTCCTGTGTGTATGTATGACCTCCTGTATGTATCAGCTCGTGTGTGTGTGTGTGTATGAGCGCCTGTGTGTATGTATGACCTCCTCTGTGTATGTATGACCTCCTGTATGTATCAGCTCGTGTGTGTGTGTGTGTGTGTGTGTGTATGAGCGCCTGTGTGTATGTATGACCTCCTGTGTGTATGTATGAAATTCTGTGTATGTATGAGCTCCTGTGTGTATGTATGAGCTCCTGTGTGTATGTATGACCTCCTGTGTGTATGTATGAGCGTCTGTCTGTATGTATGACCTCCTGTCTGTATGTATGTATGACCTCCTGTGTGTATGTATGACATTCTGTGTATGTATGACCTCCTGTCTGTATGTATGACCTCCTGTGTGTATGTATGACCTCCTATGTGTATGTATGACCTCCTGTCTGTATGTATGACCTCCTGTGTGTATGTATGAGCTCCTCTGTGTATGTATGACCTCCTGTGTGTATGTATGAGCTCCTATGTGTATGTATGACCTCCTGTGTGTATGTATGACCTCCTGTATGTATGTATGACCTCCTCTATGTGTATGAGCGCCTGTGTGTATGTATGACATTCTGTGTATGTATGACCTCCTCTGTGTATGTATGACCGCCTGTGTGTATGTATGACCTCCTCTGTGTATGTATGACCTCCTCTGTGTATGTATGAGCATCTGTCTCTATGTATGACCTCCTGTATGTATGTATGACCTCCTCTGTGTATGTATGACCTCCTGTGTGTATGTATGACCTCCTGTGTGTATGTATGACCTCCTCTGTGTATGTATGACCTCCTCTGTGTATGTATGACCTCCTGTGTGTATGTATGACCTCCTGTGTGTATGTATGAGCTCCTGTCTATGTGTTTGGGGCAGATCAGAGGCTGTTACTTGCTGTGACACGCGTGTGCTCAGTTGCATACTCCGCCGCCCCTGATATTCCGCCCTCTCCGCCGCTGTGTGTTTATACGTGACAGATTAATGATTTTTCCGCATTAGTGGATTACTCCCCGTCCAAATATTTGCAGTGGGACTTAATGATGAGAAATGAAGCCCTCATGGGAACGAGGGCCAGCGACACGGATATGATCTGCCCCCAACACGGGATTACACGTCTCCGCCATGTACCGCCAGCCTCTACGGGCACGAATGGGTTAATGCAAAGCACTTAAGTAAACAACCTCGTGAGCCATCCACCACCAAATATGAAACGGAGACTATCACGCCGTCTCTTTAAGAGGAAAAATTACCCATTACTTCTGCATGATTTGTGTGCGCAAATTAAAGAAATATTACAAACACATCGCTGCACCGCGTCATAATGCGCCAACGCCCGAGCGGAGGGGGGGGGGGGATTGTTATACCCGGGTCATTGACAAAGTTAATTAGGAAAACATGTTTTTTCCCATTTTGCAGCAGAAGAATGGGAGACGGAGGTGGAGACGTCTCCCGATCCACTGCGGGGGATGATGGATCCTGTATGATAGCTCAGCGGGCGATGTTACGTCAGATATCGCTGTGGGGTCACCATCCCCCCGTTATTCAGGACCTGTCAGTCACATTGTCTTTAACCGCATTTCATTGTAGTACAGTACAGATGTAGCAGAGCTGAGTGTGTCAGATGCAGAGTTTATCAGTAGTAGCACCACGGAAATTGTCGGATATAGCAGAGCTCAGTTTGTCAGATGTCACGTTTCATCATAGTCAATGGCAAAAAGCTGTGGTTCTGTCGTGATAATAGAAAACCACTCCAATGTGTGAACGCAGCCTTAGGCCTCATGCACACGACCCTATGGCCCCTTGCACACGACAGTATTTTGCGGAACGTATACTGGCAGTTTTTTCAGTTCAGTATACTGACAGTATACTGAACCATTCACTTCAATGGGTCTGCAAAAAATACTGGTGTCTCCGTATGCCTTCCGTTTCCGTTTTTCCGTTTTTTATGTTCCGTTTAAATATAGACCATGTCCTATTCTTGTCCGCAAATCACGTTCAGTGGCTCCATTCAAGTCAATGGGTCCGCAAAAAAAACGGAAAGCATACGGAAAGGCATCCGTATGTCTTCCGTATCCGTTCCGTTTTTGCTGAACAATCTATTGAAAATTTTAAGACCAGCCTAGTTTTCATTATGGAATTAATGTATACTGTATATGCCAAACGGAAAAACGGAACAACGGAACCGAAACGGAAACAAAACGGAAACAAAAAACTGAACCACGGATCCGTAATAAACGGACAGCAAAACACTGAAAAAAAAATACGTTCGTGTGCAAGAGGCCTATGTGTTTTGCGGTCCGCAAATTGCGGATCCAAAAAAAAAAATGGATGACGTTCCGTATGGCATCCGTTTTTTTTGCAGATACGTTATTTTTGCGGATCCATTGTAATAATGCCTATTCTTGTCCGTAAACTAGAAAAAAATAGGACATGCTCTATTTTTTTGCAGAACAGAAAAACGGACATACGGAAACGGAATGCACACGGAGTACCTTCCGTTTTTTTTGCCGACCCATTGAAATGAATGGTTCCGCATATGATCCGCAAAAAAAACGGAACGGACACGGAAAGAAAGGCCTCATGCACACGACCGTTTTTTTATGCTGTCCGCAAAAAGGGGTTCCGTTGTTCAGTGATCCGTGTCCGTTTTTGCCTTCCGTTGTGTTTCCGTGTGTCTTCCGTTTTTTTTAGCGGACATGACCCAAAAGATTTTACCAAAAGACAGGCTGACAATTTTTTGCCTGCCAAGGGATCCGCAAAAAAAACGGACACGGAACGCGGATGACACACGGATGGCCATCCACATTTTTTCACGGTCCCATTGACTTGCATGGGTCCGTGAACCGTTTTTCAAGGACAAGAATAGGACAGGTTATATTTTTTTGACGGACTGGAATCACGGACCACGGACGCGGAGGACAAACGGTGCATTTGCCGAGGTTTCCACGGACCCATTGAAAACCAATGGGTCCGCAGAAAATCACGAAAAACGGAGCAACGGACACGGAATCAAACAACGGTCGTGTGCATGAGGCCAAAATATGTTCGTGTGCATGAGCCCTTAGGCCTATTGCACACGACCGTGTGGTTTTGCAGTCCGCGGAAAACAGATCCGCAAAAAAAAAAATTATGACATCCGTGTGCATTCCGTTTTTTGCGGAAAGGAACATCTGGCCCCTAATAGAGCAGTACTATCCTTGTCCGTGATGCGGACAAGGATAGGACTAGTTCTATCTTTTAGGCCTTATTCACATGTACGTAGTGTGTTGCGGATCCGGAACACACCTTGCCACCAGCCCCATAGAGATGCCTATACTTGTCTGCAATTGCGGGCAAGAATAGGACATGCTCTATATTATTGCGGAGCCGCCGCATTGTGTGCTCTTCGCATCCATCACGTCCCCATTCAAAATTAATGGGTCTGCACCCGTTCCGCAGATTTGCAGAACAGGTGCGGACGAACATTGCGGACGTGTGAATAGGGCCTTAACGGAATGGAAAAATGGAAATACGGAAACGGAATGCACACGGAAACACTTCAGTTTTTTTTGCGGACCCATTGAAATGAATGGTACCAGCAGAATAGTGAGTGCAGCTCTGGTGTATAATACAGGATGTAACTCAGGATCAGTACAGGATAAGTAATGTATGTACACAGTGACTGCACCAGCAGAATAGTGAGTGCAGCTCTGGAGTATAATACAGGATGTAACTCAGGATCAGTACAGGATAAGTAATGTATGTACACAGTGACTGCACCAGCAGAATAGTGAGTGCAGCTCTAGAGTATAATACAGGATGTAACTCAGATCAGTACAGGATAAGTAATGTATGTACACAGTGACTGCACCAGCAGAATAGTGAGTGCAGCTCTGGAGTATAATACAGGATGTAACTCAGGATCAGTACAGGATAAGTAATGTATGTACACAGTGACTGCACCAGCAGAATAGTGAGTGCAGCTCTGGAGTATAATACAGGATGTAACTCAGGATCAGTACAGGATAAGTAATGTATGTACACAGTGACTGCACCAGCAGAATAGTGAGTGCAGCTCTGGAGTATAATACAGGATGTAACTCAGGATCAGTACAGGATAAGTAATGTATGTACACAGTGACTGCACCAGCAGAATAGTGAGTGCAGCTCTGGAGTATAATACAGGATGTAACTCAGGATCAGTACAGGATAAGTAATGTATGTACACAGTGACTGCACCAGCAGAATAGTGAGTGCAGCTCTGGAGTATAATCCAGGATGTAACTCAGGATCAGTACAGGATAAGTAATGTATGTACACAGTGACTGCACCAGCAGAATAGTGAGTGCAGCTCTGGAGTATAATACAGGATGTAACTTCGGATCAGTACAGGATAAGTAATGTAATGTATGTACACTGTGACTGCACCAGCAGAATAGTGAGTGCAGCTCTGGAGTATAATGCAGGTTGTATAGGAATAGCGCCATTTTACACTGAGCTGTTGCGTTTCGTGCAGACACATCTTTCTATACATTCATTCATAATCAGGCCATGTAGACTGGAATTGATCGGTGTCCGCTTCCTCCAAGGTCGGCTTTCGGCAGTTCACTTAAGAGTGCAATTTGCGTTGCGTTTCTTATCAGAGCTGTAAGTGCAGGTTACCGGAGCCGCTCAGTGCAGCCGCCGCTTCTCTCCGATAATGGAAAATGTATTCTAATGCTCTTGTGTTATTTTGATGCAAACTGGGTCTTGGAGAGAAGGGCGATGATTTTGGCTGCATCCACAAAGCTAATTTTTCCCCTCTCGGCTTCTTGGCTCTCTGTCCACTTGGCCCTGACAGATAGAAATCAGGAGAACCTCGGCAGGAGCCGCAGACAATATGCCGAAGCATAAAGGGCCCTCGTAAGGAAGCTTTAAAGACACAGGTGCACCATGAGAGATAGCGTCATATCGCCATCAATCCCCCAAAGTAATGAAATGGGGGTGCCCCTCCCATGACCCTGTGAATTTACAGTGACCGTGTCTCTGGAGGACCCAGATTGTCCATGCATTACTGTGTTCTGATTTATATACAGGCGGTGTAATTCCTTATGTCTCCTGTGGTGGCACTGCAGGGAAATGGAGCACTTGCTGCCAGGTTGTCTCACTGATTGCCGCTGATCGCTCGGGTCCTGGCAAAGAGAAACTCTACGATTAGCTTATTTTTTGGTAGAGCCCTCTTACGAAAAGCAACTGTAAAAGGAGGAGAACCCCTTTAAAAAGTCCTTCCAGGAAGCCCCAGAGATTGCACTTACTGGTGAGAAATTCACTTTCTTCATCTCCGTTCTATGTAGAATAGAACTACAGCAGTGTTCATCCTAAGCCTCCTGGTTTATGAATATAATGTTATGGAAGTGCCTGCTATGGGGCCCTTGGGCGAGAAGGGCCCAACCCATTGGTGCTCTGTGTTTAAACCAATTTGTCATAGAGAATATATTGTAAATTCATCTCACAAGAGGTCAAGAATGGAGGAGCTCCGGGGTAATCAGCGGTGACTGCAGGGCCTGGTGCGGCTGCCGCGCGTTGCTTGCACACATTTTGTGTTTTTTTCAGAATTTCTCGCCTTATTTATTCAGTATACTATTGAAAACAAGTTTTACGCTACATTTAGCCCAGCTGGACCCGGCTCACTTACAGCAGGAAAATCACACTTTACCCTGCGCCGCGTATCATCTCCAGCCTGAGATGTCTGCTGATGGCGAGGACACGAGGATTATAGCGGGTACCATATAACCGTACACTGCTGCTTATCATCTATAGTGATATGGACCATGCTGGTATAACCTGGGCATCTCCTGTATATAATTATATATGGACAGCTGGTATAACCTGGGCATCTCCTGTATATTATTATATATGTACAGCTGGTATAACCTGGGTATCTCCTGTATATAATTATATATGTACAGCTGGTATAACCTGGGTATCTCCTGTATATAATTATATATGTACAGCTGGTATAACCTGGGCATCTCCTGTGTATAATTATATATGTACAGCTGGTATAACCTGGGTATCTCCTGTATATAATTATATATGTACAGCTGGTATAAGTTATACATCTTCTTGTATATAGTGATATGGACCATGCTGGTATAACCTGGGCATCTCCTGTATATAATTATATATGTACACCTGGTATAAATTATACATCTTCTTGTATATAGTGATATGGACCATGCTGGTATAACCTGGGCATCTCCTGTATATAATTATATATGTACACCTGGTATAAATTATACATCTTCTTGTATATAGTGATATGGACCATGCTGGTATAACCTGGGTATCTCCTGTATATAATTATATATGTACAGCTGGTATAACCTGGGCATCTCCTGTATATAATTATATATGTACAGCTGGTATAACCTGGGTATCTCCTGTATATAATTATATATGTACAGCTGGTATAACCCGGGTACCTCCTGTATATAATTATATATGTACAGCTGGTATAACCTGGGCATCTCCTGTATATAATTATATATGTACAGCTGGTATAAGTTATACATCTTCTTGTATATAGTGATATGGAGCATGCTGGTATAACCTGGGCATCTCCTGTATATAATTATATATGTACAGCTGGTATAACCTGGGTATCTCCTGTATATAATTATATATGTACAGCTGGTATAAGTTATACATCTTATTGTATATAGTGATATGGACCATGCTGGTATAACCTGGGCATCTCCTGTATATTATTATATATGTACAGCTGATATAAATTATACATCTTCCTGTATATAGTGATATGGACCATGCTGGTATAACCTGGGTATCTCCTGTATATAATTATATATGTACAGCTGGTATAACCTGGGCATCTCCTGTATATAATTATATATGTACAGCTGGTATAACCTGGGTATCTCCTGTATATAATTATATATGTACAGCTGGTATAACCTGGGTATCTCCTGTATATAATTATATATGTACAGCTGGTATAAGTTATACATCTTCTTGTATATAGTGATATGGACCATGCTGGTATAACCTGGGCATCTCCTGTATATAATTATATATGTACAGCTGGTATAACCTGGGCATCTCCTGTATATAATTATATATGTACAGCTGGTATAACCTGGGCATCTCCTGTATATAATTATATATGTACAGCTGGTATAACCTGGGCATCTCCTGTATATAATTATATATGTACAGCTGGTATAAGTTATACATCTTCTTCTATATAGTGATATGGAGAATGCTGGTATAACCTGGGCATCTCCTGTATATAATTATATATGTACAGCTGGTATAAGTTATACATCTTCTTCTATATAGTGATATGGAGAATTCTGGTATAACCTGGGCATCCCCTGTATATAATTATATATGTACAGCTGGTATAAGTTATACATCTTCCTGTATATAGTGATATGGAGCATGCTGGTATAACCTGGGCATCTCCTGTATATAATTATATATGTACAGCTGGTATAACCTGGGCATCTCCTGTATATAATTATATATGTACAGCTGGTATAACCTGGGTATCTCCTGTATATAATTATATATGTACAGCTGGTATAACCTGGGTATCTCCTGTATATAATTATATATGTACAGCTGGTATAAGTTATACATCTTCTTGTATATAGTGATATGGACCATGCTGGTATAACCTGGGCATCTCCTGTATATAATTATATATGTACAGCTGGTATAACCTGGGTATCTCCTGTATATAATTATATATGTACAGCTGGTATAACCTGGGCATCTCCTGTATATAATTATATATGTACAGCTGGTATAACCTGGGTATCTCCTGTATATAATTATATATGTACAGCTGGTATAAGTTATACATCTTCTTGTATATAGTGATATGGAGCATGCTGGTATAACCTGGGTATCTCCTGTATATAATTATATATGTACAGCTGGTATAAGTTATACATCTTCCTGTATATAGTGATATGGAGCATGCTGGTATAACCTGGGCATCTCCTGTATATAATTATATATGTACAGCTGGTATAAGTTATACATCTTCTTGTATATAGTGATATGGAGCATGCTGGTATAACCTGGGCATCTCCTGTATATAATTATATATGTACAGCTGGTATAAGTTATACATCTTCTTGTATATAGTGATATGGAGCATGCTGGTATAACCTGGGCATCCCCTGTATATAATTATATATGTACAGCTGGTATAAGTTATACATCTTCCTGTATATAGTGATATGGAGCATGCTGGTATAACCTGGGCATCTCCTGTATATAATTATATATGTACAGCTGGTATAAGTTATACA
This sequence comes from Bufotes viridis, assembly GCA_033119425.1. NCBI lineage: Eukaryota > Metazoa > Chordata > Amphibia > Anura > Bufonidae > Bufotes > Bufotes viridis. Next base: position 11,038,500 of record CM065596.1, read on the forward strand.
TCTTCTTCTATATAGTGATATGGAGCATGCTGGTATAACCTGGGCATCTCCTGTATATAATTATATATGTACAGCTGGTATAAGTTATATATCTTCTGTATATAGTGATAAGGACCATGCTGGTATAACCTGGGCATCTCCTGTATATAATTATATATGTACAGCTGGTATAAGTTATACTTCTTCCTGTATATAGTGATATGGAGCATGCTGGTATAACCTGGGCATCCCCTGTATATAATTATATATGTACAGCTGGTATAAGTTATACATCTTCCTGTATATAGTGATATGGAGCATGCTGGTATAACCTGGGCATCTCCTGTATATAATTATATATGTACAGCTGGTATAACCTGGACATCTCTTGTATATAATTATAAATGTACAGCGGGTATAAGTTATACGTCTTCTTGTATATAGTGATATGGACCATGCTGGTATAACCTGGGTACCTCCTGTATATAATTATATATGTACAGCGGGTATAAGTTATACGTCTTCTTGTATATAGTGATATGGACCATGCTGGTATAACCTGGGTACCTCCTGTATATAATTATATATGTACAGCTGGTATAACCTGGGTACCTCCTGTATATAATTATATATGTACAGCTGGTATAACCTGGGTACCTCCTGTATATAATTATATATGTACAGCTGGTATAATCTGGGCATCTCCTGTATATAATTATATATGTACAGCTGGTATAAGTCTAGACATCTTCCTGTATATAATTATATATGTACATGCTGGTATAACCTGGGCATCTCCTGTATATAATTATATATGTACAGCTGGTATAAGTCTATACATCTTCCTGTATATAGTGATATGTGACATGCTGGTATAACCTGGGCATCTCCTGTATATAATTATATATGTACAGCTGGTATAAGTTATACATCTTCTTGTATATAGTGATATGGACCATGCTGGTATAACCTGGGCATCTCCTGTATATTATTATATATGTACAGCTGGTATAAGTTATACATCTTCTTGTATATAGTGATATGGAGCATGCTGGTATAACCTGGGCATCTCCTGTATATAATTATATATGTACAGCTGGTATAAGTTATACATCTTCTGTATATAGTGATATGGAGCATGCTGGTATAACCTGGGCATCCCCTGTATATAATTATATATGTACAGCTGGTATAAGTTATACATCTTCTTGTATACAGTGATATGGAGCATGCTGGTATAACCTGGGTATCTCCTGTATATAATTATATATGTACAGCTGGTATAAGTTATACATCTTCTGTATATAGTGATATGGAGCATGCTGGTATAACCTGGGTATCTCCTGTATATAATTATATATGTACAGCTGGTATAAGTTATACATCTTCCTGTATATAGTGATATGGACCATGCTGGTATAACCTGGGTATCTCCTGTATATAATTATATATGTACCGCTGGTATAACCTGGGTATATCCTGTATATAATTATATATGTACAGCTGGTATAAGTTGTACATCTTCTTGTATATAGTGATATGGACCATGCTGGTATAACCTGGGTATCTCCTGTATATAATTATATATGTACAGCTGGTATAACCTGTGTATCTCCTGTATATAATTATATATGTACAGCTGGTATAACCTGGGCATCTCCTGTATATAATTATATTATGTACAGCTGGTATAAGTTATACATCTTTTTTATTTTTACAGTCCATCCAGGGACAATGCCAGGTCATTAGACCCCAGGTATCTTTGGGTGTCCTCTCCACTTGCACAGTGTTTCCAGTGGCCCATGCAGGAGGTTATCTCCGTCTTTATTCCCAGTGGTACTAAGCCCACTGATTCCTTGTAGTCCTGGTATTGGGCATGGTCATTTGGTCTGGTCTATGGCTCAGCTGTGTTCATTAATGTTTGCAGCTGCCTGATGGGAAGCATCATTGACAGGTCCACACATCCATTTCACTTAGCTCACTGTGGCCAGCCGAGAACTCTACTTCCACCTGTTCCCTTGCTCTCTGGAGAAGACTATTTTCTATTCTCTTGCTGCAGCAGGGCCTGCTTCATGCTTACCCCCAGCAGGGAGAGGAGTGGCTTAATATGTGGAATATGCTGCACTGAAGCCAGTGCGTACATGAGGCTGCTCTATCGTCCTCCATTAGCTATGTGCCTACCATATCAACACTCATCACGGAGACCAACACTTTCTTGCTTGTGCATTCACCATCAGCAGTGTGCGGACGCCGGCTCACAGAGAAGCAGTGGAGCAGCAGTGACTCATACATATTCTACAAGGCTCCACAATGTCTTGGTGATGTCGCAGGAGTTGCGCATGTAAGGCGGGTTGTGCTCCCCACCTTTCATTGTCATAATAAGAACCTTATAGTCTTATAATCTACGTGTATCATTATACATCTTGAAAATCTGAAAAGCAATTGAATAAAATATAAAATAAGCATGTCATTCCCAGATTGCAGACCGGCTCCACAGTCACATTTTGCTAGCTATATTCTTTATCTGCCGGAGCAGAAAGTATTTGGAAAAACAACAATTTTTTGTCAGTTTTAACACGTTCTTGTGTTTAACATGCGCCTCGTACTCCTCACCTGCTTCTGAACAGCGCCCAGCGTGGCTCCAGATATTTATTAATTTGCGCTAATTAAAAGCTTCAATTTTATTACCCCTCGAGTCAATGAACAGAAAGAATGAGAAGATTGACAGACGGCAATTTAACTCCTTTCTTCCTTCACCTGTAGACTGGGACCAGTAGCTTAGACCCAGAAGTAATCCCCAGATGTAATTATTTACTAGGGCTGTATCTACTAGATACCCTCACTGTCCACCCCTCACCGCCGCTTTTCTAAATAGGTTCAACATTATATCCTAATAAATATTTTTGTATATCTTTATCGCTTTTATCCCTTTTGTCTTTAAAGAGCTCCAAACCTTCTGCATGCACCCGTGCCAGCTAATAACATTTTGTCTGCCTGCAGCCACCACTAGAGGGAGCTCACTGCACATTGTTCATAGATGCATATCAGTTATGCAGTCATTACGTCCCCCTTGTGGTGTCTGAAGGCAGAGTGAATGTTATCCTTTATTTGTCTATGTAGCGAAGTTGGAGATCTGTATCAGAAAAACTGAATTCTGACCACTGTAAAGTGAAAATAAAAACCTGAGTTTTCCTGCTGTCCTTTCCCGTTCAACTCTTCCTTTCAAACATCCTCTTTCTTTTCTTCCCTCCCCCGTTTGTTCTCTTCCCACGCCTCTATTTCCCCTTTCTCTTCTATTATATCTCATACTCTTCCTTTGACTTCCTTCTCCTCTCCTTTTCTCTCTCTCCTTGACTGCCTTTTCTTACTTTTCCTTATCTTACCTGGTCCTCCTTCTTCATCAGTTCCCTCTCCTCTAGTCTTCAACTCCTTTTCTTTCTCCATCCTTTCTCTCCCTGATTTCCCCTGTTATCTCTTATACCTCCCTTTCTTTATTCTTCCCTCTTTTACACTTTCCCTTCATCTCTTTCATTGTTTTCCCTCTCCTTCCCTCTCTTCACCTTCCAGCTCCTCTAATTTCCTTTTTTTCCTCTCTCCTTTATTTACCTTCCCTTATCTCGCACTTCCTTTCCTATGCTTCTTTCCTTCCCTCTCCTCCACTTCCCTCTTTATGTCTCTCTTCCACGTACCTTTTCTCTACTTCTATCCCATCCCTCTTTCCAATCCTTCTTCTCCACTTTCCTCTTCACCTCTCTGTCCCCATTTCTTCTTCTCCACATCCCTCTCCATCCCTCTATTTATCTTCCTTCTTATCCACTTTCCTCCCCATCCTTCTCTTTACTTCCTTTTTCTCCACATCATTCTCTATCCTTTCTTTCCCTTCCTTTTTCCTCACTTCCCTTTCCACCCTTGCTTTCCCATCCTTATTCTCCACTTCCCACCCACCCCTTTTCCGTTTCCACTCCTCCACTTTCCTCTCCATTACTCCGTTCCCTTCTGTTAACCTCCCATCTTGGCCTTTCCATTGGCTTCAGCGCCTCATCTGCTGGAGAGAGGCAATATCTAATGATGTATTTGACAAAAAAAATGGATTCTCAGAGAAATGAAAATTTTATCTTTAGTGGTAGATAAATAAGAGTGGGTTTCATGGAAATATTTAGAGCCACAATGACTTCTCCATGGCAGGAAGCTGCTTGTTGAATGCAATTAACATAATTCGCAGATAAGATGGAAAAAGTGATAGACTCCACCACGAAGGGTTACTCCAGGTCTGATTGGGAGTGAATGAAATCTGATTGAGTTTTCCTTCAAGCCGCCATTAATCTGACTACAACGTCTCATCACTCGAAACGCGCTCTTCTCAACAGCACTTTAATTAGATCTGGTAGAAAACTGTCATGTCGGAAATAAAAGTAGAATCTTCAAGTGAGGTCGACCAGAAAATATCCAGTTGAAAGCCAGGACCTAATAAAATAAGGCACATACGTCTCATGTATTATAGTAGTTATATTCTTGTACATAGGAGACAGTATTATAGTAGTTATATTCTTGTACATAGGAGCAGTATTATAGTAGTTATATTCTTGTACATAGGAGGCAGTATTATAGTAGTTATATTCTTGTACATAGGAGCAGTATTATAGTAGTTATATTCTTGTACATAGGAGGCAGTATTATAGTAGTTATATTCTTGTACATAGGAGACAGTATTATAGTAGTTATATTCTTGTACATAGGAGCAGTATTATAGTAGTTATATTCTTGTACATAGGAGACAGTATTATAGTAGTTATATTCTTGTACATAGGAGCAGTATTATAGTAGTTATATTCTTGTACATAGGAGCAGTATTATAGTAGTTATATTCTTGTACATAGAGCAGTATTATAGTAGTTATATTCTTGTACATAGAGCAGTATTATAGTAGTTATATTCTTGTACATAGGAGCAGTATTATAGTAGTTATATTCTTGTACATAGGAGCAGTATTATAGTAGTTATATTCTTGTACATAGGAGCTGTATTATAGTAGTTATATTCTTGTACATAGGAGGCAGTATTATAGTAGTTATATTCTTGTACATAGGAGGCAGTATTATAGTAGTTATATTCTAGTACATACGAGGCAGTATTATAGTAGTTATATTCTTGTACATAGGAGGCAGTATTATAGTAGTTATATTCTTGTACATAGGAGCAGTATTATAGCAGTTATGTACTTGTACACAGGAGCAGTATTATAGTAGGTATATTCTTGCACATAGGAGCAGTATTATAATAGTTATATTCTTATACATAGGAGCAGTATTATAGTAGTTATATTCTTGTACATAGGGAGGCAATATTATAGTAGTTATATTCTAGTACATAGGAGGCAGTATTATAGTAGTTATATTCTTGTACATAGGAGCAGTATTACAGTAGTTATATTCTTGTACATAGGAGCAGTATTATAGTAGATATATTCTTGTACATAGGAGCAGTATTATAGTAGTTATATTCTTGTACATAGGAGCAGTATTATAGTAGTTATATTCTTGTACATAGGAGCGGTATTATAGTAGTTATATTCTTGTAAATAGTAGACAGTATTATAGTAGTTATATTCTTGTACATAGGAGCAGTATTATAGTAGTTATATTCTTGTGCATAGAAGCAGTATTATAGTAGTTATATTCTTGTACATAGGAGCAGTATTATAGTAGTTTTTTTTCTTGCAACTGTGTAATATATATTGTAAGTTGCCTTTAAAGGATTTTCTGGGAATAATTAGCTATTACCCAAAAGCCACTAGCCTGCAACACCTTCTGAAAAATCCATACTTACCTGATCACCACTCCTACAGTTCTGTGGGTTTGTTCCTTTTTGTACATCTAACAGTCCTCAAGTGGTGTGTCACAGGTTAAGCCAATCATTAGCAGATGACCATGTCCATGCCCTGGGCTGGAGAAAACAAGTCGGGGACCGGAATATGGACAAACAGGAATCAGCGATTAGGACTTTTTTCAGTAGGGGATGCAGGCTAGGGGTCTTCAGTTAATTGTTAATTATTTCCCCCACACCCCTTTAAAGTCTTGAAAGCTGACTGACCTGAAATCTCCTTTATTCTATCTTTATTGTTGTTTATTCTGGAGGATGTTATGGTGTCTTTTTCTTTAATCTTTCACCTTTTGTTTCCTACAACCCTATGTCACTTATCATTGACATCTAAGGGTGTTATAGCTGCAGGATCAGTACACTGACAGTACACTGACATAAGTGGAATATTACATATCATAGATCATGGCAGTAGTAATAGAATTGCTGATTAAGGCAACAAATGGCAAAAGTGAGAAAAGTTAATGGTATTTGACAACTCGTCATCGTCTCAATGTTTCCTCCCATTCTTCTTTTAAGAAAATGATCTATATGGAACATGGTGGTGTTTCCAGTAATAACAGCTCACTGAGATCTCCAGATTGTATGTAACTGCAGCATTTAAATTTAATTTCTCTTATGAAAACATAGAACGTCGGGGCGAATGCACCTCCAGCACCCGACATGAGAAGCTCACAAGACACTTAAAGACGTCTTCACATGCATAAGACACCTAAGGATGGTGCATCTTGCAGAGAAGCTTAAGTTTGTGAAAGCTGGATACAAATTACTGCAATTTCACGTGTGAAGGGCGTGCAAGCTGATGTTCAAAAAAACAGCAAAAAAAAGGTCAAATTCAGAATCTTCACGGTGGAAATTGCAGAAGGTGATCTAGGGAAAAGGAGCTATGAAAATCATTAGCCAAATTCATTTTGACCACCAGTCGAATCATACCTTACCTTTTCATATTGTCATTATTGGTATAGCTAATTGCCTTCCTCAGTTGAGTAATGCAGATTGTTTAAACCACAGGAGTAGAAAAAAGGAAGTGACAAAAAATTTCAGCCCATTTCTGCTTAAAAGCCCAAAAAACAAACTTCTAAATAATTGTCATTGTTTCTTTCTTTTAATACATCATTGGTAAAAAAAAAAAATAATTGCAAAATATCACTGCATAAACTTGAGCAGGGAAATTTATATCTTATAACATTCTTCCTACAGTATTTACAAGAATATAACTACTATAATACTGCTCCTATGTACAAGAATATAACTACTAAAATACTGCTCCTATGTACAAGAATATAACTATTATAATACTGTCTCCTATGTACAAGAATATAACTACTATAATACTGCATCCTATGTACAAGAATATAACTACTATAATACTGCTCCTATGTACAAGAATATAACTACTATAATACTGCATCCTATGTACAAGAATATAACTACTATAATACTGCTCCTATGTACAAGAATATAACTACTATAATACTGCCGACTATGTACAAGAATATAACTACTATAATACTGCTCCTATGTACAGGAATATAACTACTATAATACTGCTCCTATATACAAGAATATAACTACTATAATACTGCTCCTATGTACAAGAATATAACTCCTATAATACTGCTCCTATGTACAGGAGTATAACTACTATAATACTGCTCCTATATACAAGAATATAACTACTATAATACTGCTTCTATGTACAAGAATATAACTACTATAATACTGCTCCTATCTACAAGAATATAACTACTATAATACTGCCCCGTATGTACAAGAATATAACTACTATAATACTGCTCCTATGTCCAAGAATATAACTACTATAATACTGCTCCTATGTACAAGAATATAACTACTGTAATACTGTCTCCTATGTACAAGAATATACCTACTATAATACTGTCTCCTATGTACAACAATATAACTACTATAATACTGCCTCCTATATATAAGAATATAACTACTATAGTACTGCTCCTATGTACAGGAATATAACTACTATAATACTGCTCCTATGTACAAGAATATAACTCCTATAATACTGCTCCTATGTACAAGAATATACCTACTATAATACGGCCTCCTATGTACAAGAATATAACTACTATAATACTGCTCCTATGTACAAGAATATAACTACTATAATACTGCCTCCTATGTACAAGAATATAACTACTATAATACTGCTCTTATGTACAGGAATATAACTACTATAATACTGCTCTTATGTACAGGAATATAACTAGTATAATACTGCTCCTATTAGTTTTGTGTTTAATATTTTAATAAATGCAAAAATTAGAATAAAAATAATATGCATATTTTCCTAAATTATCCTTTTATTCCCCAACAATCCTCAGTAGGAATGTGAGATTTCATGGTTGTAAATCTTCGCGCTTTTCCTCTCGTCTGATAATTTGAAATCGTCTTAGTTAAAATGCCGAGTGAAGGCCAAAAACACAGAGAGGGAGAATTTTTCTAGCTCTAAGCAGATTCAGTTTTGCGTTGCTGCGGCCTCGCAGTCATGTGTAACCCATTTTCGGCATTTTTTACCCCTGCTGAGTGTATGGACTTCTAACGAGACCCTGATGGGAAGTCGGGTTTAAGACATTATTCTCAGCAGGTTATTTGATCTTTATTTGCTGAATGCATTCAGCTGTGTCCCTATCTCTAAACAATATGAAGAATCTAATGCACGGCACGCTCCATCAGTTCCCAAGCTCATCTTGATTTGCGGAGACAATTACAAGAGCCTTCCTTCAGCAGCCGCTGTGTTCCTCTCAACCTCTGCAAGTGCACAGATTTTATACTTTCCACCGGTCTAACCCTCTGCCTGCTGGAAACATCATGTCAGAGAATAGAGGAGCCAAGTGCACGTCCTTAAAATGCAGTCAACACAGGACATCTGAAGCTCCTGGTCACCAATGCAATGTCTGTAAGTGGCCTGTGCCATTTATAATGCTGAAGTGGCAGAGGAGCCTTTGGGCCCTCGTGTGATTGCCACCTCTGCACCCCTACTCTAGGATGACGTGGAGGTAGCATGCAATGTCCTTGCATACTTAACATAATGATAAAATGTCTCCAAGAGACAGGTAGAATCACTTGCTTATTATCTCTGTAGTATTACAATACCTGGCCTGATGCCAATCACCTGAGATGTATTTTATAGGTCCAACATTCGGCGCTGATTAATTTTATAATACATGTTAATAGTTGTACTATGACATCACTGTGTTTATTATCTCTGTACTGTGACATCACTGTGTTTATTATCCCTGTACTGTGACATCACTGTGTGTATTATCCCTGTACTGTGACATCACTGTGCTTATTATCCCTGTACTATGACATCACTGTGTTTATTATCTCTGTACTGTGACATCACTGTGTGTATTATCTCTGTACTGTGACATCACTGTGTGTTTTATCTCTGTACTGTGACATCACTGTGTTTATTATCCCAGTACTGTGACATCACTGTGTTTATTATCCCAGTACTGTGACATCGCTGTGTTTATTATCCCTGTACTGTGACATCACTGTGTTTATTTTCTCTGTGCTGTGACATCACCGTGTTTATTATCCCTGTGCTGTGACATCACTGTGTTTATTATCTCTGTACTGTGACATCACTGTGTTTATTATCTCTGTACTGTGACATCACTGTGTTTATTATCTCTGTACTGTGACATCACTGTGTTTATTATCTCTGTACTGTGACATCACTGTGTTTATTATCCCTGTACTGTGACATCACTGTGTGTATTATCCCTGTACTGTGACATCACTGTGTTTATTATCCCTGTACTGTGACATCACTGTGTTTATTATCCCTGTACTGTGACATCACTGTGTTTATTATCCCTGTACTGTGACATCACTGTGTTTATTATCCCTGTACTGTGACATCACTGTGTTTATTATCTCTGTACTGTGACATCACTGTGTTTATTATCTCTGTACTGTGACATCACTGTGTTTATTATCCCTGTACTGTGACATCACTGTGTTTATTATCCCTGTACTGTGACATCACTGTGTTTATTATCTCTGTACTGTGACATCACTGTGCTTATTATCCCTGTACTGTGACATCACTGTGTTTATTATCCCTGTACTGTGACATCACTGTGTGTATTATCCCTGTACTGTGACATCACTGTGTTTATTATCTCTGTACTGTGACATCACTGTGTTTATTATATCTGTACTGTGACATCACTGTGTTTATTATCTCTATACTGTGACATCACTGTGTCTATTATCTCTGTACTGTACTGTGACATCACTGTGTTTATTATCCCTGTACTGTGACATCACTGTGTTTATTATCCCTGTACTGTGACATCACTGTGTTTATTATCCCTGTACTGTGACATCACTGTGTTTATTATCCCTGTACTGTGACATCACTGTGTTTATTATCCCTGTACTGTGACATCACTGTGTTTATTATCCCTGTACTGTGACATCACTGTGTTTATTATCTCTGTACTATGACATCACTGTGTTTATTATCCCTGTACTGTGATATCACTGTGTTTATTATCCCTGTACTGTGACATCACTGTGTGTATTATCTCTGTACTGTGACATCACTGTGTTTATTATCTCTGTACTGTGACATCACTGTGTTTATTATATCTGTACTGTGACATCACTGTGTTTATTATCCCTGTACTGTGACATCACTGTGTCTATTATCTCTGTACTGTGACATCACTGTGCTTATTATCTCTGTACTGTGACATCACTGTGTTTATTATCACTGTACTGTGACATCACTGTGCTTATTATCCCTGTACTGTGACATCCCTGTGTTTATTATCCCTGTACTGTGACATCACTGTGTCTATTATCTCTGTACTGTGACATCACTGTGTTTATTATCCCTGTACTGTGACATCACTGTGTTTATTATCTCTGTACTGTGACATCACAGTGTTTATTATCCTGTACTGTGACATCACTGTGTTTATTATCCCTGTACTGTGACATCACTGTGTTTATTATCCCTGTACTGTGACATCACTGTGTGTATTATCTCTGTACTGTGATATCACTGTGTTTATTATCCCTGTACTGTGACATCACTGTGTGTATTATCTCTGTACTGTGACATCACTGTGTTTATTATCCCTGTACTGTGACATCACTGTGTTTATTATCCCTGTACTGTGACATCACTGTGTTTATTATCCCTGTACTGTGACATCACTGTGTTTATTATCCCTGTACTGTGACATCACTGTGTCTATTATCCCTGTACTGTGACATCACTGTGTTTATTATCCCTGTACTGTGACATCACTGTGTTTATTATCTCTGTACTGTGACATCACTGTGTGTTTTATCTCTGTACTGTGACATCACTGTGTTTATTATCCCAGTACTGTGACATCGCTGTGTTTATTATCCCTGTACTGTGACATCACTGTGTTTATTATCTCTGTGCTGTGACATCACCGTGTTTATTATCTCTGTGCTGTGACATCACTGTGTTTATTATCTCTGTACTGTGACATCACTGTGTTTATTATCTCTGTACTGTGACATCACTGTGTTTATTATCCCTGTACTGTGACATCACTGTGTCTATTATCTCTGTACTGTGACATCACTGTGCTTATTATCTCTGTGCTGTGACATCACTGTGTTTATTATCACTGTACTGTGACATCACTGTGCTTATTATCCCTGTACTGTGACATCACTGTGTTTATTATCCCTGTACTGTGACATCACTGTGTTTATTATCCCTGTACTGTGACATCACTGTGTTTATTATCCCTGTACTGTGACATCACTGTGTTTATTATCTATGTACTGTGACATTACAGTGTTTATTATCCTGTACTGTGACATCACTGTGTTTATTATCCCTGTACTGTGACATCACTGTGTTTATTATCCCTGTACTGTGACATCACTGTGTGTATTATCTCTGTACTGTGATATCACTGTGTTTATTATCCCTGTACTGTGACATCACTGTGTGTATTATCTCAGTACTGTGACATCACTGTGTTTATTATCCCTGTACTGTGACATCACTGTGTTTATTATCCCTGTACTGTGACATCACTGTGTTTATTATCCCTGTATTGTGACATCACTGTGTTTATTATCTCTGTACTATGACATCACTGTGTTTATTATCCCTGTACTGTGATATCACTGTGTTTATTATCCCTGTACTGTGACATCACTGTGTGTATTATCTCTGTACTGTGACATCACTGTGTTTATTATCTCTGTACTGTGACATCACTGTGTTTATTATCTCTGTACTGTGACATCACTGTGTTTATTATCCCTGTACTGTGACATCACTGTGTCTATTATCTCTGTACTGTGACATCACTGTGTTTATTATCCCTGTACTGTGACATCACTGTGTTTATTATCCCTGTACTGTGACATCACTGTGTTTATTATCCCTGTACTGTGACATCACTGTGTTTATTATCACTGTACTGTGACATCACTGTGTTTATTATCCTGTACTGTGACATCACTGTGTTTATTATCCCTGTACTGTGACATCACTGTGTTTATTATCCCTGTACTGTGACATCACTGTGTTTATTATCCCTGTACTGTGACATCACTGTGTTTATTATCCCTGTACTGTGACATCACTGTGTTTATTATCTCTGTACTGTGACATCACTGTGTTTATTATCCCTGTACTGTGACATCACTGTGTTTATTATCTCTGTACTGTGACATCACAGTGTTTATTATCCCTGTACTGTGACATCACTGTGTTTATTATCCCTGTACTGTGACATCACTGTGTTTATTATCCCTGTACTGTGACATCACTGTGTCTATTATCTCTGTACTGTGACATCACTGTGTTTATTATCTCTGTACTGTGACATCACTGTGTTTATTATCACTGTACTGTGACATCACTGTGTTTATTATCCCTGTACTGTGACATCACTGTGTTTATTATCCCTGTACTGTGACATCACTGTGTTTATTATCTCTGTACTGTGACATCACTGTGTTTATTATCCCTGTACTGTGACATCACTGTGTTTATTATCCCTGTACTGTGACATCACTGTGTTTATTATCCCTGTACTGTGACATCACTGTGTCTATTATCTCTGTACTGTGACATCACTGTGTTTATTATCCTGTACTGTGACATCACTGTGTTTATTATCCCTGTACTGTGACATCACTGTGTTTATTATCCCTGTACTGTGACATCACTGTGTTTATTATCCCTGTACTGTGACATCACTGTGTTTATTATCCCTGTACTGTGACATCACTGTGTTTATTATCCCTGTACTGTGACATCACTGTGTTTATTATCCCTGTACTGTGACATCACTGTGTTTATTATCTCTGTACTGTGACATCACTGTGTTTATTATCCCTGTACTGTGACATCACTGTGTTTATTATCCCTGTACTGTGACATCACTGTGTTTATTATCCCTGTACTGTGACATCACTGTGTTTATTATCTCTGTACTGTGACATCACTGTGTTTATTATCCCTGTACTGTGACATCACTGTGTTTATTATCCCTGTACTGTGACATCACTGTGTTTATTATCCCTGTACTGTGACATCACTGTGTTTATTATCCCTGTACTGTGACATCACTGTGTTTATTATCCCTGTACTGTGACATCACTGTGTTTATTATCCCTGTACTGTGACATCACTGTGTTTATTATCCCTGTACTGTGACATCACTGTGTTTATTATCCCTGTACTGTGACATCACTGTGTTTATTATCCCTGTACTGTGACATCACTGTGTTTATTATCCCTGTACTGTGACATCACTGTGTTTATTATCCCTGTACTGTGACATCACTGTGTTTATTATCCCTGTACTGTGACATCACTGTGTTTATTATCCCTGTACTGTGACATCACTGTGTCTATTATCTCTGTACTGTGACATCACTGTGTTTATTATCTCTGTACTGTGACATCACTGTGTTTATTATCCCTGTACTGTGACATCACTGTGTTTATTATCCCTGTACTGTGACATCACTGTGTACAGTAGGGAGATTAAAACATAATATGCATTCCATGCTCTGAAATTACTGCTGATTCTGGGCAGTTTATTGTAGACCCTATTCCACGTTCGGCTTTGGTTACTTTATTTGCCCCTGTTTGCAGTGATGTCTCCCATCCACAGTGACAGGGTTAATTCCCAGAATCCAAGTGACAGTACCGGTATGACGAGACTGCGATTTTTTTTATTTTTTTTTCCTCCGCTCGGGAAGGGATGTTAAAATATTTTGACAATGCATGAAAGAAAAAGGCAAAGTTAATGAACTGTTGGAGCCGTGAGTAAAAGTGAATCCGTTTACTTATGCATGAAAGTTACTGATTAGCCCGGACTTTGGATCAGGGCTGTAATGAGGGCTCAGCTGGTGGTACCTAGAAGAAGAATCCTGCCTGCTATACGATTATGGAGGCGCCGATTCTGCAGTGACAGCCTCATCAGGCATGCAATGCTATGCTGACAACGGGACCCCTGTGGTCTTTTTATACAGCCTAAAGAGAACTGTTTTAACTTGGAGATGCCCCGGCGAGCTGCGCAGGAGTTATCGCTTCTCTTAGCATCCCACAGTTCGGTGGTAATCCAATTCCCTAAGATTCCTATTTAGCAGTTTATCCTGTCCTTCCTAAGGCTTTATCAAATTGAAATTCTCTATTCATTGCACTGGGAAACAATGATATTTATATCCATATTACTGCTATAACTGATGCTGCGTTTTAGGCTACTCTCACATTAGCTCACATTCTGCAAAAACGCTTCCGTTACAAGAATACAACCCCATGCATCCGCCATGAACCAATCCGGTTGTATTATGTCTTCTATAGCCATGACGGATCCGTCCCCATTGACTTACATTGTGTGTCAGGATGGATCTGTCTTGACCGCACCACATTGCGGACAGAAAAACGCTGCTTGCAGCGTTTTACTGTCCACGATGGGGACGCAACCAAACGGAACGGAATGCATTTTGGTGCACTCCGTTTCGTTCAGTTCAGTTTTGTCCCCATTGACAATGAAGGAGGAGAAAACTGAAGCGTTTTCTTCCGCTATTGAGATCCTATGACGGATCTTAATAGCGGAATTGAAAATGCTAATGTGAAAGTAGCTTAAGGGTCCATTCAGACATCCGTAGTGTTTTGCGCACCGCAAAACACTGACCCCGCACATCGCCGGCACTCAATAGAGGATTCCTATTCTTCTCCGCAGCTGCGGACAAGAATAGGTCATGCTCTACTTTTTTGCGGAGCTGCGGACCGGAAGTTGGGGGCCGCGGACTGGAAATGCGGATGCAGACAGCACACTGTGCGCTGTCCACATCTTTTCCGGCCCCATTTAAAATGTGGAACGGTTCCGGAACCATTCTACGGACGTGTGAATGGACCCTTACTCTATAATTTGTGGTATACAGCACTAGAGGGCAGTACGTCACATCAGGTCTGGTCACTACTCAACCTCTATGGTGTGGTCCTGCCTCCATCCTTAATGGTCAATGTGACATTGGGAGAATTACAGCATAAAGAAGCTCATATGTGTTTTTAAAGGGGTATTCCGGTAGAGAATGAGAGTATCCTGAGAGTATCATGGCGCCTGATCTTCCCTCACAAAACTACAATCCCACAATCCCTAGCTTTCCTGCTGTGAGTGTTGATGTTTATTGATTGGCTGCCTGATATTACAGTCCAGTCACGCCCCCTCTAATCACCAGCACACTAACACGCCCTTTGTTTCACAACACATTTAGTTAGAGAATTGATAGTAACACACTGAGCATGCTCGACCTAACAGCGGCTCAGAACTACAGGTCGATGCCATGGTAATTAATGAGGAAACACAGTGGGTACCGGAGGAAAAAAGCTACTTTTATAACTACCGAACGGTAAATATGTAAAATTTACATTATAATAGGTCATTATTGATGATAAATTGGTCTAAAACATAAGTTATATTTATGGCAACCGGAATACCCCTTTAATTTTGTACAAGGTGAAGTTTCTTTATAACCAGAGCCACATATAGCGTAGACCAGTGAGACCATGAAGGCCTCAGATATTTTATTAATTCTATTAGATCTGAAAATCGACACTCAGAAGTCAACCAGCACCTGGAGGATCATGCATGGGCAGATATTCCTTTCCAACACCAGAGGGCAGTATACTACATTAGGCATGGCCTCTACAGAAACTCTATGGTGCGGACCTGCCTCAATCTTGCCTGATCAACATGATTTTGGGTGAATTAAAAGTTATAGGAGTGGTTATTATAAAGACAACCTCCCAATCAACTGATTGCTATAGGTCCATCTTCTTAAACCCTCACAATCAAATCCATATCTGACCATATTTTACTCCTAAAGCACCTGCACCTAGGCCGGTAACCCCTTACCCCTATAAGGTCATATAATACCTTAATAACAGATAACCACTACAAATATAGTCAGTGAGTTATTTTTTGGGGCTGGTGAGTGCAATTACAGGCCAAAAAAGGTTAATGGAACACTCGAGGCAAAAAATGATACATTGTTGCATACCTAATGCAGGGCCTCAGAGGTGGAGGAATGCACCACAGAGTGAATTTCTGTGTCATGCTCCGCCCCCACAGGCCCTGTTCTAGGCATGACACATTGTATCAGTTTTGCCTAAAGTGTTTATTGGTCAAACTTGCAAAAACGTCTCCCTCCACAACGAGGTGGAACCCTCAAAGCTGAAGCCTATGCTGTTGCTTGGTTACCCTTGCTATCACAGAATGAGCAAATGTATTTTACCCTCATGATTATGATAGATGAAGAGGGTGTCACCTAGATTGACACGTGCGTATATACCATTGACATGACGATCGCTTCATATTTACAATATCCCCCGATTACAGCAAACCGCAAAAACACACGAGCTGTCGAATTGCTAGAAATCAAATATTACAGTAGACGAGACCTAGGATGCGCTCAGTCGTTGCTCCCCGTGAGGGTCTCATGCTCGTGCTTGTTTTCAGTCTGCAGTCATGCTTTGATAACTCCCCCAGATCCCTGCAGGGTTGCACTGTACTAGTGGAAAAAACCTTTAGTTACAAGGGAGGCTAGGCGAAACCTCAGCAGAGAGCGGCGAAACGAGACCGAGATGTGAACCAGAGTGACTGGAAGCATTGAGACTCAAAATCCAAAACGAGAAACAAAAATGTTTCTTTCTTTGTTCATATCACTTGAGACTCAATTTTTGTAAAATCTGTTCATTCTGTGTGAAGTCTGACTCATCATACTTTGTCATCACTTTTATAGGCGAAACCTTCGGACCACCCAAAAAAGTAAACCTAAACTAAGCAAAACCAGTCAAAGATTCATTGTCCCAGTGCTGACATCACCGATTTATGAATCTCAGAAGAGTATTCTCCCTATTCACAATGAATACATGTTAGGTCGAGTTGAGTATACATGTTTCAGTTGCAAAAACGCAGTAGAGCTAAGTTTGCAGTACTGAAATAGATGATAGAAAGACAGCAAGTTAATCCTTGTCCCAGCAGAGAAGACATAGCTGGGCCACGTCTGCAACACAGCAATACAGTCAGTAGGGAAACCAGTCAATTCAGGGTCCAGCAGGTTCAGATTCATAGTTCAACTCAAGTTCAGATTCAGGTTCTGATTCAGGGTTCAATCTCAAGTTCCGATTCTGGATTTGGGCTCAGGTTCAGATTCAGAGTTTGGGCTCAGGTTCAGATTCAGGGTTTGGGCTCAGATTCAGGATTCGGGCTCAGGTTCAGATTCAGGGATCAAGCTCAGGTTCAGAATCAGGGTTCAGGCTTAGGTTTTAGGCTGAGGATCAGATTTAGAGTTCAGGCTGTGGTTCAGATTCAGGACTCAGTCTCAGGTTCAGGCTTAGGTTCAGACTCATAATCAGATTCAGTGTTCAGGCTGTAGTTCAGATTCAGGATTTAGACTCAGGTTCAGATGTGGGCTCAGGTGTAGGCTTAAATTTAGGGTTCATGCTCAGGCTCAGATTCAGGGCTTAGCTTTGGATTCAGGGTTCAGGCTGTGGTTCAGATTCAGGATTTTGACTCTGGTTCAGAAACAAGGCTCAAGTTCAGATTCAAAGTTCAGATTCAGGGTTTAGGGTCCAATTCAGATTAAAGGTTCAGGTTTATATTCAGATAGAAGCAACAAGCTAGTGTTACCAGTGTCAGGCAGCTGCTGCCAAGGCCAATAAGATAATGGGTTGCATCAAAAGGGGCATAGATGCCCGTGATGAGAACATAGTCCTACCACTTTACAAATCACTATTCAGACCACACATAGAGTACTGTGTACAGTTCTGGGCTCCTGTGAACAAGGCAGACATAGCAGAGCTGGAAAGGGTTCAGAGGAGGGCAACTAAAGTAATAACTGGAATGGGGCAACTACAGTACCCTGAAAGATTATCAAAATTAGGGTTATTCACTTTAGAAAAAAGACGACTGAGGGGAGATCTAATAACTATGTATAAATATATCAGGGGTCAGTACAGAGATCTGTCCCATCATCTATTTATCCCCAGGACTGTCACTGTGACGAGGGGACATCCTCTGCGTCTGGAGGAAAGAAGGTTTGTACACAAACATAGAAGAGGATTCTTTATGGTAAGAGCAGTGAGACTATGGATTCTTTACGGTAAGAGCAGTGAGACTATGGAACTCTCTGCCTCAGGAGCTGGTGAGTACAATAAAGGAATTCAGGAGGGGCCTGGATGTATTTCTGGAGTGTAATAATATTACAGGCTACAGCTACTAAAGATGGGTCGTTGATCCAGGGAGTTATTCTGATTGCCTGATTGGAGTTGGGAAGGAATTTTTTCCCCTTAAGTGGGGAAAATTGGCTTCTGCCTCACAGGGTTTTTTTGCCTTCCTCTGGATCAACTTGTAGGAAACAGGCCGAACTGGATGGACAAATGCCTTTTTTTGGTCTTATATCCTATGTTACTATGTAGTGCATAGACAAGAAAACCTATAACTGGCCACGATGCCAATGCACAACTGATTCAAATAGTTTGCTCAACACTTTCACTGGGCAGACTTCAGTCCGCTACCAGATTAACCGCTACAGGACCGCCTAACGCAGGGATGCGTCCTGCGGGCGGCCCTGTAGCTCTGAGTTGACGCGTCGGCGCGTCATCTCGTGAGAGCCGAGATTTCCTGTGAACGCGCGCGCGTGCGCGCGTTCCTGAGAAGCGTGGCACAGCAGTTCGGCTACAGCCTGCCAGCGATGGATCATCGCTGGCAGGCTGTAGATGCGAATAAAATCGCATCAAACTGCTATATCAGACGCTGTTTTATGAACAGCGTCTGATATAACTGCTACCTGGTCCTCTGGTGGTCCCATTTACTGGGATCGACCACCAGAGGACCAGGTAACTACAATAAAGATTGCACCAAACACTACACTAACCCCCCACCCCCTCACCTATTAACCCCTTGATCACCCCATCTAGACCCCTGATCACCCCCTGTCATTGATCACACCCCTTGTAAGGCTCCATTCAGGCGTCCATATGTGTTTTGCGGATCCGTGGATTCACGGATCCGCGGATCAATCGCGGATCGATCCGCGGATCCGATCCGCGGATCCTCAAAACACGGACACCGGCAATGTGCTTTCCGCATTTTGCAGATCCGCACATTGCCAGAACTATATAGAAAATGCTTTTTCTTGTCCGCAGTTGCGGACAAGAATAGGACATGTTCTATATTTTTGCAGAAACGGAAGTGCAGACCGGAGCGCAGATCCGTAATTCCGGATCGAGCGGGACAAAGTCTGTCCCCATAGAAATGAATGGGTCCGCAATTCCGTTCCGCAAACAGAATTTCGGACGTGTGAATGGGGCATAAGGGCCCCCTTTTACCGCCAGTTAGCTAGCTACTTGTTAGGTAGCTAGCGCCCAGCCCACCGCACCGCAGTCACTGATTTTGGCAGAGATTTTTCATCCACATTGATCGATGCGAATGAAAAAATCTGTGCCGTTCATTTTTTTTTCAGCGCAGAGGCTGAACGGAAAAAAATCTCATTACCCGTCTGCTCAATATACGGAGAATCGCAGAAACTCCTAATGCTGGCCATACGTGTAATGATTGCGAGACCCCTAAAATGCCAGGGCAGTACAAAAACCCCACATGTGACCCCATTTTAGAAAGAAGACACCCCAAGGTATTCCGTGAGGGGTATGGTGAGTTCATGGAAAATATTATTTTTGTCACAAGTTAGTGGAATATGAGACTGTAAAAAAAACAAAAAAAAACAATTTCCGCTAACTTGTTCCAAATTTTTTTTCTGTGAACTCACCATACCCCTCACAGAATACCTTGGGGTGTCTTCTATCCACAATGGGGTCACTTGTGGGGTATTCTACTGCCCTGGCATTTAGCGATCCTAAAGCGTGAGAATCCAAATGCGTAAAAATGCCCTGTGAAATCCTAAAGGTACTCATTGGTTTTAGGGCCTCTTTGCGCATCTTGGCTGCAAAAAGTGTCACTCATGTGGTATCGCCGTACTCAGGAGAAGTAGGGCAATGTGTTTTGGGGTGTATTTTTATATATACCCATGCTGGGTGTGAGAAATATCGCTGTAAGCGACAACTTTTTAAAAATTTTTATTCAAAGTTGTCGTTTACAGAGATATTTCTCTACCCAACATGGTATATGCAAAATACACCCAAAACACATTCCCTCTTCTCACTGGCTGACGACTACCACATGTGCTGCACGGCCTGAGTGCGCAAGGGGCCTAAAACCAATGAGTACCTTTAGGATTTCGAGGCATTTTTACGCATTTAGATCTTCTCACACTTTAGAGGCCCCTAAAATGCCAGGACAGTATAAATACCCCACATGTGACCCCATTTTGGAAAGAAGGCACCTCAAGGTATTCTGTGAGGGCATGGTGAGTCCACAGAATTTTTATTTTTGGCACAAGTCAGCGGAAATTGTTTTTTTTTTTGTTTTTTTTTTCTACAAAGTCTCATATTCCACTAACTTGTGACAAAAATAAAAATTTTATCATGAACTCGCTATGCCCCTCACGGAATACCTTGGGGTGTCTTCTTCCAAAATGGGGTCACATGTGGGGTATTTTTACTGCCCTGGCATTTTAGGGGCCCTAAGCGTGAAGAAGTCTGGAATCAAATGCAGAGAAGACACTAGCTGGGCCCACGTCTGCAACACAGCAATACAGTCAGTAGGGAAACCAGTCAATTCAGGGTCCAGCAGGTTCCAGATTCATAGTTCAACTCAAGTTCAGATTCAGGTTCTGATTCAGGGTTCAATCTCAAGTTCCGATTCTGGATTTGGGGCTCAGGTTCAGATTCAGAGTTTGGGCTCAGGTTCAGATTCAGGGTTTGGGCTCAGATTCAGGATTCGGGGCTCAGGTTCAGATTCAGGGGATCAAGCTCAGGTTCAGAATCAGGGTTCAGGCTTAGGTTTTAGGCTGAGGATCAGATTTAGAGTTCAGGCTGTGGTTCCAGATTCAGGACTCAGTCTCAGGTTCAGGCTTAGGTTCAGACTCATAATCAGATTCAGTGTTCAGGCTGTAGTTCAGATTCAGGATTTAGACTCAGGTTCAGATGTGGGCTCAGGTGTAGGCTTAAATTTAGGGTTCATGCTCAGGCTCAGATTCAGGGCTTAGCTTTGGATTCAGGGTTCAGGCTGTGGTTCAGATTCAGGATTTTGACTCTGGTTCAGAAACAAGGCTCAAGTTCAGATTCAAAGTTCAGATTCAGGGTTTAGGGTCCAATTCAGATTAAAGGTTCAGGTTTATATTCAGATAGATGCAACAAGCTAGTGTTACCAGTGTCAGGCAGCTGCTGCCAAGGCATATAAGATAATGGTTTGCATCAAAAGGGGCATAGATGCCCGTGATGAGAACATAGTCCTACCACTTTACAAATCACTATTCAGACCACACATAGAGTACTGTGTCCAGTTCTGGGCTCCTGTGAACAAGGCAGACATAGCAGAGCTGGAAAGGGTTCAGAGGAGGGCAACTAAAGCAATAACTGGAATGGGGCAACTACAGTACCCTGAAAGATTATCAAAATTAGGGTTATTCACTTTAGAAAAAAGACGACTGAGGGGAGATCTAATAACTATGTATAAATATATCAGGGGTCAGTACAGAGATCTGTCCCATCATCTATTTATCCCCAGGACTGTCACTGTGACGAGGGGACATCCTCTGTGTCTGGAGGAAAGAAGGTTTGTACACAAACATAGAAGAGGATTCTTTATGGTAAGAGCAGTGAGACTATGGATTCTTTACGGTAAGAGCAGTGAGACTATGGAACTCTCTGCCTCAGGAGCTGGTGAGTACAATAAAGGAATTCAGGAGGGGCCTGGATGTATTTCTGGAGTGTAATAATATTACAGGCTACAGCTACTAAAGATGGGTCGTTGATCCAGGGAGTTATTCTGATTGCCTGATTGGAGTTGGGAAGGAATTTTTTCCCCTTAAGTGGGGAAAATTGGCTTCTGCCTCACAGGGTTTTTTTGCCTTCCTCTGGATCAACTTGTAGGAAACAGGCCGAACTGGATGGACAAATGCCTTTTTTTGGTCTTATATCCTATGTTACTATGTAGTGCATAGACAAGAAAACCTATAACTGGCCACGATGCCAATGCACAACTGATTCAAATAGTTTGCTCAACACTTTCACTGGGCAGACTTCAGTCCGCTACCAGATTAATGTCTGATTAATTTCTTAGAAATATATCTGCAGTCGGTGTTCTGTTTTTCTGATACATAGTTCGATATCTCCTGCACAACCATAAAGTGACATAGAAAATCTTGTCTGTTGCAGCCACCATTACAGGGAGCTTTCTGCATTCTGTTCAATAATATAGCCTACAGTAAGCTCCTGAGCTCCCTCTGGTGGCGGCTGAATATATAGTATGCAGTAAGCTCCTGAGCTTCCTTTGGCGGCTGTATATACAGTGTGCAGTAATCTCCCGAGCTCCCTCTAGTGGTGGCTGTATATATCTGTATGTAGTAATCTCCTGAGCTCCCTCTAGTGGTGGCTGTATATATCTGTATGTAGTTATCTCCTGAGCACCCTCTGGCGGCGGCTGTATATACAGTATGCAGTAAGCTCCTGAGCTCCCTCTGGTGGCGGCTGTATATACAGTATGCAGTAAGCTCCTGAGCTCCCTCTGGTGGTGGCTGTATACACAGTGTGCAGTAAGCTCCTGAGCTCCCTCTGGTGGCGGCTGTATGCACAGTATGCAGTAAGCTCCTGAACTCCCTCTAGTGGTGGCTGTATATATCTGTATGTAGTAAGCTCATGAGTTACCTCTGGTGTTGGCTGTATATACAGTGTGCAGTAAGCTCCGGAACTCCCTCTGGTGGTGGCTGTATATATCTGTATACAGTAATCTCTTGAGCTCCCTCTAGTGGTGGCTGTATATATCTGTATGCAGTTATCTCCTGAGCTCCCTCTGGTGGCGGCTGTATACACAGTATGCAGTAAGCTCCTGAGCTCCCTCTAGTGGTGGCTGTATATATCTGTATGCAGTAATCTCCTGAGCTCCCTCTGGTGGCGGCTGTATATATCTGTATGCAGTAATCTCCTGAGCTCCCTCTAGTGGTGGCTGTATATATCTGTATGCAGTAAGCTCCTGAACTCCCTTTGGTGGTGGCTGTATATATCTGTATGCAGTAATCTCTTGAGCTCCCTCTAGTGGTGGCTGTATATATCTGTATGCAGTAATCTCCTGAGCTCCCTCTGGTGGCGGCTGTATATATCTGTATGCAGTAATCTCCTGAGCTCCCTCTGGTGGCGGCTGTATATATCTGTATGCAGTAATCTCCTGAGCTCCCTCTGGTGGCGGCTGTATATACTGTATGCAGTAATCTCCTGAGCTCCCTCTAGTGGTGGCTGTATATATCTGTATGCAGTAAGCTCCTGAACTCCCTTTGGTGGTAGCTGTATATATCTGTATGCAGTAATCTCTTGAGCTCCCTCTAGTGGTGGCTGTATATATCTGTATGCAGTAATCTCCTGAGCTCCCTCTGGTGGCGGCTGTATACACAGTATGCAGTAATCTCCTGAGCTCCCTCTGGTGGCAGCTGTATACACAGTATGCAGTAATCTCCTGAGCTCCCTCTGGTGGCGGCTGTATACACAGTATGCAGTAATCTCCTGCGCTCCCTCTAGTAGTGGCTGTATATATCTGTATGCAGTAATCTCCTGAGCTTACGCTAGTGGTGGCTGTATATATCTGTATGCAGTAATCTCCTGAGCTCCCCTAGTGGCGGCTGTATATATTTGTATGTAGTAATCTCCTGAGCTCCCTCTAGTGGTGGCTGTATATATCTCTATGCAGTAATCTCCTGAGCTCCCTCTAGTGGTGGCTGTATATATCTGTATGTAGTAATCTCCCGAGCTCCCTCTAGTGGTGACTCTATATATCTGTATACAGTAATCTCCTGAGCTCCCTCTAGTGGTGGCTATATATATCTGTATGTAGTAATCTCCTGAGCTCCCTCTAGTGGTGGCTGTATATATCTGTATGCAGTAATCTCCTGAGCTCCCTCTAGTGGTGACTTTAATATCTGTATGTAGTAATGTCCTGAGCTCCCCCTAGTGGTGACTGTATATATCTGTATGCACTAATCTCCTGAGCTCCCTCTAGTGGTGACTCTATATATCTGTATACAGTAATCTCCTGAGCTCCCTCTAGTGGTGGCTATATATATCTGTATGTAGTAATCTCCTGAGCTCCCTCTAGTGGTGGCTGTATATATCTGTATGCAGTAATCTCCTGAGCTCCTCTAGTGGTGACTGTATATATCTGTATGTAGTAATCTCCTGAGCTCCCTCTAGTGGTGGCTGTATATATCTGTATGCAGTAATCTCCTGAGCTCCCTCTAGTGGTGGCTATATATATCTGTATGTAGTAATCTCCTGAGCTCCCTCTAGTGGTGACTCTATATATCTGTATGCAGTAATCTCCTGAGCTCCCTCTAGTGGTGACTTTATATATCTGTATGTAGTAATCTCCTGAGCTCCCTCTAGTGGTGGCTGTATATATCTGTATGCAGTAATCTCCTGAGCTCCCTCTGGTGGCGGCTGTATATATCTGTATGTAGTAATCTCCTGAGCTTCCTCTAGTGGTGGCTACAGGCCAGGGTGTTGAACCTATTTAGATTTAAAAAACAATAAAAACTACACGGTGCCAAAAGTAGACATTCCCTTTTAAGAATTGCATATCTACTATTTTGTAATGACACGTTGTTGTATCCCCTAGGATCCCTGTTCACTGTTCCTCCTTATCTCGATAACATCTTCTTCTTTGTCAGGAATTTGCATAAGTTGATTGCAGGTTGGTTAACTGGAGGAAATTCATTCTGCTCCATCACAAGGCGGCTGCATCCTTCTTGTTTTCGCTCACGTCACTTGAAGTGTTTGGCATTTGATGTCGGAGCTGTTAATTCTGCGGCGAGGTGCTGGCATTTACTGTGCTCGCTGCTCTCTCACACAAACTTCCATTAAGAATTAAATCATCTCATTAGAAGAACAGAGAACAGGCTCAGAGATTGTGCAGCCGCCTTCTCCACCGCCCTCCAGGGACATCGCAATGCAGGGTTTCCGATTAAAGAGTTTAAGGAGGGGGGGGGGGGATATAAACATCACTTTTAAGGGAGAGTGGTCTATACTTTGTGGTGCTCCTCAAGGGAGGTCCGACCACCATGTGTTGGATATGACATCTGCACTAATGCAGGTGAAGCAGAGCTGAATTTTATTATTGAAGATAATGCAATCAGTTTTAATTGCAATCTTATGATGTCATCAGAAGTTGTACCAATGGAAAATGTAGGTCTTCTACCATAGACCCTAAAGCTACCTAGAATTATCCATCTGCGTCCTTCTACTAACTTTGAGGTACATCATTGAGGTCACTTTATGGTGCTAGGTTCTGCCACCCAAGAGAGACGGGATTAGTGCTTTCTTCCACCCTTCCAACACCCTCAGGCTAATTCACCTCCCTCTGCCAACCAATAGCAAAAGGGATAGTGCCATCCATGGCTGGGCCCTCTGTCTTTAGGGCCCCCATAGCAGATACATGGTTTATGTGTTTTGTATGTATTGCACACGAACGTGTGCGCCCCGTGCCCGTATTGCGGATCGCATTTGCGGATCCGCAATACACGGGCACCATTCCGTGGCCATTCCGCATCACGGATGCGGACCCATTCATTTCAATGGGTCCGCAAATCCGGAGATGCGGAACGGTGCGGAATGGAATGACGGAACGGAACACTACGGAAGCACTACGGAGTGCTTCCGCGGGGTTCCGTTCCGTAATTCCATTCCGCAAAAAGGTAGAACATGTCCTATCTTTTTGCGGAATGGGCAGATCACAGACCCATTGAAGTGAATGGGTCCGCGATCCGCTGCGGCTGCCCCACGGCCGGTGACCGAGCATTGCGGGCCGCAATTTGCGGCCGGCAGCACGGGCACGGGGTGCACACGTTCGTGTGCAAGAGGCCTTAGGATGATGAAATGGATCGTAGTTGGCAATGGACTGCGGTGGGAATCAAGGCGATGATGTCACTGTGTAGTCCTAGTCTACACAGTGACATCACAATACCATCACATATTGGAGCATACCATTTTAAGGGCTGTACCATAAATCTCAATAGGTTGCACTGAATGGTTTTGGAATTAGTTGTATTGCCTCAATGAGAATGAAGACAGAGCCTGCTGGATGGGGGTCACAATTTTTGGGGGGACATCCTTTGAAATGGACTACATCTCAAAGTCTCCTCTGATGACCCTTTTGTACCTACACCATTCTTTTGCATTGCATTCAGATATAAGGCAAATTTGCTCCTAAGGTTTGGATCAATGAGGTGTGCTACATCCCATCACAGACCGTGGCCACCACCCCTTTTCATCACCCTTAAATATTGTGATCAAAATTCCTGGAAATAAAAGGTCTCAACTATGTCGGCGTGTCAGCCTAGCCTCGTTGGAATTTTACCTACTCGTCTTCCACCTGTTCCTAGCATCATCACTGCAGAGATATTTGCTTTTGCTCCCTTCGGGAAATGAATAAAGTGTAAGGTTATGTAGGGAAATAAAGAAGGATAAAGCTTGTCGTAGTGAGCGTGGATGCACACCTCCATCAGGTACGTATAATGTCAACGATGAAAAGAGAGAAGAATTCATCTGTGGGAAGACTATCGAGTGGCTGGTTTTCAAGGTAAAATTACCATGGATACAACCACCGTCGAGATGAAGCGTCTTCACATCTGCTGTCAGTGCTATAATAGTTAAGGCTGAGCCGCTTTATTATTTTATAGACTACTGTGTGGAATTATAGTATTAATCATGAGACGGTC
Source organism: Bufotes viridis (assembly GCA_033119425.1). NCBI lineage: Eukaryota > Metazoa > Chordata > Amphibia > Anura > Bufonidae > Bufotes > Bufotes viridis. The sequence continues at coordinate 11,065,755 of CM065596.1, forward strand.
TTCATTCATGCAATTTTCCGATCACCTGCTGTATGGCTTGCCTTCAATTTCACCTTCAAAACTTCTCTTGTGCTGCACCTCCCCTATAGAATGAGCTGGCTCACTTCATCAAACTTTCAATCACCTCTTGAGCATAACCTTTGCGGCCGAATGTCTTCTTCTCCTACATCATTTCTTCCATTCTAAGACCTTCATCATACAGATCCTCAGCAGTTGACTGACCCACAAAAAGAACCAGAGTATTCTCTGGTGGGCCCAGGCTCTCATACCTTAGTGAGACCCAAAGGTCCAGGAGAAAAGAAAACATTTGGTGCAGTCTTTGGAGTCAGTCACTTGCCCACTAGGGTTTGTTCGTTCTCAGGTTTGGGCCCGAGAATAATTACCTCTGGTGGCCTAAAGCAACCCCTGCCCGAAACTGCAGATCTTGATTGCTGTTTCAGTCATTCGAAATGATCCTGATGATCCTGGAGAGATGTTATATGGTTTACTGTGAGATCGCCGTACCATGTGCGTTCTCTGTAGACATATTAGATCGCAAGCTTCACTAGAAGCTTAACGGGCTTAATTAGCTCAAGATTGTCTTCTGAGGAGTATATGCTACACATTTAAGTGTGATAAGTGTCTTCTCGCATGTCCCATCTTGCTTGAATCTCACTCATGGTGTCTGAGACAGTCTGCTTATTCTTCTTGCCTTTTTTTTAGAGAATTTACAGTACCTACAACAGTAGGTTGCTCAAATACCAGTTTATTGAGATGAACCAGTTTGCTCTCAGTAGAACATAATACTAGATGTCTATGTCCATCGTACTGTTCCTTCTAGCAACTAATATTGGCGCCGATATCTAAATATTAGGTCCATAAATCTAATGAATGATAGAAAGTCCATTAGTGTCTCAATACAGGTCAACCTAGGAGATTCTCACTATCAGTTTTGGTGGATTTGACCATGGACTGTTGACCACAGCATGAATTTGCAGCTATCGTAAGTGGCAAAATATTATATGGGAAATATTTTTGAAAATTTCATACTGACTTCAGTCTTTTACAGTTGTAGACCTTGGACATTCAGGACAGTACCCCATCTCATCACACTTTTTATCTATAGAACCCGCGTAGACTTCAGTTTGGGTCACCGGTACTCCGCTAAGTGCAAGATGGTTCTAACCAGGACAATGGAATAACAATGGAAGTAGTTAGGTCAGAATTCACTAATCATCAGTGGGTAAGCAAATTAGGTCTAAAATAAACAAAATCATATTGTACTGCAAGTAGGAAATGTAGGTAATGGTGGGCATGGGGTAACTGAGTAGATTATCAGTGTGGGCACTAATAATCTGATTTGGTGGAAGAACAATATGGACCCACCTGCCAGGGCCGGGCCTATAGATCACTAGAACTTCTAGTCAATGAAGGACCAAAGTTGTCAGGACCTTCAAAAACAATCAAAACCATTAAAGACTAGAAGTTGTCAGAAGTCCTAAGACCAGAAGATACCTCCCGTGAAGGTCCAACAACGTCTCAAGGCTTACTTTCTGACAAATGCTAGTCCACAATGATACTCCACTTTTGTCTTGGTTTATTGGTATCTCTTTTGACCTTCTGGAATCTTGTATGTTTTGCTTTTGATGCATGGTCTTGTGCATTGTGTCTTAGTACTATGAATCCTGGTTACCACAATCGTGGCCAATTGTTCATCTGTACTTGTTGCAGTTGTATCTACTAAGGAGACCTTAGCTTGATGGTTATAGTAGAATTGCCTTAGCATTATCTTCGAGGGGCTCATGCCTATCACTTTGTAAAGCCTACTGCTTCCGATACACAATAGCTGTCAACCAAATGCTTCTTCCCTCACCCTAACCCTCTATTCCTCTCGATCCCCCATATACATATACAGTAGCTCGGTGGAGGTGAGTAAGCCACTCTCAGACACATGTACGTAGATGGGTTTGGGTGACATTCATTAATGTCTATGGTCACCTTTAGATAGGTGTCTGAAATCTCTTATCTGGACCTCACTACCGTGTGGTTGACTGGTTCTAAAGGGTTTGTCTGATGGACGAAATTTCTTAGAAAAAGGTGCAGAATGGGTTAAAACAATAAAACGATTATACCTCCTGATTCCCTGCCCTTGCTCCTCAGCCAATCACTGTCCACAGCAATGACCCGCCTCCGCCTGTTATTGGTTGAGCAATCATTTCCTGTATCTTAAGAAGAGCAAGGAGATCAAGGGCAGGATCGGGAAGCGCAGGAATGGCAGCGGGGTGGGATTGTGAAGTGAATATTGCTTGTTTTATTTTTTGAACCCAAACTACCTCTTTTCTAAGAATTTTTTATCTGTCGTCAAACCCTTTAATGGAAAGGAATCCAAATAGCTGTCATTGTTGGGCTTAAATCTCAGGAAGAAGATATTCCTTACGCATTGTTCTCCTGCATAGTATTTCTCTTCTTCCTCTGCTTTCAACTCACGCAATCAATTTCCTTAATTAGTTTTTAATCAGAAAAAGATTACCAGTTACCTACGAGTATGAGACATGTAGGTGCTTCATTACCATGCAAGTGAGATTTTTCTTATGTAATGAGACAGTCTCCGCAGGTTTGATCAGAGAGAACATAAATAAGACTGTTTATCAAGACGCGCTGCCTCCTTCTTATTCTTATTGTCATCTTGCTGCCCTGAGAATCTTTATATTCGTCAACTTCTGCAGCTAACGAAGCTTCTGTACTGAGAACAACACTATAGAAAATTTATCAACTGTATCATGTGGTCTCACACTCAGCACTTACTGCGCCAAGCCAAAGCCTATCCGTTCACCAGGACTGAATATACTGACAAGTCAGTCCATACCACGTCTGCCCGCATCTGCATCTGGAGTGACCGGAAGACTTTAAGATGAAAAAGTATATAGCAGTATTATAGTAGATATATTCTTGTACATAGGAGGCAGTATTATAGTAGTTATATTCTTGTACATAGGAGCAGAATTATAGTAGTTATATTCCTGTACATAGGGGGCAGTATTATAGTAGATATATTCTTGTACATAGGAGCAGTATTATAGTAGTTATATTCTTGTACATAGGGGACAGTATTATAGTAGATATATTCTTGTACATAGGAGGCAGTATTATAGTAGTTATATTCTTGTACATAGGAGGCAGTATTATAGTAGTTATATTCTTGTACATAGGAGGCAGTATTATAGTAGTTATATTCTTGTACATAGGAGCAGTATTATAGTAGTTATATTCTTGTATATAGGAGCAGTATTACAGTAGTTATATACTTGTACATAGGAGCAGTATTATAGTAGTTATATTCTTGTACATAGGAGGCAGTATTATAGTAGTTATATTCTTGTACATAGGAGCAGTATTATAGTAGTTATATTCTTGTACATAGGAGCAGTATTATAGTAGTTATATTCCTGTACATAGAAGCAGTATTATAGTAAATATATTCTTTGTCAAATTTCTTTTTATTAAAGACATGAGTATATAAAAGTACAACACTGCCTCGACAGCCACGGCAGAGGAGTCGCAGGCAGAAGTGATTACAATATATATCATCAACATGTCACGTAAATACAGTGAAAGAATATAATGTGAAGAAACATTAGGGGGAAGACAGTAGAGCTACTGAAAGAAGCTCAGGGGAACTGGTCGTCATCGCAGTCATCATAAATACAAATTAGAAAAACTAAGATCGGCATGTGCTGGTTGCAGCCCTTCCAAAATACCATCTAGGAGTGGGATAACGGTGCGAGGCCTCGCCTATGTGTCAGACGATACTTAATGTACGGTCGTTGAGGTTCGGAAAGTTTTCCAGGGGCCCCAGGTCTTGATGTATTGGGCATGTCTCCTGATCTCCCAACTAGCTAACCCTTCCATCCTACAAATGTGGTCTACCTTCGTGACCCACTGAGAGAATAGGGGTGGATCTCCGCTGAGCCATTTGAGAGGTATGAGTAGTCTAGCTGCCTGAATCAGTTGCGTTGCTAGATCCCTGTGGGAAGGTGAGAAATCGGGTGTGGGAAGCCACAGGAGTACTAGTTCGGGGGTCAGAACAATGTTTATCGTCGTGATTTTACGAATGGCCTCTGAGATATCAGTCCAAAACTGCTTTATAGCCGGGCAGGACCAAAAGATGTGCAACAGTGTCCCTGATTCTTTGCCACACCTCCAGCATTTATCAGAGGTGCTAAGCCCTTTTATATAAAGTTGTTTTGGTGTTTGATACCACTGAGTCATCACTTTATAAGAATGTTCCTGAACTCTGACACAACGTGAGAAGCCATGGGAGCGTGAATAGATACGAAGTATATCCGTGTCTGAGAAGGTGGTATGAAGGTCAGCTTCCCATGTTTTCAGGTGCTGCGGTAGTCCGCTATTAGTCGGTTTGTTCAGGTTTGTATAAAGCAGGGAGATTAGCCCACACGGGGGGGATGGATGAAGGAAAAGTCTTTCAAACCAGGTCATTTCTGAGTTGAGTACTTTTTTTTATCAAGATAGTAGATATATTCTTGTACATAGGAGGCCATATTATAGTAGTTATATTCTTGTACATAGAAGCAGTATTATAGTAGTTATATTCTTGTACATAGGAGCAGTATTATAGTAGTTATATTCTTGTACATAGGAGCAGTATTATAGTAGTTATATTCTTGTACATAGGAGCAGTATTATAGTAGTTATATTCTTGTACATAGGAGCAGTATTATAGTAGTTATATTCTTGTACATAGGAGCAATATTATAGTAGTTATATTCTTATACATAGAAGGCAGTATTATAGTAGTTATATTCTTGTACATAGGAGGCAGTATTATAGTAGTTATATTCTTGTACATAGGAGCAGTATTATAGTAGTTATATTCTTGTACACAGGAGGCAGTATTATAGTAGTTATATTCTTGTACATAGGAGGCAGTATTATAGTAGTTATATTCTTGTACATAGGAGCAGTATTATAGTAGTTATATTCTGTACATAGAAGCAGTATTATAGTAGTTATATTCTTGTACATAGAAGCAGTATTATAGTAGTTATATTCTTGCACATAGGAGCAGTATTATAGTAGTTATATTCTTGTACATAGGAGGCAGTATTATAGTAGTTATATTCTTGTACATAGGAGGCAGTATTATAGTAGTTATATTCTTGTACATAGGAGCAGTATTATAGTAGTTATATTCTTGTACATAGGAGCAGTATTATAGTAGTTATATTCTTGTACATAGAAGCAGTATTATAGTAGATATATTCTTGTACATAGGAGCAGTATTATAGTAGTTATATTCTTGTACATAGGAGCAGTATTATAGTAGTTATATTCCTGTACATAGAAGCAGTATTATAGTAGTTATATTCTTGTACATAGAAGCAGTATTATAGTAGTTATATTCTTGTACATAGGAGGCAGTATTATAGTAGTTATATTCTTGTACACAGGAGGCTGTATTATAGTAGTTATATTCTTGTACATAGGAGGCAGTAGTATAGTAGTTATATTCTTGTACATAGGAGGCAGTATTATAGTAGTTATATTCTTGTACATAGGAGGCAGTATTATAGTAGTTATATTCTTGTACATAGGAGCAGTATTATAGTAGTTATATTCTTGTACATAGGGGACAGTATTATAGTAGATATATTCTTGTACATAGGAGGCAGTATTATAGTAGTTATATTCTTGTACATAGGAGGCAGTATTATAGTAGTTATATTCTTGTACATAGGAGCAGTATTATAGTAGTTATATTCTTGTACATAGGAGCAGTATTATAGTAGTTATATTCTTGTACATAGGAGCAGTATTATAGCAGTTATATTCTTGTACATAGGAAGCAGTATTATAGTAGTTATATCCTTGTACATAGGAGGCAGTATTATAGTAGTTATATTCTTGTACATAAGAGCAGTATTATAGTAGTTATATTCTTGTACATAGGAGCAGTATTATAGTAGTTATATTCTTGTACATAGGAGCAGTCTTATAGTAGTTATATTCTTGTACATAGGAGGCAGTATTATAGTAGTTATATTCTTGTACATAGAAGCAGTATTATAGTAGTTATATTCTTTTATATAGAGGGCAGTATCATATTAGCTTCAGTTCTTTACATTTCCAGCAAAGAGAAAATCGAAGTTAGTTCTGAATCTGATGTATAAGTAGCTGGCTTTCCCCCTTCGCTACAGTGTAGATTGTTAGATAACCGGGATTACTGGATACCAGGCTTGCTAACCAACAAATAGTTAGCGCAGCTCTGGAGTATAATACAGTATTTAACTCAGGATTAGTACAGGATTAGTAATATCATGTATTTACAAAGTGAGGTCACTCTTCATGTGGAATACACATAGTGATCAATAAGGTTTATGGGTAAACATTTAATTTAATATAAATTGATGCCTTTGTCTTTCATTCGGTTGAACAGGTTCTGCATTTTGCAGACAATAGATCTCAAAATCCGTCTCTTAAACAGCAGAAAATTAAAAAAAACACAACAATTTAGAGAATAATTATAATATCTTTCCCCGGAGGAAAGGATTATTTAAGGATGAAAACTCTTGCATTGAAGGGGTTAAGTGGTGCTGCAGACAGCCGGTAGAATAACTTGCTGGCCTTACAGTGCATGCAGGGAGATAATTAAGAAAACAATTCAATCTCATTAGTAAATGTGATGGGGTCTGGGAGAGAGATGCCAGAGTAATTGAAATGAGCGCTTTCCCCCAGGGAGGGGGGTCACGTACCCTTTACAGACCACTGGTATTTTGGCGTGTGCAAGAAATTATTCTGATCCTTCAATGACGTAAGGAACAAAGATGTGTGTTGCAGATGAATGAAGGGACAGGGGAGGGGGGAATCTCAGAAGGGGTTGCTATAGGTGGTGCAAGGGTAGCCATTGCACCCAATTCCTGGTATAGACTCTTCGGCCCCGCGCAGGGACCACTCTTATATCTGCATCCCCTATAGCTGTGTGCCTGTCGCTGACTGACATTGCAAGGCTGACCCCTATCATTTGTTATCTTCTCCTTTACGTAGAGCAGATCCATTGCTATAAGCAATTTATTTTATAGCAACACCTTCGCTGCAGCAGACTCCCTCCGTGCTGACGCGGCATGGCCGTGGATTTATGTTCCAGAGACAATCAGCTGCTACAGGATGAGGGTGCGGTGGCATTTATTGTAGCGCTGTCTGCAGAATGCTCCAGAGAAGAGCAACCAGTTTGTATGCATCTGCATGATCTGGGGCCATGCTGCATGCCGGCCGGCTGGACTGATGAATGCAGACTCTATTGCAGCAGTAGCTGGAGACGTTCCATATACGAGGGGCTTGGGGTGGGAGGGGGGGCAGTCATCGCCTACAGTAATCGTCTCAGGATTGAAGGATCAACAATGACCAAAAAAAGTATGGCTTCACAGTTAACTTTTATGGCAGCCACTCATCTGCTGCTGTGAAAACGCAGATTGTCAAACCAAGTAGGTCACGGTGCAGTGACCTGTACTAGAGGTTCTAGGTGCCTCTAGCCTTGACACGAGATGAGATATGGCCTCTAGCCTGGAGACAAGATGAGATATGGCCTCTAGCCTGGATACAAGATGAGATACGGCCTCTAGCCTTGACACGAGATGAGATACGGCCTTTAGCCTGAAGACAAGATGAGATACGGCCTCTAGCCTGGATACAAGATGAGATGACGGCCTCTAGCCTGGAGACAAGATGAGATATGGCCTCTAGCCTGGATACAAGATGAGATACGGCCTCTAGCCTGGATACAAGATGAGATATGGCCTCTAGCCTGAATACAAGATGAGATACGGCCTCTAGCCTGAATACAAGATGAGATACGGCCTCTAGCCTAAATACAAGATGAGATACGGCATCTAGCCTGGATACAAGATGACATACAGCTTCTAACCTGGATACAAGATGAGATACGGCCTCTAGCCTTGATACAAGATGAGATACGGCCTCTAGCCTAGATACAAGATGAGATATGGCTTCTAGCCTGGATATGAGATGAGATACGGCCTCTAGCCTAAATACAAGATGAGATACATTCTCTAGCCTGGATATGTCCTTTAGCCTGGATACAAGATGACATACAGCCTCTAACCTGGATACAAGATGAGATACGGCCTCTAGCCTGGATACAAGATGAGATACGGCCTCTAGCCTGGATACAAGATGAGATACGGCCTCTAGCCTTGATACAAGATTAGATCCGGCCTCTAGCCTGGATACAAGATGAGATACGGCCTCTAGCCTGGAGACAAGATGAGATATGGCCTCTAGCCTGCAGACAAGATGAGATATGGCCTCTAGCCTGGAGACAAGATGAGATACAGTCTCTAGCCTGGTCACAAAATGAGATACAGCCTCTAGCCTAAATACAAGATGAGATACATTCTCTAGCCTGGATATGTCCTTTAGCCTGGATACAAGATGACATACAGCTTCTAACCTGGATACAAGATGAGATACGGCCTCTAGCCTTGATACAAGATGAGATACGGCCTCTAGCCTGGATATAAGATGAGATACGGCCTCTAGCCTGGATACAAGATGAGATACAGTCTCTATCCTGGTCACAAAATGAGATACAGCCTCTAGCCTAAATACAAGATGAGATACATTCTCTAGCCTGGATATGTCCTTTAACCTGGATACAAGATGAGATACGGCCTCTAGCCTGGATACAAGATGAGATACAGCCTCTAGCCTGGATACAAGATGAGATACGGCCTCTAGCCTTGATACAAGATGAGATACAGCCTCTAGCCTGGATACAAGATGAGATACGGCCTCTAGCCTAGATACAAGATGAGATACGGTCGGATATGGAGGCATACAGGTTCTGTATAGTATCCTGCGGCACATTTGCCCACAGATGATGTAGCTGGACCTGTACACCTATAGGTTTCTGAAGCTGCGTCCAAGCTGTTCCCATAGATAAACGATTGGGGATAAATCTGGTGACCGGCAGCCGAGTGTTGTAATCTGGAGGAGACATTCCTGAGAAACCCTGGCTGTGTGCAGGTGAGCATTATCCTTCTGAACAATGCCAGCTGGAAGCCTTGCCATGAGAGGAACAAATGTGTCTGCAGGACGTGCTGCACGTGTCGCTGAGCTGTCGGGGTCCCTCGTATCACTACTAGGGGTGACCGATGCAATGGCTCTCAGACCAGCGGGGGGCAGTGTGTCGCTCTACAGCAAAGGCAGCATTAAGGCGCTCACCACCAGGCCTCCATAACTGAACCCAACCGTCATCGGATCTCAGAACCTGGATTTTTCACTAACGACCATGCGGTTCTAGTACATCGCAGGTTCGCATTCAAGACACCACTGAAAATGAAGGTGATGGGGCCTGGCTGTCAATGGCAGGACATGTAATGGGCGCCATGACACCAAATTTCCTTCTGCTAAGAGACTGGAAACGGTGCGGACAGAGATAGGAGTGTGTAAGGAAGAGGCCACCTGTGTCCGGCTGGTGGACAACGAAACTGTGGTAGCTGCTTGTGCTTGTGGGCGGATGGAACGATCCCCTCTACTGTGTTCTGTCTGTTCACCAAAAGTCTGATTTCCCATCATTCTGAACTAAATAACCTAGAATCAAAAATGTTTGAAAATGTATTAGAAAGGAAACATTTTAATTTCGACTGGACATAAATATTCAGACTCTTTTCTTTAACACTTGACATTTAGATCTGGGGTCTCCCATTTCTCTGGATCATCTTTAAGATGTTTCTCCACCTTCATTGGAGTCACTTCCGGTAAATTCAGGTGATTGGACATGATTTGGAAGGACACAGCCCTGTCTATATAAGATCTCACAGGTAACAATGTATCGGAGCAAGAACCAAGCCATGAGGAGGAGAGAACTGCCTGTAGAGCTCAGAGACAGGATTGTGTGGCGGCACAGATCTGGAGAAGGGGACAGATCTGCACGGAAAGTTTCCAAGAGCACAGATGGGTGCCGAGAAACTTCCAGAAGGTCAGCAATCACCGCAGCCTCCGCCAAGCTGAGCCAGAGAGAAGTCTCTCCTCAGTAAAAGGCCTCATGCACACAAACGCATTTTCTTTCTGTGTCCGTGCCGTTTTTTTTTTTGCGGACACATATGCGGAACCATTCATTTCAGTGGGTCCGCAAAAAAAACGGAAGGTACTCCGTCTGTATGTCCGTTTTTCCGTTCCGCAAAAAAATAGAGCATGTCTTATTTTTTTTCTAGTTTGCGGACAAGGATAGGCATTATTATAATGGATCCGCAAAAATAACGGATCCGCAAAAAAAAGGATGCCATACGGAACGCCATCCCTTTTTTTTGCAGAACCGCAATTTGCGGACCGCAAAACACATACAGTCGTGTGCATGAGACCTAAGACACATGAAAGCCGCCTGGAGTTTGCAGAAAAGCACCTCTCAGACTGTGAAAAACAAGATTCTCTGCTCTGGTGAAACCAAGATTGAACTTTTTGTCCCCAATTCTAAGCGTCGTGTCTGGAGGAATCCTGGCCCTGCTCCGCGCCTCCTGCCCAATACCTTCCCTACAGTGAAGCCTGAAGACGTCCCGAATGCACTGTAAATGTTTCACTGTAATAAATGTCACACAATGTGTCCTGAAATACTCTGTGCTGTGAGACTCTGCTACTTCTGCCATCAGCAAATAGCGCTGCTCCTGTAGCCATGTTGCCAGCACACTATTCTCCTGAAATACTCTGCGCTCCTCCCAGTATCTCTCTGTATATGACCTCAGTCTTCCATTTCTTACCTCTTTACTCTTGTCACATGTAGCCCATTTCTCACTAGTTCTGGTTGCTGCCTTCCATGGGATCAACATGCTCCTCTCCTGAAATACTTTGTGCTGCTGGAGACTCTCAGCCTGTGACACCCACAAACTCAAGACATTACTCTGCTGAAACACTCTGTGCTGTTAATGGCCCTGCTGTCATCAGTCCTCCTCACATTCAGACCTGTCTATACTGATCAGTCACTGCTCCCCACAGCACACCCCAGTCCTGAAATACTCTGTGCTGGGGACCAGACACCTCCTGTTTTTCTCCCTTCCTCTCCTGTCACATGCAGCCCTGTCCTTACTAACATCACCACACATGGATCAGTCACAGCTCCCCATAGCACACTCCTGTCCTGAAATACTCTGTGCTGCTGTGTCAGCCACTTCATCACTGGGACACTGATTTGCCATGGAGCTCCCCCTTAAGGCCACGCCCCATTTGAGGATGACGTGCTGAGATCCTCGCTCTCTACCTGTCCGATCTTCACTTTCCATCTTAATTCCTCCACGTAACCACTTATTTGCTGAAGCCGCGGCGACTCTTTCCCCGTCGCTAATTAACACCCGGCTCTTGAGAGGTTCGGATTTACTCCGCGTCTATTGTTTGTTGTAGAGAATCCGACTCTTTTTTTAATTTTTTTATTCCAGGGTAAGCAGCTCATTTGCATACCGCGGCGGCAGGACCGTGCAAACGGCTTAATCGCTGCCCTCGAAATGAAAGAAATTAATTGCGTGTTGCAAGTGGGCAAGGGGTTAAACGCGAGACATGCACAAAAGACAAGGAGCCGGGGAGGAATCTGCATTTTGGGTGGATTTTTCACAATGTGATTGTTTTACCTGGGAAAGATTAACCCTATAGTGACTGTATGCAATGTTTTCTAACCTGTGGCTCTACAGTTGTTACAACACTACAACTCCCAGCATGCCCTGACAGCCTTTGGTGTTTATATGGATTTTTAGGGTTTTCATCTTTATTACATCCTAGACCCTGGGGAGGTGGGCTTGCGGGGCGATATCCTATATTCTGGAAAATCTGCCAGTCCGACATCAAGCTAGTTCCTGTGCTGGGTTATGGTTGCTGGAATTTCTTAAAGGAACGCTCCAAGAAAAACTGATGCACTTTCTTATGCCTAGTGCAGGGGGGGGGGGGGGGTGCATGACTCGTAATAGGGAGAATACATGATACCAGGGCCTTTAGTTCCCCTTGCCCTGACTGTAGGATCTGCTAATGTTTCTGACCCTCCTCAGTCACCACATTTTCCATCTAGTGTAAAGCAGAGAGGGAGGAGGGGGATGCAGCTGCAGTATCTCTCCCTTAGTGTGTATGCGAGACTGTGTGCTGTGAGAGGGGAGGAGGAGCAACACCTGGAGGAGACATCTGATTGGCCCAGAGCTCACAGCACAGCTCTGACATCACACCAGGAAGAACCCGCCCACTCAGCAGGCATGGAGAGAGGCAATGTGCAGTGCAGAATCCAGCAAAAGGAAGAAGATGCAGAATCTGCAGCTTACACGAAACATGTCTTGCTACAGCACATGTAATGCGTATCTACATGGATATTTAAGAGCACCCGGCAGCAGGATCAACCCTATTACACCAGGCATACTGCCTGGTAGAGTTGATCCTGAAGATTAAAATGATACCAGTGTTAGGATCAACCCTATTACACCAGGCATACTGCCTGGTAGAGTTGATCCTGAACATTAAAATGATACCAGTGTTTGGGAAAAAAAAAGGGCTTTCATTCCTTATGCAAATCAAGTTTTCAGTGCACCGAGGGGTATGGCCCACACGGGATCATGCACCGAAGGGATAGGACCCACCTCTTAGTGCCCTGAAGTCCCAGCAGACTCAACCCTACCGGGCCACATGTCTGGTTTAATGGGGTTGATACAAGTGACAGGTGCCCTTTTTATTGTTTCCAAGCATCATATGTGGCATTGTATTATGATATGGATACATTGTTTGGTTCTTGTAGAATTAAATAGATCCCATGCTCTTTATTAGGGATCAGCAACCTTCAGCACTCCAGCTGCTGTGAAACTACAACTCCCAGCATGCAAACATGCTCGGCTGTTATTCTAACTCCCATAGAAGTGAATGAAGCACTCTGGGAGTTGTAGTTTTTGAACAGCTGGAGTGCCGGAGGTTGCTGATCCCTGCCCTATATCATGTCCCCATGGGCGTAGCTGTAGGGGGTGCAGAGGTAGCAGTCGCTACCGGGCCCAGGAGCCCGAGGGGGCCCAAAGACCCTTGTGCCGCATAAGAAGACACACAAAGCACTGAGGGAAGGGGGGCCAAAGCTGAACTCTTGCACCAGGGCCCATGAGCCGTTAGCTACGCCCCTGCATGTCCCTGTCCCTGGCCCCTATATGTGGGATTGTCTCTACTGCACTATGCAGGCTTTTACCCAGTGCGCCACCTAGTGGAGGCAAGTATATAACTGGACGTATCACTGAGAAGAACAAACTACCCTTAAAATATAAATTTTAATAAATATAGACGAAAACATTCCCACATCTAAAGAAAAACAAACAAATCATAGTCTCAAATATCAGATAATGCACTTCTTGGAGATAGCTGGATATGTTTTAGTCTATATTTATTAAAAATTATATGTTAAGGGTAGTTTGTACTTCTTAGTGATACTTCCTATAATACCTACCCGCTGTGAATATATTTCTATAATACCTACCAGCTGTGAATATATTTCCATAATACCTACCCGCTATAGATATATTTCCATAATACCTACCCGCTATAGATATATTTCCATAATACCTACCCGCTGTGAATATATTTCCATAATACCTACCCGCTATAGATATATTTCCATAATACCTACCCGCTATAGATATATTTCCATAATACCTACCCGCTGTGAATATATTTCCATAATACCTACCCACTTTAGATATATATTTTTCCGGTGAATTGTCCAAGTATACAACACAAGAAAACTCCCACCTTTATACAGTATGCAGATTATGGGGTCAGATTTAGTGTAAATATCTTACGCCTGTATTAGACAGGCAGATTATCCCGGCGGTTCCTTCCTGGCAATCACCTCCTCGTCAGCCGAGGAGACCACTGCTTTTACATGCAGCGATCTCCTCCACAGTATAGGGAGCAGTGATCGTTAATGCGATCGCTCGTCCCCGCAGCACAATCTGCCGCCAGAAAACAATGATTTTTAAACCTGTTGAAAGATCTGGATTGCCTGAGCTTTTGCTCGTTCATGGGGTAATCGTCGGCAGTATTACACTGCCAGATCATCAGGTAAACAATCTGCCGGTCTAGTACACCCTTTAGTCTCGTTAGTGCACCCCGTACCTGCTCATCCCCCATGCAAACCTATTTAGCAGACTAATTAATCATCACACTTATGCCGTTTAAAGGGGTTGTCCAAAATTTTGATATTGATGGCTTATCGTCAGGATAGGTCATTAATATCAGATAGGTGGAGGTCTGACTCCTGGCACCATCTGTTTGAAGAGAAAGCGGCGCTCGTCTCTCCCTAGGCCTGTGACGTCACATTCATCGGTCACGTGGCCTCAGTCCCATTCAAAAAAATAGGACTGGGTTGCAATACCAAGCACAGCCACTATACAATGTCTGGTGCTGCGCTTGGTGCGCTGGAGCTCTAGGACCCCTTTAAACAGCTGGTCGCCTCCAGTCCCAAGAGTAGGACCCCAGACCGATCAGATATGGATGACCTATCAATATTAAACTCCCAGAAAACCCTTTAACGTGTACTCTGTATACCCCGCCACGCTTGTAATGCCGTCAGCCTGGTCGCCAGCAAGCAGTGATTGCGCCTTTTACGAGGCTTTATGCGTTAACCGCCGGTTGAAGACTTCTGCCGCCGTTCCGCGCTATTTTCCTACGTGCCCTAGCAACCACATTTCCCAGATACAATGTATCTCCCAGTGAATGTGAAATATTTCCCCGACAAATATAACGGAGACGTCATTGCGTTTGGCCACTAGGGGGCAGTAGAGGCCTTTTCTACAAAACACGGAGGAAAAAAAATACGCTTCCAACCTGTACCTCTCTGAATGTACAAGCATCTAGTTACATTTGAGCCTAGAGCAAGGGTTGGGAGAAGCAGAAGGTGAGAACGGGAGGGGGAGGCCGAGGCTGCTGGAGATGGGCTTGATGATAATTTGAATGCACCGTTAATGATCAAAGTGTTACACACTAATTACTAGCACTTACCTATGAGATATTAAGTAATCTGCCTCTTTTTTTTTTTTTTTTTTGCACCTAACGATGGTTCTAGTAATGAGCTCAGACTTCTGACTCTTTTATAAATATTTTATTTATTTATGGCTTCATTTTTATTTTAAGCTGATAATTCCCTGGCGGCTGTGAAGTGGGAGAAGTGCAGAAAGTTACTGCCGGGTGCGGAGGAGCCGAGACTTTGTACTGGGAGGTTGGGACGGGGGCTCTGGATGCGCCATATTACTAGCCGGGCGATCAGCTGAGAACTGGGGAAGGGCAGATCAGTCGCGTAGCTATAGGGGTCACAGCAGTTGAAATTGCGAACGGGTTGCCACAAAGCACTGAAGGACTGATCGCGACTGCAATATTGAGTTGTTGCTCCGGGCCAGTGCCATCTCTACACTGCGTGCGACACAGGCTGCTTAGAATGGATGCACAGGGCCGCAGGGCACGTGACGGAGTTGCAGCAAGCTCAAATCGTTAATTCCAGACCGGATGTGTTGAGATCGCGCGGTGTGGAAGACATCCCAAGCCAAGTGACTCCAGAGACACAGGTAAGCTGCCAGCAGAACATGGAGCCTGCCTGCAGAATGGCGCGGGGGTGGCATGCAGAGGGGCGCAGGGGTTAGCTCGCAGTGGGCCTCGGGGGTGGCCCGCAGAGGGCCTTGGGGGTGGCCCACAGAGGGGCGAGGGGGTGGCCCACAGAGGGGCGAGGGGGTGGCCCACAGAGGGGCGAGGGTGGCCCACAGAGGACCTCAGGGTGGCCTGCAAGGGCGCGGGGTGGCCCGCAGAGGGGCGTGGGGGTGGCCTGCAGAGGGGTGCGGGGGTGGCCTTCAGAATGGCGCGGGGTGGCCCACAGAGGGGCGCGGGGGTGGCCCACAGAGGGGCGCGGGGGTGGCCCACAGAGGGCCTCGGGGGTGGCCTGCAAAGGGGCGCGGGGATGGCCCGCAGAGGGGTGCGGGGGTGGCATGCAGAGGGGCGCAGGGGTGGCCCGCAGAGGGGTGCGGGGGTGGCCCACAGAGGGCCTCGGGGGTGGCCTGCAAAGGGGCGCAGGAGTGGCCCGCAGAATGGCGCGGGGATGGCCCGCAGAGGGCGTGGGGGTGGCCCACAGAGGGCCTTGGGGGTGGCCCTCAGAGGGGCGCGGGGGTGGCCCACAGAGGGCCTAGGGGGTGGCCCACAGAGGGGCACGGGGGTGGACCGCAGAGGGGTGCGGGGGTGGCCTGCAAAGGGGCGTGGGGGTGGCCCGCAGAGGGAAGCGGGGGTGGCCCGCAGGGGGGCGCGGAGGTGGCCTGCAAAGGGGCGTGGGGTGGCCAGCAGAGGGGTGAGGGGGTGGCATGCAGAGGGGTGCGGGAGTGGCTTGCAGAGGGACGCGGGGGTGGCCCGCAGAGGGGCGCTGGGGTGCCCTGCAGAATGGTGCGGGGGTGGCCTGCAGTGTGAGTGGAGATGGAACCTACAAGGTGTGTTAAGGATGAAGTTGAGGTGTTAAGCGGAATTGAGGGTTGGGGGGCTCAAGCTGAACTGTTGTACCAGGGATCAAGAGCTTTTAGCTGTGCCCCTGGGGAAGATTGATGCCACCCATTAGCTAAATCACCTAGAAAGCAATGGGCAAGGTACATTGCAACATTTTGTCACTTGACCCAAGAAATCAACTTCAAAGGAGCAGCCTCCACCCCGATGTCCCTTTAAGTATATAGATGTAATAAAGATCTATGTTCTATCTATCTATCTATCTATCTATCTATATATCTATCCATCTATCCATCTATCTATCCATCCATCTCTGAATTATCTATCTATGTGTATGTATCTCATATAGTATAATATAATATGTCTATCTTCTATCTATCTATCTATCTATCTATCTTGTTCTATCTATCTATCTATCTATCTATCTCCTATCTATCTCATATAGTATAATATAATATCTATCTATCTATGTAATATCTATCTATCCTTTGTACACTCCTTATTTTCTGAGTTTATAGCACTTTTAATGACTGTCACGTTGCGTGACGAACCCCTCTGTCCAGCCGATGACTATCCCCCCGGTATATCCCTTGCACTATTTGTAGCCCCTTTCTCATGGATATCTCACGTCATGGTGCGGGGCACAGATGTCTCTATAGTGCAGCTACTTTGGACAGCTCCTGCAGCTGCAGATATGTGAAAGCAATAAAATGCTGCATAATATCTCAATTCATTAGTAATCTAGAGATGGGAATATCACACGATAGATACAAAGAAGCAAATACAACCTGATAGTGGAACAGTAATTATCATCATCATGCTAACAGAACAATAGCACCTGTCAGAGGCCTAATGATGGAGAAAATCCCGCACCAATCCACCGCGTCACCTGCCCCAGATGATAGCAGTGTTCTCCCATTTCCACCTCTAACACCCTTTTTGCTTCTGTCGGCCATCTTGACTTCCCTAGAAGTAACGTGGTAACTGCCAGCCCCATGAAGCCGTGCTTAGATATCACAGCGAAAGATCTGCTCAGAAGCTATCATTCTATAGACAATTCTAAACTGAATTTAGACAGATTCAGGTCTGGGGCACAGGAGAGGCTGCAGACTGTGCTCTGTGCAGCAGCGTGCAGCATGTCACAGGCAGTGAGCGATCTCCAGCCCACTGCAGACGGGGCAATGATGATTGGCTGCCAATAACCTTACATCATTTACAGGAAACAGGAGGCGGCCTGGAGGAGTTTCACTGACATCATCATAGCACAGAGAGCTCAGAAGATTCGTGGTTGTCGCCCGGTTTATTCCTGGATCGTCCCTATGTAATGGTCCAGACACTTTCTTCCCAATATTATATTGAAAAATGTAATAACTATCCCAACTCTTGAAATTTGACCAGGGGTGGGGCTTGTCTATAATGGGCGTGGTCATGACTAAACTAGGAGTTACTTGTAGATTGTGGGTGTGGCTTAGGTCAGCTTAAAGGGGCTCTCCCATGACTAATGCAAAAAAAGTTAAAATCAGACATCATATAGAACATGACAGTTTGTTTCTCACATGGATCCAGAGATCTCCAGTCTTTGTTCTGTTAGATTCATATCAAGCTGGCAGCTCAAGGGAAGTGTCCTTTCTGCTGCAGCTCAGGGGGTGTGCCCTTTCTACGCAGCTCTCTACCTGTCGCAGCTCAGGAGGCAGTTGAAGGATAAAACTGAGCATGTGCGGCCTTCTCAGTGAGTAGGTCAAAGAAATGAGAAAAAAACAAACAGCAGGTGGCGCTATACAGATACATCATATCGAATAACTCAGTGGCTATGCTCAATTTTTAAAGGGTTTCTGTCACCAGGATTACACATTATAAGCTGTCTGACATTAGCTATGTGCTAATGTCAGATCAGCTTGATAATGTGCTTTATATGTATTTCTGATGTATATTTAGGCTAAAAAACGTCTTTTTATAATATGTAAATTAGCCTCTAGGAGCAGGGGGGGCGTTGCCCCTGCTCCTAGAAGCTCCGTGCGCCAACCTGCTGCCACGCCCCTTCTTTCTTTGATTGACAATGCCGGGCAGGGATCCTCTCCTGCCTCCGGCACTGTCTCCCTGCTGAATCCTGCGCCGCCGCTCTGTATTCGGCGCAGGCGCGGTGAGCTGAGGACGGCAGGCACCAGCGATCGAGATGATCACCAGTAATCTGTGGGAGAATCGGCAGTAGGTGTGCAGTTTCCCTGCAGC